>CM053770.1:590452483-591085536 GCA_028658325.1 Potorous gilbertii | reverse complement strand
TTCCCCTTTTCTGGGCATTTTCCCAGCCAGTTACTTGACATCTGAGAGTCCTCTCCACCCTTGCCTAGATCTGCCCAGCTAGTGCTTGGGGTCTGAGATTCAAATGCTGCTCCCCAGCCTCAGGGCTTTTGGTGGCAGGCCTGGCTTCTATTCAATGGGAGCTTAATTACTGGTACTCAGGTGGGGGCAGGGTCTCCTCCCAGGCCCAGTTCCCTCAGGGGGTTTATGCAGAGGCCTTCTGTAATGGAGCTGCTGCTGAGCTCCTGCCTGCTCTGGGAGCCTCTGGCTGCCTGCTGCTTCTGCTGCTCCTGCTGTCGCCACCTCCCGAGGGGGCCTGAGTCCCAGAGACACCCCACTCCCCTCTCAGCCTGTCTTTCTCACTGACCTGTGTGTCTGTGGGTGGAGGGACCTTCGCGGCTGCTGGAGATTCCGTCTCTGACACCTGCTGGGCTCTGCTGGCTCCTCTCTGTGCCGCGTGGCCAGGGCAGGGGAGGACAGGGATCCGCTCCCGTCCGGGGCACGATGCACCTTTGGCGTCGGTTTTTCAGGGCTCTCTGGAATGGAAATCTGCTTCACTGTGTTGCTGCGCAGCTTCCACTGTTCCAGAATTTGTCAGGAGTTCTCTTTAGAGGGAATCTATGGGCTGTGGGTTCGGAGCTAGCAAATGTGTGTCTTTCTACTCCGCCAACTTGGCTCCGCCCCCCCTAGTATATTTATTGTATGCACATAGTTGTCTGCATGTTTTCTTTATCGTTAGAGTATGGACTCCTTGAGGGCAGGAATTTATTTTTGCCTTCCTTTATATCTAGCACAGTATTGAGCTCATAATAGACACTTCGTGAATGCTTGCTGATTTATTGACTTAACATATAGTCCCAGAAACAGATTGTCTGTTTTCCAAGCGCTGATCTAATCAAGCAAAAGGAAGTTCATCATCAGTAGGATGCCTCATGTTTTTCAACCTCTCCTTATACTTACAGGTCTTGGTTTCCCAAACAAGTCTCACCATTATTCTGCTACGATTCAACCTCTCTCAGGGTCCTAAAGGCAACCCTTTTATAAAGGAGGGTGTGATACACTGGTAGTATTCACCATTTTGGTTCATAATCTTCCGCTAATGTGATTCCATTTACACAAAATCAGTTACCATGACACTATTAACTCTTAAACATAAAACATATATTAATAACAATGCAAAAACAATAATCATATCCCCACAGTCACTCAATATGCAGAAAATTTAGTAATAATACTTCACAGTCCACATATAAACTTGATTCATGCTATTCCACTAATGCACAGAGTGTCCATGAGGATAGTAAGCACACACTTACAGACACATGGAAAGGAGACATATGATGGGAAAATCCATGTTTTAGGGGCAATGCAGAACTTTGAAATTCAGGCCTTGATGCCCTGAGTCCCCTCAGGAATCATCTTAAGTCATTTTTTCTGTTAACTATGCTTCTTCTGGTTTTCACTACTCTCTTACCAGGAAAATTTATTCATCCTCAGCTCTCAAAATGAATCCGTGATAAACTCCTTTAACTCACAATCATCTCTTAAAAGATTCGGAAAAAGTGTTATACTATCATAGTGACAAGCAGTTCCTTTATGGCAGAGAACTGTATAATTCCTGGGGTTGGCTCTTTGGGCCGTGTAGACTATCCCAACCTGCTCTTTACTGGATTTTGTGTCATCCAATCCACTCTCAGCATCTTATTATAGTAAACCAGAGCCTATAGGAACACTCTTTGCAAACAATCCTAGCCATCTCTTCATTCAGCCGAAAGATGCTTCATCCTATCATATTCATAGCAAAGGAGCAACAAAACTTTTCTTCCCTTTGCTGTTTCCTCTCAAATCAGAAAACAATGACGTACTATCTGAAAGGTTTTCTATATCTGAAAGGTAGTATCTCCCTCACACCTCACTGGCACTGAATGGAAGTAGATTTCAAATCTCCTCCAAACAAAAGACTGACCAATCTTTCCTTCAGCCAGTCTTCAAAGCAATTCTCTTCCCATGACCAAGTTTCCAAATATAGCAGTTGAAGTCTTCCTGCCAGCTGACTATTCCTGCTAGCCTCTTCTCACTTAGCTCCAGCCACCATCTTAATGAATCCTGTTTTCTTCTTAGCTTCCTTCATGCCTGCTTCTGGCTGTCCAGGGACTTATATTTCTCTTAACATATAAAATTTATAAATCCTAACTTGCTATCAGGGATAAAACCAATGATCTTTATTTATTTTTTCCATAATCTTCAACATGCTCACATACTAAAGGGGTAGTGCTTTCTACTTCTTCAGTGACCAAGAAGCGGACATGTTTCCAAAGGAAATGAGTCATATCTTAACTTTCTTTCTATAAATGAATCCAGATATAAAGAAGGAAGTTATAGCTACGTCCAAGGATGGCTCATGGGTTCTTGGAGAAACAAAGAAAGAAGTTGATTTGGTTGAAAGTAACAAGTAATATTTTTGCGGGGCATTTGGTAATTTCATTTTTCAATCTTCATGATATGAAAGCACTATGAAAATAATTGCAATCTATGAAATATCTATTACAAAAAATGAAGGGGATAGAGAATTTGATAACAATCTCAACATTAAATCAGCATATATTATACATTTAGTGACTTCAAAGCAAAATTGTGAATAAGTGAGAATAGTGAGAAAATTAAGAAGTATGGAATAAAAATAACAAATGAGAGAGCCTAAATAGTTGTAGACTACACCAAATCTAAGGCAAAAATTAGTACAAATATAGAAGAAAGAATAAAAATGAGAAAAAGTAATGACACTACAGAAACTCCTGGAAGAGAGACAAAACTGCTCCTAAGCATTCTAACTGTCATACGAGAAAAACCAAGTGGATGAAGAATGGTTGTCATCCAGATTATGTCATGCTGTTATTGCAGACATACAAAAACACATACACACTCATACTTTCCACACACAAGTCATCCATGCTCACTCCTCTCCAATTTTTATTCTTGATTCTCCAGATTTTTATACTTCTGAGAGTAAAGGTTTTTTGTTTTGCATGTGTGATTATATTTGTATTTTCAGGGCACATATTAAGTATTTAATCAATTTTTATGCATCTAGATTTCTATCCAAGAGGGACATGGACTAGCAGGGCAGTTTTATTAGTACCAAGTTATATTTAATGCATACTTCATTATAAAATAAACTGTCCGTAGCCTAAGTTAATATAATATACAATCTTTTTTGTTCTTTAGATATTTAAATATTCATGTTTGTTGATGTTTAAACTCAAAATAAAAAATTTTTATTTACAAAAGGAAGTTCTTTGTAAACCACAAAGTACTATCAAATATGAATTTTATGTAAACTATCACTGCAGAGGAAACACCAAATAGTGATATAACCGTTTACAAACACAGGTCAGGGGAGTTTTTGCCAAAGAAATATTTCTGAGAATAGTTGCTCCCTTCCTATGACAATCACATTTCCAAGTTCTTGTTGTGCGGTAGTCTAGGACCACATTTGCAGAAAGATCTGGCCTATTCCTCCTTTCTGAAAAGTCAAGAGATATGAAAAAGAGGGTAGTAGGAGTCAGGACATAAGACAGGTGTGCAGAGTACAGGAGCAGTGCAGAGCAGTTCTCACATATTTAATATTAGAGGAAGTGTGGCATGGTGGAAAAAAGCACTAGATTTAAGTGGCAGGAGATCCTAGCTCTGCAATTTTTCTGGCTATATCATAAAGAATGAGTCATTTCATTGCTCTGAGCATTCATTTCCTTAACTAAAAAATAGAGATAATAACTATCTTAACTACCTCACAGAGTGGTTGTGAGGATTGAAAGTGATGTTTATGACAATACTCATCAGCTGTACAAACACTTTCCAAATGTAAGGTATATGTTTGTTGGGTTAATCTGAGGAGCTGATAGGAGAGTAGAGGGTCTCATCCTATCTGACGTGCTTGTCCATGGATAAATTTGGGGTGGGATAGGAGTTAAGGGCATGCTAACCCTAGCCCAGAAATATATAATTGGGTTTCCCAGAGGAATCCATGGGATATACATGGGTTGGGTGAAAAGAACATGGATGAAGAGAAGGAAGCTGGAAGATTAGAGAGGATGACCCAGTTAGCCTCCTGACTTTTGACCACTCACTCTGAAACTTCAGAAAACAGAAAATCAATGTGCTCTCAAAGCATAGGACTACTGGGATAGAATTTTATCCATCCAGAGTACTAAACATTCAATAAATTAGTTGAAATAAGCCCAATTTTTCTTGAGAGGAAATCTAGGAGCATAGACCAAGATAAAGCCTCATATTATTAATTAACTGGAATTTAGGAGGAAAAAAACACAGTCTACAGCATAGCAAATAAAACCCTCTGTGCAACTGAGCAGTGCATTCGCCATTGCTAGGTGTCCTAGAGGTCAACAAACAGGGGCTTGTGTGCCTACAGAGGAGGGGAAAAATAGTGATGCCAGAGTATCTTAGATTTATCTCTCCCTCCTGCTGGTCTGGATCCCCTTCGCTGTTGGCAAATATTGACTGAGTTCAAGGGCACACACTGTACAATCTGGCTTGAGAATTAAAAAGGGGTAAAATCCTCAAGATGGTGTAATGCTGTTGTAATGAAGCCTTTATCCAAACCCAAGGTTGGTTAGGGGCCATTTCAACCCCCCTCTGACCTACCTGACATTTGTTCTACCAAAGCAGGGATCATTTTATCATCATTCATCTTCCTCTTGCCCAATCTGCTGTGACTGAAACTATGCACTTGATATATCTTGGGAGAATGCACTGAAGGACTCAAAGCAAAAGTCATTCCAAAGCTTCCAGCCCAGAAATTCCTCAGCAGGGCTCACTAAGGCTATGGTTCTCCCTAATTAAGCAAAAATTGGGCAAAGGGAGACTAAATTGACTTTTTTCAAGATCACATGAGTAGCATGCATCTACTATGAGTCAGGCTCTGTGTGAAGTGCTTGAGGATACAAAGAGGCAAAAGACAATCTATTCCCTCAAGGAGTTCACCATCTAATGGGGAAGACAACAAGCAAACACACACATCTAAACAAGCTATATACAAAACAAATCAGAAGTGAATAGGAGAGGGAAGACACTAGAACTAAAAATTGAGAAAGCTTTCACATAGAAAATATTTTAGTTAAGACTTAAAGGAAGTCAAGGAAGGCAGGAGATGGAGAGCATTCCAGGCATGGGAGACAGCCAGAGAAAATGTCTTAGGCCGGAGATGAAGTGGTTTTTAATGATACAGCAAAGACACCAGTGTCACTAGATAGAAGAATAAGTTGTGGAGAGTAAGGGGCAAGAAAACTGGAAAGTGGAAGGCAAATTCTAGCTCATAAAGAGCTTTGAGCACCAAACAAAGGATTTGCATTTGATTCTGGGGGCAGTAAAGAGTCACTGGAGTTTACTAAGGAGAATGGGGAATGGATGACATGGTAAGATCTGTGCTTTAGGAAAATAGCTTTGATGGCCAAATTGCCAATCCAATGCATTGGAGTGATAAGAGACTTGAGGCAGACAGATCTGCCAGGAGGCTATTTCAATAGTTCAAGTGAAATGGATCTTCACTAGTGTGGTGGCTGTTTTACAGGAAAGAAGGGAGCATATTCAGGAAATTTTACAAAGCTAAAATCAACAAGTCTTGGCAACAGAGTGGATATGGAGGGTGAGATACAGTGAAGAATTAAGGATGACACCTAGGTTATAAGCCTGAGGAACTGGTAGGGTGGTGTTGCCCTCTATAGTAATAGGGAAATTGAGAGGGAGGAAGGGTTTAGAAGGAAAGATAATAAGTTCAGTTTTGGACATGTTGAGCTTAAGGTGCCTACAGACATCTAATTCAAGATGTCTTATTTTTCCTCTACCTCTTTTTTTGATTTACAAAATCCTTTTTGAGCTCTTCCAGGAATTCTTTTTCTGCCTGAGACCAATTCATATTTTTCTTTGAGGGTTGAATGTAGCAGTTTCACCTTTGTTGTTTTCTTAGTTTGTGTTTTGATCTTCCCTATCATCATAGAAACTGTGTGTGATCAAACTGTGTATGATTTTTGTTGTTTGCCCATTTTTCCAGTCTACTTCTTGACTTTTAACTTTATTTTAAAGTCGGGCTCTGCTCCCTGGGTGGAGAGGACATTGTCCCAAGCTTCAGGTTTTTGTGCAGCTATTTCCAAAGGTAGTTCTGGGGGGGTCTGTAAGTTTTTACTTTTTCTAAGGCAGTATACTTACTACTCTCTTGGCCAGAGCTCTAGTCTGTGAGTGATTATAAGCACTCTTTTCAGCTTTGGAACTGTGGCGAAGGTCCCCACTCCACTATGGCCCAGACTCTGATGTGCTAGCACTCCTCTTTACCCTGAGACTGTGGCCCAGGACTGCAATCCAGATCGGTGTATGGGCAACGCATCAGAGTCCTGCACCTAATTCCAGCAAAGGGACTCCTATAAACTCCTGATCAGTTGCCATCTGTGGACTAAGAGCTCCTAAAATCCGAGCTGCCTTTGCTGATTCAGTTACACACACACACACACACACACACACACACACACACACATACACACACACACACACACACACACACACACACACACATACACATTCACCAAGACCTATTGCTGGTTTGCCGAAATATGGCCTGTGCTGGTGCACTGGACTGTGCACTATTCTCATTCTGTCTGCAACAGACCTTTCCAGCTGACCTCAGTTGATTTGGACTGGAAATTTGTTTCACTTCATCCTTTTGTGAGTTCTGTCACTCTAGAATTTGTTTTGAGGCATTAGGTAAAGTTGTTTGAAGGAGAATTTAGGAGAGCTCAGGCAAGTCCTTGCCTTTTCTCTGCCATCTTGGTTTTGTCCCTTAGTTTAGTATGTCTGGATGACATATGTGAGATTAGAGGTCAGCACAGAGGTTAGTGGAGGATAAGTAGACTTCAGAATTATCAGCATGGAGATGGTAACTAAAATCCATGGGAATTGAGGAGATCATCAAGTGAATTAGTATAGAAGGAGAAGAAAAGCAGGCTGAAGGTAGAACCCTGTGGAATCCCTATGGTTAGAGGGCATGATCTAGATGAGGAACCAGCAAAGGAGACTGGAAGGAGCAATCTGATAGGTAGGAGGGCAAAAAAAAAAGAGAATGGTGTCCCCCCAAAAAAAAACTAGAGAGAAAAGAGTATTAACAAGAAGATGGTGATCAGAAGGGTCAAAGGCTAAAGAGAGACTGAGGAGAATGAGAATTAAGAAAAAGTGATTGGATTTGGCAATTAAGAGATCATTGGTAACTTTGGAGTGAGCAACTTTGGGAGGATGATGAGAACAGAAGTCAGAATGTAAGGAGTTAAGAAGAGAATAAGAGAAGAGAAATTGGAGGCACACATCCTTTTCAAGGGGTTTAGCCACAAAAGGCAGAAGAAACATAGGACAATGATTAGCAGAGATGGAAAGATCTGGGGAGGGTTTTTTGAGGACGGAGGAGACAAGGACATTTTGTAGACAGTAGGAAAGGAACAAGTAGACAGGGAGAGACTGAAGATAAAGTGAAAATGATGGAGGAGGCAATCTACTGAAGGAAACGGAATGGAATGGGAATACTTATGTAGGTAGAAGAGTTAGTCTGGACAAGAAGTAAGGCTACCTCTTCACATGAGATAAAGGCACAGGAATAGATAGTATCAGAAGGTATATGAGTCATATGAAATGAGGTAAAGAGGAAGCTTGTGATTTATGGCCTCCATTTTTTTCCCACTAAAATATAATTCACTGTTCTCAACTGAGAAAGTCAAGGCAGGGAAAGTCATGGGAGGTTTTAGAGGAATGAAAAAGTTTGGAAGAGAAGTTGTGGAGATTGGTATTATAAATTGATAAGGAAAGAATAGTAGGATTACCTAGCAGCAGTGAGTGCCCAGTTGAATTTTTATAACATAAATTTGTAGTGAAATGAATCAGAATGGTTGGCAGGGTGGGTGACCTTTGGTTGGTACTTTGGAGAGGAATATTTGAGTGAGTTAGAAATGTGAATAAGCAATTAGATGATGGGGGACAAGGAAAGGGGTTTAGATGAGGACCTACAAAGATGTACAGGACCAGGTGTAAGAATGTTCATTATTGAATGGAGGACATCACTCCTCTTCCCAGAGGAGTCTGGAGATCAGGCTAGGGACAAGTGCAGTCTAAGATGGAAGATACACAGTCAGATAATTAGTTACCCCATTTCAATACTCTTCTTTCTTATGAAAGCTGGAGATTAGGCAGGAAATGAGGCAATAAGTGATGGAAATCAAATCTGCAAAGAGAGGGAAGTCCTACTACACACCAACTTTCCTCTTTCTCTTCCCTCAAGGATCTGCTGCAGCAGGAAATGGAAGACTTGAGGTCAAAATGAAGGTTGCTCCTATTTGTACCAAAGGTTCTCTGCATTGAGGTTGGGAGGTCAACCTGGCAGTGGGAGATAGAAGTTGATTTTAAATGCAACAGGAGTTGGAAGGTATGGTCAGAAGAAGTTTTCCTCTTATCACCTGAGGCCAAAAAATTGGGCTAGCAGTAGGAGATGGCAGTTCCTGGAATCAGACGTGAAATTTGAACCAGGTTGTCTAACGTCAGACCCTGTGCTCCTTCTGATATAACATTCTGCCTTCTATATTCATTTCAGTCCTGATTTTTATTTATTTAAATTTCAAAAATCTCTTTTGCCTTGATGCTGGTGGGTAACTGAATAACTGGACCTAAGTATCTTTAGGAGTCCCCAGTTTCATTGAAAGCAAATGAACCAGATGAAGTAAACAAACATATAAAGTACCCCTAATCCATGTGAATTTAGATATAATTGGCACACTGATTATATTTAGGGACTCCTATCTGAGGATGGCTGGAGCTATCATTTCATATAGATAGATACTTTGCATGTGGTGCCTACATGGGAACCTCTGTTCAGAAAAATCAATAAGAATTTATTTAATCTACCCTTCCTGGTGGTTCCCAGTTGTTAAGACAAAAAATTTATCTCCTGGTGGCCTACATTTTGGAGAGGAACCTCTCTCCATGTCAATCAAACTGGCCCTCAGACAATAGACATGAAGTCCATTCTAAGGCTAACTTCCCCACCATATGCAGAGATTTCTTGAGATTCCTGTGAAAGAACAAGCCAGAGAAAACATAGGACATGATAGCAGGAACTTGATATGTTAACAACCCAAAACATCAAATGGATTGACAGGCTGGAGAGTGTAGCCAAATATAAACTGCGAGCATATAATCGGAACTGGGGGTGGGGTGGGGTCCAGTTATTTTGTGCCTACCTTGCAGAAAGCAGGTAGCTAGGCCCCCTTCTCCTCTAACACCCACACAAGGAGGATGCTGTTCCCATCTTGCCACCTTGATATGATGACAGAAGCTCCTCTCTTAGAGACACTGGCCCTCATTCCACTGGTGGGGGTGGGGTGGTAACTGGATC
Source organism: Potorous gilbertii (assembly GCA_028658325.1). NCBI lineage: Eukaryota > Metazoa > Chordata > Mammalia > Diprotodontia > Potoroidae > Potorous > Potorous gilbertii. The sequence continues at coordinate 591,076,079 of CM053770.1, read as the reverse complement.
ACTTACAGATTCACATCAAGAGGGCTTGACAGAGATTCAGTGGCTCCAGCCCCAAGTGAGAAAAGAAGCTGAGGAGCCTGCCATCTGAAGAGTTCTCTCCCCGCTCTGGCCTTGAGATTTGGGGTTGTGGACCTGGCCTTCTGATGGAGTGCTATTAAGAGAGCAGAAGATGAATACTGATTCATCAACCAGCAAACATTAGTTCCATCATCATTAAATTCACTAACAATATCTCTAATTCTGACAGGTTAACCGAGGCTCTTCAGCAGCTATTTTCCTGGCCAGTGTCAATATGAATGGGTCTTCTGTGTACACTCTAAGGGTTTGGTTGCTTTCACTTAAAGGCCATTCATCCAGGCTCTAGGTAACTAGAGATATTTCTTCTCTTTGCTGATTCCAAGTCCAACACCCTTTTCACTATTATTCCTGATTTGCCGATGAGAAAAATAAGGCCCTGAAAAATTAAATGACTTGTCCAAGGTCCCACAGTAGAGGAAGTAGGCCCAGAATCCAAGCTTTCAAGTCCAATGCATTTCCCACACCAGCATCATCCCCATTATGACAACAGTCTTCTAGGGGAAAAAACAGAGTTGATGCCACAAACCTAGAATACCATTGGACCTTTGGGGTGCAAAGTAAACCAAATGAAGCAATATGCTGCTCTGCCCCCTCCTCCAACTTAATAAATATAGAACTCAAGTGTCCATGAGCAAATTCCTGAAAAGAGAATTGAACCTCTTTTTTCTTCCATCCTATCCTGCCTTCCAGCCTCCACTACATGTTATGATTTGGTATTGCTTAGATTAACTCTAAGGTCAATAGGACTGGGCTAATTATTTTGAGCCATGTAATGTCACCAAAGTTAAAAATAACAATACATGGGAGGAACTGAAAAGAGTGGCTCTCCTTAAAGGTGGTTCTCTTTCCCTAGCAAGAATTTAAAGAATCTAAATGCCTTTCTCAAATGCGTTCCCTCTCCCTCCCCATCCTCCACTTACCCTTTCATACTGTGCCATATTCAGGCTGAGGGATCACAGAACTTAGAGCCAAAAGGTAATTTGCATACTTCAGGGTTGGGGAACCTGAATCCTCAAGACTACAAGTGGCCCTCTAGATCCTCAAGTTTAGCCCTTTTCCTGAATCCAAACTTTGCAAAACAAATCCCCTAATAAAATTATTTGGTCTATAAAACTTTGGCTGCACCCAAGGACCTAGAAGGTTGTATGTAGCCTCAAGCCCACAGGTTCCTCAGCCTCAGGGACTCCTCATTTTACAGATAAGGAGGATGAGACCCATAGGGGTGAAGGAACTCAACCAAAGTCACTTAGACAGTAAAGACTGAAGCTGGGACTCTAATCCATTTCCTGACTCCAGACTCACTGCTTTTGTCTTGATACCACACTGTCTCCCCCCAGTATTCTTCCCTGAGTACCCACCAACCCAGTATGGTGGTTTCCCAGCCCCCTTTCTCTTTATTTCCTGACATTCCTTTACAATTCATAAATATAATTCCACAAAAGTCCTCCTTCCCCAATTTATCACGATGTAGCAGTGCTGCTCAAAGGTGATGGCAGATGAGGCAAGTTCCAGAAGACCTAACCAGCCAGAAAGTTTGGCCTCCAGATATGGGACCCAGGATGGATTCTATCTCTACTGCCCAAGGGCCAGAGTAGTCCAAATGGAAAAGCTCCCCTCTGAAATGTGAGCTACCAAGAGGTGAATTTGGTTCAGCCTCAGCAACTTAGGAAACTACCACGAAAAGAAGAGTGACCTTCTGATTAGAGGAGCACTCCCTCTAGTAGTGAAATCAGATCTTTGGAGGTATGAAAGAATCAACCAGTAAGCATTTACTAAGTCTCTGCTACACAGTAGACCCTGGAGAAAGGAGGTGGAAAATGAAATAGTACCTCCCTTCAAAGAGCTCCATTACATAGGAGAGATAATGTGTACATATTAATATACATCAAATAAATATATAAACATTAAGAACAAGGTAACTGGGGTGGGGGAGCACTGTGAGCTAGGGGATCAGAAAGGCCCTCATGTAGGAGGGAGCATGCAAACGGAGCTTTGAGGAATTCTCAAAAGCATAGATAAGAAGAGAGGGCATTCCTAGCATTGGGGACAGCCTATGTTAAGTCATATAGACAGAAACGGAGTGATTTGGATGGGAGAAGCAGCAAGAAGACCAGCTTGGTTGAACCCTAGTAATACAGGATACAGCTGCAAAGGTAAGTTGGAGCCAGGTTAGGAAGGGCCTTACCTGCCAAACAGAGAAGTGAACATCATTTGGTTCATAGCAAGACTTTCCCAACCAAGAGCTCCAGGGGAGCTTTGGGGATCTTCACTGACCACTGAGAGAACTGATTTGATAGGGGTAGTCTTGAAATGCTTCTGCCCTTTCTCTGTTTTTCTCCCTTTCTCTCTCTGCTACCACCATCCATTCCTTCCACCCCTAAAGTGGGAATAAGAAGATGGTTCTTTGTAGAAATGGAGAGATGTAGGAGAAAGAATAGACACATTCATAAGTTTTGAATACTCATCCTGGTCTCCTAATTTGTTTTTTATGGTGAAAAACAAGTAAATCTCAGCTACAGGAAGGTTGAGGACAATTAATCCCTAGAGTTTGGGAATTCTAACATATAGTGACATATATGTATGTGTATATGTGTATATAAAAATACATATATCTACCGTACACACTCATACATAGGCTATATTGATAGGGTATCTGTATTACCTGTCATTGATAGGATGAGCCCCCTAGTGAGGGAGGACGTTATACGTGGAGGGAGCCTAAGTCAGGAAGACATAAATTTATAATCCTGCCACAGACACTGACTCAGCTGTGTAACCATGGACAAATAATATTCCCTCTCAGCCTCAGTTTCCTAATGTAGATGGGATGCCCTTTAAACCCCTTCCAGTTCTATGTCTTATTTCCAGCATGTAGAAAAATACCCACGATGAGTTGGGATTTTTTTTTCCTTTTTTTTGGTACAGAATCCCTATACTCTCCTATGCTTATGTGTAGGTGGAAATGAAAATGATAAAGCTATTTAATTTTAAAAGGGGTGCAAGCAACTAGATGGTTTAGTGGATAGAATGCTGGGCCTGGAATGAGGAAAATTCATCTTCCTGACTTCAGACACTTATTAGTTGTGTGACCCTGGGAAAATCACTTTACCCTGTTTGCCTCAGTTTCTGTTTCTATAAGATGAATGGAGAAGGAAATAGCGGACACTCCAGGATCTTTGCCAAGAAAACCCCAAAAGGAGACTTGACTGAAAAATGATTGAACAGCGATCCATTTAGTAAAAAATAATTATAGTAATATTCCCCAATTTTACACATGTATTTTCTGAAACATTTTATAAGGTGGTATATTGTAGAGGAAGAGAACTCTAGACAAGGAGTTAAGGGACCAGGTACCTTTGGCATCTTCCGGCCTCTTTTTGTTTTTTTTACTAGAATATCACTCTGCCTCTCTGATTTGCCAATTTCTTCATACTCTTTTGAAAATAGTGTTTCCTTTTTGTCATTGTATATCCAGAACCTAGCACTGGACCTGGCTATAGACACTAGGTGCTCAATAAATGTCTGTCTAATTGACTTGAACTCAACCCTAACAGTTTCATTTGATCCTCATGACAATGACATGAGTTAATTTGGGTAAATATTACTCCCATTTCACAGATGAAGAAACTAAGGTCCAGAGGAATAGTCACATTACAAGTTAGTGACGACTATATTCTCAATTCTCAAAAGCCTCAGGAAAAACTCCATGTAAATGATGGGGGAATCTTTCCTTTACAGTCACTCTAGAGGACTAGAGTCTAGAGGATTTAGAGTCCTTTAGAGTAAATATTATAGGGTCTCAGAGCTAGAAAGAACCTTAGAAATCATTCTAGCCCAATGTGTTTTTTACTAACTCCAGGTATGGAAGCACCTTCTAATGAAACTGCTCAATAAATGAAAAACCTAAGCTGTTAGGTTCTACTTCTACCTTTGTGAAAGCTCCAGTAGTCCTATAAGACGAGTCACTGTCTGGGGTGAGGAGTTTGAGAAAGGGCGAAGAGAAGGGGAGAGGGTATGGAAGAACAGGGAGAGATGGCAGTGATGGAAAAGATGAGAAGAAAATTATCCCAATTCTCGCACTGCTGGAAAATGGCAAAGTTATTGCTGCACAAAGACCCTCTCGAATGGCCTGCCTTCCAAAATTTCTACTGCACTCTCTGCAGTTACTTGTGTATGGCAGAAGCAGCATCTTTGTATTATATGAACAGTCTGCTTCATAATCAAATACCATCTGTCGCTACATCTGAACTTGTTTTCAACATCTGTGCGTTCTGGTCTTAACAAAGCTTTAAAAACTAATTCAAAAACTTTCACAGATCACTGCCTAAATACGTACATTGACCATCTTTCCACGTTGGTTCAAAATGCCTCTTCTATAGGTGCCTCCCCCTGCCTGGGAAGAGTGAAGAGGTATACACTTCATGGGTTTATTAAGCTTATTTTCTAATGGCCTTGGGTAGCCAACTGCAAGAGAGGGACACTTGCTTGTGCACCGAGAGGACCCATCATATTCTTTCTTGGTGCCAACACAGTCCCTTTCTGCCAATGAGAAACCTGTAAGTTGATCAGCTACCATACCCCAATTACTCAAAATGACACTACCGATAAAACAGCAACCGAGGGGAGAATCAACTGGATGGCTTCTACGCGGCTAAAGTGTGTTTGAACAAATGGTGAAGTAAAATCCTGAGAGCCCTCGGGAGGATAAGGGCGCTGTTACTTTGCACATGCTTCAAAAATGTGAAGTACATCTTTACAGAACTTTTGGCCAACCCACTGGCAGATGTTGACCAGTTTTGCTTGTGTATACATCAGTTGCAGAACACTAAAACAGAGATTGGAAATTTTAATTTAGTCAAGGCAGTTGGGCTAAAATGATGGCTTTTGTGGAAACCATTAACTAGAGCTGCCTAATGAAGTACAGTATTGCACTGGCAGACAGAGCCCTAACGGGAGGTTGCCGGTTCCAAGCAGGGGAGAGAGGAGGCAGGGGGCGTTCAAGTCTCTGAATAGAGGCAGAATGGCAGTGGGGGCCTGAGAAAGCTTGATCAGATTAGCCAGAAGAGGGGAAGGAGTCTAGGGAGTGTGTGATGGAGGCTATTAGAACATAACACAGACACTGGAGGACAGAGGAAGTTTAACCTTTGAGAATGTGTGTGGGTCCACATGTGTTGCTGTGAGCACAGGGTTTATTTTGGAAACATTTTCTTTTTAAGTTACAGCTGTATATTTCCAATAACTTGTCAGAAAGGGTGTGTTAGGCTGAACAGGTGTTAACCCTCTTTGAAGGTTATTAGGTTTGGAGCATAAAGAACGAATGCAAATTCTAAGACATGGAAATTTCTCATCTGATCAAACGATACTTTGCACTCCTCTAAAGCATTTATATTCGATTTTGGGTTATGCTTATTTATATACATGTCATATCTCCCCTACTAGTTGATAAGTTCCTTGAGGACAAAGATAGGGCTTACTTAGTTTCCAAGCCCTAACTAGGGAAGGGCAAATGAAGCTTTGTCCCAAAGCACTGACATTCAGGGGGTGCAAAAATGAAAAAAACTCCTTCAACATTGTGGAAGTCATTGTGATAACTAATTCCCCCTAGTGCTCAAATGAATTTGTCTTATTTGCTTCTTGTATTATTTACTACCATGAATTACAAAGTAGATCTGAGGGTATATTTTAAGCTACTAGCCCTGAGCTTCAAAATTGCTAGTAACGGTTCTGTTTATCTTCATATCTCCCCTATGCTTAGTAGAGCTCACTGCACATGGTGACCCTTAATAAATGCTAATGAATGAATAAGGTATCAACAAAAGGAGGGGAGAGGAAGACACAGTCCTTACTACTTTCTATGATAAATACCTTTACCGAATATATTTGCCCTTTATCTGGACATTTAATTTTCAGTAACTTTTAAAGACGACCAACCTTTCCCTATCCTCCCATTTTGATTTGGTTTATGGTAAAGCAAAAAATAACTTAAATGTTGATGATAGATTTTAACAGGATTACTTCCATGAATAATAATCCAAAGAACTTGACACTATCTGACCCTTTAATCAAGAGTTGGGAGATGTTTTCCTTCCATTGCCTCCCATCTCTCCTTTGCCCCTTCCCCATTTGTCTTTATTTGCTCATAGTGTGATGCCATTTAATAATGAAGTATCCACTGAATGTTTTTTTTAGAGGTCCCACCATCCTTAATCATTCAGACTTAAAAATCTCTCCATGTCAACATGTAGAATCTGATTTTAGAGTCTAGAGATCACCTAGCCCAACTTCTTCAGCTGACAAATGAGGAAGCTACAGTTTGAAGGAGTGACTTGTTCACAGCTTAGTTCATGGCAGAGCAAGGACCTGAACCCAAGTCTTCTGACTCCTCAGTTCTGAGCTCTTTCTAATGTTCCATGCCAGCTCAGTCACTAGAGCGGGGCCCTGGTTAGGATCACTTTACTTCCGGTTCACACTACAGTCTGCTCCATCTCTCCACTGACTTTCCTAGATTTCCTTTGTCTTTGAGAGCTTCGAGAGCAGGGAGTATCTTCTTTTTTTGTTTTTGTATCTCTAGCCAAGGGGCAGCTAGGTGGTGTAGTGGATAGAGCACCAGTGCAGGAGTCAGGAGGACCTGAATTCACATCTCACCTCAGACACTTGACACTCACTAGCTGTGTGACCTTGGGCTAGTCACTTAACCCCAGTTGCCTCATCCTGGGTCATCTCTAGTCATCCTGATGAATATCTGGTCGCTGGATTCAGATGGCTCTGGAGGAGAAGTGTGGCTGATGACCTGCACAGCCCTCCCTCACTCAAAACAAAGTCAAGCGCAAGTCGTGTCATCATTTCTCTGATGGCATGGTCTTCAGCAATGAAGGATGAACACACACACAGTCAATATTCAAGATAATTATTATTGTAGCTTGCTTTGGAGTCATTTTTGGATCTTTGCTCTCCCTCATCCCTCACATCCAATCATTTGCCAAAATCTATCCATTATGTATCCACAACTCCCACATCTTCCTCTCTACCTTTCTTCTTGCCATCCAACTGAGTTCAGACTTTCATTAACTTTCATTTGACCTATTTAAATACCTTCCTAATAAGCCTATCAATCTCAAGTCTCTTCCAGATCCAATCAACTCTCTCCAAGATTGACATGATAATCTTTCCAAGACACAGGTCTGGCACATCTCTCCCCTGCCCTCCAAACTTTAGGGATTCCCTAATAGTCTCAGGATTAAAAAAAAGACTTTTCAGCCTGGCATCTCAGGCCCTTATAATTAGGATAATCTAGCTTGACTCTATCTATCCAGCCTTATTTCACATAATTCCCCCTTTCACACTCCATGTTCCAACGAACAAGTTGCACCTTGAACAGTTTTTCATGTCTTGATTTCCTTACCTGAAATGTTCTCCCTTTTCTTCTCTACTTTTCAGTCTACTTCTTTTCTCCCAATGCTCAGTTCAGATGCCATTCCCTCCCTTAAGCATTACCTGATTCCCCCTTCTGAAAGTGTTCTGTCCTGCCTCAAATTTTCCTTCAGCCCTTTGTCAAGAACTCTCCTCAGCTGCAGGAAGGTTAGATCTCTCTAAAACAGAGTTTCTCTCTCTCTCTTTTCAGTCTCAGAGCCCATTTACATTCTTAAAAATTATTGAAGACTCTATCCCAAAGAACTTTCTTTAAATGGGGTGTATATATATGTACATATATAAGTATATATACATATATAAGCATGTATGTACACGTATGTACATATATAAGCATATATGTACACATATGTACATACATAAGTATATATGTACATATATATATTTACCAAATTAGAAATTTGAATGCTTTAGTTTTATAAAAATAGATTTTTACCCCACCAATCCCTTGAAAATGTCTAGAAGACACCCACGGATACCCAAATCACAATTTAAAAGCAACAGCTCTAGTAGAAGAATGTCAATTACTTGAGAGCAGGCACAATGTCATTCTTATCCTTTTATCTCTAGCATCTAATATATTATAGGTGTTTAATAAATGTTTCCTATTTATAAATATACAAATAAATAGATTTTTTTGCTCAAAAATATACGTATCAATAAGACATTATGTTTCTATTTACTGTCTCTTTTTCTTTCTCTTCCCCCACAAATACACACACACACCATATGTAGATATAACATACATAGAAACCCTTGAGTTTCATCAACAAATGTATATAAAAGCAAATGGGCTTATAAGACTAAAAATATGAACATGTTTATATTCTGGGAAGGAAACTAAATAACTGCAGAAGTGTTTCAGAATCCCAAAATATCAGTTATAAAGGATGTATAAGGTCATCTAAAAATTCAAGCAAATTGTACATAAGGATCCTGGCTTGCTACATATTGACTTAGAAAACTACATATTAACATTATCTATGTTTTGTTGTATTTCTATTTGTTTTGTTAAATATTTGCAATTACATTTTAATCTTATTTAGCCCACATGATACCTTAGACCAATTAGGTCAGTTATACCTGAACAAGAATCCTCTCCTTGATAAGTAGTTATCTAATCCCTGCTGGACCTCCAGTAGATAAGAAATTCATTGCTTATCAAGGCATTTTATTCCACTTTTATACAGTCCTAATGATTGGAAAATTTGTCCTTATTGCAAACTGGAATCTTCCTCTGTGAAACTTCTACCCATTGCTCACAGTACTCCAATCTATAAACAAATAGAACAAATCCAATGCTTTCATATAGCCTTAATATCATACTTAAAGAATACTATTATGTCACCACTAAGTCTTCTGTCCTCCAAGAGATGGATCCTTAGATAGTCTAGCCACATTCTTCTTACCATTCTGGTGTCATTCCTCTGGATGCAACATCAGTTTGTCAATGGTTTTCCTAATTGTCATGTCTAGAATTGAGCAAAGCATTTAAAATGTAGTCTGACCAAGGTAGAATATACCAAGACACCCATGTCCTTTCTTCTGGACACCATGCTTAATATCAATATAGCAATATGGTTGCCATGCCACACTAGCAATTCACATTGATCTTACTAGATCTTTCTGGATCATGGCTGTCTAGTCATGCCTTCCCTATTCCTATAGCCATGTAGTTGATTCTTCTTTCTTAACCCAAGTGTAGAACATTCCACTTTTTCCTGTTCAGTTTCATTTTTTTAAAAATTTTGCCTCTCCATTCCATTGACATCGTTATAGATCCCAATTCTACCATCCAACAATAATTAAGGTATATCTTTCTACAAATTCCTCTCCATCTCCTTTGTGTCACCTATGAATTTAATACATTGACTTTCACGAGAAAGAATGTTATTCAGCAAACATTTGACTTACTTGCCTAGAAAGAAAATAGCTGCCAAAGGTAACACGAGGAGACATATACTCACTTATAAAATCTTATGAAGAAGGCTGATGAATTATTATGAACACTATCATCTCATAAACCAGAAAGAAGTAGTGGAGGATAAATCAGTTTAAAGCAAACTTGGCAACTGATCCAACCAAGCAAAGTCATCCTAAGGACTCTTGAGAACTCATATGGAATTACAAACATAGAAGAAAAATAGGAAAGGTCTATACCAATTACTTTATAATAAACTGTTTCCATCATTCAGGATAGTGTAACTACCACTCCTGGCACTTAACAGCATAGTCCCAGATGTTTGTAGAAATGCCATTGAGGAGAACAAATGTGGGAAATACAAGTAGATTACATTAAATTTTCTCCACAAGTAGCTTCAAATAATCAGAAGTCCCAGAAAGTCCTCCACATATCGAGTGAGTCTGAGAAGTGAATTTATGAAAGAATATGGTCAAAAGTCACACAGGATGCACAGGAGTGAAGAAGTTGTGATTCACATGATTGGAGGAAATTTTTGAACTAATGAAATCAGATATACATTTGAATATTTTCATGTAACTTTGAAAGAAGTGGCAAATAGAACATGGCCAAAGATAGGTCTTTGGGCTACTCCACTCAGACTTACTTCCAGTCCAATACGTTATACTCCTTGGTTCCAATTATTTAACTAATTTTGAATCCACAGAATCCTAATTTCCTATTGCTGTCATCTTTTCACTTTGCCCACCAAAATATCACATAAGATTTTTGTGAAATACTAATTGGAAATCTAGGCATACCCTGTCTAAAACATTCACCTCATCTAGGAAAATTTCCAAAAGGAAAATGAGTCTGTTCTGGTATAAACTTTTTTATGAACACATTTTTATCATTGTTCAATTGTTTCAGTCATGTTTGACTCTTCATGACCCTATTTTGGTGATTTCTTAGCAAAGATACTGGAGTGATCCACCATTTCCTTCTCCAGCTCATTTTTACAGATAAGAAACTGAGGCAAACGGGGTTAATTTACTTGCTCAGGGTCACACAACAAATAAGTTCAAATTAGAGTCCAGATTTAAACTCATGATGAGTCTCCCTGATTCCAAGCCCAGTGCTCTATCCATTGTGCCATCTAACATTGTGCCTTTATGAACCCATGCTGGCTCTTAAAGATCACAGCTTTCAATTCTAATGTGAATTCAATGATAGGCTTTACTGAAAACATTCAGAAGACACCATCCCTACTAGCATACATCCTAAGAACAAATTAAAACAGTAAGTGATAGTTCACATTTACATAAGAATTTAAATTTTCAAAAAATTTCTTTTCATTTCCTACACCCTGCTAAGTAACAAATGTAATCATTCTTATCCTTACAAGAGCGAGAATAGGAAACAGACTAAAGCAATTGAAATGACTTGTCCAAGGGTCACAGGATCTTCAGTTGAGATCTTAAAAGGGAATCTTAGAGGTCACTTAGCCCAACCCCCTTATTTTACTAATAAGAAAACGGATGCCCTGAGAGGTTAGGCTTACCCAAGGTCACTCAGACAGTGAAGGCAGAGTCAGAATTTGAACTCAGGGTCTTAGGACGACAAGCTGAAGATTATAGGCTCAGCCTTCTTTCTACTGCACCACCATGGAAGGTAGCAAAATCAGGATTTTAACCTTAGTTGTCCAACCTCAAATCCAGTGCTCTTCCCACCATACTACATTAAGAGTACCAACAACCATAACTAGAATTTCTGCAGTGCTTTAAGGTTGACAAGCACTTTACAAATATTAGCTCATCTTGTCCTCACAACCCTGGGAAGTAGGTGCTATTATTACAAGCTTTTCTCAGTTCAACCAAGGCAGACAGAAGTTGAGTCACTTGCCCGGGATCATACCACTAGCTATTAAGTGTCTGAGGTCAATCTGCCTGACTCCAAATCTCTATCCACTGCGCCATCCAACTACCCCAAACACCATCAAACAAAAGCTCACCTTGTAAACAAATAAGTTATTTATAATATTATTTAATATAATTTAATTTGATAGTATTTATAATAAATTGGTTATTAAACTGTTGTATGACTGAACTCAGCTAGTGGTGTGGGGTATTTTTAAAGGTGATTTACATGTGTATATAGATGCAATTAAAGTAAAAGAAAACACCTCATATTTCCAAGTTCTTTTTAGGACAGTACCAGTCAGTCATTTGGTCTAATTTTGTTACAGGAACAAAATGTGGCTTCATCCGCCTGATATACCCTCCCTTTTCTTTTCCTGTCCATCAGCCTCCTAGTTTTAGATGTTGAAAGCTTCTTGTTCTAAGAGAATATGACTCTAAAGGAATGCCCGCAGCTAGATAACCCTCAGCCATTCACACTAGCGAAGCCCCAGAGATACAAACAATCTAACTCAGTCTAAAATATAAATTTCATTTCTATTTAACCAAAGAATACATTCTAAGAGTTTGAAAATGTTGTTGTTTCCAACACGCAGCCTTTTCTAATCGCCTTGTCACTGAGGTGGAAGGAGTGGAAGGGAAGGAGAGAACAAGAATTCCTTAAGAATCCAGTGTGTGCCAAGCATTGTGCTAATGAGTGCTCCAAAAATATTATAATAAACTCTGACAATAAAAATATAAAATTGATTTTCACAGTCCTTACAATAATCTATTTACAAACACTTATTAAGTGCCTACTATGTGCCATACACTATGCTAAATGCTGGGGATACAAAAAGATGCAAAAGACAGCTCCTGCCTCCCAGGAGCCTATAATCCTGTGGGGCAGGGACTTTTATTAGCCCAATTTTACAACTAAGGAAACTGAGGGTGACAGAAGTTAAGTGACTTGCTTAGGGTCACATAGCTAGGAAATATCTGGGGCTGCTTTGAACCCAAATCTTCCTGACTTCAACTCCAGCATTATATCCACTATGTCACTGAGCTACCCTTAACCCATTTTCCTTCTTGAAACTACCTTGCATTTCTACAGATAGATAGATAGATAGAGATATACATATATGTATTTCTATATATATCTGTATATATATATATATATATATATATATATGTGTGTGTGTGTATATGTATATGTATATTGTATTTACTTGAATATATGCTATATTCCCATAATAGAACATAAGCTCCTTGAGGATAAGGACTCTTTTGGTTTTGTCAATTTATCCCCAGCATACAACGAGATGTCTTGCAATAGTAGAAAATGTGTTTTTTTTATTGAATCAAGTTAGATTGATTGCTTTCTTTTCCTCTGAGAAATTCAACTCTTCTAGTTATGTTTAGGTTACTATGAAAAAAAATTGCATTTTCTTAGTACATATTGACTAACAGAGAGGGAAAACAGCCTTACTTCCAAAGGGGTAGTTAGCCTTGGATTAAATATGTGGTATTACTAATTCAAAATATAGAAGCCCCTTTAACAAGAGTTCAGTGATAGAGAATTGAATCTATTGTTTTTCTGTTTGTCCCTAGTGTCTGTATTTGTCTCTTTTTTTAAGGGGAGAAAGGCTTATGGAAAGAAAAATTGAAAGAGATAAAAACAAGAATTCCAATTATTTTTTAAATTAAAAAGTAGAAGAAACTACTGGGGGCACCAAATCAGTGGTGGTGGGGAAATGGAGGAGGGTAGAAAGTGTTAAGTTACTATTATTGTTCATAAAGGAACAAGCTTCCAAGATATTTTTCCCCTTGTAGGGCAGTAGCATCAGCAAACAACTCTGCTATTGAAGGTTTGCTAGTCTTTCCATATAAAAATCCTATTTTTTTGTCAGAGGCATGGTAGAGCATGTCAATGTCTAATCACAATGGCCTGTGGAACTGTATATATATTGTGAGTGTAGATTTCATTTTTTGTCCTTGTAAAAGCCCAGTGTCTGGTATACACATGGTAGACACTTAATAAATGGTTACTGACTTGTCATTGTAACTGACCAAATTTTAAGGTCAGGGGAAGTGCTGAACTTTTTGTTGGGCAGGAGAGGATGACAACAGCTGGATAGAGTAGATGGAAAGCAAGGCTGGGGAGTGGGGTGGTCTAAGTTTGAATCTCACATAAAGACATTTGCTAGTTTTGTGACACTGGGCAAGTAATTTAACTTTCCCCTCTTTCCAGTTCCCCAGGTGTAAAACAGGCATAATTGTTTGTTGTAGAACTTATTCCAAAGTTGTTGTGAGTATAAAATAATAATAGCTAATATGTAGCTGTTAAAAGTTTGCAAATAATATAATATATTAACTCAAATGATCCTCATGACTACCTTAGGAAGTACCAAAAGTGCTATTCTTATACTTATCAAAGTTGAGGAATACTCAAAGAAACAGAATGGTTAAGTGACTTGCCCAGACCCACAGAAATCTAAAGTGGGATTTGAACTCAGGTCTTCTTGCCAATTAGTTTCCAATGCCAATCTTTAGAAAGTATTTCTAATTCACGTGGGAAGAGAGCCTCTAACCAATGTATAGAAATTATTAGCATTACATAAATGTGAGCTTTTTTTTTTTAGTGTTTCTTGGGTAGAGGGAGAGGAGGGGGACAATTGACTTGAAACATTCAAGGCCCAGTTGAAATTAGATAACCTAAATTTGTAGTGGGTCTAGTGTAGGAGGAGGTGGAAGAATTATGTCACCCTGAGGATGAAGAATAAGTTAGGATAAATAACAGTAGTGAGCATTTACATAACTCATTAAGATTTACTAAGCATTTATAATATTCTTTCATGTTTCATTTTATAATATTCATATTTCAGAACAACAGAGATGATACTGTTATCACGCACATTTTACAAATGAGGAAACTGAGGCTGAAAGAGGTTAAGTAATTTGCCCAGGATCACACAGCTAGTTTTTGAGGTCAGTTTCTCAGGTCTTCCTGACTCCAGGCTTAACAGTAGAGTAAATTAAGAAAATGGGAGATTGGAATGTTTAAGGATCTGCATTTGACTATACCCAGAACTATATGTTGTTCAATTTAGGGGGCTGAAATGACCAATTAGCTAGTCCACCATCCCATCATAAAATCAAACAACTAGTATGATTTTTTTTTCTGTTGAATTGACTGAGTAGAATGATTGGCTTGACCCTGTTTAGAAATTTTTTTTAAATATTCAAGTTAATAAAGTCTTTTTGATGAAGATGAAAAAGAATTCCTATGTCCCTTCCCCCACCCAAAGAAAAAAGTTCACATGGGAACCAAGACAACGGTTAGAGCCCTATCTTGATCTCTCAATAAAAGCATTTATCAGTGTAAAAGCCAAGAACTCCAGGGAATTGAAACTGAAACATCTACTTATGTTTGTCAGGAAAAATGTTGTGAGTTTTTTAAATATATGAATAGAATGGAATATTATTGTGCCATGCAAAGTAAACAATGGATACAACTATAATAATGTAAATGAAATTGATGATCAAAAGCAAATGAACTCTAACAAAATATAATGAATACTCTTCGTCCTGGAGGCCTTATCATGATAAGGAAACACATCTACCTTTCTAGAAAGAAGTCACAATAGAGACATGGGGTAGAGAAAATTTGCAAACAGGGCTTTTGTGTTTTTTTTTAATGTGTTGGGTGTAAGGAATGGTTCAGTGAGGGGTGGAAAGGGAAGGAAAGGGAAAAGAGCAATTGTGTAAAAACAAAAGACAAAAACTGTGCTAGGTGCTACAAATAAAAGAAAAAGGAAAAACAATCCCTACCCTCAAGGAGCTTACCTTCCAGTGAGGGAGACAGCAAGCACACAATAAGCATCTACAAGATACATAGCGGGGAGATACAAAGTAAGCTTAGAGGGAAATGCAATACAACATTTTTTTTTAATTTAAGAACCCCCAAGGTAGTTATATTGGCAGTGACAACTGGATTGGGGAACCAAGGATGGCTCTATAGCACCGATCTACCCTAAAACAGCAGTTGGGTGGAGATGATATCAAAGTATGTTAGCCCTAAGATGGCTCCACCAAAAAACTGACTCCTCACAATGTTCTGCTGAAAAAGGGATGAGGATGACGCACCAGAGGGAAAACTAGCGCTGGCTGACACTATGTGCCACAGCATCTGGAGCCTTACTCAGGAGATCTTCTGTGCCCAAGCTAACCTAGCCTCCCTTTGCTGAGCCAGCAAAACCTGATGGATGAGGTCACATTTGACCACGACTAAAAATAGGTAATGACAATTGAAACCAGGAGGGACTAGCAGGCTGACACTTCGGAACAAGTAACCTGGAGGATACATTAAACGTGAATATAGCGGGGGTGGGGAGCAAAGTGCTAAGAAACAAATCATATCTCCACTATAGGAGAGAATATACATATAAAACCCTCAGTTCTCTCCTCACTTCCATCTCCTGCTATCTTCAGTCCCCTCTGACAAGCCCATCAACTCTAACGAGGTTTTTCTTGGATTCCAGTCTCAAGGTGAGAAAGGATTCTGCGGAATCTCCTATTGTTTGAATTTCCTACTGAGGGTAGAGTTTCAAGTTAATGACCCAGGGAACCACAGACATCCTCTAGGGTGCGAAATGACTTTGCCCCAGAAGCTCTGCCTTCATCATCAAAATGTGCCTGGGCTTACTACAGTCTCCTTGAAGAATACCTAGGGTTTCAACTTCATTGGAGGTCCAGGACACCTAAACAAAAGAGGACCATCCTTATAGGAATGCAATTAGATTGTAAATCTTTTGGCAGAGGATCTAAAGATGGGTAAGAGCCCTGGAATTACGAAGACTTGAGCATGAATCTTATCTCTTATTTACTGTACTGCCCTGGGCAAAGCAGTCTCCATTTCCTTACCTGTAAAATTTGCACTGCTTTACCGGGTTGTTATGAAGGTCAGAAGAAACTATGTAAGCATGTTGTAACCTTAAAGGGCTATATAAATGCCAACTTTCATTATTATTTACTGCACCTGGTACAGGGATATTCAGTGACTTCGCGATGTGAATTCGATTCAGTTATCGTGATAAAGAGGATGACAGTGATGATGATGTTGACAAAACAAGAATAGATTGTCTTTGTAGACAGTGTTCAAGCAAACACCCTTGCTTTTTGAAGAATATAACCATCTTTCTAAATGTCATCATAGAATTGGACATCGAATCATAGGCTCTCCAAATCAGACATAAAAGATCCACTAAGGAACAGTCATCTAGCACATTGCTAGCACGAATCCCTTCTTCCAAAATGCGAATAAATAGTTGTCCAGTCTTTGTTTTCACATCTACAATAATAGGGAAATTAACTACTTTATGAAGAAATCAAGCCATGTGGGCTCAGATCTAATCATTAAAAAGTTCTTCATTACACTGTACCACAATACATCTCATATCATTTTCATCCATTGGTTCAGTCTTGTGGAGCTAAGTTGGATCAAACTAATCCCTCTTCTACTTAAAAAGCCTTTCAAAATATTTAAAAAGCTAAGCACCTGTAGTTACTTCAACTACTCCTCATGTTATATTGGTTTAAGTCCCTTCACCATTCTGGTAACCATCTTCAGTACAGCAGAATTTGTTATACCAGTGCAGAGTTGCGAGAGCAGGACTAAGTACTCCTCGTCTTATGGGTAAAACATATAAACAAACACTTCCTATGTTAAGTTGTCAAGTTTGTTATCATGCTAAACCATGAGAGCTCTTTGAATGATTCATATGTTCATCATCAGGGTCTCAGTAGACATCACTGTAGAGATCCTGAAACCAAGTCAAAGTGCCCCCTCTCCCCACAACCAAAAAGAATGCAGAGTATTCTATTAATAGCACCTTGTCCCATATGCCTAAAGGTGACTGAGCTCAGGAATTTTTTTTCTTTTCTATCACAGAGAAAATTCTTATGGGGTAAACTGTGGATTTGGAGTTAGGAAGACTTGACTTCAACTTGACCTCTTTGTGCCCAGTTTCTTCATCTGTAAAATGGGAGAATGAAGTCAATGTCCTCTAAGGAAACTTTTCTATCTCTAAATCCATTATTATAGATGATCTTCCCACTCCAGAGAGTAGTGGAATCTGCCCTCCAGGATGTTTTGGGGCCAGAATCCCAAGTCTTCATTATCTGAGCTCCCCACCAAAGATACTCTGTAACTAGATCTAGCTGGAGCACCTGCTATTGGATCAGAAGGCATTCAGTTACAAAGCTTTCTCCCTAAGTTATGTTAGGCCAAACCTTCTCTGAATTCTCTCATTATTGTCTAGGCTTGAGTAGCAAAATTGAAAGCATGCTCCTAGGAGTTGTGCATTTATAAATAATGTAAGGTATAGGATTTTTATTTTCTCTCTCCTTTTACCAAAGATTAGATTTAGGGGAAATCTGGGAAATATAAGATGAAATCCTGGGGAAAGACATTTCTTTTTTGACATGCCTTTACCTTGACTTGCCTACTGGATATACATCTTGAAGATGAGTATAGTTGATATATATTTGATTGTAAATCAAATTCTCTTTTCCCATGAAGTTGTAGGATAATTTATGAGATTCCTGAGTTCCTTGATCAGATAACAAATGATCTCAAAACAAACATTTGCCTATGTTATGGGAGTGACTATTTACAGTATCCCTGTGCTAAATGCTTCAGTAAAATGAAGACTTGTAATTAGTATTAGGTGGTTTGTAAGTTAGGATGTCCTTGGGTCAAGCTTTCTTAAAGCAAAGAACATTTATATTTACTTCTTTGTGAAGATTAACAGTTATAACATAAGCCCCATAAGGAAAGTCAATAAAGTTAGCAAAGTGTTTATAATTAAGCGCCTTCTATGAGTCAGGCACTTTGTTAAACAGTGAGGATATGAAGAAAGACAAAAGGCAGATCCTGCTCTCAAGGGATCTCGAGAGATCCAATGAGGGGAGATGTGCAAACAACGACATTCAAACAAGATATGTACAGATAAATTGAAAATAATCACAGAGGAAGACATTAGCATTAAAGATAAAACCAGGAAAGATTTTTAAATTATATTAATTTTATTTTTAGTGTTCTACAATCGCTACCATATAACTTAGATTTTTTTTCCCCCGACCTACCCCATACCTCCCCCGCTCCCTCCTGGAGAGAGCATACAATTCTATATAGCATCTACATATACATTCCAATTAAATACATTTTCACTGTAGTCATAATGTGTAGAAGAACTAAAATGAATGGGAGAAACCACATAACAAACCAAAACATAGTACACACACACAAAAAAAATGATCTGCTACATTCTGCAGTTGAATTCCATAGTTCTTTCTCTGGATGTGGAGGGCATTTTGCCTTAGAAGACCACTGGGAATTTTTTTTTAAGTCCTTGCATTGCTATGAAGTTCCAAGTCTACCAGAAAAAAACTCTCACACACTGTGGTCATTGCTGTGCACAAAGTTCTCCTGGTTCTGCTCCTTTCCATCAGCATCAGATCATATAAGTTTTTCCAGGCCTCTCTGAAGTCTTCTTGTTCATCATTTCTTATAGCGCAATAGCATTCCATTACATTCATATACCATAATTTATTCAGCCATTCCCCAATGGATGGGCATCCCTTTGATTTCCAGTTTTTGGCTACCACAAAGAGAGCTGCTAAAAATATTTTTGTACAAATGAGACCTTTTCCCATTTTTATGATCTCTTGGGGATACAGTCCTAGAAGTGATATTGCTGGGTCAAAGGGTATGCACATTTTTGTAGCCCTTAGGGCATAGTTCCAAATTGCTCTCCAGAATGGTTGTGTGAGCTCACAGCTCCACCAATAATGAATGTGTTCCTACTCTCCTACATCCTCTCCAACATTTATCATTTTCCTGTTCTGTCATGTTTGCAATCTGATAAGAGTGATGTGGTACCTCAGAGTTGTTTTGATTTGTATCTCTCTAACCAAAAGTGATTTAGAGCATTTTTTCATATGATTATAGATATCTTTAATTTCTTCCTCTGAAAATTGCCTGTTCATATCCTTTGACCATTTATCAGCTGGGGAATGATTTGTATTGTTGTACATTTGACTCAGTTCTCTATATATTCTAGAAATGAGGCCTTTATTCCTGAGATTAGCTATAAAAATTCTTTCCCAATATACTACATCCCTCTGAATTTTGGTTGCATTGGGTTGGGTGGTGCAAAAACTTTTCAGTTTAATGTAATCAAAATTATCCATCTTGTACTTCGTAATGCTTTCTATCTCTTCTTTAGTAAAAAATTCTTCCCTTCTCCATAAATATGATAAATACACTATAACTTGCACCCCCACTTTGTCTATAGCATCAATCTTTATACCTAGATCATGTACCCATTTATTCTTGTGTATGGTATCAGGCATTGGTCAATGCCTAGTTCCAGGAAAGATTTCTTGAAGAGAGTGGGATTTTAGCAGAGAGTTGAAGGAAGCCAGGAATTAGAGACAAGGAGGGAGAGAATTCCAGGTATAGGGGAAAGCCAATGAAAACTCCCTGATTCAAGAAAGGGAGGGTCTTCTACAAGAAACTGAAAGGAGACCAGTAGCACTGTATTTCAGAGTATGTGGAAGGGAATAAAGTATAAAGAAGCCTGAAAAAATGGGAAGGGACCAGATTATGAAGAGACTTAAAAGTCAAACAGTGAGGCTGGTAATTAATTGGGAGCCACTGGAATTTATTAACTGGGGGAATGACATGGTCAGATTCTGACTTTATGAAGGTCATTTTGATAGCTGAATAACAATGGACTGGAGTTGGGAGAGATTTGAGGCAGGAAGACCAATCAGAAGGAAATCTCATTATCCTTATTTTCAACTCCTCATTGTCTCCTTGTCCATTCTGCCCTATAATTTTGGACATATTTCACTGTGCTCATTCAAGAGATGCCCACAGATTTAGAGCCAGGAGGCACCTCAGGAGTCATCTAGTTTAATTCCATCATTTGACAGATGAAGTGAGTGAATTAACTTGCCCAAGGACACGTGGATAGTAAGTGGCAGAGTCAGAATTTGAATCCTGGCTCTCTGACTCCAAAACCGGATGGCACTACATGAATGTTAATGACTATCCTTGTCTCTACTTTATTCTGTCATTCTCATTTGCTGTTGACTCAAGACTTATTTGAAAATTGAGAAAATGCACCACTGACCCTTTTGCTATAGGATTTTCCCTCCAGCACGCTATCAGAAATGAAATAGATATTTTTTTTGTCCTCACTTGAATAGACTTCCCTGGAGAGCAGAGATGGGGGCGGAGTGTCCTGAGTTTTAATACGTTCTAATAATCCTGGGCCAATCTACAAACACAACTAAATTTTGAAAGATATGCCATCTGGACTGAGGAAATATGTTAGCTCTGTTTCTGCACAGCAGAAGAGATTTCCCTCTCATATAGCATAGTGTTCAATCCATTCCTACCCTCTCATCTCCTCCTCCTCCCTATCCCCAGCCTTCAGGCCTCCCCCACCTTTCCAACAGCCCCGTCATCCGAGAAGCCCTTGCCTCACTTTTCCTTGTCTTTAATTTTTCATAGGACTCTCAAGACCTATCACATACTTGTTTTGATTTATTCAATACCAGTCTCTTCTCTGACTTTGGGGAAGGCAATCACCTTCCCCTCCTCCTTCGGGAGAATTTGCCAAATCAGCAACTCCCAATTTTGTCATAATCATAGAAGGTACCAGCAACACGAAAGCCAGAAAAGGCCTTAGTGATCACTGTGTAATACAGGTACTTAAAAGGCATCGTGTCCCCCCCAAGGGTCTCCAGGTTCTCAAAGTTACACTGCCTCCTTTTTCTGATCGAATCGGAGGAGACCCACCACGATGAACTGAGAATTCTACTTTACCTTCCCTAGTAAAGGGAAGCTGTTTTTCTCCTGTTTGTTCCCCGGAGGAGGCATTTGAATTTGCTAAGATGTCAGTAACTGTGGCAACTGTTTCCCATAACGAGACTGGAAAGTTGAATTTTTGGAGGATTAGAAAATAGACCTTCTCTACTTCTCTGCCAGGGCTTGGAATCCTTATGGGTCATTGTAAACAGTTAGCATTTAGTTGCCACCTCCAGTGTTAGAAAAAGGGGGAGAAATTTAAATTTATTGAGGAGTGACTTGTCTACAAAGAGGCAATGATAAAGAGAGAGAGATTTAGAGACAGAGAGACACAGACAGAAACAGATTCAAAGAATACCTGGACTTGAATCCTGTCTTAGCTGCTTCTTTCCACGGTGACCTTGACCAAGTTCATTTCCTTCTCTGTGCCTCAGTTTCTCCATCTACAAAAAGAAAAGGTTGGACCAAAATGATCTCTGAAGTCCCTTCCAACTCTGAAGCTATGTTCTAATTAGCTTGCTTCGTAAACTCGGGCTGAACTACAAGAGAAACTCACCTTACCTTGTACTATTCATCCTATAGGTTATCAACAAATGTTTGCTGAGTGGCTACCAGAGTCAATGCTATGGGGAACTCTCTACATGTGTAGCTATGAATGAAAACATGGATCGTCGTGTTAAGTCCCTCTATTCTTCATATATTCTTGAGTCTGTGACAACTACAACACTCAGAACCCAGGTCTTCAGTGCCTCTTACTCATGGACTTGTGATCTGCTGGAAATTTTTGCTCAAGAAAAGTCCCCTGACCCACTGAATAACCAGGCTCTCTTGTCTGCTGTTGCCTTTCCATGTTATACCCAGCTAAGATGCATCTTTTGAAACAAAGCTTTCTCTAGAGTCACTTTGAAACTTTATTTCTGCTGTTCTTGTTTGTATTTCCATGCTTTTTGTAGTAGCTGATAACAAATAAAATGGTATAATTTCACTAAGGCTTAGGAAAACCGGATTCTAAAACCAGCTCCTCCTCTTATTAATTGTGTGGCCTTGTGAGAGATTCCTTTGCATTCCTTTATTTCAACTTCATTATCTGTATTTGAGAGGCAGTATTATCCAGAGTCCTGAACTAAGAGTCAAGACACCTGAGTTCAAATACTGGCCCAAATATACTAGCAGAATGTCAGGGTCCTACAACCTGTGGCTGTCATAGTACTATAACCTTTGGCACAGTTATAGGAGAAAGAAGAGAGAGTTCAGAAGGAACTGTCAAAGATGCAGCTGTCACCGAACTTGACATAGCCTTAGTGCTGACCAAGCCCTTTGGTGTATTCTGTCTTAAAATTGCTAACAACTTTCAGTATAGTTCAACATATGAAATTCTTCTTAGGGGCATCCATACCATAGAAGAACTCTATTACTAGTATAAGGGGAAGGCAATAAAATTAACCAGAGATACAATACTCTGCCACATAATGCCCCACCCCCCCAGACTCTTTTGCTATCCCTCCTCACAGTTTAGAAAGACAAACCCAGGAATCTGGCCACCAGTAGCTTTAGACGGGGAGAGAAGCTACTGCTCTCATCAATCGTCAATGTCTTCTTTCTTTCTGATCCCCACATCAATTTCCCCTTCTTTTTGGTTGTTTTAAAAATATGTGGATATGAATGTCATATCAGTTTTCATAGCCTCTGTTTCTCCATCTATAAAATTATAATAATTATACTTACACAGCCTATTCCTCAGAGTCTTTGTGACAAAAGTAATTTGTAAACTTCAAAATACAATACAAAATTTTTACTAATATCAATGAGCATTTTAGGCGTTCCTCATCGTAACACAGTTTTATACTTCTTCACTTTAGTAGATGGTCTTCATGAATTGTGGCCAAAACAAAAAAGTCATCATTCCAAGGTCAGCTTTCTAGTACTGAATGCCTCTGAACATATCTAAGTAAGTCCCAGTATATCCCTGAGCCCTTACTTGAATTGCAGCCTTTACAGTTGAGTAGTACCTACTAGCTTATGTTCCACAGACATATCTATTGATTGAGATATATATATATATATATACATACATACACATATATATGTATATATGATATATGTATGTATGTATGTATGTATATATATATGTATATATACATATCCATGGAAGGTGATCCTATGGCCCCTCCATGCCATAGTGAGTTATCAGATTTAAGATGACAACAGAGGTTTTTCATCTGTAAAATAGAGAAAATAGCATTTATCCTCACTATAGGATTTTTTTTGAAGGGTCAAAAGAGATCATGTCAATTAATGTGTTTTGAAAATTATAAAGCACCATGTAAAGGCAAGTCATGAATATCATTTTCCCAATCTGCCAGAGTTTATTGGGAGAATATCCATTGATATTTCTGGATTTTCATTTCCTTTATCTATCAAAATATAAATGTGCTTTGAGATCTTAGGAAAAAGGTGCCATTGGATAGCAAATTACCATGATCTAATTAGGACTCCCTCCATAAACCTGTCATTCATCATCCATTTGGTCCTGTGCAGCGGAGCCCTCAATTTAAACTGTTCCATGAGTCTAGCCGAAGATATGTCCAGGACAGAATCCAACACAATATTTCAGTCTCCTCCCCCTAGTCCCCTGAGGATGGGCTACCCACCAATTTTGGCTACAAAAACAGTTATGCAGAAGAGAGATTCATTATAGTTTGGGCATAGATCTCAACCAGTGCCCATGCAACCCCATGACAACATTATTTAGCATTCAGATTGGATATGAGTTCTTACTGGGATGCAGAATATTCTAAAAATTCATATTGCTAGCTCTTGAAACTAAAAGAGGGGAAGAGAAAAAGGGAATGGAGCTGGGGAGTAGGGCATAGAATTGAACTGACAAGTGTATCCAGCAGTCCCTAAGTAAGATGAATACTTTGAGGAAGCATAAAAACCAAAACCAGAGTAAGAAAAATGTCAGTGCTAGGAAAATCAAATATAATCAACTCTTAATTATTCATACTAATGGAGGGGAACAGAGGTTTAGATAATACAAAACAGCGAAGAAGCAGAATGATATGGTGAAAAAACTTCCTAACAACTCAAGCTATTCAAAATGGAATGGGTTGCCTCGGGAGACAGTGGGCTCACCTTCATTGGAGGCTTTCCAGCAGAGGACGGATGGCCACGTGTAGAGTATATTATAGTTGGGATTCTTTTTTAGACATAGGTTGGACCTAGTCGCTAATGAAGCCTCTTCCAGCTGTGATATGACATAGTTCTCAATAGTCACAATGGTGCCCGTGGAAAGAGAAAGGAATCCAGACTCAGAGTCCCAGAACGTGGGTTTGAATCCTGACTGCCTCACATTACTTAAGGGACTTCTATAAAGTGAAGGGGTTGGGCTAGATGACCCCTGAGACCCTTCTAGTTAGTTCTGAATCTATAAGCCCATGCAGGCATACAGCTCTAAACCAACAGAGGATCATTAACAAAGTAAGGTTTACCTCCTCAGGAGGTAAGGATATGCTGGAAAAATATGACCATAATTATGTTCACCACGGGGTCAGAGATCAGCTTCTTAGTAGTTTCATTTCACAACTCCTAACTGGAAAGAAAATAGGCTAATCATATGACTAATGAAAATCTAATATTCAGAGATACTCACTGATGTGCAGGGAGTGTAAAGAGGGTAGGCCTACCCCAGAGAGCAATAAAGTTAGTTCAGCTGATGGCCAGGAGAGTAAGAGCATTTTTTTCCTCAAAAAGGGAGGGAGAGAGGGAGGAAGCGGTAATTGCCAGAACCCCTGGAATCCCTACCTAGTGGTTTGGCATCCCAGAGATCCATGCAGACTGCTTTGTGGAGGTCATCCATTCCTGACCTCATTCTAACCATTAGCCAAGGCTGAAGATCCCAGTGTTTATAAAACGCAGAGGGATGAGGAGATTAGGGAGAAGGAGGAAAAAGAAGAAACAGGCCAAGAGGGTTAGAGAAATAAGAAGGAAGGGAAGCAAGGTGGTGAATGAAACAGTAAAGGGTAAATTCAGTTTCCCTTCTGTGTGTGTTCAAATTAATGGGAGAGGTAAGTGTCCAAACACATCAAGGAGAGAACAAAATCAAACATCTTAACAGAAAGCATCACAGGAAGTAAAGTTTGCAAAAGGCTGAGCAGAGGCCTGAAACTAGACTAAGGAAGAGGGTCAAATTAATTTTTTTTCCAAAATAAAAAAGAGCTTAGAAGAGAATGGAGAAGGGGGGTGGCATCTGAGGTCAAACAGTGCATTCTAGTGTTTTATTGTTGTTATCAAAAAGATGCTCGGAAAGAAAAGGGAGAAGGAAAAAACCCTTTTCCTTTCAAGTTTTAAGTTCCTTTTTTCTTCCTTCAAAAATGAGATGTTTGAGAGGCTGAGCTGAGGTTCATCTCCGTCTATTTTGGGAGATGTTGCTGGTGGCATTGGACTCCAACCAGCCAGGGAGGAAAGAGGCAAGCAGTTGAGTTTGAACCTGAATTTCAGAATGACTGCAAAGTGGCAAGCTGAGAGAAGAGCATGATGTGAGCAGGGAAACACCAAAGGGAGCAGGGTGCTGCTCTTAGTCTCCATCAAGGTCCCCCCTCACCCTCCTCCCCAGTCAAACCTAGCTCAGACAGAGAAAACTTCTGCCATCTTTGCCGCTGTTCCCTTAAGCCCTCTCTAATCATGTGGGAAAACCATTGGACAAAAATACCTCCTGAAGAACTGCCTCAGGACTCAATGCCAACCTGAGACAGCTGCAGATGTTCAACAACAGCATCAAGGACCTACTGTCCCTTCCTGCCCCTCCTCCTCCTTTGCCACCATGGAAAGAACTGTGAAAAGACCACGAGTTGGTGGGCAGCCAACAAGAACTAAAGAACTTGCAGCTGGTAAAACCACCTGTGCCTTGTCAAATTCCAGCCAAAACAATCCCCTCCCCAGAGCCTCCTGTTAAGGAAAAGGGGAGAAAAATCTGATATTAAGTTGAGAACCAAGGGAAAGAAGGGAGCATCATGGCTTCAAATCCAGCACCAACCCCAGTTAAAGGAAAGAGGATTTTGGGGACGGTATCAGTGGAGGTCAAAAATGTAATGTGTATGAAAAAAGAAAGAGAGCAGCAACTGTGTACAACTCACCAAGCCAGTGCAAGCTCAAATACCAGTATTCCTAATTTGAATAACTTTTATAGGGTCCAAACTCAAGCTAGGAAATTACTGAAAAATGAAGTGAAATCAGTGGCACAAGTTCAAATACGGGACCCAAAGCAGATATTTCACACGAAGCCACCTTACCCTTTATTAGCTGCAAAATAAACAGATTGAGAGGGGCTCCTTCTTGTCATTGGTTACGTTGGAAAGCAGAGGATATTTGGAAAGTTAAGACCAGAGGATATAACGGCACTGAAAACTGGTCACAATGACTCGGAAGAAACCATGGTGTAAGAGACAAGGAATTCAGTCTCTTAAGACCAATCCCTAAGATCCCTACCAACTATAAAAATCCTTCCTTCTTCTCCCTCATCACCCTTTCCCTCCATTGCTTTGCTCCCTTTTCTCCTTCCTAGGGGTAAAACTGGTAACATAGAGGTAGCCATGTTCCCTTGATTATATAGTAAGAGGATATATGCTCATTAACAAAGTTAATGAATGGTATTTACATGGCCATTTGAGGACAATTTTCAGCAAATAAAATGTAAACCTAGAGCAAATTGGGGGGAGAGGGGGAAGGCGTGCCTCTAAAAGACAGCTGAGAGCCAACGACAGGCACAAGGCTGTGTGGGTCAAGACAAAAGCTATCAGGATGGATGATGTCCTGGATGACTCATGGGTTAAGGAACTAGTAAGAGTGAGGACTGGTTTCCGAGCATACGGGATTCAAAACCAAAAAGGATCTTACATCAACTAGTCCAAACTCTTCATTTTACCAACGAGGAAATAGAAGCTCAGAGAATTTAAGAGACATGCATGAGGTCACACAAAAAGTAGGCAAGCTGGGATTTGAACCCAAATCCTCTGATTCCAAATCTAGTGTCCATCCCACTACAACATGTTGCTCAAGAACAGTGCAGGAATGTATTGAAAGGGACACGATTGATTTAACACTTCCTGAAGATATTGTGGGGAAGACATTGTAATCTTAGCATTAGGAAATATTCATGAATCATTGGTTCAGAGAATCTGAGATCAAAGCCAGGAACAGACATATTACCAGAGGGTTGAAAGTCCAAGGATACCCAGTATGCATAGCCCAGGTCAAGTCAACCAGTATGCCAGAGGCAAATTTCAGGGAAGAGAACAAAACAAAAAATTGTGGCATGGGAAATTATTTCAGTAAAATTTAAATTGGATATGCCTGCTTTTCAAGCAAAAAAAAAAATGGTCATGGATCATAAACAACTATGATTTAATGGAGTCTTTACTCGGATCTCTCTCTCTCTCTCTCTCTCTCTCTCTCTCTCTCTCTCTCTCTCTCTCTCCTCCCCCCTTTCTCTCTGCCTGTCTGCCTGTTTATCTCTCTGTCTCTCTGTTTCTCCCCTACACACAAAATTGAAATGCTGATAATTACTGGTACTTGAAAGTATTAATTTATAATAACAATGTTATTAATGTCTTCTTGGTTCTCAAATGTTGAACATAAGCCAGTCTTTTTTCTGATTAATATTAACCTTGACCAGATAGTGTTGATTTTGACCAGATAATGTTGATATTAACCAACTTGACTTTTAGCCACATAAAAATAATAAAAAATCCAAATTCTAGTGAAATTCCATGAAATATGAATAGTAGTAGTTTGTGTAATAGTAGTAGTCACAGTAATAGTACTGTGACAGTACTCATCCCTCAATCTAGGTTTGTTCATTTTAAATTGATGGTTAGCATTTCATCTTATTTGTTTTTAGAGAATCTAGAACAGTGCTCCAGTGATGATGACGATGATGATGAAATAATTCCACTAGACAATAGTCAATACAATGAAAAAAATGGAAATATCTTAATCTAGCCATTTATGACATGAGAAAATAGTGCAGTTTGGGAATGAGTGAGTCATGATAGCAGAGAGGAATTTGTTGTTCAATAAAACATCATTCTGTTTCCTAAGTCAAGATTCTTCCATAAAAATAATAATCCAATCATTTGCCTCAGCTGTGAAGATGCCATGGGGAATTTTATAAGCAATCTTAGGAGCAAACTCTACCCAATCAATGCCTGTTCATTCAGCCATGTCTCCCTTGACTGACATGCAGGACCAAATGATTTTTAACGAAGTGTAAGATTTCACCAGAGATCTGATTGTATTTGATTTTTGACCGCAACACTTTCAGGTAATCGGGTCAGTGACTACTTACTACATATGGTATATTTTCCACCTTTCTTCCAAAAGATCTAAAGTTTTCATGGGATATTGAGGTCACTTTTTATTAAATAGTTGGTCCAAATAGAGTAACAAAGTAGCTACTGCAAAAATGCTAGCAATAGACAGACTAGGAAAACCAAAGCACAGGGTCTCGGTCATATTACTGTATTATACATATGTATAATATATATATATATATATAATATATAAATGATCTGATACACAGATATAATCTCAGTGGAATGCTAAAAATAGAAAGTATATTAGAAATTTATTTCAGAAAAAAGAGTATTTAGTCTAGTTTCTATCAATAGCTTATTTCTAGTATGAGTTCCATGCAGCAACTTATAGCATAGTAGAGTGAAGAGAACACTGAAGATGGTGCCAAATGACTTTGATGGATTCTGGATTCTGCCCTTTAGTTTTAGCTTATATGACCTGAATTCACATCAGTTTCCTCATCTCTAAATTGGTAATAATGTTATTGACACTACTTATCTGAAATTAGATGTAAGGATCAAATGAAATACTATAGTCAAGTGGTTCATCAACTTCACAGAGCTACAATAAATATAACCTGCTAAAACTTCTTTTTACAGAGCTACAATAAATTTAAGCTGTTCTAACTTTTCAATGGTGGATCGAAGTATTTCTATTTGGTTTAGAGAATCCTATCAACAATGCTTGAAAAAGCTCTAGCAATTAAAGATCCAAATTGGCACTCTGCTATTAAGTTTTTAAGTAATATTAGTTTTAAAGAAAGGTAGTACTGGCTTACGTTCTTGGTTTGGGGGTCTGTGAGCCTTAGAGTGGGAGTATCTCCTTTTAGATGTGTCCTTGCTTGTGTATTTGTCAATCAATCATGTCACATATGAGGAAAGCTGGACCCTATCAATGAGAGGCTGCTTGGCCAAGTGTATAGAGAGTGAGCCTTGAAGTCAGAGGGATCTAGGTTTGTGCCCCACCTTTGATATACACTGCCCCATCCTAGACAAATCTCTTGTCCTCTCATTGCTCTAAGCAGGGTTCTAAGTTTCAGAGAAAGTGCTGACCTGCGCTGGTATAGGGAATTCCTTATACAAATGAAATCGCAAGTCCAGCCTCCAATCCCACCCTCCCTCCACCCCCCCCCAACATGTAATAATCCAAAAATTAGTTGGAGTAAGCTTTGGAATGTCTGCTTATTCTTACATTTGATGATCCATGTCGCTAGTATTCTGGGGATTTTTATTTTATTTATTTATTTTGCTAACTCTCTAGGCAAAGCATCTGTTTTGCTAAATTCCAAGGGACTGTGTAGCTTCTCTGATTGTTCTCCAATTTAATCTTACTGAGAGAGCTTTACATGGGCCATAAATTAGAACTGGGGGATAGCTTTGTTATGCAGAGTTTCATTTGGATTTATCTGTATCTGGGTTGGTATCCATCTTTTCTTCATAGTTCCCTTTAGACCATCAGCTCTTTGGGAGCCAAACAGTGTCTTCTATACCCTCTGCAACCCCTATAACAATGGACTTAACCATCATTTATTTACTTTTTTATTTACCTTGTTTCATCTTTTAACTAGACCTGTGATTTCACTTGTTAGACAGGTCCAAATGAGGAAACTCCTTCTACCAATGCAGTGGCACCTGCTCTGGGACTTACAGTCTTCGAAACAGTTCCCTGAGGTCGATGGATCATTGATACAGGGCAAGCTGGGACCTCATAGATGATATAATCATTTTTCAGCTGAGGAAACTGAAAGTGAAGAGGAAACTTGCCCAAGGTCACATAGGGAATAAGTGTCAGAGTTGGGGCTCAAATTAAATTTTCCTAATTCTAAGCCTGGTTTTCTATCTACTCTACCTCTCTGCCTCTCTCAACCAATAATACATGCTGCTGTCACTGATGGCCAGTCAGTTGTAAGTCAATGAGCATTTATTAAGTACCTACTATGTGTGAAGCACTGTGCTAAGCACTGGAGATACAAAGAAAAGCAAAACCTCAGAGTCTGACATCAAAGAGATACATTCTAAAAAGAGAAAAGCCAGGTACTGAAATAATTCAAATAATCTGGAGAATGTCCTAGAAGTTCAAAGATAGCAGCTACATGGATGAGCAGAGGGGTCCTTTACAGAAGAAAATCTACAGGGGACATTGGGCTTTCATGATTGGTTAAGCAGCTAGTCATCTGAATGTATCCTCTATCAAGTAAGGACCCCAGATATCCCATGCAGGTTAAGTAGGATCTGAGGGGCACCAAAGACCAACTGGCACTGAAATAATCTACAAAATTTTTTCATGGCACAACCTAACCCTCCTACCTCAATTCAAATAACTCCCATTAAAATACCTCCTCTGACCTGGAGAACAAAAGCATAACCTTTAGCTAATATTGTCTTATTGCTTGAGATTGAGGGTGAGGATAAAGAGTCTAGGTGC
This sequence comes from Potorous gilbertii, assembly GCA_028658325.1. NCBI lineage: Eukaryota > Metazoa > Chordata > Mammalia > Diprotodontia > Potoroidae > Potorous > Potorous gilbertii. Next base: position 591,045,121 of record CM053770.1, on the reverse strand, counting down.
TGTCTCCTGCTAATATAGTAACTCCCATGATCACCTCAGGACCTATTAGTTTGATAGATTTGCCAGCTTTCCTGTTAGGAACTAAAGAGCACAGTTCAGAGGAAAAGGTACACAAGACGGGCAAGTTTTGGTGGAGGAAAAGAATACAATCAGGAAATACCTGGTACAAAGGATGCTAGCAAAGGAAGACAGGATTGAATGGAGAAAGTATGAGGACATTAAAGGGTGGGAAGCAGCAGATTCTAACTTTACCTACTTCACAATTCTTTCCTGGGACTATAAGACTTACTAAGAAATGATATTTTGTCTGACTGTGGTTTAATTCAATGTCATTTCTTCAGAGTTGGTTATCAGTTTCCTAGGGTGAATGATGGGATATTAAGTAATGGGCTCCACTATCCCATGCAGAAATATTTCAACAACAAATCATGATGGATGGGACTTTTCTGCCTAATTACACTCTGCCCTCTAGGTTCTCTGGATGCAAATTGAATGAAGCCTAGTGGGGTACATTTCCCAAAGGAGGAAAAGGAAAAATTCCCTTACACAGATTGTTGTTGTTCAGTGATTTCAGTTGTGTTTGACTCTTTGTGACCTCATTTGGATTTTTCCCTGGCAAAAATACTGGAATGTCTTACAGTTTCCTTCTCTAGCTCATTTTACAGATGAAGAAACTGAGGCAAACACGGTTCAGTGACTTGCCCAGGGTCATGCAGCTAGTAAATGTCTGAAGCCTTGAACTCAGGAAGAGAGTTTTTCTGATTCTAGGCTCAGGACTCTATCCACTGTACCACCTAGCTACCCCAACAGACCCTGAGGCTGCTAGAAAAGTTATACTTCTACTGAATTCCCTCATCGGTGTGTACTGATTTGCTTCGAAAATTAGAACTGGGGACAGAGTCAGGATGGCAGACTAGAGAAACATTCAGATGAGCTCTCCCAACATTCCCCTCCAAAAATCTTTAAAATAATGCCTCAACAAATTCTGGAGCATCAGAGCCAATAAAAGATCAGAGTGAAACATTCTTCCAGCCCAGACAACTTAGGGAGTCAGAAAGAGAGATCTGTGACATGGGGAAGAGGCCTGTATGGAGTACATGAGGATGAAACACCAGTGGTAGGACTAAATGCAGATGGCAGAAGCATCAACAGTTTCAGGAGCTCTCAAGTCAGACGTAGTAAAGGGACCTGGCAACAAGTCAGAAAGAGATTAGAGGGTATCTCTGTGCTATCACTTGACATAGGACCAAAAGCTGTCTGGAAACTCCATTGCCTATTCCCATTTCTGGGTCATAGTTCAAGGAGAGAGAAGAGCACTTTTATTCTAGAGAGAATGGAAGCCCTGAGGAGCAGTAACACTTCTAGCACTAAGGGAAGAGGGGTCTTGATGAATAGTATCAATTGCAAGGAATCAGGAGGCCCATCTTGGGTAAGAAACAGAATGCAAAACAAGAGAGTAGTCACCACACCTGTCCCCAGAACACATCACCTTGGAAGCACCTAAAATTTTCAAAATTCCAAATCTAGCTCTGAAAACAACAATACAAAAAAGCCTGAAATTTGAGCTAGAATCCCTTTCCTTACTCCAATATCCCACAATAGGATCAGAGCCCAACATTAACATAAAGATCCAAATCAAGAAATAGAGTGGTAAAATAGCAAAAACAAAAAAGGAAACTGACCATTAAAAGCTCTTGTGGCGGCAAGGAAGATCAAGACACAATCTCAGAAGAAGACAACGAAGTCAAAAGAGCTACAAACATAGCCTCAAAGAAAAAAATGTAAATTAAACATGCAAGAATTCCTGGAAGAGTTTAAAAAATATGTTAAGAGTGGTAGAAGAAAAATAAGAAAAGTGAAAACAAGGGAATAAAATTATGAAAAGATAATTTATACCTTGGTAAAAAAAAAAAAAAGACAAAAATATTAAAGAAAATAATACCTTAAAGAACAGAATTGGCCAAATGATAAAAGAAGCACAAAAATCCACTGAAAAAATAATTCCTTAAAAATTAGAATTGGCCAAATGGAAGCTAATTACTCTGTGGGACATCAAGAAACAATAAAATTAATTTAAAAGAATGAAAAAATAGAAGAAAATTTGAAATATCTCATTGAAAAACAACTGATCTGGAAAACGAATCAAAGAAAGATAATTTAAGAATTGTTGGATTATCTGAAAGCTATAATCAAAAAAAGAACCTAGAAATCCTACATCAAGAAATTATCAAGCAAAACTATCCTAATATCCTAGAACCAGAGAGTAAAACAGAAATTGAAAGCATACACTGATTACCACCTGAAAGAAATCCAAAAATGAAAACTCTCAGGAATATTATAGCCAAATTCCAAAGCTTCCAGGTCAAAGAGAAAGTACTTCAAGCAGCCAGGAAGAAATCATTCAAATGCTAGAGAGTCACAGTCAGGAACACACAAGATTTAGTAGCTACTTTAAGGGAATTAAAAGAACTGGGCTTACAATCAAGAATAACCTACCCAGCAAAACTGAGTATAATCTTTGTGGGGGGAGGGGAGGAAGGAGAGGATGGTTACTTAATGAAACAGAGGACTTTCAAGAACTTCTGATGAAAAGACCAGAGCTGAATAGAAAGTCTGACTTTCAAATACAAGACTCAAGAGAAATATAGAAAGGTATATATGAAAGAAAAATCATAAGGGACTCAATAAGGCTAAACTGTATCTTTCTATTTAGGAAGATGATACATCTATCTTATAAAAACTTTATCATTATTAGGGCAGTTAGAAATATTCTACATAGAAAGGGAGTGTATAAGTGAGTTAATTATGTTGTATTGATGTAAAAAAAATTGATATGCAAGAAAGAGCGATGTCCTAGGAAAAGGGAGAAAGGAAAGAAAGAATGGGGGAAATTATTTTACATAAAAGAGGTGCACTATAAGAAATTTTACATTGGAGGGGAAATGAGGGGAACAGGCAACTCTTGAACTTCACTCACATCTAAATTGGTAATTATTTATAACATATGTATGTCTATTTATATTTATGTGTATATACATATGTATTCATGTATACTCAGTAGTAGAAATCTACCTTACCCAACAGGGAAGTAGGAGGAAAAGGGGATAAGAGAAAGGAAGGATGATAAAAGAGAGGACAGATAAAAGAAGATAGTGGTCAGAAGCAAAACAGACTTTAGAAAAGCAACAGAATAAAGAGAGAGGGAGAAAGATAAACAGAAGAAAATAGAATGAAAGGAAATGCACAGTTAGCAATCATAACTGAGAATGTGAATGGGATAAACGCATCCATAAAATGGAAGCAGATTGCAGAATATATTAGAAACAAGAACCCCAAAATATGTTGTTTACAAGAAACACACTTAAAATGGAGAGATGCACACAAAGTTAAAATAAGGGACAGGAGCAGAATCTATTATGCTTCAGCTAAAATAAAAAAAAAAAAGGATAGCAATCATGATCTCAAACAATGCAAAAGCAAAATTAGATCTAATTAAAAGAAATAAGCAGGGAAACTACATCTTGCTGAAAGGAGCCATAGACAATGAAGTAATGTCAACACTAAGCATATATGCACTGAATGGCATAGCATCCAAAATCATAAAGAAAAAGTTAAATGAATCACAGGAGGAAATAGTAAAACTGTAATAGAGAAGGACCTCCTCCTTCCCTTCTAAGAGCTAGATAAATCTAATACAATAAACAAGGAAGAAGTCAAGCAGATGAAAAGAATCCTAGAAAAGTTAGACATGAAAAACCTCTGGAGAAAACTGAATGGGAATAGAAAGAAGTGTACATTTTTCTCAGCAGTACGTGTCACCTTCACAAAAATTGACCATGTATTAAGTCACAAAAATTTCACAACCAAATGAAGAAAAGCAGAAATACTAAATGCACACTTTTCAGACCATAATGCCATAAAATTACATTTAATGGAGTATCATGGAAGCATAGATTAAAAGCTAATTGGAAACTAAATAATTTCATCTTAAAGAATGAATGGGACAAAGAATACATCATAGAAACAATCAGCAATTTCATTAAAGAGAATGACAACATGAGCCAATATTACAGAATTTGTGGGATGCAACCAAACCAATACTTAACAGAAATTTTCTGTCTCTAAACGCTTACATCAGTAAAAGAGAAAAAGAGCAAATCAATGAATTTGGCATGCAACTTAAAAAATAAACTAGGAAAAGAGTAAATCTAAACACCCAAATGGAAATCCTAAAAATCAAATAAGAGATTAATGAAATTGAAAGTTAAGAAACCCCACTACATTGAACTAATAAATAAAAGTAGGAGCTGGTTTTATTTTTAAAAAATAAAATAAGTAAACCATTGGTTAATTTGATTTGAAAAGAAAGAAGAAAATCAAATTGCTAGTATCAAAAAGGAAAAGGGTGAATGTACTACCAAAAAGGATGAAATTAAGGCAATTACTAAGGGTTATATGCTAGTAAAACTAACAATCTAAGTAAAATGGATGAATATTTACACAAATATAAGTTGCCTAGATTAACAGAAGAAATAAAATATTTCAATTACCCTACCTTAGGAAAAAAATTGAACAAGCCATCAAAGAACTACCTAAGAAAAAATACCCCTTACCATATCAATTCACAAATGAATTCTACCACACATTTAAAGAATAATTAATCCTCATACTATATAAACTATTTTTTAAAAATATGAAATCCTACAAAATTCCTTTTATGAACAAATATGGTTTTGATACCGAAACCTGGGAGAACAAAAACAGAAAAAGAAAACTATAGACCAATTTTCTTAATGAAAATCAATGTAAACATTTAAAATAAAATGTTAAAGGAGATTACAGTAATATATTACAAAGATTATACACTATGACAAGATGGGATTGACCAGGAAAGCAAGACTGGTTCAATATTAGGAAAACTATCAGCATACTTGACTATGTTAGTAACAATGACAACAAAAGTCGTATGATCAATAGATGGAGAAAAAAACCTTTGACAAACTACAACATTCATTCCTCTTAAGAACACTAGAGAACATAAGACTAAATGGAACCTTTCTTAAGTAGCATCTATCTAAAACTATCAACAAGTATTATTTAATGAGGATAAGCCAGAAGTATTCCCAATATAAGATCAAAAGTGAAGCAAGGATGCCCATTATCACCACTATTAATATTGTACAAAAAAATTCTGGCTATAGCAATAAGGCAAGAAAAAGTAGTTATAGGAATATAAACAGGCAACAAGGAAACAAAAGTATCTCTCTTTGCAGATAATATGATGCTATACATAGATAACCCTAGAGAATCAACTAAAAAACTAGTTGAAATATGAACAACTTTATCAGAGTTGCAGAATATAAAATGAAATATAAAAATACCACCTCTCACCTATCAGATTGGCTAACAAGACAAGGAAAATAACAAATGAGTAGGGAATGTGGAAAAATGGAGACACCAATGCTCTGTTGGCGGAGTTGTGAACTAGTCCAACCATTCTGGACTATTTGGAACTATGCTCAGAGGGCTATTAAACTGTGCATGCCCTTTCACCCAGCAGTCTGTATTACAGAGATATCAAAGAAAAAAGAAAATGACCTATTTGTACAAAAGTATTTAGAGCAGCTCTTTTTGTGGTGTCAAAGAAGTGGAAATGGAGAGGATGTCCATCAATTGGGGAATTCCTAAACAAGTTGTGATATGATTATGATGAAATACTATAAGAAATAGCAAGCAGGATGGTTTCAGAGAAGCCTGAGAAGGCTATTTGTGTGAACTAATGTAAAGTGAACTGAGCAGAACCAAGAGAACATTGTAAATAGTAACAGCAAATAAGGATGATGGGTTGTGAAAGACCTAGTTATCCTGATCAATTCCAAAGGACCTAGGATGAAAAATACTATCTACCACCAGATGAACTCTGATGAACTCTGGATGTAGATGGAGGAATACTTTTAAAAACTTTATTTTTACTGTTTTATTTTGTTTGTGTTTTCTTTTCAATGTGGTAAATATGACATGACCCCACATGTATAATAAAAATCAAAATGTTTGCCTTCTCAAGGAGGGGACAAGGGGCAAAGGGCAGGAGGAAGGAAGAGAATTTGGAACTCAAAGTTATCAGAAAAAAACGCTAAAAATTATTCATAAATAATGAGGAAATATTTACTAAAAGAAAAAAAAATTAAAAAGAAAGAAAACTAGGACTTGTTGCTTGCAAATTCACTTTTAGGCTCTTTCCCCACAATACCCAAACAACCAGTCAAACAATAGTGGTGGGTTTTTATTTTTTACTTCATGAAACTAGACAAATGATTGAAATGACTTGATGTGGGAGGTTGAAACCAAAGGGGAAGCAGCTGACAAGGAAGAATTTGCTCTTAGGTGTTTGATCTGAGGTGCAGGTTTGAGATGGGACAACACATGGAAGGGAGGGGTGGAGCTGGTGAATGAAGTATCCTGGGCTGACCCACCCTCCTCCTTAAGTGCTCCTCTGTCCACAGTGGAGTGCACCTTCACCTGGGGTTACTGGAGCTCCCCTTTCCAGTTAAGGGAAAGTGGAGGGAACCAAGCCCAATGATTTTTCTTTTCTCAGCAAAACAACCACCTGATTCAGACATTCCAGCTCCGTACAAGATCAGATAAAATTTACACCAGGACAACTGGTCACCAAACTAACAAATTACTTCAGCATCTTAAAAACAGAACTTTGTTGGTTTATAGGATAACTTCTTCAAGATTTAACCTAGTCAATCCCTTGTCCACTGGCCCTTGCCCTTCACTTACCAAATGTCTTCCCCACCTCTTTCCATGTACTTGGCACTTTCCTTTCTCATTAGTCATTTTCATACATCTTATTGATGCCTTTAATCTTTATGTCACAATTATTTCTCACCTCCACTCCAAATTGAAGCCTTCTTTGTTACAAATGAAAGCAGTTTACTAAAACTTGTAATACAGAAAGCATATCTAACAATGTATAAAATATTTACTCCTATTAGTCTCTGTAATGAGTCTCTGTAATGAGAAAGGATAAATATGTTTCTCCTTATCTTTTCTAGTCCATTCTCAGTATTCAGAATTCAATTTCCTTTCAGTGATCTTAGAGCAGTATAATAATTAGACATATTGTTCTCCTGGTTCTGTTTAATTCATTCTGCTTAATAAATCTTTCTCCATTTCTCTGAATTCCTCATGTTCAACATCTCTTATTGCATAATATTCCATGACATTCATCTACCATAGATATTTTAGTCATTCTCCAATCACCCACTTTGCTTTCAATTCTTTGCTACTACTAAGAGTGTTAAATGACTTCCATTTCTATATTTGCCTTTTTGTGGGATACATGTCCTATATTAGGTTTGTTGGAACAAAGACTGAACAATTTATTCTTTTTTATTCCATAATTCCAGAATGAAATTCAGTTCTACCAACAACTTATCAGAATAACTATCTTCCCACTGCTCCCCCACCATTGGCTGTCTTTTGTATCCTTCACCAACTTGCATGGTTTAAAGTGAAACTTCAAAGTTGATTTAATTTCCATATCTTCTAGTATAATTGATTTGAAATATGTTTCATGTGGTTATTTATATAGTTTATAATTCTTCTTTCGAAAACTCTTCTTAGTTTCTCTCTTGCTCTCAGTGTCTTCTGCCTTGTACTCTTCTGGAGTCACCTTTCAGCAAAGGTTGTGGTATAAAGATGGCTCCCAAGTCTAAAAGCAATGGAGCTACAACCAGTCTTGAAAACAGCACAGAAATGGCATCAAGGAATACAGGTCACAGAGATATGAGTCTCTGAAAGGAGTTGATCCCAAGATTCTAAGAAGTAAAGATAAAGGAAGAAAATAACAAGGGAATGAAAAAGATACAGGGCAAGCATGGCTGAAACATCAGTATCTGAGAAGAGGCTACCAAAGTCCTTAGCACCAAGGGTCCCAAGTCCAAACTGCTCATGCCCCGCATTGCCAAGAACATATGCCCTAAGACAAATAACAGATTCACAAGTCTTAAGACTGCCACCAAGCATCCAGGTCCCAAAGTCAGCACTAAACTTGATTCTAAGGTTGCCACTGGCCAAGCTACTTACCAAGCCCACTAAGCTCAAGATTATGATGCCTACAAACACTCAAATCACTAACTCTGATCAAAATTCACAAGACTGACTTTAAGGTCACCCAGGCCAAGGATTCCAAGGCTGCCAAATCACCAACTCTAAGGCAAACAAACCCAGAGATGCCAGGACTAAAGTCCTTGGGGCAAAAGCTACTAATTCCAAGTCTTCAAAATTAATACTTCAAGATGAAAGGATCTGTTTAAACTCCAAACCATAGTCTTTCTCACCTAAGGCATCATAGTTGATTATTTTGTATAAATAGGGAGTCACGAGAAAAAAAAATAAAACTCTTCTTATTCTTTGACCACATGTATTGTGGAGGTTTTTTTATGTATTTATGTCAATTCCTTGTATATTTCAGAGACCAGGCTCTTATTTGTATATTTGTGGCTAGAATTTTTCCCACTATACTATTTCTCTTCTGTGTGGATTGATTTTATTCATGCCAAGCCTTTTAACTTTATGTATTCAAAACTTTATTTTCTAAATCTATAGTTCTATGATCTGATAATTTTCTATATATCGCTAGCCCTTATTTGATTAAAAATTCTTCCCCTAGCTTTAGTTGCAAAATGTAGCCTTTTATATTCAGGTCATATATGCTTTTAGAACAGTCCTATTCCTCTCTGACTATTCCCAAGAACTGAGCTATCTCCTACTGAGCACAGGGTAGTGATGGGGGAAAACTCACTTTTTTGAAGATTTTGCTTAAATAAAGTTATTTGAAGTTTCATCATAAAAATATTAATGATATGATGACAGTAATTATAACAATGAAGAACCTTTCTTTGGGTTCTTAACATGGAGTCTATGAACTTTTTAAAATATACTGCATTTCAACATAATTGGTGTCCTTTGTAATCCCATGTATTTTATTTTATTCCTTTAAAAACAGTATTCTAAAAAGCAATCCATTGGTTTCATCAGAATACCCAAAGTGTCTAAGATATTAAAAAATAGCTTAAGAACCCCTGATATGGACAAAAAAGTGAAAAGACACAGAAACATACTGACTCCTTTGGCCATTTCCTTGAGGGAAAGTCAATAAGGTGTCTTAGATGATTTAGCTGTGGACCTGCCTCCTTCACTGTGTTTCTGCGCAGCTTCCACTGTTCCAGAATTTGTCAGGAGTTCTTTTTAGAGGGAATCCATGGGCTGTGGGTTCGGAGCTAGCAAATGTGAGTCTTTCTACTCTGCCATCTTGGCTCCGCCCCTGTGGACCTGCCTCAAGATAAGAATGCAGTGGGAGAGGTTTGCAGAAGAGATTAGATAACCCCATGGTGTCTAGGATTCTGATTTTTGACTCACTGTTCATCTCTTTTTCATCTAGTCTGCCCCTCCCTTGGCCATTGTACTCTGTGGCCATTCTGGAATGCCTTGACTTTTAAGTGGACATAGATGCCATTGCCCATGACCAAGGCCACATCATCATTCAACTCCAACCCATCAGTTCTTAAATAGTATCAGAACTCAGCCCTTACAATTTCAAATATGAGATTTATCAGAAATATCCTGTCTGGTTAAGTAATAACTAAAAAAAAAAAAAGCAGAGATGGAAAAGATAGCTGCAAAGTTTTCTTTGTGATCATTGTTTAACATCATATGCAATTAAATATTAATGAAAGTATGCTACTTTCATTTTGTGAGCAATTTAATTCAATTAAAAATAAATGGATCTCCTTGGCTCAGTGGGTATACTGACACACAGTACGGAATTACCCTTAACTTGGTTTTTCCTGTGTTTAAATCCAACACAGAGGGAAGCAGCTGAAATGGCACCTCAGGCTAAGAGAATTAACTCTTTAGGAACCAAAAGTTAGTCAGTCGGTCAATTATGGGCACACCTAGTGAGCACAAACCGTGTGCAGGCCATGGTACTAGACAGCAGGGATGTCTTCACCATAGAGGAGCTAGTTGAGGAGATAATTCATGTGTAAAAGACTTTCTAATTTAGGGGGCACTTTTTGTTTTGGTTTGTTTTGTTCTTTGGTTTGGTTTGGGGTTTCTTTTTTTCAGACTGCAAAGTCCCTCAGAATGAATTGACAGTATCCTGAAGCAAACCTACAAGCCAAAATAATGTCTCTGAGATACTCGCTAAAAACAGAAGTCAAGCTGATGAGGTGACAGTGCCTCTGTCTCCTGCCCTGGTTAAACCATATCTGAAATTCTGCTTGTCATTGTCTAGGAAGGGCATTTAATATACTGGAGAGTGGTCAGAGAAGGTAGACCAGGATGGTGAGGGAACTCAAAACTCAAAAAGGAACATCCATTGAAGTAACTGGGCTCTTTAAGCTGGAGGAAGAAAAATGGAGGGATGTGGGAAGATACAGTATAAGATAGTTGTCTTTATATATCTGAAAGTCTGTCCTATGGAAAAGGGTATAATAAACTTGTTATGCTTGGCCCCAAAAAGCAGAACTAGGAGGGCTGAAGTTGTATAGACAGAGAGAGAATTAAGCTTGGTAGTAGGTAAGAGGGGCTGACAATATTTTTTGACTAGTCTTAGAAGAAAGTTACTAAAAATGAAATTGGGAGGCCTTCGTAGATGATTACTTTCCCGTTACTGAAAATCTTCAAGAACAGATTGGATGATGAGTAATCTAGAGAGGATTCCTGTTCAGAATGAATTTCCGGTCCTTTCTAACTCTGAAGTTCTAGACCAGCGACCTCAAGGAATCACAGAAGAGATGGTGTTTCCTGGTGGGAAAAGTACTGGATTCAATCAAGAATCCTACCCTCTAGTCTTGCCTCTTCTACTAATTTCATGTGTGACCCGGGGCAAGTAAGTTTACCTCTGGCACCCTCAATTTTCTCATCTGCAAAATCCAGAAATGGGCTAGATAATCTTAAGGTGTCTTCCAACTTCAATGATCTAGGATCAAAGAAAAAAATTTAAGAACACTTAATTTTCCTGCACATAGACTTTCCAAATACATATGAAAACAAAAATGCTGATGAAGTACTATGCATAAGTCTTAGAGAACATGTGAAGGGGTAAAAGGGATACTAATTACTTCGGAAATTAGTCAGGGAAAGAGTCTTAGAGTCACTTTTCAGTTGTTTTTTAAAGAAAGGTTGTTGTTCATTTGCTTCAATCATATACAACTTATCTGGGGTTTTCTTGGCAAAGATACTAGATTGGCTTGCCATTTCCTTCTCCAGCTTATTTTACAGATGAGGACCTGAGATCAACAGGGTGAAGCGACTTGCCCAGGGTCATGCAGCCAGTAAGTGTCTGTGGTCAGATCTGAATTCAGGTCTTCCTGATCCTAGACCCTGCACTCTATCCATTGTATCATGTAGCCACCCCAATTTCAAGAGAAGAAGGATGTGGAATTTTGCAGAGGAAAGAGGAAAACATTCTAGGCAAAAGAAATGACAGTCAGCAAGGGTACAAAGGCAAAAACTAACTATTCAATTGCTGGGGTAAGCTGTAGTTTCAGCTGAGAGAGGAAGTGTTCATAAAATGTTAGAGTTGGAAAAGAATATAGAGATCACCTAGTCAAACTTCATTTGGAAGAACAGGAAGCTGAGACCCAGAGAAGTAACAGGATTTGCCCAGTCATAGAGGACTTAAAAACCTAGTCTCCCAAAACCCTGAACCATTCTTTGTACATAATACTGAGAAGGCAGTATGGGCAGCTAGGTGGCATCATAGTGCCTAGAGTATCAGGCCAGGAAGTCTGGAAGATTCATCTTCCTGAGTTCAAATCTAGCCTCAGGCACTAACTAGTTGTATGACCCTGGGTAAGTCACTTCACCATATTTGCCTAAGTTTCCTCATCAGTAAAGTGAACTGAAGAAGGAAATGGCAATCTACTCTAGTACCTTTGCAAGAAAACCCCCCAAAAGAGTCACAGAGTTGGACACGACTGACACAACTCAACAACAACTAAAGAAACAGCAGAGTATAGAGGTGAATGTTAGATTTGGAAACTGGAAGTTACTGGTTCAAATCCCCCCAGGGCTGTAACTAATAATTATTGCCTTTGGGACAAAAGTGACAAACCACATTTTGGGACAAGCAGTACAAAAGCACCCTCAATGTAATTTTTAAAACCTTATTCATGTGAAGAAGGTGGAGATTTTAGAATAGAATGGTAGACCCACTCTGTATATGGGTGAGGGGAGCAAAAACAGAGATTTACATAAGTCACAGTTGCTACTGAAGTTGTGGCTTGGAAGGGGAAAAGCATCATTCAGTAGCTTTTAATCCATTAATCTTGCAAATTAGGTGCTGAATTCAGTTGGTTTTACCTGCTGAGGCTGAAAAGGCAGAGCTCTCTACATTTCAATAACCTGGGAGGAAGTTTCAGTAGCCATGCCCTAGGTATGGCTCTGCCTCTGACAGTTATTCAATTAGTTTATTAATGGAATGTTATTAAATTAGTTTATAATTGATTAATAAATACATTATTAATTGATTAATCAATTAATCAATTATGAAAGGCTTACTCTGTGCCAGAAGGAGCAACTAGATAGCTCAGTGGCCTCAGACACTTACTAACTGTGTGACCCTGAGCAAGTCACTTAACCCTGTTTGCCTGAGTTCCTTCATCCATAAAATGAACTGGAGACAGAAATGGAAAACCACTTCATTATCTTTACCAAAATCCCAAATAGGATCATGAAGAGTCCAACATGACTGAATAATGACTGTACCAGACAGTGTGCTAGATAAAAATATGAAGATAAATATGGATAGATAAAGATAAGAAGAAAAATAGCCCTTGCTTTCAAGGACTTTACATTTTAATATGGGAAAAAAATGTAAATAGTTAGGCACATGCAGCATATATATAGAACAATGGAACTTAATCTGAGAGGAAAGGTACCAGCAGCTACAGGCTTGTCTGGGCCTCAATTTCCTCATTTTGTAAAATGGGAGTGATTATACCTGCAGTTCCTACCTCACGGGCCACTGTGAAAATCAAAAGAAGAAATGTATGTAAGTGCACTGTGTACATGTAAGCTATTTGGATTACACAGTATTGGAAATCTAGGAGCAGAAAAACCGTGTGAGTGAGACAGAGAGGAGAGGAGAGAAGAGGAAAGGAGAGGGGCTCAGTTCAGTTACTATGGGCTCCACTGTTTGAGCACAAGGGGGAAGTAGCATCTGCATCCTGTTGTCTTAAAGGGAAGCCATTTGAGAAAGTCTGAGCAGGCAGGCCTCCATCAGTGTGTATGATAGCACGCAGGACTCTGGTAAGTAATGTATCTGGGAACACCACAGAGATAACATGCAACTATTCTCTCCCTGCACCAAGAAGGGCTGTTGTTGTGGAATGAACTCTCAGCTTCCAGGGGCCACATCTAATAATAACAGTGTTATCAACGCTGCAATACTGAGCCTGAAATCTGTGTGTGTGTCTCAAACGGAGTATCTAGGAGCTATTGCCCAGTGCTGAAAGGGAAGCCGAGTTCTTCTCAATGGGGAGGAAAATGCCAATCTGTGGACAAAAAGCTTGCTGCAAAAAAGGGGGGGCACAAAAAGAAAGGAAAAGAAAGCGAAAGAAAGAAAGAAAAGAAACCTGACATCCCAGCCAACATTTTACAACCTGGACCCATTGTGAATGTGGTGGTTTATCTGGCAGGAATAGGAAGCTGTGTTTGAAAACACTGTATTCTTTTTAGGTGCAAGGTCAGCATTTGTCAGGCCTCAGGGTTACAGTCAGCCTTGTTGTCTAATGGAGAGAATGGATGCACCCTCCAATCCAAGATGCTTCCTGGACTGAAGAACACTCAGTACGCACAACAATGGAGGGAAAATGGCGTCCTCCTAAATCGTGCAGGAAGGACAATCTCTGATAGCTACTACAGCCTACAGAGTCAAGTTCATTCAACAGGCAACAAACATTTATTAAATATCTACTTGTGCCAGACACCATGCTAGGCACCGAGGATACAAGTGCCAAAGAAAGAAAAAAGAAACAGTCTGCGTCTTCTAGGAGCTTATATTCCATTGGAGAAGGAACAAGGCACATAGTGATAAGCAAACGAAAAATATATAAGCAGGTCCTCCGAAGGCTACAAATGTGTCTAAGGATGTGAAAAGGGGTAAAGGGGGAGAGAAAAAAATTCTCAACCAGTTTAATTCAATTCAACAAACAGTTAGTAAGTCCCTAAAATATACAAGGCCCAGGACAATTCAAAGACAGCAAATTATTGACTATTTCCTAAGTTGCTGCAATGGATGGATTTACTGGATATATCAATAAAATGACAAGTTTGGACCAAAAGAAGAAAAAGGTCTGACACTGTCCTGGGTTTACAGAGACAAAAATGATACATTACCTACCCTCAAAGAGCTGCAGAGGGGAGATACAGACATACAAGTAGGCAGCCAGGTAGACTAGACTCGGAGTCAGGAAGACTTGAGTTCAAATTCTGCCTTTGACATTTACTGGCTATGTAGTACTGAGCAAGTTGCTTTACATCATTTTTCCCATCTGTAAAATGAGGATTATAATAGAAGGGTTTTTTTTTAAAGATTAAATGAAATAAAAATTGTAAAGTGCTTTTCAAACATTAAAGCACTACATAAACGCTAGCTAATTTTATTATTATAAATTATTTATTTATTATTTATATATTATATATATTATTTATAAATTATTATTATAAATAAATTATTATAAATAAATGTTTTATGTCAGTATTATGAGACAGAAAGAATATTGGACTTTTAGCCAGAAGACATGGGTTCAAGTTTTCCCTTTGCTAAATACTACCTGAGTGATACCGGACAAGTTACTTAGTTTATCTAGCCCCAGTTTTCTCATCTGCAGCAGGAGCAGGTTGGGTTCAACGAGTCCTAAGTAGGTTTCTTCCAGTAAAATCTATGATGCAATATGAATTTTAGACTCTTCAGAAGCCAAATGAATGAATAAGGACAATGAGATCTTAGTGGGGTGTGAAGGTGGGAAACGTAGTTAACCCAAGGTGTGAACTCACTACTTACAAACTATGATCATAAACAAGCAGAGTAAGAATGAGTGGAGGGCATAATTCTACTATATGTCATAGACCAGAAGCAAGTGCAGAGAACATTTTTCTAACAAGGGCCTGCTGTAGTCATTTCATCCCTTTCTGGTTCTAATAAGAATGGTCTGACTGGAGCCATAACCATAATCAAATATGCAGGATATAATCAACGCTAGGAAGAAATCAGAGTGGAAGTCAATGCAATCCTTCTTAGAACTTCTAGTTGTAAAAAAATTCTTAGTTAACCGCTTGACTTTGGGTTGAGGCAACCACAAAAAGCCCCACAAATCTTCTTTACTAGATTCTAAGTTTCGTGGAGGTAGTGCAGGTGTATTCTGGTAAATGGTAAATGGTAAAACAACCAGATTTTCAATAACAAAAAAATGTCCAAACTTTCAAGTATAAATTGCATCGATAACATCCTCATTTTCTTATGTCTACACAATCAATAAAACATTAAATAAAGCCCTGGTTTGTAGTGTTTGCTGATTTCCAAGGTGTAAATGCTCACTCCGAAAATTTTCACAATTCACTCTCCTCAGCCAGCTCCAGTACACCCCTGGGGTAGGATTATCTTCTATATATTTTTGTATCTCTTCCTTCCCCAACATAACCCAATCCTTAATACATAAATATTTGTTAAATGAATGAGTGAGTAAGTAAGTAGGCCCACAACCTTAAAAATCAGGATGGTACAAAGAAAACCGGGAATAGGGCAGAAAAGAAATTTCATCTTCTCTCTATCTGCTTTTTCTCCTTTGTTTTTCAGGGGATTTTGCTCACTTGGGAACTCTAAAAGCAGGTGCCGCAACCAGATGCTTGTTTTCCTTCAGTCTTGTGATACAGAGAGGTGAGGGAGATGGTGGGGGTGACAAGAAGCCAAAAGAACCATGGGATACAGAGCAAGAGACAGTGCCAAGTTTGACAGGCAAATGATTTTCAGGAAATACTGGGCAAGACTAAAGGAAAGTTTCTCTTTCTTTGATGCCCAGTCAGAAGATTTCAGGTAAGAGTCCAAAATAAGAATGAGAAACGCTAACTATAAACAAGAGTGAGAAGCATTAGGGAGGAAGACAGTTTGCTCCTTCATTGTTGAAGGAATCCCTAGACTATTCTCTACACTTACTCCTCTGGCAAAAACTTGGTGCTTTCTTTTTTCTCATCCTTCTTTTTCTCTCTCTTTTTTGTCTCTTCCTTTAGCCTTCTCTCAGAATCAGAAAATCAAATAATTTCAGAGCTAGAAGGGACCTCACAGACCACTGATGCCACCCTACTCCTAAAAAAGCATTTACCTCTACAATACTCCTAACAAACAGTTGTGCTGTGTCTCTCCAAGCGAGGGGTAACTCACTGTCTCCCAAGGTAGCATGTTCTATTTTTAGATACCTCTAATTGTAGGAAGTTTTTCTTTACATCAATTTTAGACTAATTTTTTGCAATTTCCCCCTGGTGATCCTAAATCTGTCATGTAGCAAATAGCCTGAGTCTCATTTCTCCTCTACTTTTAGCCCTTCAGATATGTGAAAGCAACCTCTAGGCTTAATACATCTAGCTCCTTCAACCAATGTTCATATGGCACACTAACTTCTTGTTATAGAGGAAAAGGGACGGAAATTTGAGTTGTAACATCCAGGTTCAGCTCTTATTTCTGCTCTTCTTCTTCTTCTTCTTCTTCTTCTTCTTCTTCTTCTTCTTCTTCTTCTCTTCCTAAGATTCCCTTTCTTCATCCGCCAATCGTTGATTTTATTTCTTTTTTCCTTTCCTCTGCTCATAGCTTTTTCATTGGTCAAAGTGTTGCCTTAAAGAATAGGTATGATTATGTCATCCCTTACTACATAAACTCCAATAGCTCCCTATTATCTCCAGAATTCAATATCAAGCCCTCTGTTTGAAATGGCAGGTTGCCTACCAAACTGAAGGTCTACAGAGTCATTGTTCTGATCTGATTGTTGTTTGACTGTGAAACCTGGACAATATACTAGTACCATACCAGGAAACTGAATAACTTCCATCTGAATTGCTTTAGGAAAATTCTGAGGATCAAGTGGCAAGATAAAGTAATGGACAGTGAGTTTAAAGCTTTTCATAGGGAGCCAAGATGATGGAGTAAAAGCAGAAACATCCCTAAGTTCTCCCCCAAAGGCCCTCTGTAAAAAATGACTCTGAACAAATTCTAGAGCTGCAGAACCCATGGAATGACATTGTGAAACAAATCCCCAGCCCAAGACAATCTGGAGAGACTACAAGAAGTATTTTTTGCACCATGCAGTACAGTCCAATAGGGACCACACCAGCACAAATGGACAAGAGCAGGCATCAGAGAACTCAATTGTTGGCAGTTGTAACAGTTTCCAGAATTTTCAACCCACAAGACACCAAAAAGGTCAGTGGGAAAACTCTGTGGAACCTAGGTAGAGGAAGAGCTTGTGTTCTGGCAGGGTCAGGCCCCAGAAAAGGGGTGGTGGGGATGGTGGCAGCAGTAGAGGCTGCTTCCAGAGCTCTGGGTCTACAGACATTGGGGGATCAAGCAGCTAATACAAAATCCCTGAAGCCTGAAATGGTACACCAATCCCAACCCCAGCCCCACTAGAGGGAGAGTACTACCTTGACAAAAAGTTAGAAAGTCAAGTATTTGGCTGCAAAGATGAGTAAGCATTGTAAGAGAACTCAGACTGTAGAATCTTACTTTGGAAACAAGGAAAATCAGGGCATACAACCAGAGAAGGACAGCAGAGTCAAAAAGGTCTTACATCAAAAGCCTCTAAGAGAAATATGAATTGGTTGCAGGCCATGGAGGAGCTCAAAATGGATTTTGAAAATCAAATAGGAGAAGTAGAGGAAAAATTGGGAAGAAAAATGAGATTGATGGAAGAAAATTATGAAAATTAAATCAATAGCTTGCTAAAGGAGACCCCCAAAAAATACTGAAGAAAATAACACCTTAAAAAATAGACTAACCTAAATGGCAAGAGAAGAATATCTTAAAAAGCAGGATTGGCCAAATGGAAAAGGAGGTCCAAAAGCTTGCTGAAGAAAATAATTCCTTCAAAATTAGAATGGAACAATTGGAAGCTAATGACTTCATGAGAAATCAAGAAATTAAAGAATGAAAAAAATAGAAAACAATGTGAAATATCTCATCAGAAAAACAACTGATCCAGGATAGAAAATTTAAAAATCATTGGACTATCTGAAAGCCATGATCAAAAAAAGAGCCTAGACATCATCTTTCAAGAAATTATCAAGGAAACCTGCCCTGATATTCTAGAACCAGAGGATAAAATAGAAACTGAAAGAATCCACCAATCACCTCCTGAAAGAGATCCTGAAAGGAAAACTCATAGGAATATTGTAGCCAAATTCCAGAGTTCTGGGATCAAGGAGAAAATATTGCAAACAACCAGAAAGAAACAATTAAAGTGTTGTGGAAATACAATCAGACACAAGATCTAGCAACTTCTACATTAAGGGATTGAAGGGCTTGGAATATGATATACCAGAGGTCAGAGGAGCTAGGATTAAAACCAAGAATCACCTACCCAGCAAAACTGAGTATAATCCTTCAGTGGAAGAAATGGATATTCAATGAAATAGAGGACTTTCAAGCATTCTTGATGAAAACACTAGAGCTGAATAGAAAATACAAGAATCAAAAGAAGCATGAAAAGGTAAACAGGAAAGGGAAATCACAAGAGATTTATTAAAGTTGAACTGTTTACATTCCTACCTGGAAAGATGATATTTGTAACTCAGGAGACCTTTCTCAGTATTAGGGTAGTTGAAGGAGAGAAAGAGAGAGAGAGAGAGCCATAGGGTATGTTTAATATGAGGAAATGATAACTAAAAATAAAATTAAGGGTGAAAGGGGAATATATTAGGAGAAGGAGAAAGGGAGAGATTGGATGAGGTAAATTATCTCACATAAACGAGGCAAGAAAAAGGTTTCACAATGGAAGGGAAGTGGGGGAGATAAGAAGGAATGAGTAAACCTCACTCTCATCAGATTTGACTTAAGGAGGGAATAACATACTCACTCAATTGGGTATCTTACCCTACAGGAAAGTAAGGGGGAAGGGGATAAGAGGGGGGATGATAGAAGTGAGGACAAATTGGGGAAGGAGTAGTCAGAAGTAAACACTTTAGAAAAGGGAGAGGGTCAAAGAAGAAAATAGAATAATTGAGGGGGTGGGATAGGATGGAGGGAAATATAGTTAGTCTTTCACAACATGACTACTATGGAGGTATTATGCATAACTACACATGGATAACCTATATTGAATTGTTTGCCTTCTCAATGGGGGTGGGGTGGGAAGGAAGAAGGGAGAGCATTTGGAACTCAAAGTTTAAAAAACAAATGTAAAACAATTGTCTTTACATGCAACTAGGAAATGAGGCATACAGGTAATAGGGCGTAGAACTCTATCATGCCCTTCAAGAATGTAAAGAGGAAGGGGATAAGAGGGGGGGGTGATAAAAGGGAGGGTAGACTGGGGGAAGGGGTAATAAAAATTCATGCCATCTTGGGATGGGGGAGGGGAGAGATGGGAAGAAAATTTGGAACTCAAAATCTTGTGGAAACGAATGTTTAAAACTAAAAATAAATAAATAAATTTAAATCTTGAAAAAAATTTAATCTCTTCATAAATCTGTCCCCTATAATTTATTCCTCTCCATGTTCTCTGCAATCCAATAACACTGATTCCCTAGTTGTTCCATGACCATATTCCTCCATCCCCTGACTCCCAGGCCTTTCTAGTTGATGTCTCCCATGCCTTGAATGTTCTTCCTTCTCACTTCCAGATCTTAGATTTTCTGGCTTCCTTCAAATCCTTCCTTCACATCAAATCTCACCTTCTACCGGATATCTTTCAGAGTCCAGCAATTGGAATGCCTTCTCCAAATCTCAGAATCACCTTCCATTTACACTGTCTATATCTTTTACATACTTAGTAATTTACCTGATGTCTCTCGTTAGAATTCAAGTTCCATGAGAGCTTGTTTTTTTCTTTCTTCCTCCCTCCCTCCCTTCCTCCTTTTCTTTTTTTCTTCCCTTTTTCTTTTCTTCTTCTCCCCTTTTTCCTTTCTTTCTATCTTCCTTCCTTCCTTCTTTCCTTCCTTCCTTCTTTCTTTCTTTCTTTCTTTCTTTCTTTCTTTCTTTCTTTCTTTCTTTCTTTCCACATCCTTAGCACTTAGCACAGTTCCTGCCACATAGCAAAATATAAAATAATAAATACCAGCTGATAAGTTGATTTTTGCCTTTCTTTGTATACCTAACACTTAGCTCAGTGCCTGACACACAAAGTAACAGATAGGTAGATAGATGATAGATAGACAGACAGACAGACAGATAGATAGATAGACAGAGAGAAGAGAGAGAAAACTTGAGCTGTTTTTGCCTTATTTTCTATTGACAGCACTCAGCACAGTGCCCTCAACACATATTCATTGATTGATGGATGGATGGATAAATCTTTGTAAACTGATTGATGGACCTTTAGTGGAAGTGAATTGTCCCTCTCCCAAAGGAGCCATGGTAAAAGAAAATGAAATGGGAGTTTGTTGAGAGAAGATAGCTCCTTCTGACCAAGTAACTCCCTGTGTTTCCTTTCTGTTTGTATGTATTAAATCAGCCCTTCCTTTCTATCTTCTACCAGCTATAAAATATAATATAGATAATTTCAAATGATTTTCACTAAATATTCAAAACTACAAGCCTCCTGACCAGAAGAACAAAAAATGTCCTTAATGTCAAAAGGACCTTCCCCCAAAAAGAAGTCCCTTTCTCTTTGCCTTTCCCAACTCCCACTTTAGGTGAGATATACAATATACTTAAAGACAAAAGTTCTTTGAGATTGCCCAGATTGTTTTAAACTCTGAAAGAAAACAACAGCCTCAAGGCTCATTAAATCTATTTATATAGTTCTTTACGGAGAAGAAAAAAAGAAATCTTCCAAAGACTAATAAACAAACCATTGTGACATGGTCCTGTTTGAACTTCATCTCCAGCTCTATCAAATGCACCTAGCCCAGCCCTCCGGGCCAGGTAAACACACTTCTTTATCTTGAGTTCCCCTTGGTTAAGAGAAAAGAAAACAAGGGAAAACAGGGACACTCTGGGCAAGGGATGAGGACAGAGGTTGAGGGAGAGGGGTGGGAGAGAGGGAGGGGCCCAGCAAATGCTTGTGCTAGAGGGGCAAAAAAATCACCTCTCAGTTCTATGTAAGGTTGATCTCAACCTGGTGGCAGGAACCATCCCCACACTGCTGAGTCCTGCTCAAGCCCCTTGGCTAACTGTTTCTCAATCCAGTGGAGGGCTGTGCTAAGGACAGTGCTGACTGCCAGCTCACAGCTACCTGTATGCTGATATCCTCGGGGATTTCAAAGAACACAGGCTGACACAAGGGCTGCCCCAGAAATGGCTCACCATCTGCCCCCTCAGAGTTTCTCAACAGGCTTCTATCTTTTCCAGGAATTACTCCCTTTCTGGGAAAGGCTGTGACCTTGGCAAGAGATGACCAGCCAAGTCCAAGGGCCTCTGGCAAGGGGCAACCGGAGAGAGAGAAGAGAAGGAAAAGAAGTCTCCAACTAGCCCTTGGTAATTGTTCTCCTAGACAAGTGAAAGCATGGCCCAGATAGGCTCCCCATCAAATTATACTTCCTTGGTTACTAAATAGACTTGATCTAGAGTTCCTTCAAGAGTCCATTTTCCATTATAATGCTCTCTTTCTTTCCTACCAAAATGGATTTCTTCCCACCATAGGAACACTGTAATCAAATTCATCCCAAATCAAGTCAACAAACTTTTTTTAAAAAAAAGCCTACCATGTGTCAGGTACTGTGCTAAGCACTGGAGATACAAAGAAAGAAAAAAATGCCTGCTCTCAAGGAATTCATATTTTAAGGGGAAGACAAGAAAACAACTATATACAAACAAAATATACGGTAAATTAAGAATAACTTTAGATAAAGGAATTAGCATTAAGAGGGTCTAGGTAAAGCTTCTTACAGGAAGTCAGATTTTAGCCAGGACTTGAATGAAGGCAGGGAAGTCAGCAGGTGAGGAAGAGGAAGAAAATAATTTCAGGAGAGTGAGTGAAAATGGATAGAGTTGGGAAATGGACTATCTTGTTTGAGCACAAGCAAGGAAATTGGCATCACTGGATTCTAGATTGAAGGAGAATGAGGTGTAAGAAGACTGGAAATGTAAGGGAGGGTTAGATCATAAAGGACTTTCCAGATTATCAAAAAGGGAACCTAAATACTCAGAAGTTTGAATTTACAATCATCTAGTTTTCTTACATTTTATTAAGTTCAATTTCCCTAACTGAAATTGCTATCCTCTTGCTTCATTCTTCCATTTTTCTCAGATCCACTATTATATCCATTCTGAGAAGGACAGTTAGTTACAAACTAGAATATCAAAGGGCTATGAGAGACTTAAAGAGACCAGGTAGGACAATTTCCCTTGGAATACTTAGGGATCAAAGATATCAAAGAACATGCATTCCAATGTCCAGATTTAACAAGATGAAGAAACTAAAACCCAAGAAGACCTGAGTTCACACAGGTAATTAGTAGAGAACCAGAATACTACTCTAATGATTCATGCAACCAGTTCATCTTCCCCTAAGCCATGAACTCTTTACTCCCTCCACCAAAAGTCAAGCCTATAAAATCAAGAGACTTCAGAACATATCTCTTCTTTTTCGAACCACAGGTCCTACTGGCGTTACCTCTATTTTAGCAGTTCAAATCCCATATCAAACACTTAATAGCTATATAACTCTGGTCACTTCATTCCCCTTACCCTCAATTGCCTAACCTGTAAAATGGGGCCATAGGATCACAGAATGACTGAGTTAGAGCTGAAAGAGACTTTGAGGGTGGTCTGATCCAACTCTTTCACTTTGCAATTGAGGAAACTGAAGCTCAGGAAAATTGAGTGATCACCTAACATCATACAGGTCATAAGTAACAGAGATGGACTTTGAACTGGAAACTGCCTCCAAATCCAATGTACTTGGACTAAGTGGATCTGTGAGAGACATGGAAAGGATCACTAAGAAAAGTGAAATCTCCCCATGAAGCTGCACCTACCAATTCCCTTTATAGGATAAAAATACCTATAGAACCTACTTTTCATGGTTGCAGAGAATATCAAATGAGACAATGTATGTATCACTCCTTGCAAACCTTGATGTACTACACAAATGTCTGTTATTACCGCCATCTCCAGCCCCTTAGCACTACAGCAGACAGAAAGGGGCACTAACACCAGGCCTATGTAACTGAGGGTACTAGGAGGTAGCTAGGTAACTTAGTAGAAAAATATACTGGCCCTGGAGTCAACAGGACCTGGATTCAAATGCTTCCTCAGTGACTTATAGAGTAGGCTGGTTTTCTAAGAGACAGAGGAACAAGAGACCAAATTGCTAATATTCACTGGATTATAGAGAAAGTAAAGGAGTTCCAGAAAGACATCTACTTCTGCTTCATTGAATACAGAGATGGAAGTACCAGATCTTCTTACTTGTCTCATGAGGAACCTGTATGCAAGCCAAAAAGCAACATTCTCATGAATTCAACATAGAACAACTGATTGGTTTAAGATTGAGAAAGGAGAAGACAAGGTTGCAAGTTGTCACTCTATTTATTTAATTCATATGCATATGACATCATGCAAAAAGCCAGGCTAGATGAATCAAAAGTCAGAATTAAGGTTGCCAGGAGAACTATCAATAATTTCAGATATGCAGGTGACATCATTCTGATGGCAGAAAGTGAAGTTTGAAAGAAGGAGGTGTAAAAGCTGACTTGAAGTTTATCACAAAAAAAAAACTAAGATCTTAGCAACTTATTTCATCACTCCCCAGCAAATAGAAGAAGAAATGGAAGCAGTGTCTGATTTTATATTCTTGGGCTCAAAGATGACTGTAAATCATGACTACAGCCAGGAAATTAAAAGACATTTGTTCCTTGGAAAGAGATATGGCAAATATGGATAGTATACTCAAAAGCAGAGACATCACCTTGCCAACAAAGGTCTATATAGTCAAAACTATGGTTTTTCCAGTAGCAACATATGACTGTGAGGGTTGGACTATAATGAAAGCTAAGCACTGCAGAATCAATGCTTTTGAATTGCGTACTAGTGGAGACTTTTGAATTGTGTACTAGTGAAGACTTTTGAGAGTCCCTTGGACAACAAGGAGAACAAATCAATCAATACTGAAAGAAATAAATTCAAGCTACTCACTGGAAGGTCAAATACTGAAGCTGAAGTTTAAGTACTTTGGCTGAATAATGAGAAGATGGGCCTCACTGGAAAAGACCCTGATATTGAGAAAGATTGAAGACAAAGGAAAAAGGGGACAGTGGCGAATGAGATGGATAGTGTCATGAAAATAACATGAACTTAGACTGTGAGAGATAATGGAGGATAGAAGGGCCTAGCATGTTATGGTCCACGGGATCTCGAAGAGTCAGATACAACTGAACAACAACGGCACTTATCTCCCAGGGTAGTTATAAGGATAAAATGAGATAATATATGTCAAGCTCTTTGCAATCTTTCAAAGAGCAGTGTCAATATTAGCTATTAGTTTAGAGGGAATATCACAGGATTCCAAACTTCCAAGTCCTAGAAAGTGAAAACTTATCCTTGTCCAAAGGTATAAGTAAAATAGTTCCTACCTCAAGGCAGAAAGCTTTGGAGACTCCTCGACTCTAACCAAATGACTGCTTCCAGCTTGGTATTAAATGTTTCTAGAGGAAGAAAGACTATTATCTCCCCCAGAACTCTGTCCCTGGAAAAGTTAAAACAGGGAGAAAAGAGTTGGATCCTTCAAGTAGTAATAGAAAGGGAGAAGAGAGAGTTAAGCTGAGAGCTTCGCTGGTGTACAAGAATTATTAAGAAGAGCCAGAAGAAAACTCCCAGGGCAGCTAGAAGATCTGGCAGGAAGACGAAAACAAGCATTGTGGAGGATGAAGCATAAAGGGTTGTGCTCTTTTACCAAAGAGATCATGAATCCTTTGAAGTACAAATGTAAAAATCACCCTTTGTTACAGTTGAAATGAGATTCTTTTTCTTTTCCTTTACTGCTAGGAAGAGTGAGTTTCTTGTTGTTCAGTAGTGTCTGACTCGTTGTGACCCCTTAGGAGATTTTCTTGGCAAAGGATATTGGAGCAGTTGACCATTGCCTTCTCCAGTGGATTAAGGAAAATAAAGGTTTAGTGAATTGCCCAGGATCACCCAACTAGTGGATGTCTGAGGCTAGATTGGAACTCAGGTCTTCTTGACTCCAGAGATTTACCCACTATTTTGCCTAGCTTTTTCTAATATTTCTTTCCAGTTTTCTTATTCCTTACTCCCTCACTCAAAACAAAGTCAAGTACAAGTCATGTCATCATTTCTGTGATGGCATAGTCTTCTTCAGCAAGAGGGATGAATACACCTTACTCCCCAACACATATTCTTTGATTCAGTGACACTAGGCTCCTGGATGTTCTACAAACAAGACTCTCCATCTCTTCATTCTAGGAATTTTCTCTGCCTGTCTTTCAATGCCTGGAACACTCTCCCTTCTCAGCCCAGCTACTGAGCAACCTGGCTTCCTTTAAGTCCCAACTAAAACCCCACCTTCTACAGAAAGCCTTCCCTAACTCTTAATTCCAGTGTCTTCCCTCAATTAATTATCTTCTATTGATCTTATAACTTGCTTTGTATATATTTGTTTGAATGCTGTCTCCCCAACTAGATTATAAGCTCTTTGAGGGAGTTAATTGGGTTGTGTTTTTTGTTACTGATGATTTTTTGTCTCTTTTTGTATCCCCAGCACTTAGCACAGTGCCTGGCAACTAATAGGTGCTTTATAAATGTTTACTGGTTGGTTATTCAGCTGGTTTTTCTTAATTGTTTTTCTCTATTACAGCAGAAGTTTCAGTATGACAGCATTGGGAAATTATGGATCAGAAAATGCTATAAAAACAAAAGATATCAATAAAACTTTTTTAAAATGCTAAGTGTTGGTTGAATAAATGAAAAACTAAAAACTCCCTTGTAACCAATTAGGTATGCAATTTTTTCCCCTCTTTCCAGTAGATACAGGATCCTTCTTTAATTCCAGTGATATACCATCAAGTCATGCTATTATATATAGGTAGCTATCTCTAAATGGCTTTTGACCCCTCTAAAGGGAAGAGGACTTGCTTTGGATAGTTTTTGACATGTCTGAGGAATGTTGAGTACCTACTATAAGGATTTAATCCTGTCTGCTCAGTTGTCCCACAATTCTTAATCTTTGCTTCCCTTCATCAAACCTTCAACTTCATGGACATTCTGTTAGCATATAAGATCCAGAGGGCAAGATCTGCCCTTGTATCTGAACCCCGAGCACTTAGCACAGAACTTGGCACACAGTGTTTCATTCATCCAAACAAAAGCTAAAATCTTCCATTTGCATAGTTTGTTGATATGACTCCCAGATATTTGGAAATAGAGTCATAGAAAATTAAAGACAGAGGGGAACTGAGGGATCACTTAGTCCAATCTCCACGTTTTACAGATAAGTTAACTGAAGTTCAGAGAAGAGTTCAGGGTCACTGGGTACGTGACAAAACCAGGATGTGAATCTCCATCTTTCAGCTTCAGCTCTCCCTCCATGGCCATATTTGTATAGCTGAAACTTCTCGGTATTTACCCAGTTGCTTGGCATAATTTGTTATGACCTAAAATGCCTCTTTCTGCACTGATATGAAGTGCCTTTAACTAAAAGACCCTGGAGGGTTGGGATTAAGTCTATCTATAACTGTTACACATAATGCTTATCATAATGTTTTGGACATTGATGGTGGGGATGGCCTCCAAGACATGACAAATAATCTCAGAGCTGTTAAAAATATGCCTTTAGAGGCAGCTCAGTTAAGCACAATGAGCACTGAATTTGACGTTAGGAGATCTGAATTTGAACTCTGACCTTGACATAGGATCATAGCTCTTCACCTGAAGGAAGCCCAAAGACTGTCTGGTCTGACTCATTTACAGATGAAGAAACTGAGTTCTATAGAGATAAAGTGAATTGCTTGAAATCTCACAGGTAGTATCAGAGGCAGTGAACCCAGGTCCTCTCATTCCAGAATCATTGCACTTCTTTCTTAATTTCCCAGGACCTCCATTTCTTCATCTGTGAAATGGGGATAATATATTTAGCTGACAGATTGACTGTGTATTGAAGACAGATTATGAAGGATGAACCAAGAAGCTTCTAGAATTAATGGGAAAAAAATCAATCATTTGAAGTATATTTATATGTAACAAATTTTATGTGAGGGATTAAAACCATGAGTATTAAAAATTGCATATAATGTCAGGTTTTTTAAATATACAGTTCAATTTTTTCTGAATTTATTTTTCTCCTCTTACTTTTTGAAATAGTATTTGTCACAAGACAGGGATCCTTAACCAGAGGTCCATAAACTTCTTTTTTTTCATTTGGTAAGTGCATTTCAATATAATTGCTTCTCTTTTCAGTCCTATGTATTTAAAAATATTGTTCTGAGAAAAGTCCATAGTTTTCACCAGACTGTCAAAGGAGCCTGTGGCACAAAAGTGGTTAAGAACCCCTGTGATGAGAGGTGGTTCTCTGGGAGGCGGAAGGGGAAGAAACACAGAGGGAAATTTAGGTGATATAAAACCAAGCAAAAAAATCAATACAAATCTTTTTTCTTTTTTATATGAGGTATCATCACTTGTCTAAGTGCAATCTTCTAAGCCATTTGAAGTCATTTGCAAATGAAACATTTGCTCATTGTACACTCATATGTCTCCTCTTAAAGGGATTTTATTATATTCTTCATATTGCCTTGAGAGAGAAACTGAGACCAGAAGGAATATTTGTGCAGCCTTACGGAAATATGCCAGATCAGACAGTCCATGATAACCAGTAATGAGTTTTTCCTCTTCAAAGTAAGAGCTGAGTCCACATGACCACAAAGCCATGGTTGAAAGTGAAAAAAAAAAAATTCAGTCTTTCTGTAAGTTGTTTAATTGATGAGTTGCTAGTATTTTTTAACTGACTTGACTGGGTAGTTTGGTTTCTATGTAGTCACAGGTAGTATTACCCAAAGGGCAGCACTACCCATCACCTACATTTCCCACTGTGATCTGCAATTTAAAAGGCAGATTTTGAGGAACAGTCATTGACTCTGGAGTCAGAAGTCCTGGGTTCAAGGGCCACCCTCCCCCCCAAGAGGAGCTGTTCTTAACTAGTCAGGCAAAAGGAGTCTTCCCAACCGCACTGCTATTTGATACTGTGTGTCCTGAGGGGGAGAAAACATAAATGGAAAATAGTTTTTCTCCCAGGGCTTGCCTCATAAAGGAACTGTATCATAAAGTTAGAAACAAAAATGAATTATCTTGAGTCTTAAAAATCTCCACCCATCTTAGTTCCAGATGATTCTGAAAAGACTTTGACTCACCAGGTTTCCCCATTGACCCACCTTTCCTATCTATAAGTCATTGTGCTGGCTCAAAGGGAAATAGAGCCCTGTGTTGACATTTCCCAGGTGACAACAAAGTTGAGCCATATTTTAGGGATCTGAGTCTTTGCATATAATTAGCGGGTCAAGTTACCCACAGGGAACTGAGCCTGGGCAGGCTGCAAGTCATTATCAAAGAAATCTTCTGGTGGAGGAAGGGAGGGCTGGTTCCTTCTTTGTTTCTCTTGCTGTGGAAGATGCCAATTGGTAGTGCCTCTAAGAAGGAACTTTTAAGAGTTAGGGGTATGGATAGAGCACTGGCTCTGGAGTCAGGAGGCCCTGAATTTAAATCTGGCCTTAGACACTTACTAGCTGGGTGACCCTCGGCAAGTCACTTAACCCTGATTGCCTCCTAAAATAAAAAATTTTTAAAGAGAGAATGAAGAGTTAGGGATAAGGACTGAAGAGGATTCAAGGTGACATTTGTCAGATATCTTCTCAATTAACTTCTAAGAAAGCATGACCAGAATCAGAGCAGGGACTGGAATTTCTGCCTTCAATCAATAGCTATTGAACAACCTGCTCTATATAACACACTGTTGCAGGGTGGGAGGGAGGAATACAAAGAAGCATATCCCCTGTACCTAAAACATCCTCCTTCTTTACCTCTACCTCTTGGAATCCCTTCAAGGTTATGTCCAGGTACCACCTCCTATAAGAGGTCTTTCCTGATTACCCCAAGTTGTTCATGATCTCTCCTCCCTCAATTACTTTGGATATGACTTCATTTACTTATCTGTGTACATTTTCCTTCCCTCAAGTAAGCTCCTTGAGAGCAAGAATTGTTTTTGCATCCCTAGTTCTGACTTCAGTGCCTGGAACATAGTAGGTGTTAAAGGATCATAGACTTTAAAAATGTACAGCCTATAGAAAAGTCTATAGCCTATGTAGAAGTCCTACAGCCAGGGATGTGCTGGAGTCAGCTCAAAAGAGTGGATTGTTTAATTTTCAGTGTGAACATTTACCCCTGGGGATTTGGCAAACACTACAAACCAAGGCTTGATTTATTGTTTTCTTGGTTGTTTAGACTTAAGAAACCAAAAGAGAAAATGTTAATAGTGCAGTATAAGCTTATGAGCATGCATTTTTTTTCTGTAGAGTTAGTTGTTAAAAATTTATCAGCATATTCCTGCATCCCTATCTATAGCCACCTCTGTTTTACAGATAAAGAAACTAAGGTCAAGAGAGCTCTGTTAAGGGACTTGCCTCAGGTCACACAGGTAATTAACATCCGAAGTTGGATTTTAAACTAGGCACTCTAAACCTAGAATCAGTATTCTTTTTATCAGCTCCCTCCTTTAATAAACTGAATTGAGTATTGGCCCTCAAGAAATTTACAAAATATATGGGGAACTGCCAATACAAAAAGAGTGTGCAGGAAATTATCTGGTTAGGACAGCTCATCTTACTCTTCAGCTCACTTTAGTGTAGGAAGGCTTGGCTGGGGAGGAGAGATCTGAAAAGAGCTTTAAAGGGGGAGGATTTGGTTGGGAAAGGGAACAGGAAGTATTAAAAGGGAGAAGAAGAGCATGCCATGAGCAAAAGTGGGAAAACAAGAAAGTATAAGAACCCAACGAAGATCAGGAGGTATCTAATTGGGTTAGGAAATTATTGGAGATAAGACTGGAGAAGTGGGTCCAAGGAGTTTGGCCTGGATGCTAGAGACAAGAACAGAAACTCTCTGTGTGCACAAATCAAACCTTGTTTTACTTATTGTGGTATTTCCCCCATGCTCAAGCACAGTACCTTGTTCATAAAGGTAGGGGAGGGAGACCGGAGGTGTGATTTCATTGATAGAGGGAAAGTCCAGCTAAGGAAACTCCCTCTAACAATGCAGGTAAAGAAATTCTTTTCCAGGTAGTCTTAAAGAGTTGTCTGGAGCGCTTTACTAAGGGTCTCACAAAGTGTATGTATCAGAGGCAAAACATGAACCAGTCACCTTGGCTAGTTCTCTATCCACCATACTACACAGCTTCTAATGATGAGCATAGTAACAAGGTGCTTAATTCTTGTTTGTTTTAATCTATAATCATCTATTAAGTGCTAATTATATGCCAGGCACTTTGCTAAGTTCTGGAGATACAAAGAAAGGCAAAACGAATCCCTCCCTCTGGGATCTTACACTCTAGGAGGGGCTAATAAATAATTGGGCATACTCATGACATATATAGAGTTGATGGGAGGTAATCTAAGTGGGGGAAGGCACTAGCAAGTGGAGGTCCTGGAAAAGGCTTTGTGCATAAGATGTTATTTGAACTGAATCTTGAAGAAAGTCTGAGAATCTTAGATGTGAGAAAGAGAAGGGCAGAGTATTCCAAACATGGGGGATCATCAGGGTTAAAGAGATGGCAATGGGAGATGACCTGAAATGGAAGGGATAGCAGGAGGGCAGTAGAGCTGATCTTGGGGTACATAGAAAGGAATGAATTATTAAAAGGCCAGAAAGTTATGAAGGAAGTGGGCTAGGAAGAATTTTAAATGCCAAAGAAGAGAACTGATTCATCTGAGCCTAGAAGTGAAAGGGAGCTCACTGGAGAGAGGAGAAAAGTGACATGAATAAATGAGAAACATTGGTTTAGGTAAAAAGAGGATTGAAGGAGGAGATGAGTGAGTCTCATGACCTGGGTTCTGGTCCCAGCTCTTCCACCACATTGCACCTCCCTGACCCTTGATTTCCTCATCAGAAAAGCAGAACCGTAAATGACTTCTTACATTCCAGACAACTCTAAGAATACCTATTTTTTCCTTTGTCGGTCCCAAATTCCTTTAGTGGTGTTTCTGTTTTGGTTCTTTTTTTATCTTGTTTTTACTTTTTTTTTCTTTTTTAGTAAAATAACTCTACTAAAGGATTGGATTTCATTTCATCCTATGTTTCCTTTTCCAATATAGCATACTGGAAAGAGCTCTGGTCTTCCCATATATCATTGCCAAAGAATTGAATTCCTCTTAATCATATCTTACCTTATCTGACTCCAAATTCAGTGCTTTTTCCTAGACCCCATACTGAAAAAAGGTCAAATATGACTAAATGGAATCCAATTCTCTGGCAAAGTTACTTTTCACACACACACACACACACACACACACACACACACACACACACCAAAAGTACTTAAGATGAACAAAGAAAAAATGCATATAGCTAGAATTTTTAGAACTGGAAGGAACATTAGAGAACATTAAAACTTCCACTTAATGATAAGGAAATTAAAGAATAGGAAGGTGAGATCTTTGTTACTGGGAAGGGAGCCAAAATGCAGGTCACCCAACTCCTTTTTGGGTGCTTTCCACTACACCTATAACACTTCCTGCCTAAATCTTCATTTAAGACTAATATTCTTCCTGTTACTGTTAGCTACCTACATAGATTATCAATTCCTTAAGGGCTAGGACGTGTCTTATTCAATTCAATTAAATAAACATTTACTAGCCACAGCGAACACTATGGTTATTAGTGGTGATGTTTCCCCCATGACAGTTCCCTATTAGAACATGAAGAAAGGGACAGTGTTTTTACCTTTCTTTGCATCCCCAATGCTTAGCACAATGCCTGGGATATGGTAAGGGCACCTTAACACTCGTTGATTGGTGACTACTGGGAATAAAATGGAAACAATCCTGGCCCTCAAGAGTTTACATTCTAAGGCTGCCCCTCCCACCTAGAACATTCTCCCTCCTCAACTACCATTACTGACCTCCCTAGTTTCCTTTAAGTGCAGACTAAAATTTCATTTTCTACAGAAAGCTTTCTCAAACCCCTCTTAATTTCAGTGCCTGTCCTCTGTTAACTATTTCCTATTTATTCTATATATAGCTTGTTCTCTCTCTATTCATAGATAGATATAGATACACACATATACATACTTGTCACATGCATATACATGCATGTGTGCATATGTATACATGGTATATGTACATGTGTTGTATGTGTGCAAATATGTGTGTGGGTGTGTGTGGGTGCATATGTACATGTATTGTGTATATGTGTGTATATATGTGTGTGTGGGGGTCTGTGGGTGTGAATGAAATTTGTTTGCACATTGTCTTCCTTATTAGATTGCAGGTTCCTTGAGGGGAGGGCTGTCTTTTGCCTCTTCTTGTACCCCCAGTATAGCTCCATGCTTGACACATAGTAGGTGCTTCAATAATTGATCGATTGAAAGAA
Organism: Potorous gilbertii; assembly: GCA_028658325.1. NCBI lineage: Eukaryota > Metazoa > Chordata > Mammalia > Diprotodontia > Potoroidae > Potorous > Potorous gilbertii. The sequence continues at coordinate 591,012,315 of CM053770.1, read as the reverse complement.
ATAAAATGTACATGGATAAGTAAATACAAAATATATAAATGTTTTTGCTTTTTTGTGGGAAAAGAAATGAGTGAAAAGTCTCTAGTAGGAAGTAGCACCTGAACTGGGTCTTGAAAGGAACCAGAAGATCCTGAGGCAAAGGTGGGGTTGGAGAACCTTCTACGCACAAGGAAAATGCTTATTTTGTATTCCTTTCAGCCCCTAGCACAGGTGCTTAATAAATACTGAAGGCAAGAGGATACAATTAACTGATTCTGGCCTCTGATTCCTATACTTTCTTATAAGTTATGTTGGCTATACTTTCTTATAAGTTAAACTGGAAGATAAACTGGAGCCATAATAAGCATTTATTAGATTGTAAGTTCCTCCACTCGATTGTAATTTCCTTGCAGGCAGGGGCTGTCTTTTGCCTATTTTGTATCCCTGGAGCTTAACATTGTGCCTGGCACATAGTAGATACTTAAGTATTTAGAGTTTCATTAAGCACCTACTACATGCCAGCAAAGGTCAGCTAGGTGTTGAAGTGGATAGAGTGCCAATCCTGGAGTCAGGAAGACCTGAATTCAAATCTGACCTCAGACACTTACTAGCTGTGTGACCCTGGGCCAATCACTTCACCCTGTTTGCCTCAGTTTCCCCATCTGTAAAATGAGCTGGAGAAGGAAATGACAAACCAGTAGCTTTGCCAAGAATATCCTAAAGTCACAAAGAGTCAGACAGGACTGAAGGACAACAACTGGCCAGCTACTTACTATGCTAAGTGCAGGGAAACAAAGAAAAGCGAAGCCATTCCCTGCCCTGGAGTAGCTCACAATCTAATAGGTAAAACATTTGAAAACAACTATGTACAAACAAGATAGAAATGGGATAAGCAGCAGAGGGGAGGTACCAGCATCCAGCAATCCTTCAACTTTACTCCTTAACACTAAACCTCTAAACATACTCCTAGCTGGGATCTTTCAGAGCAGAATTCAGTTCAATTGTGTCCAACTCTTTGTGACTCCATTTGGGGTTTTCTTGACAGAGATATTGAAGTGGTTTGTCATTTCATTCTCCAGCTCATTTTACAGATGAGGAATCTTAGGCAAACAGGGTTAAGTGACTGGCCCAGGGTCAAACAGCTAGGAAGTATGTGAGGCCAGATTTGACCTCAGATTTTCCTGCCTCCAAGTCAGGCATTCTATTTCCTGTGCCTTCTAGCTGCCCCAAAGCAAAACTTGTTACCGCTTTCTTCTGAATCTCAGTTTTCCCATTCATAAAATGTAGATAGTGATACTTGTGCATGCTTCCTTTTAAAAGTATAAAGGATTATATAAATGTGAGTTATTATTTTTTCATATCTACATCTCTTCTTTGAAATACTCTTATACTATTCTTTCTTCTTCTGGCTAAAAATCTCTTTAAAGTTTTGGGCAGGATCCATCTTTAATACTTGAAAGTAAATCTATCCATTTTCTTGCCCTGCTGGAGCCTGTATCTAAAAGAAGTTTCTTTAATTCTCTGAAAAACTTACAGAGAAGGGTCTCTAATTCATGTTAGGTGAAGATGGGTTGAAGGAACTCGGGGTGTTTAGACTGAAGAAGAAAAGATTTAAGAGGACATAAGATCACAGGTCTAGAGCTAGATAGGACCTCATAGACCCCAACTCCTTCCTTTTATAGACAAAGAAACTGAAGACTAGAAAGAGACATTAGGTGTCTTGCCTGCTTGTCAGTCACACTGGTTTGTAAGTGTCAGAAGTCTGATTTGAACCCAGAGCCATGGTTCTTTCTACCATACTACATAATAGTCATCTTGAAATATTTGGAAGACTGTTCCTTAGAACTAGGCATGTTCTGCTTCTCCACAGAGGGCAGAACTTGAAGCAGTGGGTAGAATTTACAGAAGCAAATTCAGACTTGAGATAAGAAAAAACTTCTTGACAATTAGAGCTATCTCAAAAGGGAATGGACTGCCTTGAAAAATAGAGAACTCCCTCTCAGTAGGGATCCTCAGGTAAGGAGTGAATGGCCACTTGTCACATACAAGACTGTAGAGGTCCCTTCCAAATCATCTGGAACATTTAGGATCAAGAACTGAAATAGACCTTAGAGATGATAGATGATGAAACGTCGGCTCAGACATCTACTTGTTCAAGGTCAAGGTCAAGTAGTAAGTCATAGAACCAGAATTTGAACCCTTATCTCCTGACTCCAAATTCAGTGGTCTTACCCATACAGCACACTGAAGTCCCCACTGCACCATGAGCCCCACAGATAATTAGAGCACAAATGAAAATAAATGTCTCAAAGATCTCTGATGTACCATAGTTGTGTTTCAGTGGAGAAAAGGAGGGTGGGATGGAGCTCCAACTGGAGAGTCAAACCCAGGTACTCCCAAAGTAGTGTTACCTATCTTGTAGAGAGAGTTATACAGCTTTCCAGGAGTGAACGACTTTCCAAATTCACACCTGGAACTTAAAAATAGCTGACGCCAGCTGACAAGACCCCAAGGGCCTTACCAAGCTGTGGGTTTCCCTTCTCCATTGCTGGAGAGTTAAAATCAGAGGAGTTACTGACATCTGGTGGTTGCTGGGCATAGTGTAACATTGGACTTGGAACAACATTGGTCTGGGATTTCAAGCAACCTATTCAAAGTCTCTCATTCCCCAAAGCCTGTACTAAATTGGGTGAGTTCCAGAACTTAACTGGGTACCAGGCCAGGCAGAGATTCACAGGTGACAATTTCCCTTAGTAGATAAGATGGGCTTGAGAACTTTCAGCCTCTCCTGGATGTGTTCAATAGCCTTTGAGGATCCAACTGTTCATTATTTCATCAGACTAGAACCCTTGAATGGAGATCTAAAGGTAAGAGATATCATAATTCATGAAGAAAAAAGATTTTCTTCACTTGAGGAAATAATTCTTGATGCAAGAAAGACCAGTTTCATGAGCCTGAAGATGCCCTCTGAAGCATCCCCAGATTATGGCATGGTACTTCTAAGCATTGCATGCTTAGAAGGGGAGAAGGGGATCCCAAGCATACAAGAGCTCAACAACTCCCTAACTTCAGAGAGAAAAAGGTGAAGAAGGAAGACTTATCCTCAAAGGAATGAGAGAACTCTGATCCTGAGCCATGCCAGACAACCCCAGTTTATGGAAGATTTTCAAAAACTTCTCTGGCAATGTATATGCAACAGGGGTTGTATGTCTCCACAGAATCCCCACCACTCTTATCCCAGGAAAAACAATGCAGATTCCCTTATTCATGCCTTCCAACACCAGAGACTTCATTGGGTTTCACTGTCCAGAGATAATGGGGACTGCACCAAGGAGGGCTTCCCACAGGGATCATGCAGTAGATGTCTATCCCAGCCCAGTGGCCCATAGATGCTGTCCCATTTCATCTCAACATTTTCAAGAGGGAATAATACAAGTACTTAAAGGGGTTGGAGATAGGGGAGTGGAGGGTAATAGACTGTATTCAACCAGAAAAATGTGGATGTCTCTGGGTTTGGAGGTATAAGCTTCATGGATTGCTACAATATGCTCTTGGTAGCATGTGCTATTTGGACCCACATGCCTCGGTGGGGCCTGGGGAAGTGTGTTGGAAAACTTTCCCTCTGTCTCCAGCTAAATGGTTTCCTGAGGAAATGAGAAAGAAGAGGGAAAAGGAATGAAAAAATTCCAGTAGAAAAAAAAATGTTCCTGCCCTTCAATACAGGGAAGACTACGGACAGAGTTGAAACTACCAAATCTCTGCAACTCTAAGAGATTAAATAGGCAGGTAAGGAGAATGGGACAGTGGTATAAACAGAGGCTTATTCGGGGTTTATAGTGAGCAGTGAGCAGAACTGAACCCCATGGAGTAGTCAAATCTGCCACAACTCACATCCACAGAGACCAACAGAGCTCAACAAAGTCTTTCTGGTCTTCCATTAGCAATGGTACCAGTCAAAATCCAGGGTCCCAAACTACAGTTTCACAATGGTTAACTCTTACACCTTTCTGATGCCCCTTCTAATTATGAAAGAAGTATCTCCAGAGGTGAGAGAGCCCCTTCTTTCCTGATGCCTATGCCTCATGAGAACTATAATTGGGAAATTTAAGTGATGGAATATTCCGTTCCATTTATCAATCATCTATCTCTGTAGTGGAAAAGAAAACAAGAAAGAAGTAAACAGAAAGATGGAAAATAATCTGACCTCATTTTAATATATCAAAATGAACACCTTGATTTTGGTGTGATCTTGACACAAACAAATAAAGTGCAATGAAATCACAATTCAGGATAAAATAAAGAAGGATTCAGAAGCATCAAGGTTTCAGATAAGGAACCATATTCCACAACACAGTCATCACAGAAATGAGTGTTTATTGACTGTTGCCAGAGTACACAGGATCATTCTGTTATAACTAACATTTATACAGCTCTTTTTATTTTGCAAGGTACTTTAAACATCTTATCATTTGTTCTTCAAAACAACCCCTTGAGGCAGGGGCCTTTGTTATCCCCATTTTATAGATGAGGGTACTGAGGCTGACGTATCTGAGGTGGGATGTGAATGCATGTCCTCCTGACTTCAAGTCAAACACTCTCTCCAATGTGCCAGTTAATTCAGGTGTGTTAGGAGGAGTCCAGACTTTATCCGGAGAGACAAACATCTCAGCTTCCTAATCTTAAAATCTTCTCGGCCAGTGAGGCGGCCTGGTTTAAGTATGTTCTGTACATGGTAATGATGTAGACTTTGTACACGGAGAACACAACCTTTCTTCCCCATCCCAGAGTGACACTAACTTTCCCTGGGCTGGAGGTGGGGGAGGGGATAGCTGGAATTATATACAGTAAAGGATACAAGGTCCATTCTTTTCTTATGTTTGCTTCCAGGCAGTCTCAGAAAAAGAAGAAAGAGCCTTCTGTAGAGAACTAAGGAACAGAAGGTTCATTGCACACCCCCCATAGTGGAAGGTACATTGGACTAGAAATCAGGAAACCTGGATTCTAATCCAAGAACTGACATGAACCAGCTGTGCAACCTTGGAGGTTTCATTTAATTCCTTTGGATTTCACTTTCCTTTGTAAAACAAAATAGAAGAGGGGGAAGAGGAGTTGGACCAGAAGATCTCTAAGTTTCCTTTCAGTTCTAACATTCTATGATTCTAAGTCATAGAGGCAGCTCAGGATACTCAATAGCAAATTGGCCTCCAAGTCTAGAAGACTGTGGTTCATGCTGATTGCATGACCCTGGGCAAGTCACAACCCCTCAGGAATTCAGGCAGACTACTAAATCACCAAGCAGGTGTCCATCTGCATTGGTAAAGGAAGTTCCTCAGTGGGAGCTCCCTACAGTGGACCTGTGAAATCACAGGTCAAATTTTTTAAAATGCTAAATAAGTAAGCTGTTATTTCTTCCTAGAAAACAAGTACAGGATCACTCTCCATCAGTTCCATCTGCTGCGGCTTGCAGATAACAAAGGGAGTCTGCCCAGGTTCTTAGATAAACCAGTCTCAGTAAAACATATCCTTCTAGGTCATGGAGGAGGAGGGGAAGAAGGGAAGAGGTAATCTGGAAAGCAACAATATTGTTTTTGTTTTTAAATCAATAATACATCAAAAAAGCAATCTTCCCAGTTCTGGCCCCAGATCTGAGTAGAAAAGGAGAAAGCAACAGCAACAGCTGGGGATCAGTTATATAATATGACACTGACCTATTCTCCTCCTACTGAAATGGAAGGTGTGTCCCACACTGGTCTGTGATGATCTGGAGGCAGAGGCGGGTCAGCTACTGGGTCTTGTGAGGAGTGCTTCGAGAGAGGCAGGCCGGAGATGAGCTCACACGGAACCTTTGGAATCATTTCCTGAGCCTCAGAAGGGAGGACTCCCCTGATCTCAATCATATATACCTGGCCCCTGTACCTCTCCCAGAAAGAAAGAAAGGAGGCTGTTTCAAAAATGAATACTAATAATACGGCTGACAAATCAGTTGAATTATTCAGTTTTACTATACAAGGAGGTGAAGGGAAAATCCAGGCACAGAGGAAGTATCTGGATTACAGACTATTTTAAAGAAATAGTTTTATTATTTTCAAATGCAGGAAGAAACATAAATAACCATGCAGGTATTAGCAGTTGAGGATCTGAAGAGCTGCTTTTAATGAATCACAGTCAGTTGTGATTTGTCTATTACGTATTTAGATGCAGTTTACTCAAATACTAGACAAGTTTATTTGAACTTTGGTTGGGCCTGTGAGAGTTTACTGGTGTGTGAAGCTCAGGCTGAAGAAATTCCTTTTAGTAGTCATAGGTGTACATGCAGTAGGGGACATGGTCCAAGAGTTACCATCCCCCCTTGCCACACCTATGGCATTGGCCCTTGTTCTAAGAGCCAGCCCACAGGGCCTATGCCTGTGCTCTATATTTTATAAACATCTATTATATTACCAATGCAGATTGGCAATTACTATTAGTAATCATATCATTTTTTGTTTTTTTTTTTTAGAGAGAGTTGCCTGGGGCACTCTCTAAATAGGTCATGATTTGCCTAATCATGCAGCCACTATATATGGCAGAACTGAAACTTGAACTCATATAGTCCCAAATCCGAGGCTGGTTCTCTAGAGTGTACTCCATGTTCCCTCCTCTTATTTCCCCTAGAAAGCTTTCATTTTGGCCAGTGATGACTGCCACTTCAAACCTTACCCTAGCTAAACTGTCCTAAGTTCCTATTAATGGGCTCTGAATTAAAGAAATCTTGTGGTACCCCTGCATGAAGTTAGTTTATTCATTTTGAAGAAGGAAAGAACACTATATATCTGTATACATATATATGTGTATATATGTCTGTATATGTGTATATACCTATATATGTATACATAGGTATGTATACATATGTGTGTATGTATATGTACATGTATATATATATATTTATATATACATATACATACACACACACACACACACACACACACATATATAGTGGAGGGGGAGAGAGAGTCCACCACTAAAATAAAGATCTATTACCTTTCTGAGGACCATTACAAAAAGGAAAAAACTGAGACAGAAATCCTGAATCATTTGTGTTTATTTAAATTTCAAGACAGCAAATTCTAGCTCTCATCATCAATGAATTTGTGGCTTATTCCTTTGAGAGTAAACATGGAGTTGATGGAAACTAGGGGGAGTCCAAGACCAGAAAGTTGTAGAAAGGAGGAGAGTCTAGGACTTAGACTCAGGAGACTTGAATTCATATCCTTTCCCCAAACATTTACTAGCTGTGTGACCTTGGTCAAGTTATTACTTCTCTCATAATTTTAAATAATCTTCCCATAGTTAAGGGTTTTGTGGAAGAGGGTGGGGAGGAAGAGAGAAAAGAAATGAAGAGACACCTTGTTACTGAGAGGTCAAAGAGGAGGAGACACAAAGGAATCCTATAAATCAACCAGTTTGGAGCCAATCAAATACCTATTGGAAAATCTCAGATGTTACTATCCAATACTCTCCAACTAAAGGGAAGGTGGGGGGGGGGGAGGAGGAGGGTCATCAGATACTCAATTTCTAGCACCTTCTATTTTAACTTCATAGGAAGTTGAAACCAAGATGAATGCCCTCTCCCTGAATCAGACAGGACACATTTTTAAGACTCCATATTGCTAGGCTAAGCATCTGGGTCATTCAATTGTGGCAGCTGTCTTAAAGGAGGAGATATGGCCCCAGACCAATTAATTAAATCAGAATCACAACAGGATTAATAAAATGGTACCATAAAGTATTGCTTTAACCCTTTCTCTTTCTACTTTTGCCTTGGTCATAAGAAATCTACGTGACCTCAGTTCATTGAATATCAGACCTCATGGCAGAGAACTCCACAAAGCTTAACCTTCTATCTCCCGATTCTATACATTCACAGATGCCTTCAATATCCTTCCTCCTCTCTGTCTCTCTGAATCCTTGTGTAATATGGGTTTGAGAAAGTCTTCACCAGCCTTGTCCCCAACACAATATACCCCTTGCCCCTCTCCTTTCCACCTCACTTTGCAACTCTAGCTTCCATATATGTGTATGGACATATATATGTCCATACACATATATATATATACACATACATACGTACATATGTATATATGTTTTCTACCTTCATTAGACTCTTAAGTTTCTTGAGAGCAGGGATTGCCTTGCTTGCTTGTATTGTATTCCTAGTTCTTAAGACCATGCCTGGCATATAGTAAGTGCTTAAAAGATGCTCTGTCATTGTCAATGCTGGGAGAATACAACCTCCTCCCTGCTGCAGCTGCTAAATTTACATAATTGTGGCTACTTCCTCTCAGTCTCTTCTCTCACAGACGTGTGTGTGTGTGTGTGTGTGTGTGTGTGTGTGTGTGTGTGTGTGTGTGTGTATCTTTTTAAAAACTCTATGTGGTTATTCAAGTCTGCTGTGCTCAAGGATCCCAGGTTCAAAATCATTTGGATGGCTGTAAAAGGAAATGCTTTTCCTTTGGAACCACAGATTCAAAAATGATGACAGTCATTTTCCTAACCTTTTTTACATTCATTTTAAGGATCAGTTCAGGTGCCACCTCTTTTGTGAAGCTTTTCCTGATTCCTCCAGTTATTTATGTTCACTTTACCTCCTCAATTTACCTCCCATCATTCTTATTTAACTATATTATATCTGTCCCTACTCCCCTCCCCAAGTAGAATGCAAGGGTCTTGAGGGTAATGATTATTTTATTACTGCCTTCGCATCTCCAGCTTTGCACGTAGTAGACACTTCATAAATGTTTGGTTGTTAAAGGGAATGTATCAGCACCTAGCTTCAGATCTACCACTCTTATCTCTGCCTTGACCCAACCCTCCCGTCCAACTGCTGAGCCAGCTGCCAAGGCTAGCTTGCTATTTCTGAATGAATGTAATCAAGCATATGGATGGCTCTGGGTCCAGATCATCAGTACAATGGCAGACAGTCCTCTGCCAAGCACCTCAATTATTCAAAGAGAATCTGCTTGTAGAAAGATCAGTGTGGGTTAGAGTTGACTTGCATACTCATGGATAGAGATGGTAAATGGGGTTTGCTCTGGGAAGGTAAAGGCTGTTCTTTAAGGAATATTGCATCTATAGCATCTAAGCTTTCTCCTCCCCATCACACAACACAGACTCAAGTGAACTGTGACGTTTACCTGTGCCCTAAAAGTAGTAGAATATTACTCTATATGCCACACTGGTGTCATCACTCCTAGGATACTCTTACAAGCCTCTCTCCAACCATCTAAAGAGTTTCCTAAATCCCTTCTCCTCATAAAATCAAAGCTTCTGAGATTTGAACAGAACCTCCAAGGTCCCAACCATACCCTCCTCCTGTATCCCTGAAAGTAGTCATCCAACCTCTAGTGCCAAGGCACCCAGTACCTTTTGAAGTAGCCCATCCTACTTTGGGGTAACTCTAATTTTAGAAAACTTTTTCTTACATCCAGATAAAATTTCATCCTGCAGATTCCACTAATTATTCTTAGTTCTACTTTCTAGAGCTGATGAGAACAACTCTAACCCCTGTTCTACATGTAATCTGAAGGAAAGAAGGAAGGAAGAAATGAAAAAAGGAAGGAAGGAAAGAAAGAAAGAAGACTTTATCAAGTCTTTCCTATGTGCCTGGCATGGCACTAAGAGCTAGAGACACAAATGCAAGGAATGAAGACAGTTCCTATCCTCAAGGAGCTTACATTCTAATAAGGAAAGACAATGCATAACCAGTCAGCAGTAACAATTTACTAAATGCTTACTCTAAACCAAGCTAGGGGAACTAGAGTTGGAATATTGTTCATGGAGTCTCTTCTCAGATAGATTTCATTATTAGAAAAACTGGGAGCTTCCCCTCAGTCCAGTATGGACAGGGAGTTCCCATGGCTACTTTCTCCATCTCCCTGCAACATTCCACTCATTATTGCACCTGACACTGAGATTTTACATTGTTGTTTCCTTTTCTCTTGTATGAGAGCTTCATCCAGCCATTTGTCTACACTTTACATGTGTGTCTACATCTGTGTGTCCATCAAACTATATGTTTCTAGAGAAGAAGAACTGATTCTAGGTGCAGTGGTAGTTCTGATGTGATACTGTGTACAGCATGATGCCATATATGATTGGCAGGTTAATGAAGAAATGATGACGACCCAGAAGCAAGCCTGGTTTGCTGAGATAATCTGCCACCTTGATCATCTTTGTGTATATGTGGGTTATATTTGGCAGAGTAGCTGGAGAGGAGAGTGGCAGGCAAGGGAGGAATGACACATGGGGAGGGGAATCAAGCCAAATTTCTGTGGCAACATCCACACCACTACAAATGGCCAGGAGAATCCTGAAAAATCTTGAAAAGAATCTTTAGGAAGTTATTCTGGTGCATCCAAGTATCCAGGTGCCTACTCTTATGCAGAATAAATGTCCAGAAATTTGGCTGAATTCTTCTTTATTCATCCAGATGTTTGGCGTGATGAAATTCTTAAAATTTCACTGGTTGGTTGTTTTTCTTTTCTTTTTCCAACTGTAATGAGAGGGAGTAAGAAGTAGTGGGAAATGCACTGACTGAACCAGAAATCAGAGAATTCTCAGTTCTAGTCCCAAGGGGGACATCAATTAGCTACTTGGCTTAAATAAGTGGATTCAGCCCTCTGGATCTCAATGCCCTCATCTTAAAATGCTTTTGAACTAGGTGGTCTCTACTTCAACTTTAACATTCTATGGTTTCTATAGTGGCATTTTTTCCATCATTTTCCCCCTTAAGTGTCCTTTCTTTTCCCTTTAGAACTCTCCCTATTCTTTCCCCACCCCCATATAGTCTTACACTTTTGAGTGCTGGGCAAATAAGCACATTGATCAAAGTTTTAGTAATCAGACTCTCATATGGGGAATGGAAGATGAATTTTTTTAGTTTTTTAAATATTTACTTGATTCAGAATTCTTCCAAACTGTGAAGGCATTAACAATAAAATGATTGGAGATGGGTAAATGGAGAGAAGGGTTTTCCTAAACTGGGGGGGACCACATAACTGAAGCTTATGAAGGGAAGAAAAACATTAGTGAAAACTAGAGCCAACCCCAAAACAGATCTCCCCATCAGCATTCTCATAAGATTAATTCAATTCACATTAAGAAACATTTATTAAGTGTCCTCTATAGATTAAGTCCCGAGGATCCAAAGGCAAAATCCAAACGGGCCCTGCCCTCCAGGAGCTTACAAGGTAGTATTTTGATGGTGTTGATGGTGGTATTCCCACCTGTGCTTTCACAACTTATTGGGGTGGAAACTCCCTAAAATTACAGTCTTAAACAACTGCAAGAGGCACTGAAGAGCTAAATGATTTGACCACAGTCAGATATTGATGTGTAAGAGGCAAGAAGAGCTCAGGTCTTCCTGATCCATTTTCCACTACAACATGCTACCTTACCACCTTCTAGTAAGGGAAAGAAAACATGCACTGAAGGTATGAGGGAGGACCCTGCTATTCACCAAGTGAGCCATCCACTACATAATAAACATCACCAGATGGGGTAGCATTACAAATAGTGAAATTTCATTGAGGGTGACCCCTCACACTTCCCCTACCTACATCTCTACTACTAATCCTCAACTCACACTCTCTCACATTCTCTCTCTCTCTCTCTCTCTCTCTCTCTCTCTCTCTCTCTCTCTCTCTCCTCTCTCTTTCTCAATTCTAATAGATGAATCAACTGGTATGTGCTTAATAAGCTACTCTAGGCAGGTCTCAATGAACATGTGCATCCCCCAGCATGAGCAATTTAGGTGGAAATTCAACTGAATCACAATGAAAAAGCTTGTCTATCAGGCTGCAGAACCACTGGGAGGTTGAAACCCTTTATCAAGTAGCATTAAATGTATGCCCCAATTAATGTGATGATATTAATGGATGACTTTATTCTCAAATGACAAAACAATTCATGTTGTTTCACATTAAATATATGAAAGACATGGAGTGTGGATGATTTGGAGCCTCAGCAGTAGCAAATGTAGCAATTACGGTTGCAAAGAGGTTTTCATTATTCCCCACTGTTTGCAATGACTTCAAGTCTGAAACACCCTCCATTTCAACACACATGGCCAGGCAATGGTTTTTGCTTCAAGTTGGTTGTGGTTGCTGTTGAAAACTTTCTGGGAAATCTGCTTAACTGTTTGGTTTGGATTTTTTTTCCCCCATGGGAAAGGAAGGGGAGATGTTAAATAAAAATCGATTAAATAAATTAAATTAAGCAGGTCAGGTTTCTAAAACAGTAGAGTCATAACCAGAAATTTTGGTATGTGGGGCAATTCTATTAGTGGAGCAGGTACCAGGAATCCTGTGCCCTAAAGGTCACTCAGTTCAAGCAGACTGACTAGAGGAGTTCATCTGGGGTGTGGGAGAAGTAGAGACTGGGGGTCAACTGGTAACTTTCCATCTTAACCAATTATTCTTGCTCTCTGAGACAGTTATAATATGGTGCATTGTAGAAAGCTAGGTGGAAGTCTTGCCTCTGGCATATACTAAAGGTATGACCTTGGATAAGTCATTTAACCTCTTAATACCCCCAGGCAGATCTCTAAGACTATAAATTATGGAGATGGACTGTTAGATGAAACTTTTCACTAAGAGTTACAATGATAAAATTACATATAGGTCCAGTGGTAGAGAAACAATCATGTTAGGTGGGGGCTAAATTCAATTTAAGGGCAGCTAGGTCTTACAGTGGGTAGAGTACCAGACCTGGAGTTAAGAAGACTCATCTTTCTGATTTCGAATCTGGCCTCAGACACTTCCTAGCTGTGTGACCCTGGGCAAGTCACTTCACTCTGTTTGTCTCAGTCTCCTTATCTATAAAATGAGCTGGAGAGGGAAATGGCAAACCACTCCAGACTTGCCAAGAAAACCCCAAAGAGTGGGACACAAATGAGAACTGCATAGCCACAACAACAAACTCCCAGCTAATAAGGTTTATTGGTGAAGTGTTATCAGCACCCTATAATTTTTGGTGCCCTTGTACAAAACCCCAGCTGCCCTGTCATAGTTACAACTTTGCACGTCAGCATCTAGAAAGGGAAAGCCTTTAATTTCCTAAATTATACAAAGTGTCAATAATATGCTAAGTAGGAGAAGTCAGATTATTTTTTAATAGACTGCACAGTACTGAAGTGGGAAAAGTGGGATAGAAGTTAGAAAGCCTGACTGCCACTTACTTGATGTGTGACCTCCAAATGTCTACGATTAACCTCTCCTGGACGGTTCCCTCATTTGTAAAATAGAGATAATAACACCTGCCCTGCCTACCTTACAGCATTGGCAGGAAAATCAAATGAGGTTATGTCATGAAAGCTCAAAGCCTACGCAAAAGTCAAATTATCATGCATGACCTCTTTACGGAACCGCAGAATCTCAGAATTAGGAGGGAACTCACAGGCCGGCTAGCGCAACCTCAGCCTGAGTAGGAATTCCTCCTGCGTTTTACCAACAAGCTATCATCCATGCTTCAGTTGACCTTACGTTGGTCTCCGTTACAATTTAACCTTGCATGTGAGCATGCCTGTCCCTCCGGAAACGGTGTAAGTTCTTTGAGGACAGAAGAAGAACCAGGAGCTCAGTGGAACAGCAGAACACCACCTTCAAGGTAGCCCCAAACTCAGTTCTTTCTGATGGAAACAACTTTAAGTGCTTTGGGTGCTTTCTGTATATATTAATGGGTTCTGCTAAATCCTTCATATATCCTGTATTTTCTGAGGGGTGAAACAAAGACTGTACTCTACCCATATGTGAATATTACCTTGAGTGCTTTTACAGGAACCAAGGAACCCTCTTACTCATAATAGTAGAAACCTAGATACTTTATATTTTATATACATATATTACATATATGTATATATGTATGTGTGTATATGCATATGTATGTGTGAACATATACATATATGTGTACGTGTGTGTATACATGTGTGTGTATATATAAATATATTTATATATATATATACAGGGTATCCTCAAAATTTTATTACTCTGATAATGTCTTCAGGACTCTTTGATCATAACCTTGAAATGATACCCTTTCCTACTTGAACCAAAAACTCCTATTCTCCCTTGAAGGATGGGGTGAATTTCTTCACATTGAGATACACTTATCTGCCTTTGCATTAAGGTATACCCACAACAGGGCAGCTAGTTGGTGCAGTGGCTGGAGCATTAGTTCCAAAGTTAGAAAGGTCAGAGTTCAAATGGGACCTCAGACCTTACTCATTATATGACCCCGGGCAAGTCACTTAACCCCTGTTTGCATAAAAGTGGAGAAGGAAACGGCAAATCACACAAAGAATCAGACACAAGTAAATATCAACTAACATCAAAATTATCCTTTACTACTCCGCTGACCCCTCTAATTGTTTGGGAGATTCTGAGACTTGAATTATGGTGCTTGACTAGGAAATGCTAATTTTAATTAGTGGTTTCCCTTCTTGTCTCAAATTGTGAGTTTCACTAAGACTTTTGGGACACACACATACACACACACACACACACATATGTAGGAGGCGTAGCAAGTCAAAAGACAAATCAACCCTGTTTGGTGGTAATCTTCTGTATTTGTAAGTCTAAAGTGTAGGCTTTACAAATCCCTATTCATTTACAAATCCTTAATAAAAGATTTGTTCTGTGAAGTTTGGGTTCAGTCAAAGGCCCCACTTGAGGACCTAGAGGGTCACATGTGGCCTCAAGGCCACAGGTTCCTCACCCCTGGTCTAGAGGCTTGCTAAATTCTCTTCCAGCACAAAGATTCTATATGATGGATAAACTGACTTTGCCATTAGATTTTTAAGCTCCTTGAAGGCAGGGATTGTATTTTCTCTCTTTTTGTATCACTAGTGCTTACCACAGGGCCTGGCACACAGTAGGCACTTAATAAATGTTTATTAAGTGAATGAATATACAGATACTGCAACTGAGTGAGGTTAAGACCAAAGGGCTAAGGAACCTGTTACAGGTTTAAAAACACCTAGGTATGGGTACCCGGGCATAAAGGATCCAGCCCTCAGTCTTGGGCCTTGCTGGTCCCATCAGCTTCCCAGTGACTCCAATGCCTCCTTAGGCCCCATCCCAGACAACTTTCTCTTTGGCCCTAGGGCTTTCACTGTTTACCACTTTTCTAAACCTTCCCCATCAATGAATCCCAAAGGCTGAGTAACCCAATACCTGAACCTTCCTGGCTCTGAGTTTATGTATCTCCCTAGATTTAAAAATCTGTGACACCGACTCCTAATAACCAGTTTACCTTCTTCTGCCATGCTATTCTTTCTATAGACTATAGGCTGGCACCCTGCTCCCTGTCTTTGCCTGATACACTTCTGGTTTTGTAGAGCTTAAGAGTTCAGAACTTAAAAGTTCAAAAATTAAAAGTTCAGAAATAATTAGCCAGGGTAAGGCCAGAAGTGATGTAGTGGAAAGAATACTTGGCTTAGGGTCAGGAGGCCTCATCTGAATCTTGGCTCCAAGCTTTCCCAGCTATGCACTCCCTCCACTGATATAGATCACAACCCCTCCATGCCCTCTCCTCATATATAACACTTGCCCTTGTCTTCCTATAAGTCTTCCATGGGGAATTCATTGACATTGTGGGGACCTTCATCTGGTTCTCCAGGACTGCTAAATGTAAGAAAGGGAAGAATTATTCAGAGACGTCTCTGTAATCTGTTATCCCACAGGGAACAGGAAGGGACAAGCCCAGTGAGGAATCAGGCACATTTCTGGTCTTGGGGAGAAGGGAAGGAGGAGATCTGTATTGTTTACCTTTTCAAGATACGAGATGGAAGCAATAAAGAACTGAATCCTTCCTTCCCACTATGGTAACCCCATCCTCGGAGTGCATCTATCACTGTGTAAGAGCATCACCACTCTGCTAGGGGAGACAGGGAACTTGGAGAAAAGAAAAGGGGAAGGAGAAAGCAGTCCCGTAAATTCGTTTCCCAGTTCTTTCCCCCCACTCCTCCCCTCGCCCCTCCACCTCGGATTAAATGTCCTTAGGGATCCCAGTAGGGAGTTTAAGAAGCTTATGCAAACCCACACTGATCCATCCCCCTGCTCCAGCCTGGAGGTTCTCTCCGGAGCAGCCCTAAAAGACCACACAAATCAATTGATGCATCAGGGCTCCAGGAAGTCCAGGTGGGAATGGGGGGAGGGGGCAGGAATGCAGCAGCTGGGCTGACGAAAGGGAAGGTCTTTATGTTGAATTCCAACAAATCAATGTGTTAATAGAAAAGAGAAGAAGGCATACACAGTCCGATATGCCATGGGGTGTGGGGGAGCTTGGGAAGGGCTGAGAGAAAGCCCACTTTCTAGATCTGCTGCCAGAAAGGCAGCCTAGTCTTTGAAGTCAGAGTGGAGAACACTTAAAGTGTGGTATTAGCAAACACAGCTAACCCAGCTCTACGTGCCCTTCCATGGCTGGGGGCTACAGACATTTTTTTTTTTTTTTGGTTAAACAATAGAAAAGATGGGAAAGAAAAGGCCAGCTTCTGCCCTTGGGGGTTTTACCAGTGCTTTTTCCGCTCTATGCCACATCTAAGAGGAAGGGAAACTATCTTTTGTTATCACTCAATCTCCCTTAAATTTAAGAACAGCTGGGGATATTTTTCATGATTCATTAAATTCACCTTCTTCCAAAGAAACCTTCCTGCCAATTTATCGTTGCCTCAGCAGTTGGGTCTCCAGGAGTGTGCAGTTTCCTGAATGCACTCAACCCAGGTCCGCTGTTTGGGGCTGAGTCTGTGATCTTTCACGCCGGAATACCTTTTTTGAGGGTGAAAGAGAACAGGAAAGGAACCAGGGCATTGAAATGAATCTTTCCAGTCAAGTTTTTCCCTTTTGGAAGATAAAGAGAAAGTCCTCTATCACAGCTAAAGACCAACTCCAGCTCACAGCTTCAGTAGGAAAGGACAATTAACAAACTCACTAATTGGACTCCTGTTTATCTTTGCCCTTTACAGGCTGAGTTTGGAGAAGATGGGCCCTCCTGATTAAAGCCACTATGCCCTAGAGTAAGGACAGAGGTATTTGGATTACACATTTTTTTTTTATTTAACTCCCCATACACTTCAAAGCAGGTATCTAGGCTTAGTGAAGTGCTGGTGTACTTACTCATCTTTCAAAAGGCCTTCCTTATTAAGTTAACAAATGATTACTCTTTAAGATAGATACCAAAAGGGGCAGGTCATTAGATAGAGTGCTAGACCTAGAATTAGGAAGTCCTGGCTGTCCTCAGATATTTACCAGATTGTAACTCTAAACAAATCATTTAACTTCTTTGTATCTCAGTTTCTTCATCTGTAAAATTGGGGAGGATACTAGTACCTTACTTCCCAGGGTTGTTGTGAAGCTAAAACAAGGCAATATTTGTCAGATGCTTTGCATACCTTGTCATTTCCTTCTCCAACTCACTTTACAGATGAGAAAACTGAGACAAACACAGTTAAATGACTTGCCCAGGACCACATGGCTAATAAGTATCTGAGGTCAAATTTGGACTCAGGTCCTCCTGACTCCAGCAACTGTGTTCTATTCATGGCACCACCTAACTGCCCTTAAAGCACTATAGAAATGCTAGCTAATAAAAATAATATGCTCTTTTTGTAAATTATCTCCTTCTAATGCTATAGAAACATCTACCATTTAGTTGAAATATAGGAAATCAATTCTTTATCTTGTTTCCTACACATTACCCCAATCTTTGGTTTTTCCTCACCAAAGTAATTGCCTCCAAATAGGGAGCAAGACTTTCATTTCAGACCTTTAGAGTTAACATTTGTAGTCCCTCAGAAGGCCCTTCCATAAAACTAAGCTCATCCACATCCTGCCTCCAATGGAATGGTGCATGGCAAGCTTGTATTTCAACAAGTTTTCGAGGAACTCAATGATGATATATTAACTGATAAACAAAGGGTCGCAGCATAGCTAATGTCCCTAGACATAAGCACTAGATGAGAAGCTCAAAGGACCTTGTGGAAATCTTTTCCCACTGACACAAACAATTGAATATCTTATTTCCTTCCATATTATGTCCCTCATACTCAAGACATATGCTCCTGTCAATCCATCAGTGACATTTGTGGCATTCCCACTATGTGCAAAGTCCTATCTCAAGTAATGAGAATACCAAAGAACTTGCAGTGTGACCTTGAGAAAATCAGTGAACCTATCTGAGCATCAGTGTCCTCATATGAAAAATAAGAGAACAAGCCAGAAAATCTAGCTGCCAGCCTTGTATACTATGACGTGTGATCTATTATTGGAAAAGATGGTCCTTGACAGTGAGGGATTAAACTGGAACAGAGAAGCCAAGTGTGAAAATAATGGACAACATTTTCAAAGGAAGAGATCAACCCCTATTTTATTTAAAGTAGTACATAGTGGAGCAGCTAGGTAGTACAATGGATAGAGTGCCAAGCCTGGAGTTAGGGCGATTTATCTTCCTGAATTCAAAACCAGCCTCAGATACTTCCTATCTGTGTGACCCCAGGCAAGTCACTCAACAGGGTTTGCCTCGACTTTCTCATCTGTAAAATGAGCTGGAGAAAGAAATGGCAAGCCACTCTAGTATACCTGCCAAGAAAACCCTAAATGGGGTCATAAAGAGTCGGACATGACTAAAAAACAACCAAACCATATATCTAATGTATCATTTTACGCAGGGTGATCCAGGATAGCCTGATCCAACTAAGGCCAGATTTGAACTCAGAGAGATGAAGGCCCAGCTCTGTAGCCACTGCATCACCTAGGTACCTCCCATACATTAGATTCAATAATATCATTTCCTTCATTGGGCTCACTTTTTTAGGTCCTGGGCTATTGACTCTTCTTTTCCCAACTACACCTTGCCCTAGCATCTAACACCTAGAAAGGATCTGACAAATCCAATCATACTCAAGTGTTATAGATCTGGAAGTAAAAGGGGACAGGGCAAGTTTAACACAAAGAGATGAATCACTAAGAGTAGAAATTCAGAGATCTTTGGAGGAGAGAGTTTTAGTCAGGAAGGAGACTGAAATAACATCTTATTGGTGAGGGCCTGACCCACCTGCTGTTCACGTCCTTAACGGGGCTCTTATTTTCAACAAAAGATGAGCACATAAGTTTCCTGAGTTGGTAGGATACTCACAGAATAACAGAATCATAGAAGATTATCACTAAAAAAGAGCCTTAGATTTTATATAGTCTGGGCCCCTTCATTTTGCACTTGAGGAAACTAAGGTTTCTCCCAATACATTCGGATTTACAAAGGGATTTCTTAGCTAGATGTTCAGCATCTTGGCTTAAGGAGTCTGAACTCTCACCAAATGAAAACTGTGGAAAGTGAGCAGAAAAGTGGATTTATTTGGTGTCCAATCATGAGAAACCACCCTGGGCATAAGATGCTTCAAATATTCTTCATTCCACACCCATTGAAACCCTCCTATGCATATCCTCATCTCTCCTTGCCTACTTTACTGGGTCCTATGTGGCATAGTGGATAGAGCACTGATCCCTGATTCAGAAAGACCTGAGTTCAATTCTAGACTCAGATACTTACTAGTTGTATGACAGTGAGCTTAACCTCTGTTTCCTCATCTATAAAATGGAATGACAATAACTACTTCCTCCCAGAGTTACTGTGAAGATAAAATAATATTTGTAAAGCACTTTACAAACCTTAAAACACTATTGAAATTGAAATGCTAGTTATTATTAAAGGTCTCCTGGGCAGAGTCACAGACAGCTGGGTGGTGCAGCAGATAGAGCACTGGGCCTAGAGTTAGGAAGATTCCTCTTTTGTGAGTTCAAATCTGACCTCAGATGCTTACTAGCTGTGTGGCCTTGGACAAATCACTTAACACTGTTTGCCTCAGTTTCCTTATCTGTAAACTGAGCCGAGAAGGAAATGGCAAACCATTCCAGTATCTTTGCCAAGAAATGACCCTAAATGGGATCACGAAAAATCAGACACAACTGACAAAATGACTCAACAGCAAAAAAACTAGCGGCATAGTGATATAGCACAAAAAAATGGGGGTTTTGAATGCCAGGATTACATGTTTATATATTATTTGGTAGGTAAGGAGGAGCCATTGAATGTTTTTGACCAGAGGGGAAGTATGATCACAGGAGGGTACTTTGAAAGGCACTGGGCAGGCAGCAGGGTGGTTAATGGATAGTTCAGAGGACAGAACTGGGAGGAATGCTAAAGGTTATATTGTCCAAACCCCTTGTTTACAAATGAGGAAACTGAGCTGGAGAGAAGTTATATGACTTGCCTAAAGTCACACAATAAGTAGAAGAATCAGGTTTTAAACACAGGTTCTGTGACTATACATGGAGTTCTTTCTCCTGTAACTTTGCCTCAGAAGTCTTCCCCATATCCTCAGTGTTTTTATGGAGCAATCTCTCTTCTCAAATTCTCGTAATACTCCATCTGGACTTTTCCTTTGCATTTCTATCAGTCACCCTTATGCCATAGTTATTTGTGTTCCTATCATTTTCCCTGTTAGATTATAACCCTATGAGGGGAGGGAGTATTTCATTTCCATCTCTGTCTCCCCAGCCCCTAGCACAAAATAGACACTCAATAGATGTTTGTTGAGTTGAACCAACTTGAATCTATGACTATTTTCTTCTTGCCTCAAGAGTCTACACAAACCTTTCTAAAGCCTCATTCTACTAAACACTTAAATAGCCAATGAAAATACATAATTTGAGAACTCAACAGCTTTGCATCATAGAATGTATATAAAAAAGAGAATTTAGAGATCCTGCTGTTGTTCAATCGTGTCTGACTCTCTGACTCCATTTGGGGTTTTCTTCAAAGATGCTGGAGTGGTTTGCCATTTCCTTCTTTAGCTCATTATACAGATGAGGAAACTGAGGCAAACAGGGTTAAGCGACTTGTTCAGGGTCACACAACTAGTAAGTGTCCGAGGCTGGATTTGAACTAGGTCTTCCTGACTCCAGGTCTAGCTCTCTATCCACTAAGCCACTTTGTTGCCCCATCTAATCCTACCCCCTCATTTTGCAGACTAAGGCCCAGGAGGTCAAATTAGTGACTTATTTAAGACCACACTGATCATAAATAGTAAGGTTGGGAATAAAAGACAGATCCTCTCAGAGCAAATCAGGGGACTTTCTATCATTCCATAAGCATCTTCCAGAATCATGGAATAACAGATGTACTGCTGGAAGGAACCCTAGAGGGTATGTAGCCCAAGCACATCATTTTATACATGAAGAAGTACCAGGTGACCTAAGAACGAGCGAGATTAATTATTCTACGGTCACACAGGTAGCAAATAGCACTATGAGGACTTGAACCCAGGTCCTTTAATTCCAAATCAATATTTTTCCACTGAACCATGATGTTCTAAGGCTTAATATCACTAAAAGGGATTGGCAGTCCTCAATCAAAAACATAATAAATTACGAGGCCTAGAAATGGAAATGTTATTTTCTCCTAACAGATATTAGTAACACTAAAACAAGCACATGGTTTCAACACGTAATAACATCCATTTAATATATATGCTCAATATTTCTATGGTTAAACAGACAATTAAACAGTAGTCATCAGACATTCTTTACGTAGAAAGGTAACTCTGTAAATTGAACCCCAATTATTGGTGATAAAAATCACTTGCTGTTTAATAGCCTATTAAGTAAAACCCACATATGTATATAAAGTGTTGCCTGCATGCATCAATCCTCATTATATGGGGAAAAATTCCACACAGTGAAATCCCTCTGCCAACAGGAAGACTCTAGCTTAAGCCTTAAGTATGGTGATAAAAATATAAGATCAGTTTCATCCTGAAGTACTAATCCCAATCTCCATCTAAAATTGCCTGACCTTAAAATATATTGGTCCCTTGTTCTAATCACAGGAGATGTGTTCTGAATAGCACAGCTCCCTTTCTCATTGGCTAAGTCTTTGGTTTCACTGTAGCTGAAAAATTAATTCCTTTTCAGAAATATTCTCATCTTCTCCTAAAAGAAGGGGGGAGGAAGCTTTTTGATGTAGAGTGACAGGATTATGAAGTGACCCTCTGGGTCAGAAGGAGACTTTTTCCTTTTCTCATCAAGGAAATCAATTTCTAAGTCCAAGTCTCTTAAAATAATATATTCTTGTGGCACGTATGCAGCTTTTTTGATCTGCTATGAAAAGAATAAGAGGTAAAGAGGATCAGGGGTGGCGGTGAAATATTATAATCGGCCCGCACTCACACATCAGCCTTTCACTAAGTAATTCCAGATAAATTGAGGATTTACATATTTAAGATTAAATGGGGGAAAGAGTAGCTGAGGCATAAATAGAGGAATCCAAAGATCCGGCACAGGCAAGTTAACTCTTAAAACTTAAAGTTATGAGATGTTTATTTTATTTCTTCTGCTTCAAAGTTTCATGTTTATTAGTGAACAGCCCAGATAATCTTGCTGGAACCAATTGAACCCACCAACCCCCTCAGGGGACTCTCTTTCTGTCTTTTTTCCACCAGTCCTCAGAAAATACCAATTATACTGACAAGCAACAGTTAAATGCATACAAAGACACATAAATGCAGCAGATGGAAAACAGGAGGAAACCAGCTGGAAGTGTGTTTCCCTTAGAACTGTTTTTAACAGCCTGTGCACAAATAATGTCTCACTAATACAGAGATAAAAACAAAACATAAATATTTAAAAGGTGACTGGTCAAAGCAACAAGATGGCATAGGATGCCATCATCTTTCCAGCTCTGTTGCCCTTGGAGTCCATACTCCAAATACTTTCCAGCCATGAACTTCTGAGAAATTCTGAAATAAGTGTCAATGTCAGGGTCCTGCTGGCTGTGTCTGGGGGCTCAGTTACTATTTTAACCTTTCACCTTTTGATGGTGTGGTTCCCCCCACTCAGAAGAATCAGAGGCTTGCTTGGTGCTTGTCACACCTGTTGGAGCCCCGGCTGCCAGCTTCTCTCTGCCAAAATGCCAGCCCTCGAACAGCAAAGTGGAAGAAAGGGTCATCTTCTCTGGGCTCTGGGTTCAAAGTACTGAATACTTATCTAATGATGCTTTTTAAACCCCTGTATGGGTCAAATGAACTGCCCTCCATATGTGAAAATGACATTCTGACTCAGTTCTAGGAGGTTGACCTGGACTTAGGCTTGGGTTTGGGGTTTTGTTGGGTTTTTTTCCCCTGTGGTAGAAGTAATCCATCTAACATTCCCTCAAATGATCCTTCTTCATTCATTCATGGAACAAATATTTACTCAGCACTGCCAGGTGCCAGGCCCAATGCTAGAGACTGTAGTGGATGCAAAGATCATAGAATCAGAAGGGACTTCAAAGGCCATCTAGTGTCTGGTCCACAGTAGGTACTTAATAAATATACAATCTAGTGTCTAATACACAGCAGGTGCTTAATAAATATAAAATAAATAAAATAACCCCCCTTTTTTTTTACAGATGAATCCTTGACCAAGGATATGAAGGTCGTAACATCAGAGGCAGAATTAAAACTCAGGTCTCCAGAGCCAGAGATCTTTGAGACTTTTGTCCCTGCCTTCCAACTGTTTATAATCCAGAAGAAGGGATAAGAAATATGTAGAAATCATTAGAAAACAAAGTATTTTTATATTATAACAAAGTAACAGAAAAAGACCAATGTGCCAGAGTTCAGAGAGATTACCCACAAGCAAGACTGTCATGGTGGCCTTCATGGAAGAAATGGCAATTCACTGAGGCTTGAAGGATGGGTAATTTTTCCTCCTCAGGGATGAGAGGTGGAGAGGAGATTCTAGGTGGAGGAACAGCATGAACAAAGGTAGGAAACCAAGGAATCTGTTTAGGAAGTCAGGAAACTCCAGTTTAATTTAGGGAGATAATATAGAGAAACAGTGAAAATAGATCTAGAAAAGTCAACTGGGGCCAGATCCTAAGAGGACCATGAATGTCAGGTTTCCCTTTGGATTTGAGGAACTATAAAACTTCTGGTGTGACAAACAAGAGCTAGGTTTTATTCAAATAAATCCATCGAGCATGTAAAAATGGGTGGGAGGAAGGGGAGAGAGGCTTTCTATATTCTAGAGGCAGGGAGGACAGTGAGGAAGACTTCTATGAGAAATAATGAAGGGATGGTGGAAGTGTTAATGGAAAAAACAAATAGGCAGTGACTCTTCAGAGAAAGAACTGACAGGATTAGATGACATTAGCTGTGTGAACCCAAGCAAAACCCTTAACTGTCTCGATTTCCTCATCTGTAATAACAGCACCTAACTTCCAGGGATGTTGTGAGGATAAATGAGACACTATTTATAAATATTTATAAATAAGCTTTGTGAACCTTAAGGCACTCTATAAATGCCAGTTGTTAATATGATCACTTTAAGTCTTGAATTTGTTTTTTTCTTTTAATTCCAAGTATAATGTTTCCACCTTTAACACTAAAAATCATGATAACATGCATACCAAATGTTAAGGTTTGCAAAGTACTTTCTATATATTATCTAATTTAATCCTCACAACAACCTTGTAAAGTAGGTGCTTTCATTATCATTTTATAGATTAGGAAACCTAGAGGTTAAGTCACTGATCTGAGATAGGATTCAAGTCTTCCTAACTCTAGAGCTAGCTTCTATCAAGCTCTTATCTCCATGCTACATGGGAGATCCTAAGTCATTTCACAAGATTTGAACCCTGATGTCACATCTCCATTTCCATATGTTTTCAGTGTTTTATGATGGAAAAGCTGTAAGTGGAGTAGAGAGAACAGGGACCTAAAGCATGTACTCCCACCCAGTGGATAAAGTGCTGGCCTGAAGTAAGGAAGACTCATGTTCCTAAATTCAAATCTGACCTCAGACACTAGTTGTGTGGCCCTGGGTAAGTCACTTAACTTGTTTGCCTCAGTTTCCTCATCTGTAAAATAAACTGGAGAAGGAAATGGCTAACCACTCTGGTATCTTTGATAAGAAAACCCCAAATGGGGTCATGAAAAGAAACTCAACGGAACAACAGACGTTTCAGAAACCCAAAGCCCAAACAGCTGGTTGCCAAACTAAGCAGGATCTTTGTCTGTTGAGGTTTTCCAAAGTGTAAGGTTCATCCTCGAGAATTCACATCTACAAATGTGTTCAGTGTCCAAGTGGGGATTGCAACAGCTGAGCAATACTTACTATGTACTCATTAAAGGAAAAGCCAGCATTGGGGATAGTATCACAATACTCCATTTATTATTTTTTCAGGAATATTTATTGTTCTTGGGGACCCTTCTTTATCAAGACTTCCAGGTGAGAAATCATTTTACTAACGTAGCTTCAGCTCCACTGGTACTTTCTCCGTCCATCTTCTTTGTGCCTTTGAGCAAGATATTTAATTCTTCTTTAGTATTTCTATTGAAAGCAGGAAAAGATGCTTTTAATCTCAGGAACTAACTCCCTGCCTTAAACACAGCACAGGATGAGTTATCAGCATTCTGAACACCTAAAGGCAGCCACTGAGTAGACTTTAGTGAAGAAATGATTCTGTTTGTGCCCAGTACTCTGTTCCCATACCCCAGACCATGACAGAGTTCTTTCTCATACATGGAGATGGGCCTGGGCATACATGGAACTGGTTGGTCTAGATGGTTCAGTAGCTTTAGGAGGTTCTTCTTAGCCCAAATTACCACTAGTTACAGTGTCCAGAGGTGGTTCAGGAGCTCACCTGAGAGCTCCTGAGAGTATGCTCCCCAGACCTAGTCTGGCTTTGGAACCTAGTCCTGTTGTTTCCATTCATCCCAACCTCTCCTCATTGTATGCAATGGTTTCTTATTGGTGTATTGGTTTGCCTCATTAACATCTTCCTTAGATAGAAAATACCCCAATTCTTGGCTCTGGGCATTTTCTCTTCCATGCCTCTTCTCTCTTCTCATCTTCTCCGTCTACTTCACCCAGCTGCCTTTAAGTGGCACATCAAATCTCACCTTCTACAACCCCTTTCTCAACACTTCTTAACTAGTGCCTTGCTTCTGTTGATTATTTTCTATTTATTTGACATATAGCTTGTGTGTCATTGTTGGCATATTGTCTGCCCTGTTAGAGTATAAATTCTTTGAGGGCAGGGACTATCTTCTGCATCTCTTTGCATGCCCAACACTTAACACAGTGTCTGGTATACATTAGGCACTTAATAAATGTCTATTGATTGATTGATTTGGATTCTTTGAACGTTTTATGTTTTCTTATCCTAACTCCTCCTTTAGCTTGAGAGACACCTGAGCCTGGGGATGACCTTTACTTTCTCACATTTCTATGAGGTTAATTTAGAGTAGGGCTCCGTGCATATGGTAGATGCTCAATCTGTCTCACAATACAACAGAACAATGGCTCCTCTAGAGCTTCACGACCATGGGCAGTCATTCACCACATTTGTGGACCCAAGCAATTCTCTCAGACCACAAACGGCAGATGAGATGAAATCACTAGAGCAGACAAAAAAAAATCCCAAGAAAACAAAACCTCCTAAGGCTATCGCAGGGATCATGAGATGTGTGGGAAAGCACTTTGCACACTAAATAAATGCTAGGCATTATCATTTTTAATAAAAATATCTTATATTTGTAATTTATAAATGAGAAACATAACATAATAGGTAAAAAACTGACCTCAGAGCCAGTTCAAATCCTGCCTCAGACACGTACAGGCTGTGTATCCCTGGGTAAGTTACAAACTCCAGGCAAACCATAAGTTGCAGAAGAAAATATCAGCCTGTATTACCGAGGGAGTTTTGTCACCAGGAAATTCCCTTTATTCCTGAAATGACAGGTCTAGTCCCTATCCCTAATTTCTAAATAACAATATTCAAAAGCATACAATAAGAATCAAGGGAATTATATAGGTATTAGGTGAGATAGATGAGTGAGATCTTTTCACCTTCATAAAATTATTACAAAGAAAAATACATGTACTATTTAAAAAAAAAAACAAGAAATTTAGACTAAAGACTGAATGCTCTAATGTTCCCTGCCATTTAATACAAGATAAGTTGAGGTAAGTAAGTTAACTACCACTGTGAAACACCAGGGCACCATTAACAGATTGCTCTGTGGTTCACAACTCCTACAAGAAAATTTATGAAGGAACATCATTCACATGTCTTTCAGGGAACCTGGCGAGAGAAAATATGGCCTGGCATTTATCAGGAGGAAAATGAAGAGGGGGGAGGGCCAGCTCCTTAGGCCTTACTTCCTCTTCTCTCTGTCATCCTCCTTCTTTACACTGAGCTCCTATGAGTTTCAAAGGCAGTGACCCTGTTGACTCTAGGGTAAGTGGGGAGAAATAGAAATGATGGCTGTGGTTTAGGAGGTTTTAAGATGGGAAGCAACGACTCTTTTGGAATGGGTACAGAAAGAACCTACGTTCAGAATGCTGATTACTCAGACTGTGCTATGTTTATTGCAAGGTGTTAGCCCCTGAGACCAGAGTATTTTTATAATTAGGGAGTTTTGTTCATTATTCAGTCTTTTTTTCACCTCCTAATCAGTTTCAGAGAAGACCTAACAACACTACTACTAAATAAAATTCTGGGTTTCATCACACACACACACACACACACACACACACACACATTAAAATCTGAGGTAAATAGCAGTCTGATTTAATCTCCCTACAATACTTCAATTACCTGAATATTTTCAATAAAGATGAGATGAAGTATCTAAATGATGCTTGAATTCTCCATTTTTTTCATTTTTTCCCAAGTAAGCACAACTTACAAACCCCTTCCCTATTTTATATGTTTACCCAGTTATTTAATCAACTGCTTAGCAATTTTTTTCTTTAACTGATTTTTGTGTGATCAGATGGATGCCACATTTGAGCCATCCACTGAAAACACCAGCTCAACCATTTTGATCCATTGGGTACGATTTTGTGGCTTATTTGTTTTTGTTTGTCTGTTTTCTGAAGTACAGACACAACAAAATGAAATGAAAAACTGAATGATTATCCAAGAATTCTGATTCACATTCACAATGTCTAGAAAATAAAAGAATAAGGCCTAATTTTTCCTTCCCAATAGACAGGCTTTTGACTGAATTTATTTGGATACTTATCTCAACTCTCCACCCTCCCTTTACTGATATGGCTTAGAGACTTTTAAGTCTGGGAGTGGGGGAGGAGGGGCTTCCTCCCTTGGCTTCCAGCTTACTTTCCCCTTCTCTGCAGTCTTGTGCAGTTTCAGCCCAGCTCTCTTGGGAGCTGCTATTGATTAAAAGCAGTGCAACGCCATGGTCTTCTATGGACCCATAAGCACCAGTCCTCTGAACATGACATGTTACTAATGTGCCTTTAGCTTCCTCCATGCCCATCAGGATAGACCAGAAAACCTGAACAATACTTAAAAGATTGTAGGGTGTGTTTACCCTCCTTAATTATGGATGAACCTGGGCATACAAAAGTGAATAAGACCAGAGGAAGGAATCACCTCTGTTATTGGTTAACCCACATCAAGGAGTTTTCAGAGTGCCGGGAACTGGCGCTCTCTGGAAGCCCCACATCTGTCGCTATTGCTTTTCTTACCGGAGCATCTGTCCCTATCTCGTTCTAAGCCCTGTTGTTTTAGACAGCTGATGCTTATCGGACATGGTTGCTTGTTTTCTTCGGCTCCTCAAATCTTGCCTTTATCAAAGGAGTACAGTTTGGGAAGGGTCAAGGTTCAAATGGACTTGAAGCCAATAGGGAAGTAAGCCTTCTCCCTGCTGGTGCAGGGACTTACTCCCATCCCACAGCTGGGTCAGGTTTATGGCCTGAGGGGAAGCTTATCATTGCTGGCTGACTGGGAAGTTAACAGTCTATTTGCACATATACCTGTCACCATCCCCTAGTTTGTTTCCCCTGTAACTCATTTATTTAAGGTGCTATAGCAACAGATCTGCAGTGAGGGATGATGAATTCAAGTTCCTTTTGCAGGAGGCTTTCAAAAGACTTCCTTACCATTCAGGGTCTCTTTTCACAAATCTGCTCAGTGACCCAGAGCAGTTCCCCCACCCCCCATCCTCTCTGTTCATCCTTCCCCTCAAAGAGGGAATTTTCCACGAGGACTCAGTGGAGTCTTACAGGCTTCTAGCACAAAAGAAAAGAGTATACGGGACCAATGTCCCATGAATCATGGGTTCTAGTCACTGTTTTGCTACTTAAGTAAAAGCATTCACCCACGTGGCAGTATTGCCTAAGGGATCAAATGCTGGACCAAGCATCAAAGGCCCTGGGTTCAAATTCTACCTCTAATATTCTCTGTGACCACAGTATAATCATTTAGCCTCTCTTAGTTTCAATTTCTTCATCTGTCAAAAGAAGAATAATGCCTAGGTGATAGCGTTTGGTTCCAAAAGGATATTAACAGACTAGAATAATGAATCAAATTAAATAAGGTGAAATTTAAGACCATAGATCTAGATGTAGAAGGAGCCTCAGAGGCTGTCTATTTCAACCTTCTTATTTTAAGGGTGAGAAAACTAGACTTCAAAGCTTTAGTGACTTGCCAGAGGCCACACAAGTAGTAACTGTGAGAGGCAAGATTTGAGACCAGGTCATTTGACTCCACCACCTCTCATGACACAGACAAGTATAAAGTTCTATGCTGTAAAATTAAATTTACAAATATAGGATAGAAGAGGAATGATCCTAAAAGGCTTCTTGTTAAAAAGATCAGGGAAGGATAGCCTGAGAGAGAGACAGAGACAGAGACAGAGGAGGGAGGAAGAAATAGAAACAGAGAGGAAGGAGGAAGAGAGAGACAGAGATAGAGAGACAGTGAGAGAGAGACAGAGAGAGACAGAGATAGAGAGACAGTGAGAGACAGAGACAGAGAGAGACAGAGAAGAGAGGAAGAAAAGAAAGAAAGAGAAGAAAGAAATAATAGCAACCAGCATTTATATAGTCCCTATTCTATTCCAGGCACTGTGGCAAGTGCCTTAAAAGTATCATCTCCCTTGACACTCACAATGACCCTAGGAGGTAGCTGCTATCATTATCTCCATTTTATAGATGAAGAAACTGAAGCAAAAAAAAGGTGACATGACTTTCCCAGGGTCTCACTATTAGTAAGTGTCTGAGTTCAGGCCTTTCTGAGGGCAAGCCTGGCATTCTACCTACTATGCCAGCTAGCTGCCTATGAAACAGAAAGAGAGGGGGGTAAGAAAAGGGGAGGGGAGGGAAAGGAAAGAAGAATCTCTTTTTCCCTTTGATTTTTACTTCTTGAAATCTGCTAGTACTTTGTCCACATACAGTGCTTTACCATCTGCCCTACCAGCAAGCCCTCTGGTCCACCAAGCCTTACCGTCTCCCCTGCCACTGTGGCCTCCAGAGCCTTGGACATGGCCACCTGCTCTACCAGTGCTTTCTTAGGATTTCTGAACCTTTTCTGCCTGAATCCTCCTATGTGTGCTATCTCCCTCAGTTAGAATAAGAGCTCTTTGAGATCAGGGACTATCTTGATTTTCTGTTTATATCCCCAATATTTAGTACAATGTATGGTACATATTACATAAATAATGAATGTTTTTTCAATCATTAGAATTCAGATTCAATATGAATTGCCAGCTAAAAACTCTCTCCGAAGTATCCTGCCCATTTTAAATCTCTTACCTCTCTAACCCACTGATAGCTACGAAAATGATTTTCCTTAAGAACAGACCTGACTGTGTCACTTCCTACCTAATAGACTAGTGTCTCCAGCTTCAACTAAGACCAAATATAAACTCCACTGTTTAGCATTTAAAGTCTTGCTACAGTCTGACCCCAGCCTACCTCTCCAGCCTTATTATATATCACTTTCCTTTCTACCTTCAATGATTCAGCCAACTCACCATCTCACTCATTGCCTCAGTCATTGACCCTCTAGTCCACTAAGCCCTTAATTTTATAGTTGCTGAACTTGCTCAAGGTCACACAAGTAGGAAGTAGATATGGAGGGACTCAAAACCAGGTGCTCTGATTCTCAAGACTCTTATCAAAATGATTTCCTCTGGTTATTTCATGTGTCCATCTTGATGATCCTACAAAGTAAGGATTTTTCTTCTAATCCTATCGATGAAAAAGCTAAGGCAGATTCCCACCTCCCAAAAAATGAAATCTGTTTTAAAGGGTGAAAGGGCATTTTAAAAAGTAGTTGCCCACAATCATATAGCAAATTAGTGCAAAATTGAGATTAGATGTCAGGTTCTATGTTTTTGCTAGACAACAGTGTTATTTCAATATAACCTGTCTTTTAAGTCTATAGAGGTATGACCACAGGAATCTTCAGAGAAGTGACCTGATGGCCAGGAGTTTATCCAGCATCACTCAAGTTTCTGTGGTCTTGTCCTTGAGCTTGGATTGGAATGGACTGCTGAGCAGAAGACACCATCATTTGTAGGTGCAAGAAAAGCCATCAGAATTTTAACCAAGAAGAAAGCTCAGCCCAACCCAATTCCCAAAAGAAATTTCTACTATAAAATAGCTAATGAGCGGACATCCCGCCTCCACAAGAAGAATGCTAGTAGAGGGGATACCATCATGTCCCAAGGCAACCCATTTTACTTTTGAATACCTTTCATTGTTCTCCTATGTCAAGACTAAATTTAGTTTGACGAATTCCACCCAAAACTATTGGTTTGTTTGTTTGTTTTTCTGGAGACTAACAGAACAAGACCAATCTCTTTATCTCATGATAGCCTTTCAAATACTCAAAAAGGGTTACCATGTATCCCCTGAACCTTTTTTTCTCCAGGCTAAACATACTCCACAGCTCTCATATGGCATGGACTCAAGACCTTCTGCCATCTTGGT
This sequence comes from Potorous gilbertii, assembly GCA_028658325.1. NCBI lineage: Eukaryota > Metazoa > Chordata > Mammalia > Diprotodontia > Potoroidae > Potorous > Potorous gilbertii. The sequence continues at coordinate 590,980,519 of CM053770.1, read as the reverse complement.
GAACCTCCTCTAGATAAAATCCAATTTAATAATGGCATAAATGTAACCTCTTACACTTGGGTTGAGAAAATGAACAGCACAAATACAGAATGAGGGAGACATGAATAGAGAAAGTTCACATAAAAAGAACCTGCTAGTCTTAGTGGACCACAAAACTCCATACATGCTTGTAGTGAAACATGACTGCCAAAGAAATCCCCAACAAACAAAACTCAAAACAAAATCAAAATGAGACACTTTTTAAAAAACCCTTTAGTGTTACATTAATAAAAGTATAAGGTGAGTAAAAGAAGCGATAATAGTTCTGCTATATTCCATTCAGATCATATCTCAGCTCAAGTATTATCTTCAGCTATGAGTACCATTTCACTTATTGAAAACTAAATCATCTGTCAAAATACTCAAGAACCAGGAAGTTTAAAAGACCTAAAAGTAATAAAAATTAAAGTCCCAAATCTATATACCTAATATATGTGTATATATTTTACATATGCTATTTTTCAACTCTTTCATCTTCCTCTTGTATCAGGATACTTTGCTTTTTGCTCTTTTAGACTTTTAATTTTTTCTTTTTGAAAATTTGGTTTCTTTTAGCAATGCCTCATTTTTAATATCATATTTATTTCCAAATATATTCTTCCTCCCTCCCCTACCACACAAATCATCCCTTATAAATGAATGTGTGTATATTTAAAAAGAAAGAAGAAAAGAAAAACTAGCCAACACATTGATTATTACTGACATAAATGCAATGTTCTTCCTGGCCCCTTCTCTCCATAGTCTACTACCTCTACAATGATGCTGCAGAGGTATGTTACTCATTCACCTTAATGCATTTCCTCTAAGATAAATTCAATTTATTCTGTTAACATCTTGTTCATGCCTAGTTGTTGGCAGTTGTCTCCCCCATCAGACTGTGAGTTCCATGAGAGCAGGGGTTATTTTGTTCCTTTTTTTTTGCATCCCCAGTATTTAACACTGTTCCTGGCACGTACTAGTCACTTACATGCTAGTTGACTTGACTTGTGAGAAGCCCCATGGCAGACTAGACCGAATGCCATCTCAGACCCAACTGGTTTCACCATTTAATTTTTCTGAGTTTCATTTTCTTCTTCAGGAAAATGGAGATGGTGCTAACATCTGTAGCATTTACTTAACAAGGTTGTTTTGAGGATTGAATGAAATAACATGTGAAAAGTGCAAAAAAAAATTAGGAACTGGTCCTCCTGACTCACTGGTGTCTGAAACTCCCAGGTAAGGCAATTCCCTCTACCAGGTTAATATTTTCCCTGCAGCATGCAGCCTTAGAGAGCATCCACTGAGAGACTGACTTATCCAGGCGGCTCAATGCATAGAGTCTTGGACCTGTAGTCACAAAGACCTGAGTTCAAATTCAGCCTCAGACACTTACCAGCTGTGTGACTGTGGGCAAGTCATTTAACCTCTGTTTGCCTTAATTTATTGACATGGCAAACCACTCCAGTATCTTTGCAAAGAAAACCTCATGGGCATCGTGGCACATGTGGTCATGAAGAGTCAACTCAACAATAATAACCAGGGCCACACAGCCAATTTTTATCAGAAGCAGAATTCGAACCCCAGTCGTCCTGATTCTGAGTCAGTTTCCTATATCCTCTACCACATTCTGCCTCTCATTCCTAAGAGTACTCTATAAGTAGCACCTATTATTGTTATCTACATTATCTAGCTACTGGGAAACTCCAATCTCAGATACTTACTAGCTGTGTGACCCTGGGCAAGTCACTTAACCCTGTCAACCTCAACTGGAGAAGGAAATGATGAACCACTCCAATATCTTTGCCAAGAAAATCCCAAAAGAGGTCATGAGAAATTTGACATGACTGAAAAATAACTCAACCACAAAAACATAATCATAGCAAACATTCCAACCCCCAAACAGCTCAAAACTCATCACAATAAATATCAATAAAATGAAATTTTCTAACAAAAATGATTTCTAAATCCCCTCCATGGCCCATCTATTTAAAATTATTTTAATAATAGCAATGTAATTAAATACAGAATTCATTATAGTCTATCAAATATAGACAAAACACTGAAAATTCATTTTAACTACTATGTCTTAATCATTTATTACTATATAGCACTGTATGAGGCACTGAGGGAGATACAGAGCTCAGAGGTAGTCACAGTCCATAAGGAGCTAGTGGTCTAGAAAGGGAGTTAAGAAACAGACACAAATAGTTATAACATAAAATCTAAGAGATATGTGTGCATATAAAAGATTAGCACAATGTGATGCTCTTTGATGCTCAGATGGATCTGTCATCTTAGTGATTTTGATGTTGCCACCATACTGCATGTCTGCTCATCCTGTGAGATGCTTCTCTATTTTTCTCATAAGTTCACCATAGACGGTCTATCCAACATGCTTGAGGCCTTCTTTTCTTTCTCTTGACATCTCAAGGATACCAGTGGAGCCCTCAGGCTGTCCACCTGTTCTCCCTCAACCTGCCTACATGAACAACTAACTCATCTTCTTTTCCTCTCCTACATTTCTTTTATAATATTTCTCACTCCTATTTTTTTCAAAGTTATTCATTGGTTATATGTCGCTTCCTGTTCATATCCATCAAGTGCCTCTCCATGCTTTTGTGATACTGTGATTGAATTGAGGGTGTCTGGTGAATTGCAGGAAGTGAGTTAACTGAATACGATATTGGATTAATATTGAATCAACAGGCTGCTAGGTGGCATAGAATATAGAATGCTGCACTTGGAGTCAGAAAAGCCTAAACTTGAACTCTAGCTCTGCTCCTAATGACATAGATGACCTTCCTGGGTCTCAGTTTTCTCATCTGTAAAATGAGGGGTTTAGACTCAATGACGTCTCAGGTCTTTCCAGCTCTCCATCTATAACCCAATGATATTTTGGGATGATTCGTAAAATGTATTAATCTTGAATTTGTTGTTGTTCAGTCATTTTCAACTCTTTGTGACCCCATTTGGGATTTTCTTGGCAAAGATACTGGAGTGGTCTGCCATTTCCTTCTCCAGCTCATTTTTCACATGAAGAAACTGAAGCAGACAGGATTAATGATTTATCCAGGGTCACACAGCTAGTTAGTGTCTGAAGCCAGATTCGAACTTAGGTTCTTCTGACTCCAGGGCCAGGGCTCTATCCACTATATAGCCTAGCTGCCCCATTTTTAAATATAATCTGAATATTAAAATTTTATCAATCATTTTAGGTCTAGACAATCAATAAAAAATATATCAAGTTATAATTTGTAGCTTTTGTTAATTTCTTTAACTATTGGCTCTTTCTAGCAGGTTCAAGTTGGCTCCAGCATACCCCTGGAACTTTTGACCTGAGGAGGGCACCCATTCCATTTTTTAGAAAAAAGAAAGAAGCAGATATTGTAATACTCAATACATAAGTATTGCCACCCCATTTTACAGATAAAGAATTGATAAGAGAATTGAAGTGATTTCACTTAGGGTCAATATAGCTATTAAGAATCTGGAACTCAAACCCAGGGATTCTGACTCCAGGATTGGTCTATTTTTATTATTTCACCTGTCTCTACCTATCTTTATCATACTACAAAACACCTGACATCTCCTACCAAAACTCCTGCCACACATGGATTTATTTCTTCAATGAAAGCTCCAGACAAAAGGGAAAAAAATGTCATTAGAGAAAGGTTGTTCCTATCTCCAACACCCTCCTCCTTCTCCCTTCTCCCAACAGACAATAAAATATCTTATAAGTAAACATAATCTGTGGACACAATGTCTTTTAGCCATTTTCTCTAAAGGATAAGGACTGGACCTTTGGCATAGGAAGGTCCCAGATAAGGGAACTCCCTCTATCAATCTAGGGCAGTATCTCCCTTGAAATAGACAGTTTTAGGTCAAGAGTTTTTAACCTGGAGGCAGTTTGGTGGCAGAGTGGATAGAGAGCCAGGCCTGGAGTCAGGAGGACTTCTCTTCCTGAGTTCAAATCCAGCCTTATATAGCTACTAGCTAGGTGACTCTGGACAAATCACTTAATCCTGTTGGCCTCAGTTTCCTCATCTGTAAAGTGAGCTGGAGAAGAAAAAGGAAAATCACTCCAGTATCTCTGCCAAGAAAACTCCAAATTGAATCAATAAGAGTTGAATGTGACTGAAAATGACTGACCCACCACAAATTTTAACCCAGGGTCCCTGGATATTTCAAGGGTATGTGAACGTGGATGGGAAAAGAAATGGATTAAAAAAAATGACACCTTTATTTTTATTAACCTTTAATTTTTATTGTAATATTTTGTATTTTATTTTGTTCATTTGAAAACATTATTTGAGAAGAGGTTCAAAGGCTTAATCAGACTACCCAAAGGATCCTTGAAATAAAAATGTTAAGAACCTTTATTTTAAATAGTTACCCAAAATATTGAGAATTTAAGTGATTTGCCCAGGAGTTACCCCGCCAGTAGTTGTCAGAGGTTGTACCTGAATGCAGGAGGTCAGCACTCCATCCACTCTGTCCCAATCTCTCACGCTCTAAGAATTCCCCCCAAACCTCATTGCTTTAGGTTTACTCCACCTTCTTCAGCAACAATGTTTTGTAAAGTTAAATGGCGCCAGCGTGGGAATTGGTACATGAAAATTACATTTTCAACACACACTAACTGCACAAGCTTCTCCTTAGTTTTCTCATCAGCAAAATGATAAGATTAGACTCGTATATGATCTCTAAGGTCCCAGCTGCCTCTGGGACCGCTTACTTACCAAGTAACTTAAAATTGAAGATTTAAAATTCATCTTCCAATCTGCTTGTTAAGTTGTTCCAACTCAAGCTTAGGTTGGAGTAAATAAAACAGCAACAACACTAAAAATTGTAATGAGTTTTTATAATTCTAGTTTTATAAATCGCTTTCCGCGTAGAAATCCTGCAAGATTGCTCATGTATCATTTCTCCCATTTTACTGAGGAAACTGAGGCATGATCGCACAGCTAGGCACGATCTGAGCTACAAGCAGAATTCCAATCTCCCCTGGAAAGTCCAGACCTTTCCCTACTACAGATACTACACTGACCTCTGAGGTATGTCCCCCTCTGGGATTCTCTGTTTCTGTGATCTTTTATATGCACCCTATCTTATCTTCAGCCATGCCAATGGCAAATTCAGAAGTTGCATTCCTTATCTCCTCTAAATGAAGAGTAATTCATAGGAAGTGTAAATCCCCATCTGGAGTCCCCAGATGAAGAGACCAAGTTCAGGGACACTTTGCCATCTGGGGGCAAAGTGATTCAGGGAACAGTGTCTATTCCTTGCTTTCATTACTGTCACAGAAACAACAGTTCCAGCTTTTTATTCCTACCTCCTCCAAGTACCATACTCCCCTCCCCTCCCTCCACCTCACAAGGGACTCATCATTTCCAAACAGATCTTGCTTTTTCCTGAAAATTTCTATATAAGCACAAATGAAAGGATGATTTTTTTTCACCATCATCAAGCAGTTCTTCACGTCTTTGGCATGGTGTAGGCATTTTCAAATGAGAAGGCAGACGTGTGACCCATTTGAATTGATGCATTCCAGCCTGCCAAGCTTCAATTTTGACCTAGTCAGGGTATTCCCCACCAGCTAAAGCACAGCTGTTAGGACAGGGAGAAGGTCATTTAACTCCCTAGATGCATAGTCAGTTTGGGGTTTTTCAGTATTAGGAAAAACAAACCAGAAAATTGTCATTTTCCCCTTTTCTATCTACAAGGCAAACATGAGGGTGAGGGGGTTGCATTTCCTTGCCTTCTTGGATTGGGTAAAATAGGTATGCAATAGGATGAAATGGAAAGAGGATTGGATAACCAGATGGGACTATGTAAAGTAACTTGGGTTCCAGTCTAGTTTCAGCTACGAACTAATTGTGTATGTTTGATTGAATAAGACTTTTCCTTTAGGGGTCTCAATTTATGTCTATAAAACAAAGGGGTCCGATTAGGTGATCATTAAGTTCATTTAATCATCAAGCTCTCTTTCAGTTCTAAAGTTCTTTGATTCTGTAATTTCACAGCAAATATAATTCAAGAACTGGGACTTAATGTATTGGATAGCACAGATGGAGTAGTCAGCCTGGGCATAGCCCTAAAGATGGAAGAAAGGATTAAAGGAATGAGACAGGAGGTTCCAAAAATCTATCATTCCTTTCAATTGACTTATTTCCCCAACAACTGGACCCTCCTCTTTTCCACACCATTTGCCATTTTAAAACTAAAATGTCTGCTGTCCTGTGTCACAAGCCCATGCACACTGGGTATACATTTTCGTTTTCCAATTAGTATTATGAGAGGAGGAAGGTCACTGTTATGCTAAGACCCTTTCAGGGGCTTCTTCTTTCTTCTTTTCTATAAAACAAGGATAAAAATCATGCCTACCTGTCGAGCTCGAGGCTCTAGAAGAGACCTCAGAGGTCATTTACGCCTTCTCTCTCATTTATTCAGTCAGTAAACAAGCATTTATTGTTTCCTATGTGCCAGGCACTGGGCTAAGCCTTTGTGATACAAAGACCAGTCGGTGCCCTCAAGAAGCTCAAATCTTAATGGAGAAGACAACGTGCAAACAAAATATATAGAGTAAAATGGACAGGAGCTTCAGAGGGAAGGCAGCGGTAGTTGGGAAACTGGAGTTAGGAGGGGTCGTAGACTGAGAAACACCCTTTATAGAAGGGAGGAGTTGAGTTGAGGTTGCAAGGAAGAGAGGAAGCAGAAGTAAGGGAAAAGATCATTCTAGGCTTTGGGGCAGGTAAATAAAAAGGCCTGGAGTTGGAAAATGGATTATGGTGATAGAACAGCAAGGAGGCCACTGTTATTGACTTGCAGGATATGTGGAAGAAAGCAAAATATAAGAAAACTAGAAAGGTAGAAAGGGGCTAGGATTGGAGGGGCTTTAAATGCCAAACAAAGAATTTTATATCTGATCCTAAAGCCAATGGAGTTTATGAGTAAGGGAGTGACATGATGAGACCTGCACTTTTAGGGAGATTACTTTGGCAGTTAAGTGGAAGATACATTGGAGTGAGAAGACACTTGAGTCAGGGAGACCAACCAGAAGGTTTTTATAATAATTTAGTTACTAGGTGATCACAGACTGCACTAGGGTGGGCACTGTGTACAGAAGGGAAGGGACATGCATGAGAAATATTAAAGCAATAGGAATTGACAAATAATTGGGTATGTGGAGTGCATAGGAGTGAGGAGGTAGGATGGCATGGAATTTGGATACCTAGATAACTATGAGGTTGTTGGTGCCTTCAACAATAATAGGGAAGTTAGGAAGATAGGAGAACCTGGGGATAAAGATAATGAATTTGGGTTTTGACCTATTGAGTTTGAGAGGTCTGCAGTACTTCCAGATTGAGATATTCAAGAGGAGGTTGGTAATTCAAGACTGGAGAAAGGGTAGGACTAGATATATAAATTTGGGAATCATCTCCATGTAAACTGATGAAATTACCAAGTGAGATAATATAGGGCATTGGTTCTCACTTAGAACCTCCTTGGAATTCAAGACAATGGCCTAAGGGGCTTGAGCTAAAAATCCTTTAATGGAAACTTAAGTAGTAAATAATAACACAATTATGTTGTCCGTCTTAGGAAGATTCTGAAGATCACCTGGCATGATAAGGTACCAGACACTGAAGTCCTTGCTCGAGCTCAACTGTCAGTCATTCAAACTATACTTCAGAGAATGCAACTCCGATGGACTGGCCATGTTGTTTGAATGCAAAATGTATGCTTGCTAAAAAGACTATTTTATGGAGAACTTGCATGGGGAAGGTGATCACATGGTAACCAGATAAAATGATACAAGGACACTCTCAAGGTCTCAAGAACTTTGGATTTGACTATGCAACATGAGAGATATTGGCACAGGACCACTCAGCATGGTGTGCCCACATAAGAAAAGATGCTGTGCTCTTTGACCAAAGCAGAATTGAGACAGCACAAAGTAAACGCAGGATGCACAAATTTGAGATATCCACCCCAAATATTCATACGGACTATCTGAGAAGAAAGGAAATGGCAGTACCAATTATAGGCAGCTCTCTCAAGGAGTTAAACCAAGGAGAGGAGAGATACAGGATGACACCAAGCAGGGATGGTCAGATGAAATGAGGTTGTTTTAAGGATGGGGAAGACAGGGGCATATTTGTAAGCAGCAGGGACAGATGAGAAAACTCAGGTTCCGACAGGTAACACAGGTAGCCAATGGTAAAGCTGGGATTAAAAGTCAGGTTATAAAATTCCAAATTCAATACTTTTTTCCTACTGTGCCACCTTAAGCTGTCGTGAGGATGACATGAGATAACACATACAAAATACCATATAATTTCCATTGTTATTACCAGGACAAACTCTATTTTTTTTCCAGTCCCAACATGTCTGGTAGGTCCAAACTTCTTTCCCTAAAACTCTCTCGTGGGAATACAACTTGAAGACAAACTCAATCCATCATGACCTGATGTGCGATCACAGCTCACAGCTGGAATGTGCTGGGAATCACTTCTGGTACTGAAAAGGTTAATTGTCTCCTGTTGTGCCATAGAAGCTGAGAGAAGGATCTAGTGTTGGGGAGGAATTAGAATAAATGAGGTTTTCTTTATAGTGCTGCTCATTCTCAACATGTTGAAAGGGCATTAGTTCACAGTCACTTTCCCTGGAATTACCAAATCTGCTCAGGAAGCCTTCATTAGGATATTAAACAAGACTTAATAAGTGAAAGTGATTTGCATCACTGATAATCATGTGCATTAATCAAGGCAGCTTCTGTCTCTCCTCGTGCAATATGTTTCATGTTCCATTGTAAAGCCCCTTTAATTCTAGAGGGCTTCTTAAAAGGGAAATGTTACATTTAGAAAGCCATTTTTTAAATGATTTACTTAGCAAAGATCACTATAAATAATGTTCTCCTCACTTCTCGGCTTTAACCATCAGGATAATTAATACTGTGAGGTTTGTGTCAGGGATACCGACCAGATGTGTTCCCATTTATCAGCCCTGGATTGCACTTACTCTAATAAACGTTTTGGCCTTAAAAAATTTTCAAAATAAGTTGCAAAACGAAATGGCTCCATCTTACCCTTTAATCCAAAGTCACAATTTGTAGTACAGGCAGTGATGTTTTTCTCCTGTGTGGTTGTACATGTTAACACTAAGATACTCAGCTGTGAGCATGACCCCTGCCTCCTCAGGGTGGTCAAATACAAGCTAAAAGAAATAAAGAATTGTATATTGCTTTATAATGCAATTGTTTTTGTGAAGGCCAGTGGCCTTGGAGGTAAGAGATTTGGGCTCCCTGAAAGTTAATTGTGCAAAGGTGAGAAAAAGAAATACATTTGAAGGGTTTATTCACATAAGACAAACACTAAATGTTGTTAGGATAACTTTTTTTTTTCAAACAATGAGTTTCATCCTCAAGTAAAGACCTTACCCCTTTTTGCCACAGATCCCTTTGCAGTCTGGTGAAACGTAGGAACCCCTTCTCAGAATAAAGTTTTTAAATATTTAAAGTAAAATACGTAAGCTTTAAAAGAAAACCAATTATGCTGAAATATGGTTATTAAAAATTCAATATTTTAGGGACAGCAAGGTGACACCTTGGACAGCATATCAGGCCTGGAGTCAGGAGGACCTAAGTTCAAATCCAGTCTCAGATACTTACTAGCTGTGTGACCCTGGACAAGTCATTCAATCTCCGTTTTCTCAGTTACCTCCCATAAATAAACACGGAATAAAATGATATCTACCTCCCAGGGTTATTGTAAAGATTAAATGAAATAATAATTAAAAGGCTCTTAGCATAGTTCCTGGCATACAGTTAGCACGATGGGAATGCTAGCTATTATTAGTAGTAACATGTTGATAATAGTAAGTTTCCAATGTTATAATAGCCCTGTACTTAGAGGAATGTCCAAATAAAAGAGCAAAAGTATTTTGAATGAAAAAATAATAATATAGGAATATGAGTTTTCTTTGCCTGGGCCAAGGGCAGACTAGAGGGTCTCCACCCCAAACATGAGATTTCTCTTCTTAAATGTGATCCTTTCTACACAGACACACACACACACACACACACACACACACACACACACACACACTCACTCACTCACTCACACTCCCTCCCCTACTTAAAGACATGTGTAAAATTATATTTATCACAGCGTTGGCCTTACAGTTAAGAATACCTGGTTTTATATCCCATCTCTGATGCTCATGGACTGGATGACCAAGAGTAAAGCGTTCACCTTTTAGTGCTTTAGATTCATCTTTAAAATGGATATAATTTACCTCAACACGTTTTCATAAGATTGAAAAAATAATATGTGAAGAGTATTTTGCAAACTTGAAAATATTATAATAGATGTCAGTTATTATTAACTATGCCCCTCGTTTAGAATCCTTTAAAAGGAGATATATGCATACATACATATACATACATACATATATATATATATATATATATATATATGAAGGAAGGAAGGAAAAGAGAAAGAAAGAAAAAAGAAAGGAGAGAGGGAGGGAAAGAGGAAGAGAGGAAATGAGGGAGGGAGAAAAAAGGAAAGGAAGAAAAGAGGAAAGGAGAGAAGGAAGGAAAAAAGAAGGAAGGTGGGAGGGAGGGTGAAAAAAGGAAGGGAGGGAGTAAGAGAAGAAAGGAGAAAGGAAGGGAGGAAAAAGGAAGGAAGGAGGAAGGAAGGAAGGAAGGAAGGGAATGAGGGAGAGCGAAAAAGACTTACTATATATTAAGTGCTATGGATATCAATAAAAAAGCAAAACCACACCTGCTCTCAAGGAGTTCACATTCTAATAGTAGAACACCCACATATGTAGAGAGGAAGGGGACAGAGATTTATCTCTGTAGTAAGTATGGAGTGCATGCATAAATGCACATATCCTTAAAATGAACTACGGCAGGCTATCCTAAGCTTGCCAATTCCCCCGCCATCCTTAATTCTTGCTACTGTCCTACTTCTGTAGCAACATTTATAGTCCCCTTCTCCCTTCAACCAAGGCAGCCTCATTTATTATGTCTCTGCTAAAATTAACTCCATGTTAATTTCTGGAACCTTTGGAGTTTATTGCTGGAAAAAAAAGGTTATTTGTTGGCTGTGGCTTGGGATATTATTGTTTGCATGCACTAGGGCTCCACATACTATTTAAATGGTGCTCAGGAGATGAAGTTTCCATAAAGCTAGGGAGACTTGATTCATCCTAATGGCCTGCAACATGAATTATGTGCCCTACTTCACTACCTTCCTGGTTCAGTAATCTGGGATAGCTCCTTTGGAGTCATTTATCCGGAAGGGAGAAGATGTAATTCCCAGCTGATGACTAGTGCTTAATTTTTTTTCTTTCCTAGATCCTCCAACTGGTGCTTTTGTAGCGCTCCCTTCTGTGAGCGGTGAGTCTAGCATCCTGTTGGATCATCTCCATGCAGGTTGTCCAATGCCATAGGTTGGATAATCTGACTTTAGGCATCTCTCAGATGGGTATGTTCTGGGGTCATCTTTCATTTGACTCATCTCAATGGCAGCTCATATGAGAATAGCAGGACTTTTTGTTGCTTACTCTGAATATAGCTATTTGTTCTTCTGGTTGGAGTGTGGTGGCGGGCGGCGGGGAGAGGGGTGGTACCAACATACATCCACAGACATTTTCAATCTGGCCCCCAGGGAACTACCCTAAGACTCATGCTCGTATGGACTCAGGACTGATGACTAAGCCTGAAAACTTGCAATGCTCACTGCCTTCTGGTTAGATTCCCTCTGTTTTTCATGGCACTGCCAGAAAACAGCCCAATTCTTACCCATTTATAAGACAGTAGGAGTCTAGAACTGGAGGGACACTTCAAAATCATGCGGTACCTTGTCACTTTACAGATGAGAAAACAAAACAGCTTCTTCCCTGCCTACCTGGAGATAGATATGAAGTGATTTGCTCAAGCTGTAATGATTATAAATTGCAAAGCCAGACATAACTTTGGCAATTACCCTGGACATCAATTTACTAAACTCTGAACAACTATTTGATCTACACAGACTTGTGACAGACTTATGTTACTTAGTACATAATACTTAAAAGACCTTCAATTACGACAGATTAAAATTTTTCATTATAAACTGAATAGCCCGTCAACAAAATAAATCATGCAAAAATACAAAATAAGGCACTGAATATTAAATAAATTTGTCATTTAATGAGGTAGAAACTAATTAATTTTAAAAAACATTAATTTTGTATGTACCAATTTATGTTTATCTCTCCCATGGAATATAAGTTCCTTGTAGGCAGAGGCTACAAGGCTGTAAGACTTTTCTTTATTTCTCCCCACCCCAATACTTAACCTGGCTCATAGTAAATGTATTTTTTTAATGATTGTTGATTGATTGATTTTGACTAAAGCAAGATTGGGTGAAGGGGAAGGAGGTGATGGAATAGAGGATGATAAGGAAGAAACTGGAGGAATTAATAAGTGATTATTGAATAAATATTTAAAAGGGTAACCCAATAAGATAAGATAATAGAAGAAGAAGCATGGCAGATAATGCTAAAAAATTTTGAGGGGAATTGGAGGGGAGAGGAGAAGCAAGCTAGGTGGCATAAGGTATAGAATGTTGGCTTAAAATTAGGAAGACTCATCTTCCTGAGTTCAAATCTGGCCTCAAACTTTTACTGACTCTGGGCAAGCCACTTAATCCTGTTTGTCTCAGTTTCCTTATCTGTAAAATGAGCTAGAGAAGGAAATGGCAAACCACTCCAGTATCTTTGCCAAGATGGGGCCATGAAGAGTCAGACACAACTGGAATGACTGAACAAGGCAAACTGGAGGGAGCATCCATGTAAAGCCTTAAATCTTATCAGTGGCCTAAGGTAGGGAGGGGGTTGGTTCAGGGATAGTGCACCGGGATTTGTATTTGAAGCTAGAAGAAAAGAATAGTTAAGAACAGTTTTTCAACAGTTGGCCATATAGTGAGACAGGTTGTCAGAATGAGTTGATTAGGATTTCTGAGCAGCAATAAAGGGTCAGTTAAGGTTACGAACAATCATTTTTTAATGAGTAAAGTCACATTCCATGATTCTAAAAGTCATTTTTACCTTCTGTGAGTTTCAGATTATTCATCTGTAAAATGAGTAGGTTGGACTGTTGGAATTCTCCACCAAGGACCACAAAAGTGCTACAGCATGTTATATATGTCTTTATAATTAATCACCACCTGCTAGTAGGTGACTAATTATAAACAGGCCCAAGAGGGATCACTTCCATCCAAATGCTCCTCTTCTCCATATTAAACCCCACGCTCCCTCCAAGGATCAGCTCATGCTCCCTCCTGACAGAAGCCCTTCCTGATTTCCACCGTTTGTTAGTATTCTCCCTTTCAAAATTATTTTGTGTTTGTTTTGAATTTGCTTATGTGTACTCATGTTGTTCATTTCCAGTAGAATATACGCTTTTTGAGGACAAGATTTATTCATTTTTGTTTTTTTGTCTCCAATACGAAACATAGTTTCTTGGCAAAGAGTCATCATATAATAAATGCTTGTTTAATTGAACTGAAAGATAACTGTTCTCAAGTATTGGAAGGAGCATCCTGTGGATGAGGGATTAAACTTGATTCGCTTGACCATTGAGGGAAAAATTAGAAACAATGTAGGGTAACAACAAGGAAGCACTTTAAGGTTCTGGGGGAAAACTTCCTCACAATTTGAGCTATGCCCAGGCAGGAGGAACTGTCTCAGGAGAGGTGACTCTTCTTTACTCTAGAAGATTGTCGGGACAATTTTATAGGTATGTTTTATTACAAAGGTGTCAAACACAACGACTGTGGGGCCTGAGCAGCCCACACTACTCAGTGTAGCCTGAACCAAATTAAATTGTAGCTGGAATATACTTAATAAAACACAATGAAACATAGATAATATTACAGTTTAAAACTAAGTAAATGCATGGCCCATAGGAATCCTCATGTATGATTTAGCAGCCCCCATTTCTTCTTGAATTTGATATCGCCATTGAAGAGGGATATATGTCACACTAATCATCTGCTGTGGTGGCTCCCAATTCTGACAGTCTGTCACCAGAGCAACCTATAATTAAATAAGTCAAGTGAGAACTAGAGAGGGTTCAAATATTTTGTACTGAAAGCAAGCATAGAATATTGCATGTTTTAGATTTGGGAGAAAGGCCCTTCCATTAACACTACCAAGAAGCAAGGCCACCCCAAACATCCATATATTTTCTTGGAATGCCAGCTAAGGATGCCATAAAAGTGGGAGGGAAGACTAAGGGGTTACTACATATGCATGGCACCTTCCAGTATACTACTTGCAAGCACTTAGGTCACAATAGGACAGAATAAATGTTGCAAAAAGGAGAAAAATAAGACAATTACCTTTGAATGAGAAAGAGACCATTAGACCAAACTAGATATGCTTCCTTATTCCCAGTGATTACCACAGTGTCTCGGCAAGTGCTAAGTGTTTCATTAATGTTTTTCATTTATTCATACAAATTCCCAGAGTCAATTGCAGTCCCAATATGAGGACTCCTCTAGTAGAGTTCCCTATCCACTAGGCCTAACCTAGTTCATTGTTCTCTGTCCATCAAAAGGAGGAATGGCTCTCCTCTCCCTCCAACTTCCTGGCAGTAGACATAACCACTCCCTCTTCAGAGTATGGTCACTTAGTGCACCAAATTCTCAGACAAAGCAAGTATATGTTCCCCAATATTCCTTTGTTATTTTCTCTAATTTAAAATAAAGACAAAATTAGTCAATCAGTCAATAAACATTTACTAAGTCCCTACCATTGTGCTAAGCAATAGGAATACAAATATGAAAAAAGAAAGATATCCCTGCTGTTACATTCTTGTAAGGGAAGACAACATACAAAGGGAAATTGTAAATTCTGGTAAGGGAAAGAAGGTAGCCCAAACAGGAGTATGGTGGAGAAGTCAGTTGACTCTTCTCTCTCCAACTCCTTTTCTTTTTCTTCTCCCAGCTCTACCAACTACCAGCCTCAATTAAGAACTTATATTCCTTCCAAAAAGTATTCTTTATTCTCTCTAGACACTCAAGGAGTAAGTTGAAAATACACAAATGTCTACTATGAGAGTCCTGTTATCCCCATTTATAGTTGAGGAAATCAAGGCTCAAAGCTGTTAATTAACTTGCCTTCAGTCATGCATCTAGTTAGCAGCATCAGAACTACAACTGGAACTCATCTCTCCTGATACCAAGTCCAGTATTCTTTCTATCACATCAAGATTCATGGATCATAGCTTTAGGGCTGGAAAGAAACTCTCTCATTATGTAGCAATATAAACTGCATTTTTTTGTATATGTAGTTCTAGATTGCCAAATCTTTGGAATCACAGACAGACTTTGGAAGATAATCTCAGAATTATAAAGACTTTTGAAGACTTTCCTGGGGTGATAGAGAGCTAGGCTATTTACAAGAATTCAAGAGAGGTCAGTTTGTTTGAAGATTCTAGTGGCCTCGAAAAAGAAACTTCTAATAAAATCTGGAAGTACCAGATAAGATAGACAGAGAAGTGAGCTAGATGCAAGTGGATGACTGCAGTCTGGAGAATGAAAGGAGAGAAAGTATGTCAATTATAAAATAGAACTAAGATTAGACCAGTTCAATAGCTGTGGCAGTTGGTGAAAGTGAAGTACAGTCAACCAGTTCTTTCTATCTCTCTGCTTTTCACATACCTTTAATCTCAATTTCTTTCCTTAACATCTCCTGCTCAGACTAGAAAGGAAAATGGTTTATAGGATGAGACAGCAAGTGGCCCTGGCCACAAGCTTCTTATACTTTGAATGTTTTAGACATTTTGTGTTACCTTATACTACTAATAAGTTACATGGTCAACGGTGATTTTTGTCTAAATCATAAATTTATGGCTTGCAACTAAGAGACAGAAAGCAAGCTGATGGGAAAAGAAATTTCCCTAATTCACTGCAAGGTGGGGACCAAGTCAGTTAGAGAGCATCTGCAACTGTGGTGAATTGTTGAGAATATTTTAAAGCATACTCATTAGACAGGCTCTGAACCCACAGTGAGAAAGAATAAGGAAACAGGACAGTAACACATAAGCGGGGAGTTGATATGGCTGTTTCCAAGTACAACTGTATTTTATACCTATGCCTCAAAATTGCTAAATATGAGGAAACTGCAATCCCAGGAAGTAAAATTATTTGGTCAAGATCATGCAGAAAATAAATAGCAGAGCTGAAATTCAAACCCAGATCTTCTAGCTTCAAATTCAGTACTCTTTCCACCACAGCAAGCTGTGTCTTATAAAAGTAGTCATTTGTGGCTCTTTTCCTCTGTCAAGTTCTTAACCCATCTCTTCGTGAAACATTAGCAATGTTCATAAAACCTGCTTTTAGATGCTCTGGCAAAAGATATGCTAATATTCTGAGAGAAATAATCTGACTTTCCAAAGAAATACTCTACTGGTCTTAAAAATCTGAATTAGAAAAGATGTGATTTCAAAGGGAAGGCACTAGCTCTGACACTCATTTCACACATTTGGTCACATTCCCTATCTACAAAATGGAGACAAGATTAACTCCCATTTCTGAGCTCAGAACATTTAAAAAAAAACCACATACATGAAATAAATGTGCCACAGTTGGCCAAAGAATTGTTCATGGCCAGGTTGTTTACCTGGCAACAAGAGTTCACAACCCAAGAAGGTATTACCAATCAAGAGCTCGTTTAGCTCTTCTAGGTTCTCTAAAGTGCTCCCAGACTAGGATGGGGGACCTTTCAATGGGTATAATCTACAGGTATTTGGTGTTCAGAGTAAGCTTCTTGGACAACACCCTGCCTTAGCAGAAAAAGAATAAAAGTACTTGAGGACAACCAACGTCAAAAAGGGGAGAAGATTTCATGGAAAGTAGGCAAGAAAATTTCATGGGCTAGGCAGGGGACAGAAATGGACCATACAACCAAGGACACAAAATAATTTCTACCACATGAAAATATTTCTGTCCTCTATATCTCGTGTAGGAATGGATACTTCTAAGAGTAAAGCACAACAGAAAGAAATAAGGAAAGATTTATAAAGCAATAACATAGAAATTGCTTAGAAAAGGGAACTCAAAATAGGTACTTTAAAAACTTTAATTCTCTCTCTCCCGAGGCGTCCACGTGCAAGATACATCATCTTTAAACCCCTCGTGGCAATCTGTAAAGCACCGCGGAGATGCTCAGGGAAGACAGGGCTACCGGGAAATCCAACTACTTCCTCAAGACCATCCAACTTTTGGATGATTATCCAAAATGCTTCATTGTGGGAGCAGACAATGTGGGCTCCAAGTAGATGTAGCAGATCCAGATGTCCCTCCGTGGTAAGGCTGTGGTATTGATGGGAAAAAACACCGTGAGGTACAAAGCCATTTGTGGTCACCTGGAGAACAACCTTGCCCTGGAGAAACGGCTGCTGCATATTCGGGGGAATGTGGGCTTCTGTTCACCAAGGAAGATCCAACTGAGACTAGGGACATGCTTCTGGTCAATAAGGTACCAGCTGCTGCCCGACCTGGTGCCACTGCCCCATGTGATGTCACTGTATCCTGGTCTGGATCCCGAGAAGACTTCCTTCTTCCAGGCTCAGGGTATCACCATCAAGATTTCCAGGGGCATCATTGAAAACTTGAGTGATGTGCTGCTGATTAAGACCGAAGACAAAGTGGGTGGCAGCAAGGGCACCTTGTTGAACATGCTGAACGTTTCCCTGTTCTCCTTTGGGTTGATCATTCAGCTGGTGTTTGACTAGGGCAGCATCTACAGCTCTCATTTATCTCAAAAAAAAACCCTTTAATTCTATAAAGAACACAGAGACCAAAAAAAGAATAAATAAGCATAAAGACAATGGATCAATGAAAAAAATTTAGGATAAACAGAAAAAGAAAATAACTAGTGAAGACAACTAGGGGAGGAAATTCTTTTTAGAAAAAAGGCACAGAAAATGAAGAAAAACTAATAATTAAAAAGTGAGGAAAGATTTTACTTATCTGAGAGAGAAGTGGGGGAAGAGTTACATAACAAAATAAAGTGAAGAAAGAAAAAGGGAGTAAGAAGTTAAGTAAAACTCCAAAACCAGGTAAAAGGGTCATAAACCAGAGGAGCTAGATTGAAGGTGAAAGAAAGAGAGATATGGGAATAGGGTTGCCTTCAGGTGAATTTTAAAAAAATAACTAAAGAGAAAAGTACTCCCATCATAGACTGCCTACTATAATCTCCATATCCTGTAGACATTTCAAATCAAACATTTACAAAACAGAATTTCTTATATTTTCCCCAAACTCATCTCACTTCCAACATTCCTATGTCTGCTGAAGATGTTATCAACCTTGAATCACCCAAGTTTGCAACCCCAGAATCATATTTGACTCCTACCTCACCCCCCATATCCAATCAATTATCTACCTTGTTGTAGAGGTAGAATCGATACCTCTCACATTTCTCCCATTCTCTCCACTCACGTAGTCATCTCTCTAGTTTTCAAGCATTCATCATCTCTCATACATACTATCAAAATGGTCTACTACTTGGTCTTGCTTGCTTCCTCAAGTTTCCACCCTTCCTAGGCCATTCTCCACGTAGATACCACACTGATAGTCCTAACACACAAACCTTACTGTGTCAGCGCCATAAGGAGGTATGCTGTTAACAGCTCAAAGTAAGAGTGGAAGCACAATACACTTTTAAGTTTAGTCTGTGTTATTATCGTTGTCTCCATCACTTAAGAACAATCAGAACAATAAATCAAACCCTGATTTGTAGTTTTGCTGATTTCCAAGGTGTAAATGCTCACGTTGAAAATTTAACAAGAGGCTCTCCTATGCTAGTCCATGCTGACTTCTGAATATCTTTTGCACCCATATTAAAAAATCTTCAGTGGTTCTTTTTTGCCTGTAGGTTTAAAATATATATTCCTCTGCCTGACATTTGAGCCCCTACACTGTCTGGTTCCCAACTGGCTTTCTAGTCTTTTCACATTCCTCCCCTTCATACGTTCTTTCTTCTTCTCTCTCCCTCTTTCTCTCTCTCTCTCTCCCTCCTTCTCTCTCTCTCTCCATCTTTCTCTCTCTCTCTCTCTCTCTCTCTCTCTCTCTCTCTCTCTCTCTCAATTATTTATATTTACTTAGTTGCATGGGTTTTTGTATCCCATCCCACCCATCCCAGGAGAACACAAGGTCATCAAAGACAGGATCTGCCAGTTTCATCTCTGTAGTACCTTGCAAATAGTGGGTGCTTAATAAATGTTTGCTGCCTTGAATTTGTTATTGAATTCAAGAACTAAATTTATAAGTGCCCACAAAAATATTAGAATGGTCAGGCCAAACATGAATTGATTATTCCAGAGACATCTGTTTGCACAAGCGGGGATGTATACCCAGGACAGAGTGAGAAAGAAAGGTCTTTCATGAACAGTGTCACGTAATTATCTGTGCTCTCAGAGTAGCAGCTTTGCTTTGTTACTTATTCTATTATCCCCTCTTGAGGTCACCCAGGATAGCAAATCCATTCCTCTCTAGAGGACCCTCCCTCTGGCTTCAAGATGGGCCACAAGCCCCAAGCTCAGAGCTGGAGGAGGTGCACCCACAGCAGCTGTTGCCTCTACCCCTCCTCCCTCCTTGCTCTCATCTGCGACCACAGTCATTAGCCCCCTAGAGCCTTTCCCCAGGCCTTCCACAATGGCAGCTTCCCACCCCTCAGTCAGTCACTCCTGCCAAATAGGGACACATCCTTACCCCTTGAGAGGGCAGGGAGCAAGAAGCTGACCTAGCCCTCTTGGATGGGCCAGGCCAACTGGGATATGAGCCTGGGGATGGGGAATGAAAGACAAGAAGGGAATGCTGTTGTTTCTCTTAGAGGTCAGGGCATGGAACAATGCCCACCATTGGCTATTGGCTCAGAGATGCCTAGTCCTGCCCTTGCTCTGGGGGTAACTTTGGCAACAATGCCTCTGTACTTACATCCTCATTATTAATATCTTATGGCTAGACGTGTTTATATAGCTTGTCAGCATGTGTTATGTCATTCTGTCAGATCATATTTTCTCTGACGTCTCCCGCAAGGTCTATGCATCTAGAGGTTCTGAGTTACCTTCCTGATGGCTAAGAACAATATTTGAAATCATTTTACTCTACCACGTATATTCAAGATACTGCCAAAAAAAAATTTCTGGAGAGGAAAGCACATTGAATCTCAGTCAGAGAACCTGAGTTTGATCCTAGCTGGGATACTCCTTTCCTGTGTGATACTGGGCAAGTCTGAGTTTCCTCATCTGTAAATTGTGTAGATGGGTAGTAGTGATGGATACAATTAAATTTAAGGTCCCTTCCGATTCTACATTTTTATTGTTAATAATGTCCCTTTCTTGCCTTCTAGAGACTATGTGCTTGCCTATAGTACAGGAAAGAGGAGTGTTCACCATTCTTCTATCTAAAAGGGGAATGATAGTATAATGGATAAAACATTGTACTGAGTTTCAAAACACCTGGGATCTAGTCATAGTTATGTGACTCTAACAAGCCATTTAACTTAGTCACAATTATTGCCTCCATAAAGTAAAGGAGTTGGACTTATGATCTCTAAAGTTCAGGATTTAATATTCTAGGATACTGTACCATCTTTGCACTCTCAGGCAATGACAAAATTGATGAGGGGAACTGTGTTTTTCAAGTTGTCAATCATTACAGACTCTAGTCCCAAAGCTTCTTTATACATCAGAGAAATGGGTAGGAAAAAAACATATATTGGGTCCTTGTCGAACACTACTCCAGAGCATGGGCATAGAGACCTCAGTCAGACAATTAGTCTGCTTTTAAACAGAGAACAAAGTATGGCCAGCTTATCAAACACTCTAACTGCCTGATAGGGAAGCTAGAGGGTAGGGAGGTAGGGAGGAAGAAATATTCTAACTTACCACATAAACCCACAGCAGTCTTCCTTCCATTTATCTGCCTGACCACAGATTCAGAATATCAGGCCATCAGTCAGTCAGTCAATCAATCAACAAGCTTTAATAGTTGTTGACTATATATCAAGCACCATTCTAAGTGCTGGGGCTACCAAGAAAGGTAATAACGCAGTTCCTGCCCTCAAAGAGTTTCCATTGTAATGAGAGAGACAATATGTAAATGACTAGATAGATAGAAGGTATTTTGTACATATACACAGTAGATGGAAAGCATCCTCAGATGCAGAGGAATTTGTAGCCCAGAGGAACTGAGAAAGGTCTCTTGAAGTAAATGGGATTTGAGGTAAGTCTTGAAGGAAGTCAGAGAAACAAAGAGGCTGAGATGAAGGAGTACAATCCAAACATGGGGGATGGTTAGTATGAGAAACAGAGTCAGGAAGTAGAGCATCATGTTCAAGGCTGCTATCACTGGAACAGAATGTTTGGCAGAGAATAGGGTGTAGGAACACTGGAAAGGTAGCAAGTAGCCAGGTTATCAAAAGCTCTAGCTGTCAAATAGGGAAGCTATGGGGCTCAGTGGATAGAGTGCCAGCCTGGAGTTGGGAAGACTCATCTTCCTGAGATCAAATCTAGCCTCAGACATTTACTAGCTGAGTGACCCTGGGCAAGTCATTTAACCTCATTTCATTTGTTCCAGTTTCCTTGTCTGTAAAATGAGCTGGAGAAGGAAATGGCAATCCACTCCAGTAATTGTCAAGAAAACCCCAAATGGAATCATGAAGAGCTGGACACAACTGAAAATGATGGGACAGCAACCACAAACTGCCTAACAAAGGACTTTGTGTTGGATTCTGCATGTAATGAGAAGCTACG
Source organism: Potorous gilbertii (assembly GCA_028658325.1). Lineage (NCBI taxonomy): Eukaryota > Metazoa > Chordata > Mammalia > Diprotodontia > Potoroidae > Potorous > Potorous gilbertii. Next base: position 590,958,681 of record CM053770.1, on the reverse strand, counting down.
GAAGCTAACTGATCAGAGGAAAAACATGATCAGATCTACACTTTGGAGAAATCACCTTGGAAGCTTTGTGGAAAGTGAAGTAGGAAGAAACTTGAGTCAGGGAAACCAGTTAGAAGGTTAGTTTAAGGGTCCAGGTGAAAGGAGAATAAGATCCCGAACCTCATCACAGTCCTGTGGCTGGGTGAATCCAACAGAATGTTAGACTAGAAGAAAACCTGGAAAATGCCAAGTCCAACCCCCTCATTTTATAGGTAAGGAAACTGAGGCTTTATGTTTGCTCAGAGCCCACCACCCCAGTTACACAGAGCTAGAACTAGAACCCAAGATCACACAACCAGCCAGTGGCAGCTGAAGACTTGGACCAGGCCTCTGACTCCAAATCTGGTATTCTTTCCAGTGTGTTTCCACAGATTAGAGAATCTGGCAAGAGAAAGGGGCCTTACAAAGGTGAATATTTCACAAAGTTGAATATTGTAGAAGAAAAGAAAATATACTTCTCTTTCCTCTTCGAAGAGGGGAGGTATGGAACATTGCATCCTCTGTTAGATTCAGTTGATGTCTTAGATTTTGCTGAACTGTCTTTCCCCATTCCCCCTCTTTTTTATCCTTTGTTACAGGGAACAGTTGAAGGTAGGGGAGAGGGTCATGTTTGAAAATGAAGGTGATGTAAAAAACAAAAGAAAATTTCAACTGGGTTTTTAGAAATGGAAATTCAATGACATCCTGGTGTTGGTGTTCTTCCAGGGCAGCTGAGAAAAGGCAAATAGAGTCAGGCCTTGGGTCACCTGTTAGACAGCAGCCAAACCTCACAGTATGATAGCGTAGGAGGCTGACATGGTAATGAGCTCAGTTGTGGCACTGTCTGCGGGTCCCTCCACTGGCTTGCAAACTGCTTAGCCAAATCCTTTTCAAAGAATCTGACATTGCATCCTCAGTCAAGAGGTCTTTGCTTTTCCCCATCAGGGTGACCTCAAGGGCCCCTGGATCTCACCCACACCTGCTCTTCTCAGAACAACAGAGGAGAGAGGAGAGAGGAGGGGAAATGGAGGGTAGGTAGAAAAATGGTGAACTTAGGGAATTTAGATAAACAATTAAATATATTGGTACCTCATTAATTCAGATTAATTGGGATTGAATGACAATTTGAATTAGAGAAAAGTCAGAGATAGATTATTTTTAAAGGAATACAGTTGTCATGTTTTTTTAACATGCAAGTAACTGGAAACTAACTGCTAATGAGCCATTTCTAATTCTAAGACCTATTTTAATGAATAGTTGAGGTTCTTCTGTGATTAACGGGCATAGGTAAACAATTAAAGTGCTTAAGTTTTGCCCATTAGCTTTACATAGGTAGCAAAGATAAACTGCTCGCCACTCAGAACAGTAACTAGGAATGAGCTTATCAGGCTTCTCCTTAGGGTGCCCACATCAAGAGAGAGGCATCCCTGGGGAGAGTCCCTGAGATAAAAGGATTGGCTCACCTGTTTCCTACATTCTGACTCCCCAATCCCTGTTACTTGTCTTTTCACTTTCAACTTCACAGCATGGGTATCTTGTTGCTAGCTTCAATTCATCTCCTCCCCTTTAAAAGCTCTCATCTCGTTTCTCCATTAAAGTGCTCCTCCCATGTCTCCACTATATAGAAGTCCCCTCAGAATCTCAGGAACTCAAAGAACACCTAGCTCAGTCCACACTTGGGCAAGAATCCCCCACCCCACCACCACTCCAAAGCAATTACATGAAACTTCTTACTTCCCAATGCTGCCCATTCCATCTGGGGATAGCTCTAATGGTTAGGAAGTTCTTCCTTACCTCAAGCCTAAACCAGACTCTCTGCAACTTCTCCCTGCTCCTAATTCTGTCCTTTGGTGCCAAGCAGAACAAGACCAACTCCTTTTTTACGTGACACTCTTTCAAATACTCCAAGACAATTATTGTCCTGACTTTGCCACTTACTAGCTGTGTGACATTGGACAAATTTCTTCATCTCTCAATTTCTTCATCTGCAAAACAAAACAAAATTATATTATACTAGAGACTGAGGCAAAGTATTTGGGTTCAAACCCCAGCTCTGTGGTGTACTGTGACCTTGGGCAAGTCATAACTACTCCATGCTTACCCTGCTGATATTTTAGGGCCAGGTATAAATATTCCTAATTAAAGCTCTGAGATCAGTGCAAAAGGACTAGTTGCAGATATTAATTTGCACTGTAATAGAAGGAACACTCTATTTGAAATCGGAAGACCTGAGTTGCAAATCTCAGTCCTGTGTGACCTTGGGCAATAGCATGTTATGCTGAAAAAACACAGGTATTTGGAGCTAGAGGACCTTAGTTCAAATTCCAGTTCCGCTAACTACAGCCTTGTAATCATGGGCAAATCATTTCACTGAGGAGGGACTCTGCTTTATCACCTGCGAAATGAGGAAGATGAACTTTAAGGTCCCTTCTAGACTCTGTATGGTCTGTGATCAATCAATCAATAAACATTTATTAAGTGCCTACTGTGTGACAGGCACTGTGCTAAGTGCAAAAGCAAATATTAAAAAAGACAGTCCCTGCCCTCAAGGAGCTTATGATCAAGTCACTTCACATGAACAGGCCCATAAAGGGAAGAACTTGGACTAAAATGACCTCTGATATTTCTTTCAAACCTGTGCATTTGAATTAATAAACTTTATCTGAAACTTTAAAAATGCTGATGGGATTGGCTAAAGAAGGATTTTTGCATGAGACACACTCCAGGTTTTCCATACACCACAGGGAATGCAACATACTGTTCTCATAGAAAGAAAACTATTCCTGAGCTTTAACCATCTCAGGATATTCTCTTCCTAAACATATGGTAGTAATTGTCACCCATCTCCTATCTTTTTTTTAAATACCTACTTAAACAAACCAAACCCTAAGCATGCAGCTTTTGTTTACTAGGACACATCTGGTTAGCTTTTCTTAAAATCAAAGATCTTATATTAACTAGCTAGATTTAAATATTATACTTATACAGGAATACCTGAGTTCAAATACTGCTTCAATTACAAGAAACCTCTTACTTTCTAACACAACCCATTCCATTTGGAGATAGCTCCAAAGATTAGGAAGTTGTTCCTAAATATATTGGCACCTCATTAATTCAAAATATTTGGGGTTGAATTACAATCTGAATTAGAAAAAAATAGAGATTATTTTTAAAGAAATACAATTATCTTTTCTATACAAGTACCTGGAAAACTAAATGCTAATGAGCTATTTCCAAGTCCAGGGTATATTTTAATGGATAGCTGAAGTTCTTCTGTGATTAACGGGCATATGCTGTGAGATCACGCATGGAACCTCTCTGAGCCTCAGTTTTTCTATTTATCAAAAGGTTCTAATAGTCCCTGCAGTAACTACCTACCAAAGTCTTTCTAAGACACAAATGAAAATTCTATTCAATTCTAAAGAACTTAGCAGGTAAATACTACGTATAAGGTACTATACCAGATTAATGTAAAATACCCTCTAAAGTCAGCTGAGGATGGTGTGTATGATGTTGCTTGCTGCATTGATTTCCTGAAACACCATATTTACTTAATGATTTGTTCTGTAAATCTCAAATGCACTTAGGTGCTGTTATATCAGCTGGGTTGGTAATTAATTGCCCAAAAAGTTACTTGAAGGCAGGAACCACATTCTCTCTGTAACACTAGTCGTTAGGACCCCACTGCTCCTACTGAGTCTTGGTCAGTCCCAAATTATACAATATTCCTTTACCTCAGGAGATAAGCCCCAAACTCTAAATCTCAGAACTTTGTATGGTCCAGGCCATTTTTTTCTGCTTCCCTCACTCTTCTGAAGAAGGCATTACCCACCTTTTATGACCAGTTTTTTCTGTCTTTCTAACACCGTTTTCATCATTGTTCTTTCTTAATTATCTCATCACAATTGATAGGTTATCTCTGAATATGACTTTCCCTTGACTCTTTGATCTAGAAAACAAAGTATAGATAGATAATGATACTCTTTAAGTGATATTTTTTTCTTCACAGATCATGAAAGACCAAACAAGAAGGAGATCAATCCATTAGCAAGCATTTATTAAGCACTTAGCAATGGGCTAGGCACTGTGCCAAATGCTAAGTAGCTGAGGCAGGATCTAAACTCAGGTCGTTCTGACTTGAGACTCAACACTACCCACTGGGCCATCTTGCTGATCTTGCTGATCATTTAGTCCAACCCCATTTATTTTAAAGGTGAGGAAAATGAGGCACAGAGCTGAAATTGAACCCAGGTTATTTGACTTTCAAATTCAATGTTCTTTACCTTGTACTACAGATTAAACATCTTCACACGGTCTTTGGTAGACTTTTCAGTCTTGTTACACTTTATTCCTCTTCTTACACTGTATGGTAATGTGTTCTAACCACACTGGCCAACTTGCTCTTCCTCACATAGGATGGTCCATTTCCCACCTTCACATCTCTGCTCTGTCTGCCCCAAAGCCTGGAACTGCTCTCGCTTCTCACTTAGACCTCTTAAAATCCCTGGCTTCCTTTACGATTCAGTTTAGGTGGCCTTTTTAACCCCTTCTTCCCTCCCAGCTGTTTGTGTTTCCCCACTAGGTTACTTTCCTTCTATTTGGTATGCATCTAACACATTTCTGTTAATAAACATATTGTCTCCCCCATTTCGATATAAGCTCCTTGAGAGAAAGGTCTGCTTTTGCCTTTCTTTGTATCCCTAGCATTTGGCACAGTGCCTAGCCCATTGTTAAGTGCTTAATAAATGCTTGCTAATGGATTGATCTCCTTCTTGTTTGGTCTTCCATGATCTGTGAAGAAAAAAATATCACTTAAAAAGTATCATTATCTATCTATACTTTGTTTTCTAGATCAAAGAGGCAAGGGAAAGTAATATCCAAAGATAACCTATCAATTGTGATGACATAATTAAGAAAGAACGATGAAAATGGTGTTAGAAAGACAGAAATATTGGTCATAAATTGACATACACCCCAGATTTTTAGGAAAGCAGATTTCAAAGGATTCAGAGAAAGGTTAGATAGGATTCTGTAGCCTAAAGTTTTATAGAGGGAGTCAATCAAAAAGGAATGGAAAGTTTTTCAAGAACAGAGTTCTAAAGATACAGAGAGAAACAATTCTGATGAGGAAGAAAAGGCAAAGCTGTCTAAAGAGACAGATAGGGATTGCAGGGAACTCATAGACCAACTTAGATTTCAAAGTAACACAAATAGAAGATGAAAGAAGGGCAAGTAACAGTGGGTGAATGAGCTGAAACTGGGGATAAATGCTAAGAACAATGAAAAGGATTTTTTTAGCTATCCTAGGTAAAAGAGGAGCATCAAAGAAGTGTGAGAGAGAGAGAAAGGACAACTACCAAATTCTTACTTTGCTTCCATTTTCTCTGCCAAGGAGAATGATCCTTAGAATGAAAAGGATACAAAAAAAATTTAATAGGGAGCTGAAACACAGAACAAGGAAGGAAATAATGAGAGAGTATCTAGTTATACTCGATGAGTTCAAGGCAATAGGCCCAGACAAACTACATTCCAAGAATAGCCAATATGATTGCTGAGACACCGTCAGCCATCATTAAAAGATCCTAGAGGAATGAGGGTGCAGTAGGACCGAATGGAGACAGGAAAATGTGATAATTTTGAAAAAGGGAAGAGAACTGAGTCTTTATCCTATAAGTCAATAACCTTGACTCCCATTCTTGGCAAAATTCTAGAAGGTATTATTAAAGGGATGACTTGTGAACACATTGAAACAGAAACCGTGATCATTAAGAGACATCATTACATCATCAATGCATCACTAATCTCATTGCTGTTTCTGAAGATCGTTGCTATAGATTAGTTTACCTAACATTGAAACAAAGTCTTTCCTGCTTCCCCAGGACAAAAAATGGAGAAATGCACAATAGTTTAATCTACACAATAGATTAGCTAGGTAGGCTTAGACACAGTTGAAAGATTATACACAAAAAGAAGCTATTAATAGATTAATACCAACCAAGGGAGTCTCTAGTAGAATGACCTACTGTCTTGTTGCTTACATTTTTATCATGTGCTTGGATAAAGGCATAAATAGCATTCTTATCAAATGTGCCAATTCTCTATTTATCTACCTTGAGAGGAATGGGATCAGGACTAGAGAGATTGCCAATCCACTGGACTCTACCCTATCATATAACATCTGGAGTAGTAGGAGTCAGGAAACTTGGGTTCCAGTTTTAATGGCCTATACCTACCTGTATAGATAAGTTATTTAACCACTGTTTTCTCAGATCTAAAAAGGGATTTGGAAAAAATATATATATACACACATATACATATATCAATACATAGATACATGTATGTGTACATATATATATAGTTTCTTTCAACTATGCAATTCTATAAAATCAAACATTTGTTATTAATGCAATAGTTAGATATTTTAAATATAAAAATGAGCCTGGTGAAAGCTTGGCATGAGACCCAACTAAGCCAGATCATCTCAAGAGCATTTATAGATGAAATTAGAAAGAGAATAACAAATGAAAACCAAATGGAATAGATTTGTCAGAGTTTCTATAGTGATCTATTCTTATCATTAATGACAATGAAATCATCCCATCAGGAATATAACACTTTAGTACTAAATGTGCTACATGAAAAAATGGAAATAGCCTTTAATATGGTGACTTTTAGAAAAGCAGCTCCACCTGACTAATCACTTTTTAACACAACATAGGTATCCATCAGTTCTGGAATCCTCACCATGTATGGGTTTAGTGCGGCATGATTCAAGTAATTCTAATGATGCAAAGATGACTTTGAGGGTGTAACTATTACAGACATGATAGGACCTTTACATCAAATTAGGCAAAATATTTGAAATGGAATAATAAAGGAAACAGTAATAGGAAGTTAAGTAATGGAACTATTCTCAGTTCTCATCCACAAATAAATAACCTACTGATAACATCATCTCCCTAAAAACTAACACAGGGATAAAGAAGATCCCTCTCCCCTGGAGCACACAGGATGGAGGAAAGAGTCAGCTGCCCCAGGTCTCCTCTCATCTTGATTTCAGTTGCTATCATGGAGTTCTGATGCAGTCTCTTGAGTGCAAACAAATGCCGCCTTTCTGGTTTCTGGGATAATCAGGCTTTTGCCAGAGTGCCTGGGACTGGAGAACATATGGCAGACTCACCCACCCAGCCCTACTTCCATCTTTTCTGCCAATTGTAGTTTTACTAGGTCCTCACAAATTTGACCATCTCCCATTCTCTGGTCACTCCAATGTTTTAAAACCTCCTGTTTCCCAAGACAGTCTGCAACAATGAGAGTGCTCACCTCATGGTGTCCCTACTCTGCAACCTCTTGGGAAATAGAGTACAGGGAAATTCTCCCACTAGACAGTGTTACTTCTCTCTTTCCAAGCATCATGAGAAATGAAGTCCTAAGGATTTTTCCTTGGTCATACCAACTATATAAGAAGAAGCCTATACAAAAAACACAATAGTTTTAAAATCACTGAGATATAAATTTTCAAAGTCTTTCAAAAGCACAACACAAAAAAATGTGAGTGGGAACGCATCAACAATTACTGACCCGTAAGTCTATTTTCCTATCTGTATGAAAACTTCAGGAAAATCATCTACATATGTCTCAATGATATCCTTGGTGAGCTGATTGCTGAATAGGGATACCAAGTGAACCTGTGATTTTATCTGTCTACACAATTTTTGCTTGAGGCAACTTTCTACCAATGCAAGTCAGCTCCTTTTCTACAATTTAGTCTTGAGAAGGATCTGAGAAGTGAAATGATTCACCTAAAGTCATATGGACAATATGTGTCAGAGGCAGACCTTTCTAGCTTTGAGGACATTACTCTATCTACCAACCCTAGCTCCCTGTAGAAAGTGTGGGAAAGAGTCCAAAAGGGAATGGACTGCTTCCTGAGACAATGGGAATTCAAGTAAATGTTGGATGACGAGTTACTGGGGATGTTGTAGTGGGAGTCTGTAGTCAGGAAGAGGTTGAACTAAATGACTTGGAAGAAAATATGAATAAAAGGAAAGGAATAGATATGAATAAAATTCAAAAGAAAAGGGAAACCTTTTGCAGATATCTTTCTCCCATAGGTCACATGTTTGCAAGCCCACAATTGACTGAAAATTGTAGGAAATACAAGTCATACCATGTTTATTGCAATGGTTACAAAATTGCATTTGACTCAGTCAAGTAAAACACAACTTTAAAGACTTCCATTCAACTTGGGGTCCTCCATGCATGTTATACTCACCCAAGATTCCTTGACAAACCTAAACATAGAGACAATATTCATGAGCAAAGAGAGCTGGGTGGTTTAGTAGATAGAATGATTGTCTAGAGTCAAGACCTGAGTTAAAATCCAGTTGTAATTACTAGCTATGTGAACCTGGGCAAGATACATAGTCTCTGTCTGTTTCTCCATCTGTAAAATGGTAATAGTGATAATATCACCCACTTCCCCCAGTTGTTGTGAGGATAAAATGAGATATAAAGCTCTTTGCAAACCTTGAAGCACTAAATAAATGCTTTCTGTATTGTGGAATAAATTATGTGATCTATAAAACAAGTATAGATTATATTCACCAAAGGTGCTGGCCACTGTCAAGGGAGAGTAACCAGCCCAGAATACAAATGAAAGGATTCCCTATAGATGGTGCAGTTTCCCAGAGGCTCCTACTTGCTTATAACAGCATCCTGATTGTCTCAGGCCACAGAATAGAAGAAAACCTCTACAACTCCAAATATCTGTTGTTTAAATTAGGATGATATTCAGTTAGAAGAACAGTCCCTTGGTTGTCCATACATCTACTTTGGACAGATCCTTCAGATAGACGATGTTTGGGGTCCAAAATTGAATCACGGGGAAAAGACTGAGAAAAAGTACTGCATTTTCAAGGATACCAGACAATTTTCTGTAATGAAAACCCATTTTAACAATTCCAGATTCTATCGGTGATGCTACTTGGCTAAAAATCAGGGAACACTGCAATCTCCAAAGAATCAAAATTGTGTGGGTGACCAAAAGGGCAATGAAGGAACTCAGGGTGGGTGCCAGTGAACTCAATATATTATCATCAATGCCTTTTTTTGCAGGAAACTGTGTGAAAAGTGTTACGAAAGAAAGTAAAAGATATTATCAAGAAAACATGTGATCTGAAAAGGGGGTGAGCCAGTCATAATGGGAGTGAGGCATAACTAGTCTAGGCCATCCTGAGTGGTACACTGGTTACCTTCAACATGTTAAAAGACCTAGAAGAACCTAAGTTCTTTAGAGCTATGCAATACAATGGGGACTGACGCGATTATATCAGTAAATAGGAATATTTGGAATTCACTATCTGTAGGGAATGATGGAAAGACCCCTCATGGAAAAATGTTTGGAAGACCTGAAAAAGAACTTAAGGAAGCCTGGATGGGTCACAGTCTGCCTCACTAGATGGAGTAGCTGCAATCTCAAAGCCAATACATCACCACATATATTCTCTATATCTGTCCAAAAAACATGATTTCATCAATACCAAGAGGTCTTGATGAAGAAGCTGTCTCTATCAGTGCAGATCAGCCATTATTTTTGCAGCTTAAGAGTCTTAGAGCCTATCACCCATCCTATCATATTTGTGGTAACATCCCACATCTCATATTATGAAATGGAAATCAGGATGAAATTTACACAGTCAGGAAAACCTACCTATTTATAGAACTGGAAGAATGAGGCTCACCATCATCATCCTTATCATCATCATTGAGATTATCTTTATTAATCCACTCATCAATGGCCCCAGTTACCAAGGAGGCATCCGTGTCTTGTACTAATATTCCAAGAAGAAAGAAAACATTGGAACTTGGAAATTTTTCTGAAAGCTCTTCAGAAGGAAATCTATGAGTACTCCTTTCTGTGAAGTTTAAGAGACTTTTTTCCATATCTACCACTAATAATAAAAATGATATTGAACTTGGGCTTAATAAAAAGTAAATTTGCTCTGTAGCCTTCAAAGCCAGTTGATTTTCAAAAATGCATTTTCACCACTTTCTTCCACACCTCTTCATTTTCTATGGAATACTTATATGATCCAGATGCTAAGCTGGAGAAGATAATAAGTCCACCTGCAACATCTGGTTCTTTGGCAGCCCAGACAGGAATCTTCAAAGATGCATCTATGCCTCATCCACTGTTAGACTGCTGGTTGGCGGCTTTATCTTCTTAGATGTAATTTTCCTTTGATTCACCTATAATTCTGAAGAATTGATGCATTTGTATCCATTTTGAATAAGGTTCTATACAAATGCTTCATTTGATCTCTGAACAGATCCTTTTATTTCTTCTTATGTGGCCTTTCCTTTAATTCAGGCACTGTCTGTAGAGCAGTTGTTTGTTTCAAATGGGTCATGATCTTGTGGTTGAGAGACAAAGAAAAAAATCCCTTTCTTGGTGTTTTCAAGGAAGGGTAAACAACAAAACTGAATAAAATCTTTTTACCCTTTTCACACTCAGTCATAACCCTCAAATCTTCAGTCCCCCTCCTTCTTGACAAGGCTTCTTTTATGGGGATCATGGATAATCCCCTTCCAAACTTCCAATGGATTGAATTCTCTTCTAATTTTAAAATTCTATATTTCTATTATCAAATAAAATATATTCTCATTTTAAAATGGAAGGTAACTCAATCTATCATTATATAAAGAATGTGATGACAAAACAGCATATTTTTAAAAATATACTTGCATTCTATTTGAGTCCCTTTCAAAGTAGTTTCCTTGGGAGATTTTATGCTCATTCTAATGATGTCATGATTATTCAAGACATTTCTGAAATGCCTCTTTGAGATCTGCCTTCAGAGCCTGTGACATATTCTTTTAAATGTGATAAGTGATGGTAAATCCTCATCTTTTGAGAACCTACTTAGGTATTTTGGTCATTCAGTCATTCTGACTTCATTTCAATGTTGATATTCATCTTGAGATAGATGAATTTTTTTTGGAAAGAAGTAGAGAATGCATGTGGTAACGTATTGACTTTGACATTGTAGCTACTCCATCCAATGAAGCAGATTACAACCCACTCAGACTTTCTTGTCTTGTGAAGTTCTTTTCCATGTTTTCCAAACTTTTTTTTTCCACGAGGGATCTATCATTTTCTTCAGATAAAGAAGTACTCCAAATATTCCTAATTGTTGATGTAATTGCATTAGACCCCATAATACTACAAAGCTCTAATGAAAAATGCTAACCCTACTTGGGGTTTTCTTGGTAGAGATACTGGAGTGGTTTGCCATTTCCTTCTCCAGCTCATTTTCCACATGAAGAAACTGAACTTAACAGATTTAAGTGACTTTCCCAGAGTCACGCAGCTAGTAAGAGTCTGAGACTGAACTTGAACTTATGAAGACAAGTCTTTCCAACTACAGGCCCAGCACTCTGTCCACTGGGCCATCCCAATACCCGTTTAATTTATGGAAACAGTTAAAAGTCACTTGATGTTAAATTTGGTAAATAATGTTGAGTGATCAAACTGGAGAACACAGTTTGTGATCAGTGACAAGCTGTGATTATGAAGTAATGAGATCAGTTTTCTTATGTGGCCTGAAGATTGTCTCTGAAGCAGTCCCAAAAATGTTTAGAGCAATGGTAGCATCATTAGAATATATACAGTCTCCTAAGGGGACTACTCTAAAGGACAAGACTCATTAGGAAGGCTAAGTTCTCTCCTATTCACCAAAAAATAATGTGTTGCTTTATAGTTACACCTCATATGCTGGTGTATTATTGATTCTTATTAGTATTCTGATGGTTCTCCAAGCTTCTTTTTAGTTTTCTCAAAGGGACAAATCAAGGAAGGAAACCACGAACACCCCAGAGACGGAATTGTGTAGTGAATAAGATCATTGTTCTAGAATTCAGACTTATTTTGGGCTGGTTCAAAGCACATGACCTGGCTCAAGAAACTAAGTTATTTCATCTGGACAGTTGAAACCCAAAGATCTTTAAGGTCCCTTCCAGCAATAAAATTCTATGAATCTTCAAATGACCCTGGCAATAATCTGTTGCCAGGAGTGCTGTAGAAAAGATTCATATGTTGTACGAGAAGTTAAATTACACTAAGTTCCCTTCCAGTTCTATGAATGAATGATCCTATGATCACCATTCAGCAATTTTATGTCTCTGGGGAAGAGAAAATAAATCAGTGAGCATTTATTAAGTTTCAATGCCCTCCATATTTAGTAAATGCTCTCTTCCTTCCTCCCTATCTTCCTTCTTCCCTTCACTTCCCTCCTTTATGCCCTCCTTCCTTCCCTTCCCTCTTTCCTTTCTCCTTCTTCCCCTCCTTCACTCCTTTTCTCCCTTCCTCCCTTCCATCTTTCCCATTTTTCCTTCCTTCCCTCCCTTCTTTCATTCCCTTCCTCCCTCCTTTCTCTTCTTTCCTTCCCTCCTACCCTTCCTTCCAATCTTTATTCCTTATTTTCTTCCTTACTTCCCCATCTTCCTTCCTCTTCTTCCTTTCTCTTTTCATTCCTTGCTCCTTCCCTTCCTTCCCTTTTACCTTTCTTCCTTCCCTTCTTCTTTCTTCTGTCCTTCCTCTCCTTCCTTCATACTTTCTTTCTCCTTCTTCTCTTCTTTCCTCTCTTCCCATAGTCTTAATAGATACTTATGTTAGATGTCTTTATATAGCAAGGTAAGTATGGGATGATGGACTTCAGGAAGACCTGAGTTCCGATCTTACTTCAGTCACTTACTAGCTCTGCAACCACAGGCAAGCCATGTTCCCTCCCCAGACTTACCTACTGCTTTAGATGGTTTGCAATTCATGTGCGTTGGTGAAATGAGTACCCAGAGTGGTGAAATCACAGATCCTTTCCATGCATAAATAGCACTTCCAAACACATTATGCCATTTGAGCCTCCCAAACCCTGTGCCCTCAATAGTACCATAATCACCACACTGATTTTAAGGAAGATAAGGAAATGAGGCTCAGAGAGACACTTTTTAAGGAACTTGTCTTAAATCACACAGACTTAAACTTAGTTCTTCTGAATTCAAGTCTAGGGATTTCCTCTACATCAGATTTCTTCTAGTCAAAATACCTTAGGGACATAGAAAATCCATACTATTTACACCACAGAAGCAAAGACTCATAAAGTAGGGAGTGTCCTTGAAAGGTCTTATATAAGGCCCATCATTTTGCCACATGTAGGACCTTACCTATATCATCCCAGATGGAGGTGACATTGTTAGAGACCCTGGAGAAGAAAATCCTACCGTATCCTCTAAAGAGAAACTCCTTTTAAGGCTGGTGCTTGTGAGACTCTTCTTCACCCAAGGAGCCACCTTTACAATGTAATCTGAAGGGCGCCTAGAGACCAATCCATATGCCTTAAGGTCACATCATTAGGTTAGGGTCTTATTTCTAGAAGACCACTACCAAAGTACAAATAATTTTCTTAGTATGCATCCAATAATAAAGTCCTAGACAAAGGGAAGGACTCAAAAAAGGAGAGGATATAGAAAAACACAGAGGAGAAAGAAATCATCAGTGAATTGGTCAAAGTATTTGCACTTAAGGTATATATTATAACTTCAAATGCTACAAAGGTAGAAAGGGTGATAAAGCAAAGACAGGCCCTTTGTCAGATTTCCCATTGACTTCCCTGTCTCAAGTCTTTCCCCTCTCCAATCCACACTCTATATGGCTGCAAAAGCAATTTTCATAAAGCCTAGATCCATGTCACTCCTTGATTTAATAAACTCCAGTGCACCCCTATTATCTCTAGAATCAAATGCAACTTTCTCTGTTTAGTGTGCAAAGCTCTTCACACCTTGGCCCCATCCCATCTCTCCAGTTCCATTATACGTTACTGTCTTCATTAGTCTTGTTATTTCTAATATCCAATACTCAGCATCTCCATGCTTTTGCACAGCCTCTCTCCCATCCCTTTTCATGTCTTAGAATCCCTAGTTTCCTCAGAGTTCCACTCATATGGTACCTTCCACATGAGATATTTCATAATCCCTCCTCCCAGCTGCTAATTACCTCCTCCAATAATTAGCTTGTCTGCATGTGTGTGTGTGTGTGTGTGTGTGTGTGTCTGTATGTGTATTCATGCTGTTACCTCAATGAAATGCAAGTTCATTGAGGGAATATATTTGCTTACAGACACACAGTACAGTAGCTGAAATGCTTGTTGATTGCCTGATCAGGAATAAAGATAGGACTACATTTACATCATTTAATGATTACAAGCATACTTGTACAGGAAATCTGATGCCTTACCACTAGGAGAGGTAGAAAATAAAATCGCACCTCCACACAACCAGGGGAGGCAAATGCCTGTACCACACACTGCTCTCTGAGCTACTTTCCTTCTGGGTTAGGGAACAAGCATTTTTTAAGTATCTACTAGGTGCCAGGCACTGTGCTAAGTATGTTACATATATTGTTCCATTTGATTCGTAAAGCTCCTGGGTCAGCACAAGAAGGAAAACAGAGATACAATTCCATCAGGAAGGGTTCCTGGGAAGTGCAAACAGTAGAATCATGACCTTCCTGAGGTCCAGAGACTTACCTGGATATGAACCTTTTTCTGCAAGCAACAAAACCCACTTAAAGACAGCAAGATTAAGGCCAACCTAATATGCCCAGCAACAGTCACAATTCTTCCTTCTTTTTAAATCCCCAGCTATACCCAACCTTGAATGCCAGTAATAGAGAAGCATATACAGTTCCACTGGCTGCTGGTCCACTGTTTCCCCTGGCCATTGGACTAACAGGGTGACCTTCTGGGGACATTTCCTCAACACACTGGTGGATCGATACAGTAGGACAGTTGCTGGACTACCTTTGCTCTCATTTTGGAGTCTCTTACTTAGAGAGACTCAAAGCCACTAGACCCTTGGAATAATCCTAATGTTTCCAGCAAGTGTTGGAAGGGGTGGTGGGGTTAGGGTTAGGAAGGAAAGGACTGGAAGGTGAAGGGAGGGAGTTAGCAGAGAAGCAAAAGAGAAAAATTGTGAATAAAAAACACTACCTAAAAACTGGTAGATTGACCCAGAACCTTGGGGAACAGGGGGAAAGAAGGAACAAATATTTATTAAGTGCCTACTATATGCATTATACCAAGAACTTTATGAATATTACCTCATCTGATCTTTATAATAGCTCTGGGAGGTAGGCACTATTGTCATCCGCATTTTCATTTGAGGAAACTGAGACAGAGGTTAAGTGAATTGGCCAGAATCACAGATATTTGTCTGAGTTTGGATTTGAACTCAGGTATTCCTGATTCTAGGACCAGAGCTCTAACTACTGAGCCACCTACTTGTCTCCCTTCAATGGAGATCAATGGATAGCCAAAGGACATCAGGAGGAAATTGAACCTTGGGTTGGGGTGTCCCTAACTAGGAAATAGAGAAGTTAGCTGCTAGAACCATGGTTTTATGTTTTATTTATTACTTTATGGTTTTATCTGGAGGTAGTACCAACATTTTCCATCCCTCTTCTTTCTTAGTCTAACCATATTAAGTGATGAGGCACTGTGGTGTAGTGGATAGAGAGCTAGATTTAGAACCAGTCTGGCATGGATTCGAGTCTTACACATGGCTATAGGAGTCTAGGCATGTCACTTAGCCCCAGGCAAGTGACCTAGACTACAGATTACAGAGAAGTTTTTGACCTGCATTGTTAGAGGGAACGTCCTCACCAAAAGCTCCCTATGCTAACGAAGGGGAAGGAGAAGTGAAAAAAATCTGTATAATGCCAAATACATACCAGGCACTATACTAAGTGTTTTTTACAAATATTTTCTCATTTAATTCTTATAACACCTTGAGAGATAGTTGCTGTTATCTCTATTCTTGCAGTTCAGGAAACTAAGGCAAACAGAGGTTAAGTGACTTACTCGGGATCACACAGCCAGTAGGTGTCTGAAGCTGAATTTAAACTCTGGTCTTTCTGACTCCAGACCTAGGTCAGGAAGACTGGAGTTCAAATTCAGCCTCAAATACCTATTATCTGCATGACCCTGAGCAAGCTAACTGCTCTCTATTTCAGTTTCCTCTTCTGACCTGAGTAATAATAGCACCTACCTCACAGTCTTATTGTGAGGATCAGATGAGATAAATATTTGTGAAGCACTTTTCAAATCTTAAAGTATTATATAAATGTTAGTTATTATTTAATAAACTTTTAAAATAAACTACATATTCTATCATTGCTGTTGATCAGTTTCAGTTGTGTCCAACTCTTCATGATCTCATTTGGGGTTTTCTTAGCAAAGATACTAGAGTGGTTTGCCATTTCCTTCCATGGCTCATTTTACAGATGAGGAAACTGAGGCAAAATAACTTGCCCATGGCCACAAATCCACTAAGTGTATGGAGCCAGACTGGAATTCAGGAAGACGAGCCTTCCTGATTTCAAGTCTGACACTCTATCTACTATCTCACCTTTCTGCCTACTTTTTATCATACTTTTACCCTAAAGTTACTTTCCACTTGCAGTGAATAATTTGACTCACGCTATAGCTAAATCCATACAATCAGAAGCACTAAAGCAAAGTTCAAATTTATTTATGATATCTGTTATTAGTCTCTCTCATACATCTACCCTAAGCCTCTTTTGTCCCATCCTCATCAGAGATAGAGAAAAGTATAGCATAATCTACCTAGTAGGCTTAGCATATAGGTTCCTCAAATGGGAGATACCGCCCCGCTGAGGGACACTGGAACAACCATTCTTTCATGGTTTCATCATTGTGTAAGAGTTAAAGTTGTAGTGATTACATTAGTTTCCAAATAAACACACAAAATGCAAGTTATAACCGACCACTGGTCAAGTCCGCCAACAGGTTTTAGCAAGCAAGTGTTGCCAGGCAAGCTTGCCACACACTATCAGGAAGTCTAGCATGCATTGGCAGGAATTTATGCATGTAGTGACTTGTTTATAGTTATATAACACAATATTGTATCATCCAAATTTCAATGCAGGATAAAAACCACTAATTTGCAATAAATTATTAAATTTAACATGTCTTTTTTAATTTATATTTTTTGAAATGATGCAAATTTGAAAAAAAAACTGTTAAAGGATTAAAGAAAGTAGATTTCTAGGGGAGCACTGAGTAATTTTTTAACAGGGGGCAGTAGGTCAAAAAAGTTTGAGAACCTTAGGCTTAGCATGTACGTTAGTACATCACAGGAGATTGATAAGTGCCTATTGATTGATTAATAAATCCATATTGAATATTAAATGCGAATTGAACAGGTATACACTCTTTTCTACTTGAGGTTCTCACACATTGGACAAGTTCCTGATAAACCCTCAATCATAAGAAATCAAGGCGTTGGGGGCAGAGGGAAATGTGCCTTGGACTGGAAAACAGGAGAACTGGATTCTAGTCTTATTGGCCTTAAGGAGGCCCCATACCACTTGTAGGCCCCATTTTCCTCTTCTGTAAAATGTGAAGGGGGTAGGGGGTGACCTGACTGCAAAAGGGCAAATTTGAGCTTCACCTAAGGAAAATCCTTCTAACCATTAGAATGATAGCAAAGTGAACAAGCTCCCTCAAGAGATAGGGGGGCTCCCCCTCGCTTGAGGCCTTCAAGCAAAGACTGGATGAACCTCTGTTGGGTATATTATAAAGGGGATTCTTGTTCAGGAATGGGTTGGACTGGGTGGCCTCTGAGGTCCTTTCCAATGTGGAGACTCTGTGATCGTGCACAAGTCTTGATGTCTCAGGTCCTTTCAGCTCTAAAGCCTGTGGTCCTATGGAGTTCTGATGGAGGGCACACATGCTCCCTGCAAGTGACGTTAAGTGTTGCCAGATTCATAAGCCACGTGACCTTGAGCACACACAGAGATGTACCTGAAAAGGGGATCTCTAGTTTATTCTCTGGAGTTCAAAGGTAGAGACCAACATGATAATCTTTCACTGATGTCCTCCTCTTTTCTGCTCTATGGTCGCCTTCTCTAATCACTCTGACCAAACTGTTGAAAGCAGAGCTTTAGTGTATCCAGAGGGATGTGCCTGGTAACTCTTGCATCTTCATTTCATCTGTTTATGAACTCAGTGCCTCAATAGTTAAATTGTTTGCAATCCACCCTCTAGGGTATGTGGCTTAATTAACTGACATCTACTTGACTAAAGTCCTTTGAAATTCTTTGCCTGCAAAGACCTGTAAAACATGTCCATTCAGCAACACAGCAGGTGTGTCCTACCTGATGGTCATGACATTCAACAAGGCTAGAGTAGTGGGAAGGGATGAGGAGCAGGGGGAAGTCTACCTCTGGACTGGCAGGCACTCTCCCACCTGTCTGATGCTGTCAGATACAGCCACAGGAACAAAACCCTCCAAGTCAAGGGTGGCCTCCAGGAGTTCACTGTCACCTTCAGAAGAACAGACTTCAGTCAGGGAAGGGAGGCCATCAGTGGCCAGGCTGCACTATAATCCAGGCAGATACTGGCTTCTCCAGGATGGATGGTGCACACGCACCAGACTGAAAACATCACAGTGATGTGGGCTAACTGCAGAGGAATGAAGCCAGCCTGATTTAGTGGAAAAAGTCTGAAATGGGGAATGAACTAGTCCTGGAAGCTCATGATCGTCACTGAGTAGCCAATTACTAAAAATAAGCCTCTCTAAATTTAGGACTTTTAGATTTGGACAGCACTTTAGATACATTATCCCATTTGAGCTTTGTAATGACCTTTGAGATAGGTACAGTGGGAATTTTTATCCCCATTTTGCAGTCAGGGAAACTGGGGTTCTGAGAATTAGGTGATTTCCTTGGGTTACACCTCTCATATCAGAGATGGAATTTGAACTCAGGCCCTTCTGATCCTGCATAACACTCTCTCCACTATGTTCCCTTTAAAATACTGGAAATTACTACTTGTTGATAGCTATAGGAACACACTTAACTAATATGTCTTCAGTGCCTTATCCATTTTTGATACTGCAACCAATCTGTAGTTTCATTAAAATAGGCACTCCCTCTTACCAAGAAAGATACAACCTATCCTTGCCTTCTCATTCTGAGTGGCTGTTGTTCATTTCCTCCCCCAAATCCCCTGCAAAAGGGCCAAGCAAGATGTAATTCTTACAGCAATGTCACTGGTCATTGGACAAACTCACATTTAGAATACTGAGTAAAGTTAATGTTTATATACAATATATAAACTATGGGATGTTCAGCATCCTCTGTCTCTTTACTCCCATCCTGCCACCATCACTGATGAAACAAAATAGAACCATACAAGACTGAGCACCATTTCACTTGACTTTTTCTTCATTGCATGCATTGCCATGATCAAAGAATTCATTACTGAGTGGCTAGCCTACTAGCAGTGAGCCTCTCTAGAAAGCACATACAGTCTATTGTGGCCCCATATCCATAGAACCTGTCATAATTTATGTTCTAGTGGCATAGCCAACAAAAATCCAGAGTCATCTATCTCCACATCATATTGAAGTAACAGGTTAGGACGTATTGGAAACTCTAATACGTTAAATTATCAGAAAACTGTAATTGGTACATTTCACTGAAGAGTTACTCTACTGTCTCATGGCATGGTAAGTCATGAGTTCCAGAACAAAGAGTTTTCACTTAATTGGAATAGGGAGGTTAGAAGGTTTTAAATTGAAGATCTTTGAGGTCATGCATGCTTATTGGTTTTTAAACAATAATTAAACATTTCAAGTGACATGACTTCATATCTCATACTTCTTTATACTCTATAACTTTACCTAGCAACCAATCAATTAATAAGCATTTATTGAGCATCTACTACATGCCATACACTGTACTAGGTGCAGGGGACACAAAGATGTTCTCAATGAGGAGCTTATCAGGTCTAGTCGGATAAGACAACATGAACACATATAGATATAAACTATATATGTGTGTATACATATATATGTATGAGAAATAATCAGATTGATTCTGTGTCTTTTTAAAATTGATCCTACATGCAATTAATTGATTTCATAGTATAATTGCCTAAGTTATGGTTTTTTTGTCTCTGAACTTAGTTCAGAAATTTAGCTGACCTGTAAAGAGTTAAGTTTAGAAATCCAGTTTTGTTGTTAATCATTGTTTTGTTATTGTGTCAAGAAAACATGTTACCCTTGAAGGAAACAGGTGGACACCAGGGAGTCTCGTCTAGTATCTTTACACCACCAAGCTATCCTTCAAGGATGTCTGGTTTGTTATCCAAAGAAGTCTGGTTTGCTATCTCTGTCCTTGCAGATGCAGTTAGACTTGAACAATGAACATGTCTTAGTCACAGGAGGGAAGTAGGGTTTTATTTTGCTGTCTCTTATTCCTAATTTCCATCTAATCATATTTTCTTCCATTTACGATGTTAGCCTTCCTACTTGCTACATTCCCCAAAAGTATAAAAGGGACTTTCTCCCATATTAGAGATCTTTGCTTTGCTGAGGAAGCTGAGGTCTTATTTATTGATAAATTCATGTTTTACTAACAAATTGATCATTCTTGGAATTTTATGCCTCAGTTTACCTTAATTTTAACTGCAACACATATATGACATATACATATACACACATACATAACTATAGTGATTTTGAGGGGAAAGTATAAACAGCTGAAGGCATTAGTAAAGGCTGATAAAGAAAGTGGAGTTTGAGCTGAGCCTTGAAGGAAAGCAAAGATTCTTAGAGACTGAGATAAGAAGAGATTGCATTCTAGTCAAGGAGGATAGCCAAGTAGATCACTGGAGTGGAGTGCATGAAAATGGCAAGAAAAACTGGGTCCCAGTGTACATAAAAGCAGTAGTATGCCACAAGGATGAAAAGGTAAGTGGAGTCCCGGTTATGAAGAACTTTACATTTCAAAGTGGATCATTAGAATTTCATCCTGGAGGTAGATAATCAAGAGTTTCTTAAGTAGGAGAGTGCAGTAGTCAGAATTGTGTTTTAGGATTCAGTATGGAGGGCAATGTGAAGTATGGATTGGAGAAAGGTGTGGCGTCTGACCCTCTCATCCTATGCAAGTCACTTTCCTGACTCTCTCAAGATAGTCCCCTGTCTGATCCAGAGGCCATCTATAGATTCAGTCTGACTGATTCCTATTTAACTCCAGGTCAGGCAACCCCAAGAATCTTTTCCCTTATCTGAACTCAAACCCTAGCCTTTTCATGCAATATCAATATCTGAAATGGTGTTACTGCCTCCTCTTCTTCAGTAACTGCAAAAACTAACCATTTTGGCCCCCGGGACAGCAGCACTCCCTGAGTAAGCAGCTACGGATCACATATCAACTTTGTAAATCATCACTTAACCTCTATGAATTTCAGTTTCCTCATGTGTAAAATGAGGAAATTGAACCAGATGACTATTAACATCCTTCCAGATCTAAATCTATTATATGAGAATAATGTCACAAGTAATTAATACAAAGTCATTTGAATGGGAGAAAGAATTAGTTACTACAGTTAACTATACTAACCTCTAATTTTGATGCCCTAGGACAAAGCCCCAGTCACTTTACCTTAGTTATGACATGGGTGACCATTGCTATTAAACTTGCACTAAAGAGACCAGAACTTCCCTAATTCTCCCCCAGTCAGAAGCTTTGTTTCCAAGTAATTAACTCACTGAGATAATACCCTGCTTTAAATATTTTCTCTTTAAATGATGCTTCCTATAACTATCATTTGTCACCACACTTCTTCTTTGTCTGATTCACTCACTGTCATTCTAATATCTGATTCATACACACACACACACACACACACACACACACACACACACACACACACACACAGTTCTTAGAGTACATGGCCATATATGATTATATAATCATTCAACACTTAGTTCTTAGTAATGTATGATCCCATGGTTGTGGGATTTGCGGTGGCGGAGGTGGGGGGGGGGGAGTTACCTACAGATAATGAGCAAAGGCCTTTTTTGAAAAGCTGTGTTTAATTCAGTTAGCTTTTTCCCTACCCTGTAGTAGCATCCCTTCCTTTTCTCCCATTATCTAAGAATCCTACTCTGATGGAACGTTGTTGACATTTAATAACAAATACTCTCCCCATATGGAATCCCAAATGGATCAATAATAGCTCTCACCAGCTGCATTGGGGATCATTCATTACCTCTTTCTCCCCAAAGTTACCACTTGGTTTCTGTTTGATGAAAAAGAGCTGATTGGTGCCTCCAAATATTATCCCAAATCACAGGGCATTCATCCCTGAGCAAGCCACAATCTCCTAAATAATCATCATTTACTTAATCCCCAGTAATCCTTTTGTTCCTTAGGCCTTTCACTTAACCCTGCTTCATTTCAATCACATCCACTTAACCCAGAGCAAGTATCATTTCATCAACCTGGTCTCTGGACACTCATCTGTCCGGGCTAAACTCAGACTTTTATTTCATAGTCTTTACTCTCTGCAACCCCTGCTCGCAGGAACGTTCACCTTCTTTAGCTGGGCCAAGATTCCTCCTGCTCTTCTCTGGCTTTGACCACTGGCATAGACCCAAAAGTTGTTACTGTTGTTCGGATGTGTCCGACTCTTGTGACCCCATTGGAAGTTTTCTTTGCCTGTTCTTCGCCCTCTCGTTTTACCAGTGAGAAACTGAAGCATACAGGGTTAAGTGACCTTCTCAGGGTTCCACAGCTGGTAAGTTTCTAAATTTGAACTCCGGGAAGATGATTCCAGGCCCAGTATTCTATCCACAGCACCACCTAAATGCCAGTGCCTCTAATTAGGATGCTTTTAATAACAATAACTAGCATTTTGGTGGTCCTTTAAAGTACTTGCACCCAGATCCACAGACTCCAGAGGAAGCTAAGTGGCACAGTGGACTCAGAAAGACCTGAGTTCAATTCCGGTCTCAGACACTTACTAGCTTGTAGCCCAGAGCAGGTTCTGTCCAGAAACAGGACTCCCTTTCACTCAAGCTTAACCAAGGTATAGCTCTTCCTACCAGATGTTCTGCTTGCTCACTCATCTCCTTTATCCTCTCCTCTGCTGTCTTCTCTTCTTTTTTCTGGGTGGCCTTTGGTGTTTATTATAACCTGATATCCCTGGAGAAATGTAAGGTAAGGAAAGAGGTGAAATAAGACACATTGTGACTCCTATGAATTTTATTTTTATTAGGGACATCCTAAGTCTTGAACTCTCTGAGGACTCCTCTACTCCCAAGAAAATTTTCAGATGCTGCAGCCCAGCCTTGCAAACTGGGAAAAGTTTTTAGGATACTTGGGATTACCAGGAGGAGATCTAGGCAGGATGTATATAGTGCCATAATCAATTGGTGAAAGTTCCACAGAAACTGATTTTCCTCTAACCTAAAAAAAACCTTAATGACTCCCAAAGCTAAATATGGAGGGAGCAAGCTCTGTAACACTGAAAGAAGAGGCTATGTAACCACTTTGTCAGGGATACCATATATTTTCCATTGATGAAACAGTATCAGTTTCTGATGTTGAAACATTTAACAATGCTAAGGACTGTGGGGACAAAAACTTTCTTTGGGGCTCTTTAGTAGCTGTGGCTGTATTCCTTGCAGGAGCAGCTGCCAGGCTACATCTCCCAGGATGATTCCTTATCTAATCTGGGAAACAGCACCTAAGAGAGGAAACTCAATGTAGAAAAGAGGGCACTGAATTTGAAGTCAGATGACCTGGGTTTGGATCCCAGCACTGACACTTATACTTGTACCACTCTCACCTCTCTGGACCTCACTTTCCCCATTGGTAAAATAAGGAGTTAGACTCTTATTGCCTCGAACTTCACTTTCAAGCTCTAAAGCTATAAAGTGTTAGATATGGACCCATTTGAAGAAGCCAGGTATAAATGGACCTCAAGGCCCATTTTTCACAATGAGATAGAGCCATTAAAGAAGTTCATCTATCCAGTCGTCAACCTCCATGTTTATCTCAACCCAAGGGAAACAAGGAAATGCTCTCAAGCCACCTCCAGAAAGAGAAGCGCCCATCCAGTGGGAAAATTCACAAATCCTCAAAATTGTATGTTTAATTCATAAAGTAAATTACACGAGGTTAGTTGTACAAGTAGCTGCGATGTCCTTAAAAATTATACTTTAACTGAGGAAAAGTTTTTTGACCTTTGGAGAAAATGCTTGCTTCTAGCTATGACTAAAAAGCGGTTTCCTTCTTTCTCTGTTGTGTTAAGAATCTTTTCTTCTTATAAAGAAGGCACCACAGTGATTTATAGCTGTCATGAAAGCCTGGAACCCTTTTGAGGTTAAGCTACTCAGCTATTCAACTTTCACTACAGAAACTTTGAAATTCAAAAAGAAAAAATAATGTAAGTTTTTGAAGGACATGTGTTGCTGTAGGTGATCCTGTTAATTAAAAGTGATTGCCTGCTAGGAAATCATACTTTAAAAAAGTTTCATGAATTTATTAGAACCCTGAAGGTATCTTTGTATGCACAGAGCTTTACATGCGATTTATGCAATTTTGTTTCAGATCTGTTTAAAGCCACCCTGACACTCCCAGAGCTGGGAACAGTACTGTGAGCATTTGTATGTATTTTGGCTAATTGAATTATGTGAAAATACATACTAATGAAGCGTTAGCAGAGGTGTTTGCTGAGTGGAGTGAAAGTCTCATTTTCTCCTAAATTAGGAGGTTTTTTTTTTTCCCCAAGCAGATTAGTACTCTGGGAAGAACTCCTTCCTTACAGGAAAAACAGCAAATGATTTCATAGCATTTTGCATCTTGCATGCTAAAGAGCTCTGTGCATTCCTGATGTGTACATTGTTGGAGAGGGAGTGGTGTCACCTAAAAAGGCCTATTTAACTAATTTTTTTTTAACTCACTACTCTCTCAAGAGCAAGGGAGTGTAATTACTCAATAAAATGAATGATCAAATTAATATTCATTTCTTGGAACCTAGGACTTCACCCTTAATCCATGTAAAAGAATGGTTTTGAGTTGTTCTCTTTTTTCCATAGGAGTTATTATTTAATAGTTCTGGTTTGCATCCTTTGCATTATTTCATTTGGGAATAGGAAGATAAAGTATTTCTTCCTGAAATACCACTGAGTCTCTTCCCTGTCCCATTTGTTGAGAAATAAATGCCAGAAATGTTACAGCTGTTTTTACCTAAACCCAGGGAGCTATTCAAATCCACCCAGGTGAAAACATTTGTAGCAGTCTTGGAATGAAATCTACCTTCATCCCCATCCCCAACCCAGTGCACCTTTCTGAAAGGAGGACAGCTTTGCTGCTTCCTTTATAAGAAATAAGCTCTGGCCTTGAGGGGGCAGGTTCTCCACCTCTCATAGTGTTGGTGATCTGCATTAGTAGAGAATCCCAGCTCACAAGGATGAAATTTAAGTTTATTTTTTTACAAAACTTTACTATTTACAGAAACATTTTCTGGTTTATATTGTTTGAATCTCACTGCAGAGAGAAAAAAAGTTTCCTTCTTATATGTCCCTAGTCAGATGTATGCCATTGTTTTGGGTCTTTTTTAAAATAAATATTTCTTTAAAATATTTCCATATTTCTTTTTATTCCTCCTTCTTATTATTCCAGACTGTATTCCTTTACATTAACCAACAACAACTCATTTAAATCATTCCCCTACTATTGAACATGTAACCTGTTTCAATTATTTGCAATTAAAATGTAAAACTACTATAACAACCTTTGAAGAGATTGCTATATTTTTGCTTTTGATAATACTTTCAGTGCACATTCCCAACAAGGGAATTATCAGGTCAAAGGGTATGACTATATTTGTAACTTTTCCTGTGTTACTGTGCAAGATTGTTCTACAAAAAGATGTTTTAAATTTGCAGATCTACCAGTAATGAATGTTTATATGCATCTTTAAGTATTATACCTTTTTTGCAATTTCTGTGGTGGAACAAATTTTTTAAAACTCTGTCCCATTCTTGATAGAAATATTATACATCAAATACCTTTGTATGAGGGAAGCTATTGCCTATTCTGGAAAAAAAAAACTTAGCTATGTCTAAATTTTATTTTAGAGATTTTCCTAGTTTAAAACAGGTAGGGGCAGTAAGTAAATGGAAAAAAAAAGATTGACCTCCCCAGGTATCAGGTCCCTGGGATCAGCATGTGGTCCATGTGATTCCAGAGTCTCTCTTTGGGGTCCCCCTGTGCTCCTCCATTATCCTGACAACACTGGGTTTCATTGTTTTTAATTATTTTTTTGCCAATTTGGTGTGTGAGTTGGTAACTCAGAATTATTTTACTGTGTACCTCTTTTATTAGTTGTGAGGCTGCGCATTTCTTTAAAATGATTATTAACAATTTGTGTTTTCTCATTTGAAAATTATCTCTCCATATTCTTTGACAATTTATCCACAATCCAAGGTTCTTTCTACTCTACCACAATGCCTGGTGCTCGACAAATGAATGACCAGAAATCATAAACAGGAAGACTGTTTGGGGATGTTCAAATCATTCTTTGATAAAATATTTGAGTTTGTAATTCCATCCTCATGCAAATTCCTTAAGGGTAGGGGCAGGTGGCTTGTAGTAGACAGAATGCTAGACTTGGAACCAGGAACAACTGGTTGTTCCAGGAACAACAATCCTCTCTTAGTCTCTTACTAGTTGTATGACCTAAGCAAGTCATTTGCCCGGAATTCAGCATTTTGTCTGACTGTTTTCCCCAAGGGTATCTTCATGACTATTCCTTTGCTAATATTTCATGTGTGTGCATGGTATCAATAATTCCTTATGACAAATGTCCTTATGGACTTCCCTACATACGGTTGCCCCCATTTCAGCTCCCCATTCTGTCATTACTTTACCACCCCGAATAAAGATCTAGACCTGCTCACAATGTCAACATGGACCTTCCTGACACCATGGTTTTATTCTCTGTCTCTGAAAGGCATGCTCTCCTCCTCACTTTGAGGATCTACTTCTTGATCATGTCAGTATAGGATGAAATTATGGCATAGTAAAAAGAGAATCAAAAAACCTGAATTTGAAACCCATCTCTACCTGGTGACTACATAGAGGTGCCTTCACCCATCAAAGCCTTGGTTTCCTCAATTGTAAAAGAGGGCCAGAGATCTAAAATTAAAAGGAATCTCAGAGATCATCTAGTCCATTTTACAGATGAGGAAACTGAGAGCTAGGAAGATGAAGTCACCTGCCTGAAGTCACACCACTGGTAAACATCAGAGACAAGATTTGAACCCCTATCCTATGACCCCATCATCTTTGGTGTTTCCACTGTACTACCTCATGTTGCCTATTTCAACGCACTGTTTGAAACAAAGCACTTTAAAAACTATAAATATTTCAATACTTCAAAGACCAGGCATTTCAACAGTGGGAGTATTGCCTCTGCTGACACATATCATAAACCTCTCTATAATTCCAAAACCCTTTTCCCATCTGGGTGATAAACCTTTCTGAATTTAGGTAGACTAGTTCATACAGAATGTCATTTGTTCCATGCTTGAAGCTTTTTCCACTTGGGACCTGCAGTCAGAAACATCTGTGTTCAAATCCAGCCTCAGACATTTACTAGCTGTGTGCCCCTAGGCAAGCAACTCAATCTCTACTTGCTTTAGTTTCCTTAACCATACAATGGAAATTATAATAGCACCTACCTCTCAGGGTTATTGTGAAGATCAAATGAGTTAACATTTGTAAAAGAGTATAGCTCAGTGTCCGACACATAGTAGGTACCATAGAAATGCTTATTCCCTTTACTTCTCCTTGATAGCACTTGCCAGAGCTTGGATTCCATTGGCATAGCCTTGAGAACCCAGGCTCTGCCTTCCCTTGCCATGGTGAATAATTAGCTGTTTTCATTATATGACTACTGTAGCTATTAATCAACACAGCTAATTGCTGCCTACTAATATCATTTTATTTAATAATTTTAATAATAATTGCCATTATCGTTAGCATCTTTCCTGGAATGCATTTCCTCACTAGCAGAATTTATTTGGCTGTTCATACTAAACCACAAAGACCAGACTAAAAGTCAAGAGATCTAAGTCCTAGTTCTGGATCTGGAACTCTGAGGCTTAGGGCAAGTCACTCAGTTTCCTCATTTGTAAAATGAAGGTTTTTAGGATCCATTCTAGCTCGGATACTTTTACTTTCATTGGTCAAGAGAATAAATGAAATGTAAAGAAACTCTTTCTGCCTAAGTCCTATGTCCCAGTGTATATCTGGCACCTCTTCTACCACTTATAGTCTTAAGAGAGTAGCCAGGGTCACTGAGAAATTAAGTGACTTGCTCAAAGTAATAGCCACTATATGTCAGAAGAGGTACTTGAATCCAGGCCTTTATAACTTTGAGTCTGATTGTTCCATAAATCAATAAAAACTACTGCTTGTTTGTAGTGTCAACCGTAGTATCAAGCTCCAGTCTTCCTTCAGCCCTCATGTGTATGCCTTTTAATAGGACTAGGGCTGTCAATTGGCTTAAAATCTTTACCATAATTTTAATTTGAAATAAAAATTTTCATCCTATCTCTATTTTCTTTCCCTTATTGATATCTATCTATCCATATAATCTATATCCATATAATTGCATCAGTTGATGCAATTTAATCTTTCCAGATGTTCTTAAATTTTGGTCCATTGAATTGCATTTCCAGACCTCAAACTATATTATAAAGAAGCAGTCATCAAATCAAGTTGATATTGATTGATTAAATGGAGAAATGGAGCAATGGAACAGACTAGAAAAGGGAGAATCAGAAACAATAGAATTTAATAACCCAGTGTTTGGTAAAGTGGAGAATATAAATTACCTGGGTGAAAAAAACTCCCTATTGGATAAAAACTGCTAGTAAAAATACAAAATGGTCTGGAAGAAATTGGGCTTAGACAAACATCTTAATGTTTACTCCACAATACATTCTATATGTATATATAACAATAATATTAAAGATCATACTATTAAAAAATTAGAAGAAAAGCAGATCATTTGCTCTCATAGATTGTAGGACATATATTCTTAACCAAGCAAGAGATGGGGAAATTACTAAAGGTAGATAACTTTACATAAAACTGAAAACTTTCTGCAGAGACAAAAATTGATGCACCTAGGATAAGAAGGGGAGTTGGGTGAATGGAGAAAAAAGAATCTTTGCATTAAATTTCTTTGATGGAGTAAATCGTAAATAATAATATGTGTATATATGCACATATGTATGTATATACACACATATATCTAACTTATAGTCATTCCCCCAAAATAGGTGATCAAATGATATGAATGAACAGTTCTCAAAAGAATTGCAAAAACCCTACAACTACATGAAAGAATGGTCTAAATCATTAACAATAAGATAAATGTGATAAAAAAAAACTTGAGGTTTCACCTCATATCTTGCAAATTGACAAAGATGACAAATGGCAATAATCAATGTTAGAAGTGTTATGGAATGATAGGCACACTATTAAATTTTTGGTGAAGCTATGAAACCATTTTGGAAAGCAACTTGGAATTATAAAGATAAAATGCCTAAGATGTCCATGCTTTTTGAATTGAGAGTTCCATTACTGAATGTATATTCCCAAGGAAAACCATGACTAAGAAGAAAGAATTCTTAATAGACCAAAATATTTTAGCATCACTTTTGGTGATAGTAAAGAATTGGAAACAAAGTAGATATCCATCAATTGGTGAATGGCCAAACAAACTGTGGTAAATAAATGTGATGGAATATTACTGTGCTGTGAAAAATTATGTAGGTAATAAATACAGAGAAGTATGGAACTGATGCAGTGAAGCACACAGAACCAAGAAAACACAACTATAACAATGAAAATAGAAAGGGCAACCATGCAACAAAAATCAAAAGTGAATGTAACAAAATTATGAAGTTCAAGCAGGACTCAAATAAAGAGATATAAAAGGACACCCAAAACCCACCCTTTACGAAGATGGGAGATCCATAGGTGTTGCATATTGCACATTTGCAGACTTTTTCAGCATATCTATCAGTTATGTTGATTTTTTTTCTTTAAAAATGTTATTTGTTATATGGGATGGATCTCTGGGAGGGGTAAGAAGAAAGATACTGTACATGATAATTAAAAAAAAAAAGATCAATTAAAAACTTTTTTAAAAAAATAGTCCTCCTGGTCAAGATGATTCCCTTAAGATCTCTCACTGAAACTTTATGCTCATTGAATTTGAAGAATTTCCTAAAATAATAAAGCCTTGGCTAGGACTATATACTTTATTCATTCCCCAAAAGCAGCAAATACTAGAACTGGAAGAGACATGAAAGATCTAACCCAAAGATTGCACTTTACAGATAAAAGTGGAAAGACTCAGAGAAATGAATAAGTAACATCCGAACATCATGAAGCTTAAAAAGAGATATCTGTATAACTTTTACCATCTCAAATAGAGTCATATGATTAGGAATGATGATATTTATAAAGTATTTTATATATGCTATCTAATTGGAGCTTCATAAAATCCTATGAGGTACATACAAAAGCCATTATCATTCCTATTTTTTTTGTTAAATGATGGAACTGAGACACAGAGTACTTAAGTAATTTTTTCGTGGTCACAAAGCTGGTAATTATCAGAGGGAGGATTTGAACTCAGATCTTTCTGATTCAAAGTCTAGTCTAGAATCCACTATGGCATAGTGCAATAAAAAACAAAGATGAAAAAAGTATACATGGCCACATATGTAATTATTTTAGTTTTAATGAGGGGGTAATTTCAAATAAACCCAATTTTCTCTTTTGAGCAGAATACATTTTGTATTTCCATTTGTAGCTGTGAAAAGAGTTTGATAGTTTGCTGCCTCATACACGACTATGAACCCAAGCTATCCTCTATCTAAACTGTCAATATCACATATATGTATGCATATATACATATATACATGAGTGTATATATGGTATATGTGTATATATGGAAAATACATATATGATATATATGTATCTTTTTTGGCAATGAAAGATGAAAACAATATGTGTATATGTGTGTGTGTGTATATATATATACACACATACGAATTGTCAATACCATATCATATATATATATGATATCATATATACCATACCATATATATATATATAATATCATATATACCATATCATATATATATATATATATATATATATATATATATATATATGATATGCTATTGACAATTCAGATAGACTCTGTAGGAAGCCCATCCAGATGCATGTTGAAATTTAGTCAATCACCATTCTTCATCCATTTTGTCTTTCCTGTGTGAATAGACAAGCCAAACTCCTATAATTACAAATTCCTTTTAGGAAGCTCTGCACTGTTCTAGGGCTTTAAGAAATCAGCACCATGCCATTCACAAACAGGGTCTCCTCCACTGCAGTGGTGAATGCATTTGGCAAATATATGCCTTGTTTGAAACTAATTATATTGAAATACAATTATCATAATATTTTTTTTAAAGTTCACAGACCCTAGGTTGAGAACTTCAGTTTTTGTTGTTTTGTATGCACAATATATAATATTAACAAGCAAGGCACACCCTCTAAAATAGGTTGTGGGCATTTTCTCTTGCCTCTCATGTTTTCATCCATTCAACTCATTTGAAAAAAAACCCAACAAATGTCTTATTTTATACTTTATCAGATGCTTATTAGATTATTTCCTATTGTTACACCTTCTAAGAAATATTGAACAACCATGATATATGGATGGATACATGGATGGGAGAAGCCTTGTTGTACAATAACTGCTAAGTCAGGTTTTGTTCTACCGAAAGAATTTTTTTGTGATTACTAACAATAAAAAAAATACATCTTTCAGGTGATTGTGAAATGATAAAGATGTTTTAAATAATATTTTACTGAAACATTGTTGAATGTTTCTTGCAAAAGCCTGTTATTCTCTAGTGATAAGTTACTCTTAATTTACAGAAAGTTACCCTTATAAGGATTTTCTATTGATGGGCATCTAGGTTGGTCGTTATTGAAGTGCCTTGGTCACCTTTTTTTTGATAGAGGTTTCTCTTTCCCGCAGTTTTCATTTAGTCACCTCTTACATATGTATCTTCCATATTAGTCACAATTGTATCACCTCACAATCACATCACCTCAAGTACCCATCTCCTCTATATATACTACTTTTCCTCTTTATCCTTTTTAGTTTTACTTCTACCTCCTCAAAATGCACACCTAGGATTGTAATCTTAGGCTGTGATCATATGCTTGATGGGAAAAAAAATTTCTTAATAAGTCTTTTATATTTTTCTTCTGATTTTCTTTTTGGTTTTATCCACCAAAGCTTCTTGCTGCTTGATATGAAACAATACTGCTCAACAATACTTGCAAAGTTTTGCAAATTTATACCCACTTTGTGCCTTTGACAGCCCTATCTCTCCTCTGGTCAAGCAAGTCAAATGTTTGGTCCCTATAGCCTGCTGCCTGGGCTCATTTTTGTCTCCTTATTGTGCTAATTAATTTACATTGGCAAAATTCTGGATGAAATTCTCATCAGTTTTAATGGCTAGTGTCCATTTCCATTTTTTGATTTTCAATTACTTATTAAGTCATTCATTTATTTCAGTTGTACACAGTATCTTTTTGAAAATATCATTTTCTTCTTGTTTATTCTTGGTTTTTTAAACTAATTCTAGTTTTAGTTCTGATGTTTCTGAGGCCCGACTGTACATACACAGCTGATCCAGGATAACACCCACATAATTGTCAAATCTTTTCCTGCTAAAATATAATCTGTTCTTTAGTTTATTGTTTGGTTCTTGACATATTGCATCCTTACCAATTCTCTTTTTCCACGTGTTCATTATGGAGAGCCAAGAGGTTCCTCTGTAATATATGTCTCTCCCTTTCTCATTTCTTTTCCTTGACCCATGCATTCTCATGCATTTTTCTGCATCCTCACATTTTCCCACCATTGCACCCAATTCTCCAAATATCAGGTTATATGATGATTTGATGTGGAAGGGATTAACAAATTTCATTAGATTGTAAGATCTTTGAAAGCAGGGACTGTTTTTGCCTCATTTTGTATCCCCAGTGCTTGTCTATCACAGTGCAGGATAATAGCAGGCACTTACTAAATGTTTATTTACTGATTGATTCTTTGTAGAATTTATCTTTCACTTCATCCTCAGTAACTGATGTTGGTACCTACACTGCACTCGTTTTCATAGTAACATTTTGAAAATTCTTTTCATTATTACCACAATGCATGATGACCAAACATCCATTAACCTTGTTGTTGCCTCCCTCAAAATGCTGAAGTCAACCCTGTCCACTTCTTTCTTTGTATCTCCAAAGCCACTCTTCTATTTTCCTGCAACTTCCCCCTTTGTTCAAGTTTTATTAACAGAAAGAATGTCAAGATTGTCATGTCTGCTAATTCATCAATATAGCCCCTCATTGTTATTGAATGAGCACCTCAAATTTAGAATATTAAGAGTTAAGTTTATATTTATAGACAGTCTATAAACTTATAGACATTTTATAGCTGAACACCCTTAATCCCTTTCTACCATCCTTCCTGGGCAGAAGTGGAATAGGGCCACACAGCACTAAGTGCCATGTTACATTTTTATGCATTTCATGGATTGTTTAAAATAAGTCACTCAGTGGCCAGACTACCAGCAGCAAACTTCTCCATACTTAGCTAGGCTGGTCTCAAGAAAGTAAATATAGTCTATTGCCCCTAAACCAGAGATTTTCATAGCAACTGTTTGGGTCCTGTTTCTCCCCTCCCCCAATCTCAACTGCATGTTAACCCTTCCAAACGGAAAGGAAACCTGTCATGATATTTTGAGAGTTTTAGTTTCTTAGTTTATCCAGAGTCTCTATAGGTATTTTATAAAGTAATTTGAAAAAAGTGCCCATTTAGGAACTCTGATCAATACAGTGACTAATCACAAGTTCAGAGGACTCATGATGAAAAACTCTACCCACTTCCTAATAAATAGATGATGGCCTCAAAGTATAGATCAAAGCTTATGTCACTGTTTTTGTTTTGGACTTAGCCCATGCAGAAATTTGCTTTTTTTTAACTATACATATTAGGATTTGTTTTTCTTGCTCCTTCACTAAGAGAGGTGGAAAGTAGGAGGAAAAGAATTCAGATCTGAAAAGAAAAGAAATTTGAATTATTTTTTTAAAAGGATCCATTTATATATTTGTTTGAGGACATATATTATGTATCCAAGAAACAAGAGATAGACATGTCAAGTTATATATATCAATCTGCCTCAACAATAGCAAAAGAATAAGAGGAAGGTCTTTATTACAGGGAATGAATTTTTTATGCAGGATTTATGGCAAGATACGGACAGAAGTCACAGAGAATGAGAAGAGATGGAGGGTTAATCACAGATCCATTGTGCATTGATTATGTATATCTAATTTTGTGGAATTTCAGGATATGGTACAAAATCCACTTCCATAGATGGGCATAGTTTAGGGGAAGAAATTATTCTATACTTGCTGATCATTGCTAGGAGGTTCTGAAATGAGTTCAATTTTTTAAAATGCATTCTTAGAGCAAAGTATTTTATACTGCTATAACTGTCACTGAAGAGGTTTGGTCTAGATGCAAACAGAAAAAAACCATCTTCAGATAAGACTACTTGGAGAAACTAAACCTCCACAGGAAAATTACCTTTTGTGTGGACTCCATGCAGAGCATTTTTGCCTAATCCACAATGGAAAAGTAAGTCAAATGGAAAATAATATTATATATTATGACATGCAATTGCAAACACAGTTTATCCACCAAATCTTGGACAGATGGAGAGTGTCCATGGAGGAAGAGGAGAAGATAAGACTGGATCACTTTTAGAAAACTTCCCAGTCCTTTCAGTTATCCCAAATTTCTCATTATTGCAAAAACCACTATTTAATATCTATATTCTCCTCACAGTGCTATAAAGTGTAGAACACAATGATCTCAGGAGCATAAAAATTATAAGTAACCCAAAAGACCATGGAAAGAGGCATGCAACATATAGATAGAATTATAGCCGGCAATTTCTGTACCTGAGATAAGCAAAGTGAAGTTCTCCCTTGAATCAGCTTTGTAATTCATTGTACAGGATCAAAGGAGCTTAGATTTGCCCCTTACAGGTCATAAAATTCAATGGCCTCCTTTTATAAATGAAGAGACACGAGCCCAGAAATGAAAAGTGACTTGTGCAAAGTCATGCAGACAGTCAGTGGCAGTTCTAGGATTCAAATCTCAAGTACTCTGACTTAAAATCTGCCTCCTGCAACTACTACGAATATTACTAACCATAACCATAACAAAAACAACCAAATATATTGCTTTAAGGTTTAAAACATTTTACATGTGCTAACTCATTTGATCCCCACAGCAGCCCTGAAAAGTAGATGCTATTATAATCCCCATCTTAAAGTTGGGGAAACTGAGGCAGACAGAGGTTAAGTGACTTGCCCAGGATCACACAGCTAGTACGTAGCTAAGGCAGGATGTTCATTCAGATCTTCCCGACTCTAATTCCCAATATCTATTGACTTTCACCTGGCTGCCTTGTATAATCAATACTATTTTTACCATGCCATGTAATTGTAACATATTCCATTAAATGGCTCAATGGAATCTCAGAGTTAAAAAAAAAAATAATATGAGAGATCATCCAGTTCAATTCAAACGATCTGGGTCTGTTCTTTTTCTGCCTTAACAGGGAAACTAGGAAGGCTCCTTTGCATGCAGAATGGAGGACAAATGGGTCGTACTAGATTATTACTCACCTTCCTTTATGACAAGGGTTATCGCTTACCGAGAAAGCGTAAGTTAATAGCTGGTCCATTAGGTAAGGAATGATGGAAAAGGAAGTCCTGGGAACAGAACGAAGTGGTATAAATGGGGGATTTCTTGGAGTAAAAGGAAGGAAAGAGTGAACAGGATGCAACATGCTGCCCCAACAGACACTCAGGATTCAAACTTTCTCTTCCTTGTTCCTCTCACCTCTTCCCACTCTAGTAAAAGAATACCTGTGTTCAAAATCATTTTCCCTCTTAAGTTTCCTACTGTGAGGAAAAGCCCTGGTGGCCCTCAGCTAGTTATGGCTCTAGACATAATTAGACTATGATCCGTATACAGCATGTTACTAGCAATGATTTACATTTAGGAACAGGCATAAAGGACATTATCGAAGATATGCTATGCATAGAAAAGGAGGGATCATGTAGTAAGAATAAGAAACAAGGATTGGCAGACCAAACGATACATCAGTGTACCCTAGAAATAGCAGAAAACCTAAAGGAAAACTTTTATCACAGGGAGCGCGTCCTTTATGGCAAGGCACGGACAAGAGCCACAGAGAATGAGAAGGGGTGGAGGGGTTGTGATCTGCCTGAAATGACAGATGTATTAAAATGTCAAATGCATTTTTAGCTGTGTTTTTAGACTTTGTCCTATATCCTGAGGCTTCACATCAGAAGTCGCTGCTTTAACTAGCAGATAAATAAATGGGAAAAGTATTGTTTTCCTTCCTCCTTCAGTCTCCTTGTCCTCTTTCTACTTAGCAACAGTTTAAATTCCATGGGGACAACAATATAGTAACTTTTCAACTTACCTGATGAGAATATGTTTTGAGTTGACAAGGAGTAGAAGAACCAAAATGGGCATGATTTTCATTCACTATGCCAAGTCCAATTCACCAAATTTTAGGGGTCCTTTTCTTGTTCCCTTGTACAAGGTAATAAGTGAATAAAGGAACAGTGCTCTGAGGCAGCAAGGACTATTAGTAGGGCTATCGTGGCCAAGGTGGGGAGCAGTAAAACACAGGAGAAACTAATCATAAGAGCATAGGACATAAAGTGGGAAGAAATCAAAAGACCACCTAGCGCCATTCCCTAATTTTACAGATGAGGAAAGTAAGGCACAGAGAGGGAAAGTGTTTTGTCCACGGTGACCATCTTCATGTTTAAAGCTTACCCCATCTAAGAAGGGGTTCTAGAGAATTGCCCAGAGTACTGAGAGGTGACCTATCCAGGTTCATGTGCCCAGGATTTGTCAGGAGTAGGACGTGAACCCAGCTCTTCCTAAGTGAGGTAAGATCTCTAACCACTCTATCAAGTCATCTCTCAAATACTTGGAATTAATGTAGCATTTATTAAATTTGAACTCTATCATTTGGGCTTTGTTGCCATATTGATCAGTTTTATAGTCTCATGTTTGTAGATTCTATCCTCTTTCTCTTGACTATAGGGCCCTAATGAAAGGGGACTATTCCATCTTTCCTTCTTCTTTCTTTCTATAAGACCTGGAATATATTACAAAGAGAAGGCCCTCCAACTTGTTGACCAATAATACTAGCTAATATTTATAAAGCACTTGAATTTTTACAAAGAACTTTACATACCTTATTTCCTTTGGTCCTCACAACAACCCTGTGAGGTAGGTGCTCTCTTACTAAGAAGAAACTGAGGATGAGAGAGGTATTGACTTTCCCAGATTCAAAGAACTAGCAAATGATTGTGCCAAGATTCAATCTTGGTTCTTCCTGACTCTATGTTGAGCACTTCACCCATTATCCAACACTGCCCCTACAGCTAACTAAATTCTCCCACTCCCAAACTGGAGAGACAGATGGTTGCTGCTGAGTAAGCCCTGACCTGGAAAGTTTCCTGGAAATTTCTGCTTCTGACTATGAGAATATAGGAAGTTTTCTGAGCTTTTCATGTGTATGATACTCTGTATTATTTTCACTAATGACATTGTGGATATTGGTGGAACTTCAAAGTCCATGATAAACTCATTTTGATCAAGGTTCCAATTCTCTGTCCATAGAAAGAAAGAAAGAAAGAAAGAGAAAGAGAGAGAGAAAGAAAGAAAGAAAAAAGAAAGAAGGAAGGAAAAGGAAATAAGCAAGGAAGGAATGAGGAAAAGAAGGAGGGAAGAAGAACATTTATGAACATTTCTTAATGAAATGAAAACTATATGCCAAGCACTGTGCTAAGCACTGTGTATAAAAATAAAAGCAAGTGTAACAGTCCCTGACTTTCAGGAACTTACATTCTAATGGGAAAAGACAACATTTAAGGAAAAGGAGAGAGAGAGCAGGAGTATGGTTTGGCTTTGAAATGGGCAGGAAGTGGTATGGCGTCCTGGTTCTAGGTAAGATAACCTAGGCAAAAAACTCCCCTTTCAGAGGTTAGGGTCCAAGGGGAAAAACCCAAATTCCAGTGGGAAGAGGAAGAGAATATGGCACCAGAGTGTATACGGCAAAGTTTGGGAAGTTAGTGAAGCCTGAAACTCTAAGATAAATGCAGCAATTCATCATCACTGGCAAGCTGGCTAGGTCTACCATTTGCACCAATGGGTTCTGCGGCCTTCTCCTGGAGAACTGAGCATGTGAGCAGGATTTTCTCAGTCGGGTAAAACAAACAGAACACAAAGACAATTTCAAGGTAACCAATCAATGAAAGAGGTAATTTGCCTTTGGGGTGCC
This sequence comes from Potorous gilbertii, assembly GCA_028658325.1. Taxonomy (NCBI): domain Eukaryota; kingdom Metazoa; phylum Chordata; class Mammalia; order Diprotodontia; family Potoroidae; genus Potorous; species Potorous gilbertii. The sequence goes on along the minus strand of CM053770.1, from coordinate 590,920,218 downwards.
ATTTGATTCAAAACCAAAAGAAAAAAGAAAGATCTGCCTCTATTGGAACTTTTCAGTCCATCGCGGGATTTGTTTGGGGGTAGTTATACACTGGACTGTGAGGGATTCTCTGAGGGACATAAATCACATCTAGACTGTGGCGATCTGCACAAGAAATATCCAAAATTCTCTGTTCCCCACTGCTTCTCAGGTCTCAGAGCCCACACAATTATCAAGGGCTTTGTCTGGGGATGGAGTAGTGGGGGGAGGGGGAAAGAGACAACCTGGTAGCTTTGTTACCAAATGCCAGAGTTCTTGTTGAGATGCAGACAATGTCTCCCTGCTTCCATTATGCTGCTTCAGCCCCAAGCTCTGAAGAGTATTGATAAGGGGGCACAGAATACGCAAGGAAATCAAGGCTTTCTGGGTAATGTGCCTTGGAATCTTAGTTATTGTTAAATTTACAAATAACTTGAATAAACCTTTCAGTTAAAGAGGGAAAGAAGAAACAAGTTTTCAGCTCACCATTGGCATTGATCACACAATCGTTCCTCGCACAGAGGACAGCCTTTTGGAACAAGGACAGCCATCTTCTTACAATAAGGATGGATAAATCAGAGTTTCCAAGTGAAAAGATCTGTCTCTCAGCAGTGTGTCCAGCGGCTCTCCACTTGACCTGAATCAAAGACCCAAACAGTGTGAGACCTAGCTATTCAAGGACCTAGATCATTCCCTTGATTCATATCCCTTCAGAGCTGATATCAAGTTAGGCCTACATTAACAATTCATTTCAATGCTGGCTGTGTATGTGGCTATATGTATGTGGGCATTCCTCTAGGCATTATCATCCCTCTATAGCCCTCTTTCCTCAGATATTTTATCTATTTCCCTAGCTTCAACCATCACGTCTTTCTTCAGTCCCATCTGGCCTTTGGAACTCCAGGTCCAACTGCCTAGTAGATATTTGGGAGGCAGTGTGGTACACTAGGAAAAAAACAAGGGACTTGGAGCCCATGGTTGTTTAGTCATTTTCAGTCATATCTGATTCTAACCCCATTTGGGGTTTTCTTGGCAAAGATCCTAGAGTGGTTTGTCATTTCCTTCTCCAAATCAGTTTTACAGATGAAGAAACTGAGGCAAACAGAGTCTAAGTGACTTACTTGCCCAGGGTTGCATAGCTAGTGTCCGAGGCCAGATCTGAACTCAGGTCTTCTTGACTCCAGGCTTGGTGCTCTATCCACTGTACCACCTAACTGCCCCTGGAGTCCACGGACCTGCTTTATCTGCCTAACACTACCTGCGTGACCTTGGACAAGGCACTTGAATTCTCATGACCTCAATTTTGTCATCTGTAAAAAGCAGGGAATTGGAATACATGTCTCCTAAAGTCCCTGACATCTCTAAATCTGTTATCCTCTAAGCTTTACCTAGCTAACCTACCAACACCTGAAATTCAGTAAGGCCCAAACTGTACTCAATATTTACCTCTCAAAACTTATTCCTCCTTTACTGATTGCTTGATTCCTATTAATGACACTTCTAGCATCCCAGACACCAGACTCAGAATCTTGGTGTTAACTTTGACTCCACCCTCTTCATTGTATATACATACAAACTACATATATGTGCACACACATATATACATCCAATTAGGCGACAAATCCAGATAGTCTCACCTCTTTTATATCTCTCACCTTTAACTTTCCAATCCTACTTCCACCACACTAGTACAAACCTCCATTATCTTTCTTCGGTACTGTAGTGGCCTCGTAACTGGACTTCCCATCTATAGTCACAACTCTCTGGTCATGTCACTCCTCTGCTCTGGAAGCCTCAATAACTTCCCGCTGTCTGCTGAATTTATGTCCTTAATCTGATATTTAAGGACCTACACAATTTGGTTCCATCCTAGTTGCTTGGTACGTCAGAATAAGGATCATCATACTATGACCATGGATATGCCCCAGGATTTCCTGACCACATGTTTTTTGTTTACATAGTTCCCCATTCCCCACCTCCATCTCAACTTTTTGAAATCTGATCCATCCTTGAAGCTCAAATGCTACCTCTTCAGAGAAGCCTTCCCTGATTTTCTCATTCAGATGTAAATTCGGTGCTTATCCCAGACACTTACCACATTCAGTTCTGTATTTTAGCTATCTGCATAATTTTCTTATGTCCCCTATTAGTCAGTAAGCTCCTTAAAGGTTGCTAGATTGAATCTTATTTCTCTTTCGATTTCTCTCTGTACCTGAAGTATTAAAGTTAGCAAGTCCTAGAAAAATACTTCATGAATTGAATTGTTGTAAGAAAGATTGTTCAATCAATGCATTGATCATTTATTAAGCATTGACTTTGTTACGTTCACTTTGCGGTAGGCCCTGGGGATAGAAACAAAATGGAATAGTTCCTGTTCTCATGGAGCTTATTTACATATATAAGCATATACACATATATGTAAGGTATATATGTTGCCCATGTAGGTCACATGTATCCATGTGGCTTTGTCAATCTTCAGCTCATAGGAAAGTACGAATAGATACCTCTGGAACTTTGACAACCTTTCTCCAAGGGAGACTTTGATTTCTTCCAGGAGACGAGTAAAAGAGAAGAGGCATTAAGACTGGCCCCCTCTGCTCTATTCAGAGAAGGGATCTGTTTATCTGCCCTCCAAATATTGCTAGTCTAGGGAAAATAATTTTTAGGTTCAAGTCACTTTTCCTGATCAGTATCTCTTAATAGAGAAGGAGTATCCCAAACTATATTCAAAAGCTTGACTCTTTTCTAATTAAATGCCAATGCTACAAAGGTCAACACACGGAGTGAATGACAAAATATCCCATTTATCAAAAACAATAATAAACAGCAAACAGAGAAGTTATATAGATTAGAATATTAGTGTTAGTGTGCTAGTGAGAAATAATGACATGACTTATACTTGACTTTGTTTGGAGTGAGGGAGGGCTGTGCAGGTCATCAGCCTCACTTCTCCTCCAGAGTCATATGAATCCAGTGACTAGATATTCACCAGGATGACTGGAGATGACCCAGAATGAGGCAACGGGGGCTAAATGACTTGCCCAAGGTCACACAGTTAGTGAGTGTCAAGTGTCTGAGGTGAGATTTGAATTCAGGTCCTTCTGACTGCTGCACTGGTGCTCTATCCACTGTACCACCTAACTGTCCCACAGATTAGAATATAACAAGCAATGTGCAGAAGGAATGAAATCTCCAACTGGGAGAAAGATAATTCAGCTCAACTAAGTCTCCAACATCAAGTAAGGGGAAGTTCCCCCATATCTCCCAAGGCAAGCCAGAAATAGAGACATTGCTCTAGCTCCTCTACATGTCAGCTTCTTCACAGTTTTTTTCTTCCTCCAGGGACCCCAAAAGAGCCTGGAATTGAGTATGTCCACTCTGGAGGTGGAAAGCCAAAAGAAAAGCCCTGCTCTCCCAAAGTCTCTCTAATTCTGCCTCTCACACAGTCAGGGAGCATGAGGAGTCATTCTCTCCACCAGTGAGGAGAATCTTGCAAATATAAATGCTTTGTCTTGAGTCCCAGGTTACCTTTAGAACAATACAAAGTAGTTTAGAGAGAAAGGACACTAGAAGTTGGAAGGAGAATGAGGAGAGGTCAGGAAAGGCTTCATCTAGAAGGTGTAACGAATGTGAGGGACTCCACAAGGCAGAAGGGAAGGGGAGATGTACTCTAAGGATGGGGGACTTTCAAGGCAAAGTCACAAAGCTGGGAGATGGAGTGTGGTGCTTGAGGAACAGTAGGCCAGTTTGGTTAGACTGTAGGGTGCAGAGAGAGGAGCAGCAGAATCATGGATTGGGAGCTGAAAGGGATCTTAGAGGTCATTGAGGTCAAACTGTCATTATACAGATGAGGAAACAGAGGCTCAATGAGATCACTTGACTTGCTCAAAGTTATGCAAATGGCCTAACAAATAGCAGAGGAGAATCTGAACCCAAAACCTCTGACTCTACTCAATCCCCACTCATGACTCCTAGATTTAAAAACCATACTGATTTATCTTGGAATTTCTCTGAGCATTTGGGACCTCCTCATACCGAAACATCCAATTACCATGGTGACCTTTTCAACTAGGAATATCCCTCTAAGGCTGGCTCTATTCTGCAATTGGTAAGTTCCTTTTGTAGCCTCCATTTGTGGGGCCCCCAGCTGTTCTTCAGTCCCCTCTTGGTCCTATTCATAGTTTCTAGACTTCAAAGCTATACCCCCTTTCATGTACCTTTATTCCCTTCTCTCCCTATCTCCCCTCCCCGGCTTTTCCCACTCTTCCATTAGATTGCAAGTTATTTGAGAGAAAGTCCTCTTTCTTTTTGCTTGTATCTGTATCTACAGTGCCTGGTACATAGCAAGCAATTAACAGGTATTTGTTTCCTTCCTCCCTCTATTGTTGATGTTCTGTTGTTTCAGTTGTGTCCAACTCTTTGTAATCCCATTCAGGGTCTTCTTGGCAAAGACACCAAAATGGTTTGCCATTTCCTTCTGCAGCTCATTTTTACAGATGAGGAAACTGAGCTAGTAGGTGTCAGGGGCCATATTTGAACACACATGTTCCTCACTCTAGGCTCAATGATCTATCCACTGTGCCATCTAACTGCTCCTTCCTCTAAATCCAGGACTCTCCCCCTTACATCATGCTTCTTCAATATAATAAAGCTTGAAAGGTAGATCGGAACTAGGTTCCGAAGGACTCTGGAAACCTTAAAAGTCTATCTTGGAGTCTATATGGAATTGAAAGTAACTGGGATTTATTGACTATGAGAATGACACGGTTAAACCTGTATATAAGGAAAATCATTTTAGCAGCACTTTGGCACATAGTAAGTGCTTACTGACTAATTGGAGGCTTGATTAGATTGAGAGACTGAGAGATTAAGAAATACATTCCAATTATTCATAACAAGTGACCAGAGTCTATGAATCCTCCACTCTGGGGCCTGTCTACACCTTCCCCATCCCAGCTTTCTCCCTTTTGAAAATACTAAGAATAATGTCCTTATGTTAAATTTTACTAGAGTCAATCACCTGCCATGCTTGGAACACAGACCACACTCAGATTGCCCTTAGCTCTAATAATCATGAAGTTCATATTTACCAGAAGAATGGGAGCTAATGGGTGAAAGCCTATGAAATGAAGGAACACAACGGACACATCAGAGGTATTGACTGGGCTCCCAGGAGCAATCAGATTGTAACTTGTGATGCAGAATGTAATGTCTGTGTCAGGAGTCAGAAAGATGGCATTTCAAAATCAACCCTGGGATCCTGAGGATTAATCATTGTGAAATGGTTTCCCCAGAAAAATAAATTTGCCATGGGTAGCAGAGCTGGACTGATATATGTGTACCACTTTGAGTCTGAAAATGACTGGTGGGGGAGCAAACACATAAAAAAACCAATTTATTCTACTGTCCTTGGTTTGGACCAGCACCCCAAGAATGTTTTGCTGGATCTTGTGACTTCAAATGCAGAGTTTTTTCTGCCAACTTTAAAGAAGTTGACGAAAAGCTGGCCAGTACTCCATGGGGTACCAAGATACCTTTTGGTCAATGGATGTCAAAGTTTGGTGGTACCAGAAGTGATGGTTGGATCCAAGGCATTCGTTTCTCTGTCAGTAGGAACTGTCTCACTTGATAGAGATCCATGATAGTACTGTATCAGTTGCTGATGTCTCCAAAAACATGATGGTTTCACAGCTGAAAACAAAGTTTCTTCCACTCTTGGGTGTGTTGTTTGTCTCTGAGAATAGCATGGTGGCTGCTGGACATGACTGCTGCCTAATGCTGTTTAACCATGATGACCATGTCTCCTTGAACTTTGTCTCCAAATTAGACATTTCAAAACAGAGCATCCGGGCACAATGTCTCTGCCATGCAACATGTACAAGAGTGCCATGACCAAGGATCGCCACACTACTCAAACACACTACACCAAAATAGTATCACCCAAGTGTCTATTTTTGAAGTGGACTGAGGCTGCTACAAATTTTGCACCATTGGCATTGATGGAGCAAGGACAATTTGGGATTTCAAAACTTTGGAGTCTTCAATCCAGGGACTATGAATTATGTGAAGCTATATTTCCGTTCTCCAGCATGACAGACACTTGACAGAATGTAGCACTTGCATGAAGATAGAAAAACCTTAACATAAGTCGGAACTGAGAAAATATCCTTTGCAGATGTTTTGTTTTTGTTTCTTTGAACATAGTCAATGAATGTACTGTTTTTTTTTTTAAAAATCAGCAATGATGTCTTTCTGATTGACTATTTCAGTCTATTCTTGACCAAAGCTCCTCTTAATAGTTTATTGTGGGGAAGTGTCATGCTAAACTAAAGGGAGATTTTATGTGAATTGTCTGCTAAAATATTTTTTAAATACAGAAAAAAAGAAATACATTCCTAATATGTTTTACATGACGTCACACATATAGTCAATATCAAATTTCTTGCCTTCTCAAGGAGGAGGGAGGGACAGGAGGAAAGAAGAGAATTTGGAACTCAAAATGAAAAAAATCATTTAAAAATTTTACATGTAATTGGGAAATATTTAATGAAATAAATAAGTTTTTTTAAAAAAAATATGTTTCATGTCACATAGTATGGGAAAAAGAGGCTAAGGTGAACCTAGAGGTCATGTCTTTTGAGCCCTCATTGCACCTTGAGTGATTGTAGAATGATTGTACTCTGCAAGAATATTAACTGGCTGTCATTCCATCGGACTACAGATTTAGGGTGACCAGATTCTTACAGAAAAAATATCAGACGTAGAATTTCTGCTCGAGGGACCATGCTAGGACACTGTGGTTGGTTTGGAACAGAAGATGAGAAGGAATGGGGGAGGTGGAGTCCTGAAAGAGTTAAAAGCAAGGGGGTCAGATCACAGTAAGGGAAGGTGAGCCATTTTGACATGATTCAACTAATGTACTTACTTGTGAAAGCCAGGAACTAGGTAATGTCAGGACCTATACAATCATTTTCTACTTGACACGGAAATGTGACACATTCAGACCTGCTTCCAGGCTATAGGGGGAAAATGGGGCTACAGGTTCATATACAGGAAAACCCCGAAGAATGTCAGGGCACTCTATTGTTAGCTTCATTCAGAGTGGACACACACCTGCTCAGTGCAATGAAAAGAACAGTAGACCTGGAGGCAAGTGACCTGAGTTCAAAACCTTGTTATGCCTGTTCGTATTAGGCAAATCCCTTAACCTCTCTGGGCCTCATTTTCCTCATCTGTAAAGTGGGTGGGTGGGACGAGATGACTTTTCAAGTGTCCTCTCCAGTTCTGAATCTATGATCCTATTCTATGCTCTAAAATAACAAGTATTTTTCCATAGTGTACAACACAGAACCAGCATGATGGTGGCTTTTGGAACTGATCATTGTTTGCTTTCATTCATTCCCACTACGCTGAGTAAGACTCTTAGAGCTCACCAGTAGAAGCAACTTTGTTTGGGGCCATAAGATAATTTTCTTTAGCTTTACCTGCCTCTGGGGTAGTCACTGTATCACAAATACTATTTCTGAGCAAGTGAACACGAAGGAGAGGACAGCTAGATTTTGCCAGGTTTAGACCGCCTTCAAGGTTGTGGGCTCTAACTTTGAAACTGAACTTGAGATGCTCTTGGTTCAAGTTGCAATAAGTGCTGGCAAAAAGAAAAAAACAACACAAAATGTGACCTCCTGGTTGAAGAATAAGGCTCTAGGGGGTTCCTCCCTATCAGGTAGCTCTTATAAAACCTGATTCTGATGAGGCATGTGTAAGGGAATCTGAGACTGACAGATTGAATGTCTCTTGAAATAAATGGGGGTGGGGGTTTAAGTTGAAAGAGAAGAGTACTTAGTAAAATGCATTTTGGGTTCCACTCATCCCAAAATATTTGAAAAGTAATTGGGAGACATTTTGCTGATCACTGAATATAGTCAAGGTCTTTTCTTCTCCTCATTCCTAAATAGATTTAAAATGTTTTATTAAGCACTCTGAGGCCAATCCCCTTATTTTAGAGAGTCTCTTACTCTACCCTCTTTGGTAACGTCATCTTTTGCAGTAGATGTTATCTAGCTATGTGAAGGGGGTGGATGGTAAAAGAAAACATCTCTTCCATACCTGGTGCTAATCAGGACAGGAATGCTCCTCAAGGGAACATGGATTGAGGGGATAGCTTCCAACCAGGACCCTCCTGATCCAGAACCTTCAGTTATATGAATTCATTTGAGAAGATGGCTTTGTTTTTTAATGGGTCCAGACCTCTTTTATTCATAAATGAATTGAACACGTTTGCAAATAGAAAGTTTTATGATACTTGTGAGAGCTCTCCTCACCCACACCCCAAAGAAGCAGCACAAATCTCTGCTTTACTAGAAGTGGCAGTTACAGCATCCACCAGATTAACTTTAGAGTGATTTTTCTTGACCTTTATTTTCTCTCCTCCTTACTGGTGAACTGGGAGGCAGCAGCAATTTGAATTAAGGCATGAGAGCCCCTCCTCTCAATTAGTCTGAGGTGGATAGAAGGGCATTTTTCTACTGAGTGAAGAAGGGAGAGAGGGGGAGAGAGACGGAGACAGAAGAAAGAGACAGAGACAGAGAGAGAGACAGAGAGAGACAGACAGAGAGAGAACCAGAGACAGAGAGAGAGAGAGAGAGAGAGAGAACCAGAGACAGAGACAGAGAGAGGCAGAGACAGAGAGAGAGAGAGAGACAGAGACAGAGAGAGAGACAGAGAGAGGCAGAGAGAGAGACAGAGAGAGACAGAGACAGAGAGAGAGAGGCAGAGGGAGGCAGAGACAGAGAGAGAGACAGAGAGAGAGACAGAGAGAGAGAGACAGAGACAGAGAGAGGCAGAGACAGAGGGAGAGAGAGAGACATAGCCAGAGAGAGGCAGAGACAGAGGGAGAGAGAGGGAGAGAGAGAGAGAGAGAGAGAGAGAGAGAGAGAGAGAGAGACAGAGGCAGAGACAGAGAGAGGCAAAGACAGAGAGAGAGAGAGAGAGAGAGAGAGAGAGAGAGACCAACCTTATTAGCTAAGTTTTCAGATTTCTTATTTGCAAAGAGGTTGGTCCTCTAAGGTCTTCTAAAGGTTTCTAAGGGCCTCTAAAGTCCCTTCTACCTACAAACCTATGATCCTTCCTCATTTTCTAGGGGGTTACAGCCTGGAATGGTGGAGGAAACTGTTGATATTATGGATCCTAGAAGTACTGACAAAATATATATACTCTTACTTATGATTACATAAATCAGTGTTATATACTGGTATAATCGGGATTGGGATTAGACCTGTGACTTCATTGGCATAGGGAGCTCTAGAATAAAGAAACTCAACTAATGTAGGGGTATACCTTCTCTAAAATTTATAATTGTCTTAGAGTTGCCTGAGGTACTGAGAGGTTGAGTGATTTGCCCCGCAGTCATAGAGTGACTATATGTCAGAGGAGGACATGAACCCAGGTCTTCCTGGATCAGAAGCTAGACCTCTATCCACTATGGCTGATATGTCACCTCTGTAATATAATTAATATGTCATATCCATATAGAATTTTACAGTTCACAAACTATTTTTGACCTAATAAATATGTAAGGTATGAAGGATAAAATTCCAAATTGTATAATGTAGATAATTAGGGACTACAGTAGACTCCTATAATAGCTTATAATAATTAATAATAATCCATTCAATCTCAAAGTAAAAACGGAACTCAGGGACTATTACTTCATTTTACTAATAAGGAAACTGAGGCACAGAGAAATAAAAAGACATTTCTAACGTTACGTTGTTATTGTTTAGTGATTTCAATTGTGTCCAACTCTGCCTGACCCCATTTGGGGTTTTCTTGGAAAAGATACTGGAGTGCTTTGCCATTTCCTTTTCTAGCACATTTTACAGATGAGGAAACTGAGACAAACAAGGTTCAGTAACTTGCCCAGGGTTACACAGCTAGCAAGTCACCTTGGGGTCAAATTTGAACTGAAGACTTCCTGACTCCAGGCCAGCGCTCTAACCATTCCACTGCCTGGGTGCTTCCTGTCTAAGGTTATATAATTTATATACATATAAATTTGCTGGGACCAAAACAAAACAAATAAAAACTCACTTCTTGATAGTCAAATTTTGGGTGATGAGCTTGGCCAAACTTAGCAAGGCCTGTCTTTGGGTAGCACATGCAGAGTCTATTTCTGGAACAGCACCCAAAGTCTTTCCTTCCAGTTTGATATGATTTATAAGCATTTGAACACAATTTAGCATAGATTTTGAGAATCCAATGTGCAATAATGAAGTACTGGGGGAAGCTAGAAAATAGATGATAACAAAAAAATAACCCAAACAAGTTTTTTTTTTAATTCATAGACCAAATCTAATTGTGGTATAAGGACTGTGATCAAACCACCCTCTTAGTCCTCTCTGGGCAGCTAGTTCAGTGGACAGACCAGAATTCAAACCCAGCCTCAGACATTTACTAGCTATGTGACCCTGGGCAAGTCACTTAACCCTGTTTGCCTCAGAGCTGGAGAGGGAAATAGCAAATTGCTTCTGTCTTTTTGCCAAGAAAACTAGAACAAGGGCCACAATAAGTCATACATAACTGAACAACTAAAAGTCTTCTCTGCAGGCAAAACAATCCTAGTTCCCTAATTTTTCTTGCAGGACTTATTTTCCATTTTCAATCATCTTTGCTTCATCCATTTTTTAAAAACACTTAGTTTCTTCTTCGCCACAATGGGCATCACCACCACGACCTCTCCCCACATCTGTACCTCTCCACCTACCAAAAAACACTCTCCACCAATTTACTCATCCACTTACCCGAACTCTATTCTGATTTCCTTCTGCTCTACACCTCTGTTCACCTTCTCTCCATCTCTTCTTAGCTGGGCCTCCTCCAGAGGAGATTTTTGGCTTCCTTTCTTTCAAGGAATCCAGGTCAATCTGTGCAATAAAGACAGTATAATATTGTAAGCGTAATAAAATCCACAGAGCTTCACTAATATTGTTCCTCCACCAAACAGATACATCCGAAAAAATATACACAAAGAAAATAAATATGTGGATCTGGAAGAGGAAATGAAACAAATATGGAGACTGAGGGACATCAAAGTAAAGCCAGTTATCATGTCAAGGTCTGGGACAATTATGCACAAATGAGCTAAACATTTTTTAAAGGAGGGACTCATTTTATATCACCATTAGTTTGAATGGGATAATTCTGGATACCTGACATGTAACTAAGAGATTTTCATGTCGATGCTAGAGAACTAGGATCAAATATTTGAAGCCAGAATGAAGCTATGAGACCATCTAGTTACTCTAATCAATCCCCTTCCTTTGACAGTAGGGGAAACTGAGGTGCATAAACGATAACTGACTTGCTAGAGTCCCATAGGTTGTACTGACAAAATCAAGATATCTGACCTCCGGTCCCCTAATTCCAAAGTTGGTATTCTTTCCACAATACCATGGTATCTCTAAACATACTTAAGTTATTCCCACATTTTTACAAATGCACCACAAACTTCAATAGCCTTTCCCTCAGCTGTCCTCGCTGCTGCCATTGTAATTTTAAGGAAAACTATATCATTTTGACAGTATGATTTAATTGCCATTCCATCAGGAGTCTTCTGTGAATGGGTTTTTATTTCCTGTCATGGCTGAAAGAAGACTGAGTGAGTTACAAAGAAAGACGATGAAGTGGGGGAGGGGAAAAAGGAATAAGCATTTATGAAGCACCTACTACATGCTAGGCACTATACAAATACTAGCTTATTTGATCCTCATAGCAACCTTGTCAGTCAGGTGCCATTCTGATCTTCCATTTACATTATCAGCACACCATTGCATCCACCTCAGCCAGCAGTCTGCACCTTTGTTAACACCTGTATTTCTCCCAGTATAATTTTGTGTTGTCCTTAGCTTCCCTCACCAGCTTGAGTTAATAGTGAGTTTTAGCACAGCTTACAATTCTTAGAGGACTGAATATTGAGCTGATGTTGAGCTAGGATATGCGCTGGGGCTGGAGTCAGGAAGACCTGAGTTCAAATCTGGTGTCAGACACTTATTATCTACGTGACCCAGCGCAAGTCACTTAATCCACCCTGTTTGCCTCAGTTTCCTCATCTGTGTTTGATTTAGAGAAGGAAATGGCAAATGACTCTAGTATCTTTACCAAGAAAACTCACAGATGGGGTCACAAAGTCAGAGATGACTAAAACGACTGAACGACAACTACAAAATGAATATTTGTTTCCTTCCTTCCCTCTCTCCTATCCTGTGTTGTTTTAATCTTCAGTACATACATTTTAAAAAATCTAAGTTGGTTCATAAATTCCTATCCTTATCACATCAATTCCTTAAGACAATTCCCATTTTCCATCTGAATAATTTCCCCTTTTCTCTTCAGAATTTCTTTCTTGAGAGTTTCCCATTCCTCCTAACCTGACTGTCCTAAAATATCATTTTAGTCTATACCATTCTGGATCAGAATCCTTTGAAAAATGCTTTCCCAAAGCCTAAGTTGCATATCAGACCATGTCGAAGCCTTCATTGCCTTCTCCATTACAAATTCTAGGGGTTAGTGTTCACTTCTTCACATCCCCACAATGTTTACATCAGTTATATCCCAGCAACCAGATCCTCCCTTTTAGGGAGAAACAGATTCAGAGTCAAATTTCTCCACCTTTTCTTGGCAAAAATGTCATTAAGTAAAGTCAAGAAGTTATTATCTTCTCTACTTTTTGGGTAAGAGAGAGGGCTGGCAGATTTTTGGAAAACTGATGTCTCCCATCACTAATATATCAGACCTCTGTGCCAGGACAGTGATCTCTTTTTTGGACTCCTTATCTGTTTCCTCTTTCTAGTCAGGTAGTCTGTAGTATATTCCAATGGTAAAAATCACTTCTGTTTTCCCTCTATGGATCTTTACCCAAATGTTTTCCACTAGGCTTTTCCTTCTGATTCCTAAATTTCCTTACTTAAATATACCTCAGTATATAATGCTCATCCCATCTTTTTTATCTCTTCTGTTTCTTTTGAAAAAGGTATACTCATATCCATCACCATATGCCAGTCTTGGGTTGCATTCCACTATGTCTCAGTGACAGCTGTGAGGTTAAATTCACTATCCTGTATTATGAATTTTAGTTCCTCTTGTTTGTTGCCTAAACATTGGGTAATGAATGTGTAGAAGCTTTTGAGGTCATCAGTTGTAGTGCTGGTTCTTTCATTCTGTTTATAGATTTTGAACTTCCCAATATCTCAAGTGTTCTTCATTCCCTATTGTAACACTTCTCTATAGCTTCCTTGATGTGCACAGGAAATTTTCTCCCTTTTTCCAATTTAGTTTAAAGTCGTTTTTTATTATATTTGTAAGACACCAGAGAAATATATTATTACCAAAAATATTATAGAGGCACTCCATACCTGGCCAGGAATCTGTCATCACTATATTTAAGCATGATCCAGGATTCTAAATCTCATTCTCAGACACCACCTTCTTAGCCAGTTGTTTACTTCCCAAAATCAATTTTTCTATTCTTTCTTCTTTGCCTTCAATGGGCAGCAGTGAAGAAAACACAATTCCATAATCTTTGGCAAGACTTTGTAGGTTCCTTTTATAAGCATCATTTGTACTGACAAGAATCACCAGAAGTAGGTGGCAGTCATCCATCTTGATAAGTCTTGGAAGGTTCTCTATAGTGTTTGAGCTACATACCCCAGGAAGACAACAGAACTCTGTAATGTTTTCATCAAGCAGACTGACTTGATGACCCTAAGCAGAGAGTTACCAACCATCCCCACTCTTCTCTTCTTCTTCTGATCCTTACTGGATGACTTCTCACCTGGTCATTTCTGTTGCTCTACTCATTGTACCATTTCTTTGACATAAAACATCTGCTCTCTCCTCAGAGCACCTACTCCCTCTTCTTCAGGGAGATTCTTAAATGTATTTTTTTAGTTCAAAGTATACAGTTGACCTTTTCCTTCCTTTTCTCCTCTGCTTAACAGAACTTCACTCTCCAAACCCCTGACAAGGGTCAGTCTTTCCCTCTGTCATTTCAGATCCTTTCACCCCATTGAAGCTTTGCTTGCATTTCTTTAAAAAGAACACATCATTGTCCCTGGTCACCTGGAGTGTGGAAAGTCATAAGAGTTCCTTCCCCTTCTCTTTTAGGATGGAGAGAAGCCTACAGTCAGAAAGGAGATACCAGTTACTTGGCTATGGTAGAAATACAAATACAAAGTGTATGTACACTTTAAGACAATGTACTGAAAAACTCTTCCATTCACCATGATGACTGATATTTTAAGCCTTGTTGTAACTGTTCCCAAGTGTTTACATCACACCTGTTAAGCACCTTATTGAGACAATGAAAGCCTCTTGTTTATCTTGACTTGCTAACTATTTTTTCATTTTCCTTCTATTTGAATACATTTGATTGTGAGCTCTTGGGATCAGAGACTATCTTTTACATTTCTTTGTATCCTCAGAGCTTAGCATGTAGGAAGCACTTAATAAATGCTTATTGACTGACTGGATGAATGCTACAGCATGATACAGTGGAAAAAACATTGTTTCCAGAGTCAGTGGATCTAGATTCAAATGTCACTACTGATACTTATTATATGACATGAACCTGGGCAAGTCAGAGTCTTCTGGATCTGTTTCCTCATGTGTAAAATAAAGGAGTTGGCCTAAATGGCCTCAGACATCCCTTTAAATACTAGCTAGATCTATGATCCTTGAAATTTTCCCTTCAGTTCTTTTCTCACTCATCTTCCTTCTTCTCCTTTAATATTCTCTCACTGATGATAGAGGAAAATATAAAGAAGGATCATCAGGAGAATCTAAGGGTCAAAAATGTAAGAAGACCCCCAAAAGTCAGGAGAATGGAAGAAGGAAGAATTGGATTGATAGCCTGAATTGTTTCACTCAATGAGGAAAATATCTAACACCACAGACTTATGCTTTTTTTTTAAAAAAGTGACAACTGTTTAGAGCATACACTTTAAAGGATCTATCGGTTCAGCCAATGATGCATCAATGTATTTGTGAAAATTGTTTTTAAAAGGTACCAATAAATGAGCATAAACTAGGGTTTTATATAGGACTAGGATTATAGGTCCAATGAGATAGCTAAGTGGCATAGTGATTAAAGCACTGAACCTGGAGCCACGAAGACCTGAATTTAAATCTATCTACAATCATATATTAGCTATATATTCCTGGACTTAATCTCTGTCTTCATCCATTTTCTCAACAGTGAAATGTGTATAATAACAGCACCTACCTCACATAATTTTCTGAGGATCAAATAAACTAATATTTGCAATGTTTGGCACATAGTAGGTACCCAACACATGCTTGTTTCCTTCCTTCCTTCTAAGATCTAGAGTTTAAGCAGAGATTCCCAAAGTTGGAGATACCGCCCCCTGGGGGCCATTGGACCAATCCAGGGAGACAATAGTAGCCTCTAGCGCAATTTGAAGGGCATTGAATAAAAATAAGGGGGTGGTAGAAGTATAAAGAAAGAAAAGATAAGAAAATTTTGAAAAATCATTCATGCATGTTTCATCTGTTATATAACAGAGTTAAAATAGTAGTGATTACATTATTTTCCAAATAAATACACAAAATGCAAGTTATAACTGATCAGTGATCTAGTCTGCCAACAAATCTTAACAAGTAAGTGCTGGCAGGTGAGTGTACATCATCGGGAAGTCCAGAATGCATTGGCAGGAATATATGCATATATAACTTTTTTGCAATATGACACTATACAGTTACATGATGCAATATTGCATTATAAATATTTCAATGGAGGAAAACCCCCCCAAATTTACAATAAATTATTAAATTTAAAATGCATCATTTTTAAAAAATAATATTTTATATTTTTTTGAAATGATGCAAATTTCAAAAAAATCATTACAGGGTTAAAGAAAGTAGATTTCAAGAGGGGCACTGAGTAATTTTTTTTTTAAAAGGGGGCAGTAGGAGAAGTAAGTTTGGGAACCTCTGGCTTAAAGGAACCTCAAAGGTCATAAAATCTCACTTCCTGTTTTGCAGATGAGGAAACTGAGCTCTAAGGAGGTTGAGTAACTTGCTCAGTGTATACACATAATAAAGGTCAGAGGTAGGATTAGAACTCTGTGCTGAATATGAATCATACTTACAATATTGGCAACCATGGGTTGCATCTACATCTCCCACATGGAGATTTGGTAATTGCTTAGAAATCTACTCTATAGAGTTAGCCAACCTGGATAGTTGAGACCTAAGGAATCCATTGAATTTGTGGCTGTTCAGATACAAGTTATTTCTACATGATATCACCATCTGCAGTCAGTCAAAAGTTCTCCAAGTGGGCACGATACATGAGAGTGAGAGCATAACCACAGCTTTCAATCCAGATGGTAGTTTAACACCTGGTGTCAAACAAGCCAATTGGCTCCAAGAAACAGTGGCCCTATTGAGACACCTTCTGTGTCTTTCCCAAGGGCCAAATGCTGATGAAGTCTCAGAGAAAGTCCCCTCCCTCTCTAGGTTCTGATTGACATAAATCTGCTTTTTGATTCTCAACCCACAAAAGAGACTCTGATAAATCAGCTGCCATAAGGAAAGCTTGTCCTCCTGAAAGGGCCTAACCAGAATCGGATTTGCTACCAGCAGAACAAGCTCACACAGATATGGGAGGTGGGAGAGGCCAATTCCCTAAAAACTAAGTCCCAGGAAATCAGCTTTCTACTCTCATACCCGGCATCTTCACTAAGAGAGACTTCTAGCAGGTATGGCAGGGGACTGTTGTGAATCCTGACTAGCAAAAGCGCCAGCATCTCGCTGGCCCTAATAGCTCTCAATAGCTTGGCATCCCCTGAATTTAACTGGCCTTTTTAGCTCTCAATATCCTGGCATTCCCTGTACTCACTGGCCACAGCTCTGTGATTTTAGCAGCCAGCCATCCCTCAGTGGGTCTGCCAGTGAGTGAAAACCCCTGATCATCATTCCCTATCTGCACACTAAAGCCAAGCCAAGCCCTGAATAATCAGTAGTCTTATCTCTAAATTTTGGCTTCAAGAAATGAGACAGACTAATAAATGAAACTCCTTCCAGATCAAAAAACAAAGAAAAGCAGAAGCCCCTTCTGATTTAAAGAAACAAGACAAACGACAAAAAAAGGTCAAACAGCAAAATGCCCCAAGACTTAGAGTCAGAAGACTAGATGCAATCCTAGCTCTAACTCTGAGTAGCTGAGTGACCTTGGACAAATCATTTCACCTCTCCAGACCTCAATTTCTTGATCTATAAAATAAAGATAATATCCACATTAGAGGAATCAAAGAACTGTGTTCAAATCCTTATTCTGCCTCTCCCTCCCGGTATGAGTTTGGGTAAATCACTTACCCTATCTGGGCTTAACCCAATTGTAAAATCAATGAATTGGACTAAATGACCTCTAAGATCTCTTCCATCTCTAAATCTACAGTCTTGTGGCCCTAGGAAGTGCCTTATAGAGCTGCAGCAAGGACCAAATGAGATATTTGAAAAGCATTTTTCTAAGCCATAAATGTCAGTGAGATGGCCCGATTAGATGCATGTATGAGAACAAAACCAGATGAATTGCCTCGTCAATCTTAACAGGCAATTTATCAAACCATTTGATTCGGTAAAATGCCCCCATTTTTGAACACCAAAGGATGGATTTGGTTGCCCCATGGCAAACTGAGATGACCAATGAATTTTTCTTCTCCAGGGAAAAGAAATCACTACATTATAGACCCAGGCAGAGATCCCACCTCCATCTCTTTCATCTCCCACTGACCAGAAAATGATACCTTTTCTTAAGGATGAAGAGCTTACTTCTCCGACTTAGTCTGACCATCTCCTTGCCTGCCTGGACAGTATTTAGTGAGTCTAATTAGCAGAAGGAGAAGGACTGAGAAGCTTCAACAATGAGTCATACAGAATGGAAGGACGCCTGTTCAATGCCCCACATGGCTCCAAAGGGCCATTCAGCGAAGCAGACGTTGTTACTGAAGGACCGATCCCACACTGATGTGCATGCAGGCCCCTTTCGAGATCAGTGATCCATGCAGCTCCAGCGGTAATGGGATCAGATCCTTAATACCGAAAACCTGCACCTGTTAGGCCCAGAACAATGAGTCATTCTAAAGTCGGCGGCTGCTCCAACTTGCTCTTTTCCAGATCGGTGAAAAGAATCCTTCCCTTTCTCTCAGAACTTGGTGATCACTAGGCAAAGTACTCTGACGCTATTTGCAAAACAGCCTACAAGCTGTGAAAATGATGCTATTACAGATGTAATGCCACAGACCCGCTAGCCTCCCATTTGGAGAATAATAGGCAGTAATCATATCTTCTTTCCATTTCAGTGGGATGTAAATTAAACACATGTGAATGCACTGCGTGGGGGTGTGCATGGATACATACATACACACACACACACACACACACACACACACACACACACTAGATTTTTAATAGATGATATATGAATCAATAGAGTCGGTATAATAAACAAAAGCCCTGAACTAGGAGCTTGAAGGTTTAGATGTGAAATCCTATTTCTACATGGAAAGTGCTTTGCAAACTTTAAAGTCTTATATAAAGATTGTCTACTATATATTTATTACCACCAAGCATTATTTGTGTGACTTTGAACAACTCCTTCAACTTCTCTTAATTTCTCCATAAAGAAAGAAGGGAAGTTGGGGGTCAATGATCTTTAAGATTTAACTGACAATTTACTTAATTGTTTTATAGAGCAAAAGTTCTTAACCTTTGGGGTATTATGCATCCCACTGGCAGGTGAAACCTATGTGCTTCTTCTCAGAATGATGTTTCTAAATGCATAAATAAATCATATTGGTTTATATATGAAATCAGGTATATTAAAAATACATTTATCAAAATGTATGCATGTGCACGTTTAAGTTCATGGGCCCCAGGTTAAGAATGGGTAGTATTGAGTAAGATCTAAAGAGGTCATTTCTTTCATCCTAATCCTTCCAGGCAGAATTGCATCCATCTTTAGAGTCATAAGATCATATATTTAGAGCTAAGAGGAATCTTAGAGTAGATTTTTAATACACACTACATGCAGTTATCTAGTCCCATCATTTTCTTTTCTTTTTTCTCTTTAAAAAAAAAAAAGAAAAAGACTGAGGCTCCTTCTGTTCCCAGGCTAGAATGGGAGAAGGGGGGCTATTCAGTGTTTGATGTACTCAACTCCTAACCTGGGGCAGTTCCACCCTGGGGACTCATCTTATCAATGCCAAACTTAGTGTGCACATTTGATCATCATAGAATATTGCAGGGCTCAAAATGACCCACTAGCCTCAACCTTTCCAATAGTATGGATTATATGTGTTACCAGCTTTTCTTTTTTTCCAACCAAAATCTGAACGATAGGGCCCAGGAAAGTTGCAAGTTTCCCAGTCATTCATAAAAGTAGCAGAGCCAGAATATGATCCCAGATCTTTTGGTTCCAGAGTTATAATTCTTTTCTTTCCTTTTGTGTGTATGTGTGTTGTAAATTGTTTTTTATAAGAATTTAATACATATCAATATAAACATTTCAATATACAAAGGGGGAAAGGAGATTGTATATGAATCTGTGAATTTCTCTTATGTACAATTCTTTTTCCCAATAGGTTCAGCTTGAGGCTTTTTTGTATATTTCAAATTTAAGCCATTGTGATACTGCCCTGTTCATCTGTCCCTTTCTGAATATCCTTCCACTCTTTCCTGCTTAGTTTTTTTCATGATTCATCTTTTTTCTTTCTTTTTTTTTTTGTTGGCATTACTATCACTGTTCCCACTCCCCCCTAACACTTCCCACTTTAAAAAAAAAAAAGGGCAAGGAAAATGTAATAAATAAGTATAGTCATGCAAAACATATGTATACATTGGCTGTGTCTGAAAATTCATGTCTCATTTTGCATCTCTAGCTCATCACTTTTCTGCCAAGAGGTGGGCAGTAGGATTCATTATCCATTTCTGGATTTGTAATTGCTCACACTGTTGACCTTAGCTTTTCAGTCTTTCACAATGCCTTTTCTTTGGTGCTGACATTATTGTATAAACTATTCTGGTTCTACTTCCTTTACTGTGCTTCGGTTCATGGAGTCCTCCTATGTTTCTCTGAATCTGGTTCTTTTGTCATTTCTTTTTTTTCACCATAAGTATATGCAAAACTTGAATTCATAATTTGTAAATGCCTTAGATCATCAATACTGCTTTTCTCCATTGCACTGGAATTGAAAATATGTCTAACCTGCTTAAAATAATAATCCATGCAAGCTAAAGAGACATATTATAATTTACAATAAAGCAGACTCTAGCCTGACCTAGATTTTTAAAAAAATAATTTTGCTTTCCATTCAGTCCTCATATTTGTGCCTTTCCCCCCTGTAAACCAGTTTTTAATAATTTTTTCATGATACATAGAATAAGACAATCTATTTGTTTAAATCTAAAAGTGTTGTGGTCCTATCTTTTAAAAATTATTTAATTAATTTATTTTGTCATTTCTTATAATGTCAGAATATTCCATTCACGCTCAATGATTTCCTCAACCCTTACCCAATGATAGGCACCCACAGCAAAATGTGCTGCTATGAATATTTTACATATATGTATGCTTATATGTATTGTTCATGTATCTATACATATATACATGTGTGTTGTGTGTATATTTGATGTTGAATCCTTTCAGCCCTATCCAACTCTTTATGACCCCATTTGGATTTTCTTGGCAAAGATATTAGAGTCATTTGCCATTTCCTTCTCCAGCTCATGAGGAACTGAGGCAAATGGGGGGGGGGGGGGCAGGTTAAGTGACTTACCCAGTATCACAAAGCTATTAAGTGTTTGAGGCAGTCCTAGCACTCTATCCACTGTGTCATATATATACATATATATATATATATAATAGACACATACACCCATATATATGTGTATATACACACACGTGTATATATGTGTAGATATGCATATATGAGTACATATACATTGTATGTATATGTGTGCAAATATGTGTAACCATGAGTTCTCTTGGCACAGTATCATGTTGCATCTCTCCTTGCCCTAATTCCTTGCTTCTAAGCAGATAAATATGGAAATGTTACAACCCAAATGCTTGAATAAAGTGGATTCCACAGCATCCTTCCATAAGCTGCTTCAACATAGTGGTTACCCTCCTAACCAAAATCTTTTTCTTATGTTTAACTGAACTGTCTCACCAAAATTGAATGCCATATTTTCTTGTTCTATATAATATCGATAAGATCTGCATTCTCCCCATAAACACAGAATTTGTCAGTCAATAAATATTTATTAAGTACTTTCTATGGACCAAGCACTATGCTAAACATGTGGGATACAAAAAAAAAAAAGAGCTACAAGATAGTTCCTGCTGTCAAGGAGCTTACAAACTGATGGGGGAGACAGCAAGCAAACAAATATGTACAAACAAGCTATATACAGGATAAATAAGAAATCATTAAGAAAGGGAAAGCACAAGAATTAAGAGGGATTGAGGAAGGCTTCCTGTAGAAGATGAAATCATAGGACTTAGAGCTAGAATGGATCTTAGAGATAATGAAATAAAACCCCAAATGGACAGAGAAGGAAATCAAGGTCCAGAGAGGTGACTTCCTCAAAGTCACACAGCTAAAAAGGGCAAAACCAGGATTCAAGCCTGGGTCCTTTGGCTCCAAATCTCTAGTACAAATATATTTTACAGAGATGAATAGTTTTAGCTTTCTGATTTTTCTTCTCCAAGCTAATTGATCACAGGACCTATTTTTCATCCTTTAAATGATTTTTGATGCTTTTCCAAATTTTCTCCATTTTCCTCATGGGGATCAGATCTGAAAACAATACTCTAATGATCAATGTTGAATGAGTACATCATGGAAGGATCTCAGACAGGATGAGAAAATATTCTATTTCTAAGCAGCCTCCAAAAAAGTAAGGAAATTCTTCAGCCTCCTTCCGGTGTGAAGCAAACTTTATTATTATAGAACTATTCTTCATTCTTAATTTCAATCCTTTGACCATGTTGCTTAAGTAAGTGCTTTCCTGTTCAGACCCCTGTAAAGATGGAGGTTTATGGCCCTCCTCATAAATCAGAGCCTTTCATATACAAGAAGAGCCATAGGGACTGCTTTAACCTTCAAGACAAATAATCCCAGATTAATCATTCTAATCAATTGCATCCTTCTCATAGAAGCCTAAGCAAGTGAGTGAGCAGAAATTAAAACCCCTGGAAAGGTTCCAGAATTTAGCTAGACAGAATTTCTGCTTTTCTGTATTTCTATTTTTAATATAGAATACTAGAATTTTTGTTGACTTAAAGGTGACTATGTCCAAACAAGGCCATATTGGATAGGAAACATGGTACAGGAGGAGCACTGATCACCCAATCAGAAGACCTTGGCTTCACTCCTGCATTTAACATCTACTACCTGTGTGACTTTATAAAAGATCTTCATCTCTCTGCGCCTCTTTTCTCACCTATAAGAATGAGGGGAGATGGCCTACGTGAACTCTAATCATTCTAAATCACTTCTCTCAGCTCCTCCAAATTAGATCCATTTATCAACCACTAATATCTTCATAATATATAAACTGAATAATTTTTCCCTTTTCCATTCATTGCTCTGGCATGAGGTAGGTCCAATATCTTCTTTCCTGTACAACTATTTTTAAGACAGATTGAAGATAAAGCAAATAGTGGTATCTGATATTTAGGTAGAGATGTTAATTAGCTGTCCCTATGAAATAATGCCAGGTTCGTGGTATTTCTTCCCCTTTTCACAGACATATCAGATGGAAATCCCGTGGAGAGATTCCCCCATACTAAAGGCATGCAGGAAATAATTAGTCATAACTTAAGATATTGAGGTTGTACTTTTATGACCATATCAGATGCATTATAAAATTATTGGAGAATCATTTAGTTATACAACTGGAGCCTGAGGAGAAAGTGTAAAAACAAAGGGGGAATGTTAGGTTAGGGTGAGAGGGCCAAGTGCCCACATTTCAGAGAAATTATCTCCTCTGAGAAATAAGGTTTCCATAATATTTGAGTAGATCCTTGGGGAGAGTGGGCTCAAACTCAATGAGCAAACACAGTCAAAGGGTAAACTTCTAGCTTCTTGCTACCTGAGTCCTTTTCTCCCTTTAAGGAATCAAGCTCTCCTTTGGTGTAGCAATCTTTTGGGGTTCCTCTAAAGTCTCAACATTGTCTTTCCTTCCGTATGTTTAGCATCTGTCTCTCAGCTCCGTCTGCAACTGTTGCTACTTTAAAGAGATTTCTACACTCAGTGGGCATTACCTCCTTCAAAGTGAGTATGTCCAAAGTTCTAGCCTAAAAAGGCCAAGGTCTTTCATTGCATCCTGGGCCATCTCCAGTCATCCTGAGGAATGTCTAGTCCCTGGATCCAGATGGCTCAGGAGGAGAAAGTGAGGCCGATGACCTTGCACAGCCCTCCCTCAAAGTCAAGTGTAGATCATATCATCATTTCTCTGATGTCATGATCTGCTTTGAAAACAAAGGATGAATACAACAACCCAACTACCTTTAGTAGATACTGCTAAGGATGCTAATGGGATTTTCCAAAGTTCACAAGATCATTCATTACCTGGTCAGTTAGAAGGGCTGGGGAGAAGAATGAAGGAAAAGGCAGAAGAAACAAAAAAGAAAGAAAATGCTTTTCTCTCTCCAAGGACACTTCCCTCTCAGGATTCTTTCACTTCTAGATTCAATCACCATGTGACTGGCCTGCTCCTGGAAAGCATAACTCCAAACTGGACTAACTGGTTTTATGTAGGCCCAAAGGTTTGTCTGATTCTTTCAGCCTATCACAATATATGTCCTATGTAGTATTATCTGTGTAGTATTATTGATCCAGTGACTCTTTCAAATTGATTTGGTCATATTGATTGATTAAGCACATAGGCATACCTAGTTTTATTAATTGATTGAATCAAGATACTCAGACCTTCTGTGATTATATAAATTGAGGTGGAGTTCATGGTTTGTTTGTTTTTTTTAATCTGTGAATGTCGTGTAATTACTCAGTTTTGAACTACAGTCAGGAAGATCTCAGTTCAAAACCAGCTTCAAGTGCTTACAAGCTGTCTGACTCCAAAATTTTATCTTTTGTATTTGCCTCTAACTCCTGTTTTTGGTTAAAAATACATATCCTACCCAAAGGTGATCTGCTTCTCTTCTAATTTTCTTACAGTAAAATCTTTAATATTAAAGTCACATATCCATTTATTACATATTGTTAATAGAGGGTAAGATACTGGTCTAAGCCTAAATTTCTGCCAGATTACTTTCCAGTTTTTATGAAACAGGGAGTTCTTTCAGAAGCAATTTGTTTTGGTTTTGTTGTTGATGTTGCTTATTGAACACTAGGTTATTGAGCTCCATTGTTTCTGATTCTACTGTGTCTAGTCTGTTCCATTGTTCTATCTCTCTGTTTTTAACCAATACCAGATGACTTTGGTGGCTGCTACTTTATAATTTAGTTTGAGGTCTATTAAAGTGCTATTCCCTCTTCATCCATACCTCTTTTCATCATTTGCCTTGATTGCCTAGATCTTTTATTTTTCCAAATGATTTTTTTACTATTTTATAAAGGTCTATAAAGTAGCATTTTGATAATTTGACTGGCATAGCAATAAAATTGCAAATTAGCTTGGTAATAGTGTCTTTGCCCAACCGAGCCATGAACACTGAATATTCTTCCATTTATTTAAGTTGCTCTCCATTTCTTGGCCCAACCCAGCCATGATCACTGAATATTCTTTCATTTATTTAAGTTGTTCTCCATTTCTTGGCCCAACTCAGCTATGAGCACTGAATATTCTTCCATTTATTTAAGTTGCTCTCCATTTCTTTAAGGAGCACTTTGTATTTCACTCTATATAAATCTCTTGTGTGCTTTGGTATATTTTATTCTCCAGATATTTTATACATTTTGTGATTATTTGGAATGAGACACATTGATTACTTCTAAAAGCAAAATGTGTCAGCAGGAGAAAAAGGCCACCAACTATTCAATTCAATCTATTTCAACAAATATTTGTTATGTACCCATTATGTGCAGATCACTGTAGTGGGCACTAGGGAAGATAAAAAAAATAACTCATGGAGTTCATTGTCTTATAGAGGGGAATGACAATCTGATGAAATTAAAACAATCAGTTGGACATCTGGATGTTTTGCCTTAACAATGCCAAAATATCTGGATGTTCCCTGAACTCAGATATTAGGAAACGTGTTGCTCCATCCTCTTTCACTATCTACTTTTCCATTGACCATGTAGCTATTGTTATCACTGTTATGAATAATAATAGCCCATGTTTATGTAGCTCTGTACAAAGTGTTTTGTAGACATTATTTTGTTTAATCTGAACAACAGCTCTGTAAAAGTAGGTAGCAGAGTGTTAGTAGCAAGAATATCAGACTAGGAATCCAAAGACCTGAGGCAGAATCCCAACTCCATCACCTCCTAGGACCATGACCTTGGGAAAGTGACAACCTTGCCATGCCTCAGCATTCTCACTGTTAAAAAAATTTATAGTGAGTGCTTGCTGGCTCTCTCTCTTTCTCCTTGAGCCAGACATACATCTGTCTCTTATGAAACTAAGAAATAAACCTGAGGGTCTGAGCTCTCTCTCCTCTGCATGACCATCAGTTTGAGCCCACATAAGCTCTCCCATTCTCTAGGTTCTAGTAAACAACACTATGCTGACCCTATAACTCATACTCTAGAATAACAGGATGCCAAGAGAGGTTCTGCTCCTGTACCATGGGATGAGTAATGCTGCATTTGGTTACGAAGCTGGCTCTGGAAGACCAGGATGCTAAGATGCTCTGAGGACTTTTTTAACTCATGTTGTCAGAGACTCTGCTCACTTCATTGTTCTTGTGGTGTCACCGTGCCATCAAAAGCACTGAGGCAATGATAGAGGTTGAAGCCCATAGGTGTCTTCAGCAAATCAGAGTCTCTTTTTCAGTATATGATTAGTGGACCAGGACTGGTTATAGAATGTGCAGACATGCTTCCCAGTCTTTCAAAGTCAGTCCAAGGCACCATCTGAAGCCTCCGCACATACCAGACCCCCATGATGGAAAATAATACTTCAATAAGGACAAAAGGCTTGTTGGATTAGATGAACTGTATTGGATTGAATCAGATTCCTTTCCAACAAGGTCTTGTTCCCATGCACCTTTTCTGCCTCATGCTTATACTTTTGGCACGTTAGTCTTGGGTCAGACATCTCCCCCGTAGGATGTAGTTGAACCAGATGGCCACCAAAGGATATTCAACTTCTAAATCTACGACTCTTGATGCTATGATAGGCAGAGTGAATAAAACACTGATCTCTAAGTCAAGAAGACTAAGTCAGGCCTCACCTCCAACAAATACTGGACAAATCACTTAACAGGTCCTGTGCCCAGGCAACTCCTTTGGACTGTAAGTTGGAGAGCAAGTACTGATTTACATTGGAAACAATTTCATCACTAGAAGTGCTGCTATCTCCATATGCACACTCTACTGAATCTGCCCAAGTCATAGATAATTACAGTTAGTTATGACTCTACCTGTGGGTTACCCTTGCCTCTTGCCTCTTACATCCAATTAATTAACAAGTCTTGTCAATCAGAACAGTAGGAGGGGTGTGATTTCACCTTACTCCCCCTCACACACTATGTACTAGACAAACTAATCTACTTGGTGTTCCTCAAATGTGACATTTACTTTGGTTTGTCTTGATTCTTTACTGCAAACTCCATAAGAACAGGACTGCGGTTTATTTCATCTTTGTATTCTCTGTCTCCGCTCCATCTAGCAATCAGCCCAGGGAATCGCACATAATGGATATTAATTAATCTTTATTGAATGAATATATATTCTGATTATTTTAGATAAAAAAAAATAAAGCTTCGAAAGATGAAGAGATATGCCCAAGGTCACGCAGATGGTAACTGACAGATACAGATCTGAAGCCCAAATTTTCTGATTCTAAGTTCAATGCACTTTCTACTATACCACACTGTCTGTGAAAAAAACTTAATAAAAAAGCATACTAGAAATTCTCCAGTACATACAAATTTTGGGGGGAAAGTACATAAAATCAGTTTTCTTTTCTGTTTATTCTCACTCACCATGCATCTCTCTCTCTCTTTTCTTCCTCTCTCTGTCTCCCCCTTCCTCCCTCCCTTCCTCCCTCCATTTGTCTCATCTCTCTCTGTTTCTCTGTCTTTCTGTCTCTCTATGTCTTTGTCTCTGTTTCTCTCTGTCTCTTTCTGTCTCTATCTCTGTCTCTCTCCCCTCCCCAGAGGCAAGAAAGCAGTTGGCTATTTCCAGAGGAGACACCAGGCTAAAAGGGCTAAAAGGGTCCACCTCCCATCATTGGAGCAGACTGTTTCATGATTGCCTCTTTTAGTCCAAGAGATGATTGAAGACCGATAACTTTTTACTTACTTGGCAAAGCATAAATCCTTCACAGAGGGGATCTATTGTCAGGCCATCTTGACCACTTCAAAAGCCTAGTACTGTACCTGCAATTGAATGCTGCTTAGTGTATGTGAAATGATAGGTGAGCACTGAGGTGGTGAGTGAACCTTTCCAGCCCTTCATTGGCTGCCCTGTCCCTGCTGGGAGAAAATGAGTCTCTGCTTTGGATCAAGAGAAACACAATTACCTTCTTATCCATTTTCAAACAGCCTCTTTCCTTGCAAATCTTTCCTAATAAGAATAGCTTATCTTTATTTACCAGGTAGCCCTTGTCGCCTTTGAGATGCCAAAAGGCCCAAAAAGGGAAGCAGAGAGAATGAGTATTTTCTATAAAATCAGAAGGAGACATAAACACATAAAGGTGTCCTTCTCCTAAGAAGACACTGACTTGTTATAGGTCAGTTCGGGGTTGGCTTTTTTCCCTTCTTTTTTTAAGTGAACTCTGTTCTACTTAGGACTAAGATGAATTGCTAGGCAGAAAATTCAACCTCTGTGTTCTATTTCTCCTTCTATAACCTGGAAAAATAACAGATTCTGAGGGCTCCAAGGGTTTAAAGGTCATCCAACCCAACCCCTGCCTCTACGTAGGATTACACCTATAAACTGTTTGGAAAATCTCAGCCAAAAGGGATTATATAAATAGAAGGTTGTTTCTAAATGAGTGGGGGAAAAATGAAGTTCAGACATTAAGACTTTTTTGTTTTATGAAATGCCTGATGACTTTCGGATCACTTTACTATTCCCAACACCAACCTTTTTAGGTTTACAATCCCCATTCAGAACAGCTGGCCATCCATATTTTATTTAATCTATTCTTTGAAGTGACCCAGATTGCATTTCAGAATGTTCTGGAATGCATAAACTGTAGACATGTGCAAAAGTATATTAAAGGATATAGCAAGTTAAGACCAATAGTCTATAGGTCTGTG
Source organism: Potorous gilbertii (assembly GCA_028658325.1). Lineage (NCBI taxonomy): Eukaryota > Metazoa > Chordata > Mammalia > Diprotodontia > Potoroidae > Potorous > Potorous gilbertii. The sequence continues at coordinate 590,891,723 of CM053770.1, read as the reverse complement.
TGGTTGGTATAATTTGAAAAAGAGAAGAGTCTGGTTTGAGTCTGTTTCAGTCCTTTTATCAAGGCAGGTAAACTCCACCATAACATGATTCCACATTCTCTCTACCATAATTCCTTCTGGTGTTATGGTATGTATTAAACATTTAATAGATGCCTTTTCATTAAATTTAATAACATTCACTTTGTGAACCAAAAGAATAACCATTTTTCTAGACTAATGTTGTTGTTTTTTAATGTCATGTGAATTGTCTCTACATTTATAGATATATTGGTAAAATCTGATCATAGCGAGGTAAGTCTCTGACTTGTGGCCCTTTGTTCCAAATGGAGTTTAAAATATCAAGAAAGTATGGAAGAGGATTTGAAGAGAAATCATCTCTCCCTCCTCAAAGCTCTTGTAGCATTTTGTTTCTACCACTTTTTTTATTTGGTCCAGTGGTAATGGGAACTCTGTCCACTGATTCAGATCAAAGATCAACTCATACATAACATTATCCTAGAGAAAGAAATAAGGAACAGAGAGATGAATTTCCCTGAGTCACACAGTCATTGTGTCAGAACCTGAGTTTTCCTGCCTTATGTGACTCCAGTGTCTGTTAGTCCCCTCCCTAATTACTTTATATTTACTTTGTATAGATTTTATATGTAAGTATCTGTGTAAGGCTAGTCAGAAAAGTCTTTGAAACAGGGAGCTCCATCACGATATGAAGGAATCAAGCCTCTTTCCCTTGGAAAATCTCATCTCAATCCCCAACAAGGCAAAAACATTAGACTATTCTTTTCTTGCCTTCACATATACCATCACATGTGAGTTCTAATAATTTCTTTTCCTCTCCCTTTGGTTGATGTTTATCAAACATGATTTTTCTTGCTTGTATAAAAGCAAGCTTATATAAAAGATGGATCAACAGTAGTTTGGAAACAAGAGAAAGAAGGCCGAACTACTCAACTCCTATTTTCTCTATCAATGAGTTTCTTCTTTGAACTGGGAAGTACTGAACAAAAATAGTTAATGAAAATGAAACTCAGGATAAGTGAAGAGATGGTAAAAGCACACTTAGTACCCCTCAAAGAATTCAAGTCACCTGGCTCAAATGAAAGGCACCTAGACTTAAAGGAATGATGTAGACACAGTATATATAAATTTCAGCAAGTTATTTGACAAAGTTTTTCAAGATATTCTTGTACACAAGACAGAGATGTGTGGTCCTAGATCAGTGGTATCAAACTCAAATAGAAAAAGAGGCCACTAAACTATACATAAAGATCCCTATGGAGTACATACTTAGAAAACCACAAATTAACATTGACAATGTTTATTGTATTTTTATTTATTTTGTTAAATATGGGAAATATTTTTAAATTTAGATTAAACTTTAATTTGGTTCTGGAATCCCTTGGGGGTATAGAGGACAGCAATTTGACCTAAGTACTGCATGTTTGACACTTCTGGCCTAGATGATAGTACAGCTAAGTAAATTCAGAACTAGTTGATTAACTGGACCCAAATAGTGCTAATCATTGCTAACTTGGAAGAAGTTTTTCATTGGATTGACCAAAGATGTGTCCTTTCCTTTATACTGCTTGATATTTTCATCAGGACTTGGATGAAGGCATAAACTGTATGTTTTCCTTTGCTGGGAAGGAGATGATCTAATACCAGAATTAGGATGCAAAAAATATGTTGACAAGCAAGAATGATGGACTGAGAGTAACAAATAGCATTAAATAGGAATAAATGTAAAGTAAAAAAAATGTAAAAATTCAACAAAACAAATACAGAAAAAGGGAACACGGCTAAACACAATTTAAATTATTTTTCTATTAAGATTTGAGGATTTTAATGCAGTAAAATGTGACATGAAAGCAGCAACAATAATAAAGGTAATGTGTTCTTAGACTGTATTAACAGAAGCAGCATGTATAAAATAATGGAGAAGTCTTATCAGATTGGACACAGGATAGCTTTGAGTTCTCTTCCAACTACTTAAATTCTAAATGACAGGATCATAAATATGATCCTCAGAGGTCTGTCTCATAGTCTAACAGCTTCATTTTAGAGATGAGGAAAGGGAGGCACAGAATAACTGGGTATGTAATCCAGCTGTATAATTAGCCCAAAGTCACTCAGGTAGCAAACATCAAAGGTGGAATTCAAACCCAGGTCTTTTGACTCAAGACACGGTCTTCTCTACCCTGCGCCAAAATTCTAGGAGTCTTTGATTCTACAGCTTTCACGGGAATGTTGAAAGGTGGCAGCAAGCAACAGTCTGTTACTCCAACCTATTCTCTATATCACGTTTCCCATGCTTTAGCCCATTGTATAACGAGCATCTTTATAACATACAGCGTCAGGGCTGAGGTCTAATCCCAGCTCTGCCTTTGCCATCCATTTTACCTTGTGCCAGTGTGACCCTTTCTGAGGATCCAGTTCTTAAAGAGAAAATTCTGGTTGGGTCTGTTTCAATACTTTCACCAAGGAAGGGAAACATCAGCCACAATAATATGATTTCAAATTCTCTCTACCATAACTTCTTCGGGTGTTGTGGTATATAGTAAACACTTAATAAATGCCTTTTCATTTAATTCAATGACATTCACTTTATGAACCAAAGAAACAACTATTTTCCTAGAGTAACAGGTTGTTGTTGTCACCTTCCTGTGTATGTAGTACAATGTTCAAGTCAGTTTCTTCACCTATAAAGGGGGGATGATAACATATTTCCTCCTTCATGTAGCTGTTTTGTGTGAGTCAACTGAGATAATGCAGGCAAAAGCATTTAGAAAATTACTGAGCATTGTACAAAGACAAGTGGTTGCAATGACGATTATCTGTAGTAGTTGTATTATAACAGCACTTTAAGATTTGCAAGGCACTTTCCAAATATTATCTCATTTGGAGTAGTAGTAGTGGTACTAATGACTCCATGAAGACGCCGTATTCAGAAGGCTTGCTCACGTCGATTCTTAAGCCAATAAACAAAGAGAACTGAGAATGATGCATATAACTCAGTCATTGATAAATTTCTGATATTAAGGGGAAATACGCTGAACAAATTATCGGGATAATTTCAGTTCAGTTTTTAAAAAATAAAGTATAAACCATAATGGTATGAATCTAGGTTAAATCACAGAGGGAATTGTCAGGTATGGGTTAGAATACTGAGTGACTCAGATCTCTTCCAACTCTGAGGTCATGTGATTCTAGGAAGTCTTATGCTTGAGTCTGAAAAAAATCAGCTTTCCAAATACAAGATGAAGGAGACGTGACTAATCACTAGTTCATGTGAAAAAAAGTAGGGGCTTTCATGAGTTGTAAGTTCAGTATGAGTCAACATTACGATATAGCAGCCAAAGAAAACAGTTCATGTGACCTATTGAAAGCTGCAAAGAAGGGAAAATGCCCAGGTCTCTGGAGGCAATTGTCCTATGTACTCGCCTCCGGTCAGACCACACCCAAGTATTTTGTTCAGTGCAAACTACTACATTTTAAGAAGACTTTTGATCAGATGGAGAGTGGCCAGAAGAGAATGACCAGGATGATGGAGAGTTTTGAGTTTATGCCACAGGAAGTTTGGTTGCAAGTACAGCTATGTACTTGGGAGATAACGGGGTCCCTTCCACTTGAGGTCTTGAAATAATGACTGGCTGCCAAACTGTTAGAATTGTTGTAGGAGAGACACAAGTTGGACTAGGGGACCTTTGAGGTCTCTTTCAGCTTAGAAAGTCTATGATTCTGAGGAAGTCTCTGCTCAAGTTTCTTATTCTTTTGCAAGTAAATTCATACAACGGCCAGTAGATGTCAGTGAGGGATAAGAAAATGCCTCCATGCCCACAGCATGGCTGCCAATGCCCAGTCTTTTCTGCAGAAATGCGTTTTGTCTGTGAAAGTTTATTCAAAGTGATAGCTCCCTCCTCAAAGAAAGCCCCTGAGCAGCAACTGCAATAATTTTTTGATCTTATTTCAGTCACTGTGGCACAGTGCCACCCTGGGGAGAAGTGTTTCTCCTCAGAAGGCCCCAAAGTGTTTCCACCATGAAGCCATCTTTTGGCTCTGGCTAATGTTGAGCGTTTCAGTCTCATTGACTCTTGAGCCTCAGTTTCTACTAAGAGAGGAGAAACTTTGAGAAAAAAAACAAACATGACTGAGAGGCAAGTACTTGCCACTCTATGGGAGGCCTTTTGAATTTTAAAGTATTGAGTGGGGAAGGGACCTCAAAAACCAGTCCCTTCATTTTACCGAGAAGGAAATTGAGATTAAGTGACTTGTCCAAAGGTCACAAGGGCATAAATGGGATAGAGTCAGAATTTGAATGTAGATCCTGCAATGCTAAGCTTAGAACTTGAGAAACACTTGGCATTGCACCATTGGAATACTGGGGTGAGCTGATGCTGGGGTGGAATTAGTTTTAAGGTTTACTCAGCCACACATTAAGGAAACTGGACTTTGCCAGCTGCAAATGGACTTCTAAAATTAAGTGATCACACTTCCCTTAAGAAATTTTAGACTTGAAAGGAACCATATATTTTGTATTTTCTGGTTCAACCATCTCATTTTCTTAAAAAGACACTGAAGCTCACCAAACATAAGTGGTTTATCCAAAATCACACAGGTAGTCAGTGCCAGGTCTCCTAACTCTCAGGCTGGTACTCTTTCAACCATAGTCCTTGTCTCTGAAAGGATAATCTAAGGAAGAGCCAAACCAGCTAGGAGCCTGGCATTTGTTTTAGTCTATAAAGTGCCATGGATTCCAGTGACCCAGGGGCCCACAGGTACACTTTTACTGTGGGTACTGCTTGCAAGTTGGCATTCAAGGCCTTACACAATCTGACCTGCTCACGCTCCCTGTCCAGCTTTATTCCTAACAAAAACCTCAACTCCATCTGATCTCCTTACTGTCTCACATACCTGTTTTGCTCATTTCTACTTGTCCCACTCCTCCAAAAAAGTAACTTTAGATTTCTTCTACATATATTTTGTATATTGTGTGCACATTGTTTCCCCTAATAGAATGTAAGCTCCTTGAGGGTAGGGGCTGTTTCAGTTTTATGTATTCCCAATGCCCAGCAGATAGTAGGTGCTTAATAAATGCCTGTTGATTAATTGCCAACCTCTCATCTAGAATGTTCTCCCCACCTCCATATTCTCATCCATCAAGGTTCAGCCCTTGCCTTAAGCCATTAAATTCACGTTGGGGCCTTCCACTCATTTTGATGCCCTCATCCTTTAAACATTTTCAGTCATTCCTTCATGAGTAATCATTGTCATATTGTTATGTTCCTACATGTATATCTAGTTACTTCAAATAGCTCCTTCCCCACCAAAACAAAAACAAACACACAAAAAATTTTATTCCTATTCAATCTATATAAACTTTTAATATACATACATGTATATATACATTTCATATACATATACATATACTATACACACATGTGTGTTTATATGCATGTATATGTATGTATATATAATACACACACACACACACACACACACACACACATATATATATATATATATATATAGTATCACATTCTCCAATGGAATGTAGAGTCCTCGAAAAGAGGCCATTTCATTTCATTTTGTCTTTGTATCCCTGGTACTCAGCACAATGACTGACATGGAAAAGGTACTTATTAAGTACTTTGTTGAATTAAACTAAAATGTTAGCCTATCTTACCACTCCCTACTCCCTACTCCCCAGTTGTTGCCATATAGTGCTGGGCACAAAATAAGTCATCAATGAATTGAAAGGAATTAAATTAATCTGGATTTTTGGTGGGTTGCTCCATGGAACAGAACAGGAACTAATGGACATAAGTTGGTTATAGGGAGGTAGATTTTGAAAAAAAATCTAAAGAAAAATTTTCTAACAATAAGATACTCAACAATGGAATGGGGTACCTTATGAAGTATTAATCATCACTGGAAGTGTTCACAGAAAGACTAGATGGCCTCTTGCTAGAGGTGCTGTTGGGAGGTGAATTGACAAGATGGCCTCCAAGATCCCCTTCAGCTCCCAACTCTGCTATTTGCCATCTGTAACTTTAGGAAAATCACCTCCCCTCCCTTGGTGGTATCTACGAAATTATGGAGCTAACCTAGGTGATCAAGTTGTGCATTATCCTATCCTATATGCCAAGGTTTCCTCCAGCTCTAAATCCTATGAACTGAAAGAAATTTTATGTTTATATAAGTTTAGTCCCATTGATTTGAATTGTTTTATATTTGGCAATTATTGGATGCTAAGAGACAAACTGGTCCCAAAGTATGGTAGTAGTAGTGGTGGTGGTAGTAGTAGTAGTTGTTGTTGTAGTAGTAGCCGTAGTAGGAGGAGTAGGAGTAGCAAGAGCAGGAGGAGGAGGAGTGGTGGTAGTAGTAATGGTACTGGTAGTGGTAGTATTAGTGGTAGTAGTAGAAATGCAAGGAAATAATAGAAATTGTGCCAAGTATCACTGCAGGCTATAAAACTTTAGCATCTACCAGATAACTACCAACATATCGCCTGTTGTTTAGAATTATCCATTAGAATCTTGCCATCTGTCATAAACAGAAAAAAAATTCCTATACTATAAATCTAAACCCCCAAAAAGCTTTGAAAATTCAACTAACACACTATACTAGAACCAAACCACTATCACAGAGAAAACAGTAAGTAGCCCACAATCTCCCAAACACAACACATCGTTAATCCATGAAAATTTAAGAATAGAATTTTTAATGAACATCACCATACCAAATAGTCCATCTCCAAACTACGTGGGATGAAAAAGTTACAAAACATAAAGACCTACAAGAAGAAATCAAAATCATGCAGCAACGGGAAAATGTCGGAATCATTCCCATTGTCCTATCTGCTACTGGAGTTGAGCCCAAGATGCTTTTGGTGATCTTAGAGAAGATGAACTTAAATGTCTCTACTTTATTCAACAGCAAAGATCAATGATTTGATCCTCTTGTGCACTAGTCCACAGAACATTAACATAAGAGAAGAAGAGCAAGGCAGAGACTTGTCCTAAGGCTGCTTGTACTTGAATGCCAACAAAAAGCATGACGTCATAATTACTATCATGACACACTCACCAAGACAACTGAATCCTCTCTTGTCCTTCTATATCTTTAGGATCATTGTTCCAAATTACACTAGTTGGCATTTTCATCCATATATTCACTAGGGCTATCCCAGCTCTCTGAGAGAGATGTCTTAATTGAATAAAATAATATTCTTACGAATTTCTAATTTTTATTAAAGTGATGCCTTCTTCATCAGGTTTTTCATAATACCTATTGTTGTACTCGTTGGCCTTTCTTACAACTTACTCTAGTGTGGAAAGATTCCTAGACAGGGACTTAAACTTGGGTGAAAGGTCTAACTTTGCCACTTGGAAGCTTTCTAACTTTGGACAAATTCCTTTTTTCTGAACCTGTTTCGTCATCTGTAAAATTAGACCAATAATCCTTTGCACTACATATTTGACAGGTTAGAGCATCAAATGAGATGATAGACAGCTTGTAAACTACAAAACACAACATAAATGTGAATGATCAACATTGTACTGAATTAGAATTTTGCCTAAATTTCACCTAAATATGTAGGGGCATAAGATTATAGACTTAGGACTGGAAGACACTTCAGAAACCTTCTAACTCAACCCTCTCCTTTTAAAAATATGAAAATGGAGGCTCAGAGAGGTTAAGAAATTTGTCCAGAGTCAAACAGCTACTAAAGTGACAGAGTTTGGTCAAATACATATGGAATAAACTCCAAAGAGCTACACTAATTATTGTGCTTTCCTAAAATATTGTTCTATTATTTTATTGAAAATAAACAGGCATGAGTTGGGGATTATATATCTCACTATAGGTATATTTGGTTACAACAGTGGCTGTATTCTTGTAGGAATTAATTGTGTGCATTTATTTACCTTATGTTTGAACATAGTGGTACCTGTGCTCCATCTGAGAATATCTTACAATGCCAAAAGTGCATTGCCTCCTATAATACTTACTGATTCACTATATAATTGTGAGGTTGCATCTCAAAGTGATGAGATCATTTTACATATATGTTATACCTTAACTTAAAGTTATGTTTTGAAGGTTTTATGCATTATGCCCAATGGAAAGGGATGTGGGCCTTTTAGAGAAAGTGACTATATGTAAAACAAACTTATGAGTTATGCCTTATAAAATTAAAATCTATCTTCTAAAAGGAGTAGGAATAAAATCGTCAGGCCACAATAATTTTTATGTTTTAAAAATTTTTATAAGCATTTATTCTCTCTCACTTCTCCCCATCCCCTACACTGAGCAATAAAAAAAAAAAAAGAACGAAACCTTCATGATAGAATTCATCATCTAGCCAAACAAATCCCAACATTGTCTGTGTCCAGAAATGTAAGTCTCATTCTGCATTTTAGGTACATCAGCTCTCTGGAAGGTGGTGGGTGGCATGTTACTTTTTCAGTCTTCTGGAACACTGGTTCATCATCCCATTGACTCAAGGTCTAAAGTCTTTCAAAGTTGCTATTCCTCTATAATGTTGCTGTTATTATATAAATTGTCCTAGTTGTGCCCACATCACTCTGTACCAAATCATAAATGTTCTAAGTTTTCTCTGAAATTGTCCATTATGGGGACATTATTTATGGTTCAGTAATATTCCATTTATATACTACAATTTGCTGATCCATTCTCCAGTAGATAGGCACCCCTTAGTTTCAAGTTGGAGACTACTACAAAAAGAGCCACTATAATTATATTCATACATATGTGTCCCTTTCCTCTCTTTGATCACTTTGGGGTACATGCTTATAGTACGGGATCAAAGGGTATAGACAATTTAGTGACTTTAGTTACTTTCTCAAATGAGTAGGCTGGGTCACAGCTCCATCAACAGTGCTCTAGTGTGACTACTTTACCAGTCTCTCTAACACTCATCGTGTTCCTTTCTTGTTATCTTTGACAATTTGGTGTTGTGGCTTGTCTTTCATTTTCAGAGACAATGACATCAAGGAACTATATCTTGACTCGTGTGTGAATTAGATTTAAGTGAGGCAGAGCAGTGCAAAGCCATCAGCCTTATTTGTCTTCCTGAGTTATTGAAGTTCAGTGGTGGGACAAAACTGAAGATGACTGGAGATTAACCAGTATGTAGTGGATAACTTTGGTATCTTAGGTGCCTGGCCAAGCTCTAAGTGTTCCACAATGCCTACACCAGCCGCCTTCATGGCCGTTGGAAGAAATTATTTTCATTCACCCATTCTACCAGGGGAAGACTTCACATGTTTGGGGTATTCATCCCCCTAACAGCAAAGGGTTTGAGATCTGTCAGTTACCCTCAACCCAATTTAGTCTGCCTGTTGAGTTTTACCAGGATGTGGCCACTGTCCATCCTACAGCTTCTTAGAGCCACAGGTGAGATTTGAGTGAAGGTGGACACCAAAGGTGAATGAGCTACTTGAAAAGGGCTTGGCAAGCTGTTAGACCAGAGGTGCCAGTCCTCCCTGAAGAGCCCATGTGCCTCAGCCAATCTGATAACTGTAAAGTAGATCACCATCCTTTGCACCTGGCATTGGGGATACAAAAAAAGGCCAAATTCTCCCTGTCCTTTACGCATTCATGTTGTAATAGGGGAGATAACATGCAAGTAGCTACATGCATACAAAATATAGCTACACAGACAGACAGACATAAACAGATAGACCAATTGACAGATGGAAGATCATTTTACAGCAAAGTCACTTTGGGTTGGGAGCTGGGCTAGGAAAGTCCTGCAGAAGATGAGAACGGAGTTGAATCTCCAAGGAAGCAAGGGAAGTCAGGAGGTGGAGGTAAGGAAGGAAAGCATACCAAGATTAGGAGACAGTCAATGAAATGGCATGGAGTAACAATATGGTATGTCCTGTTTAAGGAAAGAAAGCCATTGTTGCTGAATTGTAGAGGATGTGGAGGGGAATAAAGTATAAGAAGTTGAGAAAGCTAATTGAATCAAAAAGGCATAACATCTCTCCCTCATGTAAGTACCCTATAGGGACCCTAGATTATTCATCCAATAAGACCAAAAAGAAAATATCACTGCTACTCCAATGCTCAAAACAATTCAACAACTGGATTCATTGTCAGTTCAGTCTATGAAAGAAATCTTGGAACTTTGGCTCATGTGTGCAAGCTCTCATCTAGGGGTGCATAGAAGATGGGCTACTATAGTCTCCTGTGTTTTATGTACTTATGGTCTCTTCCTACATATCTATTTTTCCTCTCATTCTTCTCACTTTAGAATGTACTGCCCAATCATTCATCCAGCCTACTAATAAATATTTCTCACCTGTTTGCCAGCTCTTTCTTTCATTTGTTACACAAGGCTTTGAATAGACTTGAAAAGTCCGCTCAGTAACTCTCTGATATGTTTTGATAATGCACTCCTTGTCCTGTTTGGATGGCTCAATTCCAGCCAATGTCTAGACAGAACTCCAGGTCAAGGAATCCTTTACCCATCCACCTTATCTGAGGATGCTCAAGAACTTGGCATCACATAGATTCCAAAGGTCTTTCAAATTTGACACATGAGAACAAGGTTGCATCTGCACCTCAAAGGGTAAAGTTTCTTAGCCTTCTCAAAGTCAAGGTAGCCCCCACAAGATAAAATTTGTAACGAATCAGCAAATGACAACACACACACACAAAAAAAGGTAACTCAGACCCATTTGTTATCTGTTGACTCAGCAGTTCAAAAACACTTGGAGAACACTTCACAGTTGTTAATGGCAAACATATTTATTTCATTCTTGTTCAACATACCTAGAATGTAGCATTCAATTCAACAAGCTTTTATTAAACACCTGCTATATGCCTGGAACTGTGCTAAGCCTCAGGACACAAAGACACATAGGAAATATCCCCTGCCCTCAAAGGAATTTATATTCTGCTGGGGAATAACCAATATGTACAAGATAGGGTAAATACAATATATAAGCAATTAAATACAAAGTATTTGGCACAGAGAGATCACTAACAACTGAAGTAGGGTGGAATGGGAGCTGGGATCAAGAAAAGTCTCATGTAGGAAGAGGAAAACTGGACTTGTAGATTCATATTTGGGACCCCCCCCCTCCCAAAAAAAAAACTCAGGAAGGGCCTTCCCTACTTTTAGTTAATTACAAAATAATCAAAACTCCAACCTGCCTGTGGAGGGAGAAATGGGAGGCAGCTGGCAGGGACTGGTTCCCTTGCTGTGACTCAAGCATGTGTTTTTTAATTAATTTCTGTAGTTTCTCCTTGGGGTCACCAAGTCACCTAAGGAGCAAGCTGTGTACCTGGCCTTCAATCATTCAATGCAAGTTTGTGGGTTGATTGGTTGAAGAATCACAGGAGGTACCCATTTGTTAGAGACCAGAAATGGGGGTTTGGTCAACTACATCTAGTTATTAACTTCTCTCTATTTTCCATTAAAATGGTGGCTAAGGAGGAAATGACGAGGATATTTTCTCAGAAATTGATGTGACTAATAGCTTCAATAAGGATTGAGCTTTTATTCCTGAAGACTTTCTTCACTTGAGAAATGTCCTGATATGTTATCTCCACCAGGACCAACTAGACATCCCTTCCACCAACAAATCATAGGCTCATAGATTTAGAGCTGAAAAGAACATTTGAGCTGATAGAATGTAATTCCATTTTACAAAGACTGGAGGGATTAAAAGTAACTTGTTATTACATGGGAAAAAATAAAATACTATTAAAAAAGTAATAAAATAACTTTCCCAGGGCCACTCAGCTAATGTGGGGTAAGGAGGAATGTTCAGGGGAATTAAATAAATGCTGGCTCCAAATACAACCTTTAATTTCTGTGGCATATTAATTAGTTAACTGTCTAGTGGGTACCTGTGCATATTTGTATTTAAAAATCTATTGGGGACATAATCAAAAAGACTCAACTCTTCTTTTTAATGTCAAAGAGACTTTTTTTTCAAATAGGGTAATAGATCCATATTCATTCATAGACACAGTTAAGATTGTAACTTCCTAAAAGAAAATTGTTTTCTTTGTACACATATGCAAATCAGAATTGCCATTGAATAGAAAACTTTTATTTAAAAAATAAATGGAAAAGTTTGGGGAAAAATTGACATACTATTTCCTGGAGTTATGTCAGGATCTCAGCAGCATCCATTGCTAATACCCTGCTCCTGCAGCCCTCACCTCCCCCAGGGGCTTCCAGTCACAGGTTATTCTCTGCAGAGAATACCCAGGATAGGGAATCTTCATAAACCAATTTCACTGGGCTTGGTTTCTGTGCAGCAGAAATCATAGGGAAAAATTCTAGATGCAAGGATAAGACTTGGTTTGTTTGATAGATCAAGTCTCCTCAGGAATGTTGCATGCTTCTAATAACTATTTGCCTTGGACTGGCCTTTCTGGCTCCTAGCTATCTTATTACCCATTTATCACTGTTAACTACTGTCTTCCTCTGACCCCTAGTAATTAGGCTTACCTGGTTGGCTGCTCAGGTTCTGCTGTAGTAGTCTTGAGCACATATTAGACTGACCTAGTTCAAGCTTTTGTCCATAACTAGTCAACCTAGTTAATCAAGTCCAAATGGGGACAAATTTATCTTCAAGTTATATAGAAAAAAGGATTTCTATAGAGCTAAACTATTAATCAACATTTCAAAGGGCCATGATAATATACAACCTACTCTGATCCCTCACAATTCAATTGAAAAACAGTGTTTGAGCAAACCAGTTTGCCTCAGATTCAAAGCCATATTGCAGGGTCTGAAGTAAGTCATGGTGGAACGGACTTTCATTTTTACAGAAAAATGAAGATGAAATTTACTTTAGTCACTTGAACACATAGGAACGCCAAGCTTAGCTGCACATTTTTCTATCTGGTCTCAGGGAAACAGAAAGAAACAAAGTTGTTTCTGATCTTTTATTTGGTTGCTAGAGAAGAAATATGCAAAAAACTTTTATCATTTCCTTCAAATTGGAGAGGGAAGGAGCAAATAATGTGAAGACAGCAGATTCATGAATATGGTAGATACATAGTTTAGAAACTTGAATTTCCATGATAACTCTTTATAAATATACTTACAATTAAAATGTCCTGTACATAGCGAAGGGTTCCTACTATTCCAGCTTCCTTAGATACCTCCCTGGTTAATCTCTCTGAATCTTTTCAGCCCCCAGGTCTCCAAGTCTTGACAGTCTTTAGCAGCAACTAAAACATGTTGGTGTGCTCTGTTAGCCATATGGTTATAATATAACTTAGGTAAAATAAAACTACAGTAAATACAATAAAACTTTATTTTAAAATGTAAAAATAATTCTTCACTCTCCAACTGAACAAACCAGCAGCCGAAGTACTTGATCTCTGAGGGCCAAGGTTTGGCTACCCCTGGGTTACATAGCTGACAGTGAACCCTCTGACAAAAAAGGGCACATAAGTAGATAGCTGTAGCTGACCTTATAACAGATTTATTAGTATCAAACCATCCTGTGTTCTTTGTACTTGAGACCTCAAGGCATGATCTAGTTCACAAGATTTCCCAAGGATTATATGCAGGTAACACAAAGCAAAGGCCAGTGAGAAGCAGCAGACCCCCGGAGCCATAGTACCTCGCAAAAAAGAGGTCTCATTTGGCTCAGTCTATTACCTACTTCCAATTTTCTCAGCTCTAAAATAGCGGTATAAAAAGCTAACCCCTCATCTATACAAAAATCCATTGGAGAAGTCTCCTCCTAGCGTTTATGTACTGGTGGTCCACTGGAGAGGGGAGAAGCTACATGTGGAGGGAGTAGGAGGGAAATAGGAGAGACAGATAGAGAGACACAGAGAAAGAGAAAGAGGGGGGAAGAGGATGGAGAACAGAGATAAAGGAAAGAAGAAAAAGACAATGGAAGCATCTGCTGTAGACTAACTATCCTGCCTGTAGCAAACATCATTGTTCATTGGAAAGTCAAAGACTGTGTAACACCTGGATCTCTTCGTTTTATGGTGAGCAGAAGGGACACACTGAAACTCAATTCAAAGCAATGCCAAAAAGTTGGGCAGCTAGTGAAGGGCAAAGAGGAAAAATACTGGTGATGTAGCCATGCTAGAAAGTATGAGGCTCCTGCAGCAAAAGCATCATGCACCCACTAGACTGAAAAGCAGAACCACAAAGAATGAGCAGCTGTGATACCACCTGTGCCAGCTACAAGCCAGAAAACCATTCTAACACAGGTACAGTCTGAAAACAAAGGTCAGAAGAGTCAGCAGCCCTGGGTTTGAATCCTGACTGTCACCTGTTGCCTCTGTGACTATGGAAAAGTTACCTTACCTCTTTTATCTATAAAATGAAGGGGATAAACTGGACATTAAGATCCCTCAGAGCTCTAGATCTGTGGTCTATGATCCGAGGCTCTTACCAGTCTCTTAACTATAGCTGCCATGTATACCCCAACTCCACATGAATAATACTTTTGATGAAGCTAATAGAAGCTAATTGGAAGCTTATCAAATGGGCATTGTTGCAACTAAGCAAACGCTGTTCCAAGATAAAGAAAGTAGCAACAGGACTAGTAAACAGGAATTAAAACAGTAAACCAGCCTGTTGAGGGAAATGGGGCTTCTTTCTTTATCCGAGATCCACATAATGTTAAATCTCACCTCCTCCAGAAAGCCTTCCCAGATAATTCTAATCCCTGTCAATTCCTCTCTTTTTTTGACTCCTATAGCATTTTTTTACCACAAAGTTAAACAATTTTGTCTAGTATTTTTTTCTACCTGTTTTGTGTGGATAAATCTTGTCTTCCTCCCTCTCCCAGTGGAGTATTTCTTGAAAACAATTACAGTATCATATGATATATATATACTTTTAAATTCCTTCCTTCATCCCCTACTCACCCACATTCCCAGTACCTAACACAGGCACTGTGATCTCACAAGCATTCTTAAACACCTACTATGTGCAAGGTCTTTAGCATTGTATTTCTACAAGGCACTATGTACCCTGCACTATGTCAAGTAGTGGATACACAAAGATAAGAAAACCAAATCTGTCTCTCCACTAAAGCTACAATTCTACTAGAATACAGTAGATGTTTAATAAATATATACTTATTTTAATTAAATTGAATTAAATTGACTCAAAGATGATAAATATCCATTTTTTTTGGGAATATGCCCCTCTCTGGAAGCAGATTAAGGGACCCTGGAAATCCCAGATGCTTCTACATCTGTGCCCAAATCATCTCAGGCTCTGCATTATGAGGTTGGATCTGAGTCCCTGGTCCGAGGCTCAGTTATTTTCCCTATGGTCATTTTAAATTTAGCAGGATCTCACAGAATCTCAGGTTCTGTTCCTTCTGCTTTCATATGATCCTAGGTTTAACTTTGCAAACCCCATAGTACCTGGCACAATGCAAAACCCTGTACCCTGAGGATATTCAGTAGAAATTTGTAGTTAATGACAATGACACATGGAGAAGAGAAAGGGAAATTTGTCCTTAGCTGTCACTGGAATGTGCTTTTTAAAAATTTCTTAAAAATAAATTAACTTTAGTTAGGATTTTAATCCTGCCTGCTGTTCTCTACAGATGAATACTGCCTACTTCCCAAAATTCTCCATAAACACTTCTGTTCAGTTGCATCCAACTGCCATACATTGCACAAAACCTATAATTAAAGATGAGATTGGAGAAGAAGGGGGTTGTGTGGATCTTTTTTTAATAAAAAGTTATTTGAATTTTCATCCTGTAATAATGTCTTTTATCCTTAAATGCTTAGGTTGAATATTTAATCTCCCTCCCTAAAAAGAACTCCAAAACATTTTTCATTCAAATTCTATTCTTCTAGCACAAATTTCATTTCTTTGGACTTTCCCAACTGTTTTTTACATCTTTTCCGGTACTGCCTTCAGCCTTCATTTCTTCCATCCATGGAGCACATGCCTTGATATGTGCTTCTTTTGAAGTATGGGTCAGGCAGGAAAAGACTTGCATTGCCCAGCAGGAAACTGCTGGAATCATCTTCCTCCTCCTCCTGCTTTGATTCCCCCATGGAAAATCCAGCACAGTTATGACAAAGAAAGAGTGAATGATAAATTTCACTGTGCAGGGAGGGGAAGGGGGGGAGGGTAGTGGAGATCCAAGGAAAAGCTATTGATGGTGCAGAGGTGTTTGAATGGACAGATGCTGCTAGATTCCATCTCCTCCAGCCTGGTCCCACTGCACCCGCAGGAGAAACTGAGCACAATGCCAGTGTGTCAGTCTACAAATTTGCTGTAGTGCTTGGTGCCACAGTTAGAAGCAGTAACCTTAAATTGAAATTCTGGGAACCTATTGGAAATTCTGCAAAAGAAGCCTCTTTTTAAACAGCCATGCAGATATTCTTTCCCCCAGGGAACCTCTATTTTCATGTCTCCATGTATTTGGGGTATGCTTAGGCATTCACTATATGCATGGAAGGGAACTGTTTAATAGAATTAGATACCATCTCCATTTAGAATTACATAAGGATCTCAATTTCAGTAACTAGGTGCCTGCTTTGTATCCTGAAGTCTGGGTAACTGGCCTGGTTTCTTGAATGAATTGCCCCCAGTTCACTCAAGGAGTAAAGATGTACTCCTTAATCTTAGTCCCACTGCTTTCTGTGGACAGATTTCCAGAATACCAGTTGCCTGCATGTCCACTTATGTGGACCTCCCTGATTATCTAGATGTCTTGTATCTGTAGCTCTATCTTATTTCTAATCCCCAGCAATCTCCAAATTGGCCTGCCCCCTAGACCACTAGGACAACAATCTAGAAGTTCTCCCTTGGGGAACAGAAAAGGAAACCTTTGGGAACTTCCACCCACAGATTCTACATTGTAGAATCTACATTTTGGTCTACACAATGCCATCCAGGTGGGATTTGCCACCATTCAAAGTGGACTGGAAGAAGCATTCTCTGATCCCTAGGTTCTTTAATTGGTTTTATTCCTATACATTGAAATGGGCTGTGAAAGGAAGCTATAGATAGTGTAGAGATTATCCGTTTTGGAGTCATGAAGACTTGGGTCCAAATCCAGTTAGCTATGTAAATCTTATAATACACTTTACTATAATGAGAAGTGCTAGGAAACAAGTACCAAACTAAGTCTGTCTTTCTATCATCTCTTACATAAAGACTAGCCCTATAGCCCAATGAAAATAAAATGTGTCTTCAGGTGAGTAAACAATTACATGGATAGCATGTCATAAAAAGGAAGAAATACTCAATTGCTGTGTTTCACTAATGATATGCACTTATTTAAGAAAACCTAAAAGAAACATGATATAATTTGGAATCAGAAGACCTTGCATTTGAATCTCACCTTTCTTACTCCCTGTGTGAAATTGGGCAAGTCATAATTCTTCATTTAGTTTACTCATTTGTAAAATGAGGAGGCATTCATTTCATTTCAACCAATATACTGGGCACTACAAGAATACATATGTGTGTGCATGTATATGTTTTATATATATATTATATATATATGAATTAAAATGCTAAAGTCTCTATCCTCCAGGAGGGCATATCCTTCTCATAACATATACCTAGAAGAGCTTTTCATTATAAAGGAAAGAGATGAGGACTTAATGTCAGAAGAGACCTTTGAACCCCAGCTGTGACATTGAAATGTTGTGCCTAGGGGACAAGTCACTTAATCTCTCTCTCAACGTCGGTTTTCTCGTCTATAGAAAGGAAGTGATAGTAATTTTACTTTGGTAGAGACTGTATCACTTGACATATAGTCTTGAACACTTGTAGCTACTGTCTCCACAGGGACTTTCAGTAGTGGGACATTTTCCGCTTGGCTTTGGTGCTGGCAAAGATTGCTATGACATGTGTATGTGATGCAAGACTTAGAAAAGAAAGAGAAAGAAATGGTGGCCCAGAATACAATACAGTCACGTATGTCATCTGCTGCTTATCAGCATTATATTTCCAACAGTCAGATGGAGACATCTAAAGTATTAGCCCTTGTCTTATTTAAGTTGCCCCCTCTTCAGTGCTCATGTTTCCAGGATAGACAGGTGCACAAGCCAGATTAACGCCCAGCAGAGTGGGACCCTAATGCCAGTGATCCTGCTTTACTGATTGTTCAAGCAGCTGTGACCAAGAAAATCATAGAAAAGCTCCTGTGTGGCAAACTGTTGTGAGTTAAACTGCCTGTGTCCTGCTCCCATTTGGATAGGAGACAAGAGATTTATGAAAAGATCCTAAACTTCCAGTTTGGCTCTCCCACAGTTAGAGTGACTCAAAAGACTGAACATGAGCTTCAGTCTGAAAAGAAGGTTTTGCCTTGGGGTTTGCAGCTGGGAAGTGATTGGAATATTATATTCTATAATACATCTTTCTGATGCTTCTTCATTTTACCCTGATTTAACTAATCTAATTAAACTGTTTAGTTCACTATGCACTCGAAGTCTTTGTGAATTTTAATATCCCAGATCTACAGGAGGGGGAAGGGGTATAATGAGCAAATGACCAATTTAGTAACCCAAGATTAAAACCTAGGATGTTACATTCTGACTTACAAAATGCCTTGAGCCTGAAGTAGTCTTCTGGGACCCTCCATGTCAAGGGAGCCGCTGGGTTTATTATTTCTATGGGGTTGTCATATACCACATATAAGAAGGAGTAGAAGATCTACTATGCTTGTACTAGATAATTCACAGGTTTGTTCAGAAGAAATTAATTTGCAAACATTAGCACACTACATAAAACGGAGTTGTACAGTTAGAGTAGGATTCTGTAGTGGAAAGAGTACTGATTGTGTCTGGTTCTTAATGTAGTTTGAATGAAGTTGGGATTCCAGAGTACAGTACAGAGGCAGGGAAAACACCACAAGACAGAAGATGGCAATCAGTAGAGAGAAAGTAAGCAAGTCAACTTTGCTGAAGAAGAAAGAGTCATAATACAAGGTGGTTATGGGGAGACAGGATGAATGGGGAAAGAGCAGGTCTTTCTGAGATCCCCAGTGGAAGGAGGCACCCAAAATCATAAAGCCCTGTGAGTTTTGAAGGTTATTCTCTGAGTCTGGCAGGATTAGGCATTGAGGAGAGAAAAGGAACCCTGGAGCTGGCATGCAGGTCAAAGTTCAGGGACTGGCGATGATTCATGAAAGGGCAGGGGTGGAGAAGGATATGTCTGGGGAAATGGAATCTAGTTGGTATTCAAATTCTCCACCAGCAGAGAAAGGGAAAGCTTTTGGCCTTCCCCCAAAGCCTTATTATGGTCAACTGACTCAGGGGATCTGAGTTTATTGGAATTTCTCCCTCTCTTTACTGGAGGAAAGACTATCGAGATCCTTAGATCTGAAATCAGAGAACAAGAGCCCAGCTCTTGGCTATACCCCTCACAACTACACGACCTTCATAATATTACCTCAAGTCTCTCCATTTCTTCAATAATGGGTAACAGTCTTTCCGACAAAGCTTGAACATTATTTTCTTTAGTCTTGAAAGAAGGCCTAAGTCACTAAAAACCTTGGGAGTTGTATGTATTCCAAGGGTAAAAAAGGGAAAGTTAACCTAACACCTGACTGGAAAGTAGGATTTTCCCTCTACAGTAGTTTTTAAATTCTCTTAAGAGGAAGAGGGGAAAGGACAAGGGAAGATGAGATAAGTAGATAGACTTTCTCTTGACACAACACTTGAGGTTTCTTTCCTCAAACCCAAGCCTATAAGGGAAAAACCAACATAAGAGGTGAAAGCTAAAGGGAAAAATAGAAAGAAGGAGGAGGAGGAGAAGGAGAAGAAAAAAGAAGGAGGAGAAGAAGAAGGAGGAGGAAGAGGAGGAGGAGGAGGAGAAGGAGAAGGAGAAGGAGAAGGAGAAGAAGAAGAAGAAGAAGAAGAAGAAGAAGAAGAAGAAGAAGAAGAAGAAGAAGAAGAAGAAGAAGAAGAAGAAGAAGAAACAGACATGGAGAAACTGGTAGTCCTTCCTGTGCCTTTACCTCAGCTGGGTACACCTGGCACCCTAATCATGTTTTTTTATTCTGTTAAAAAGGAGCATCTGACTGAGCCGGTCTTATTTCTCATGGGTACCTGTGATTGACCCTGCCTTCCCTCTGCTACCCCATCTTTTGAATTTCCCTGTGTCACTTGGTTAGCATCAATGGTTGGGTAAGGGGAAGAGGGCACACGTAGGAGAGTGATCTTTCTTAATCCAGGGCTGCGATACCAACCCACTCTCAGAGAGCTTTTGCTTCCTCACTGGAGGAATAATCACAAACCAGTCATGTTTCATAACTACCTTTTCAAGGACAGAATAATCACCAATTTAGGGACTTTAAAAACCTACTCTATTAGCTCACAAGTCTAACCTGTTATGACCCCTAGTGGTTACATGTGAAACGATGGGGTTGGACCTAAGAGTCTCTAAGATTCCTTCCAGTTCTAAATATATTGTCCTAAGTATAATACAAGGTTGGAAAGTGACAAATCAAAGGAGAGACCCAGAAAAAGTGTCCTAAATTTGAGGAGAGAGAAAATGCTTTTAGTGCCTGTAATGTTTTACAGAGGTGGCCCCTGAACTAAACCTTGAAAGAAGAGAATGCTTCTGAAAGGAAGGGATAAGGTAGGAGTATATTCCAGGTATAATGAATAGTCTACACAAATGTATGAAGACAGAAAGTGATATTTTGGGCTCTGTGACATGCTAGGAGTCAAGTTTGGCTGGAATGCGGAGTACATGAAAAGAAATTATATAAAATAACTCAGGAAATGTAAGTAGAAGCAGACTGTTGGAAAGCCCTTTATCCTTGGCTATGGAATTTATATTTTATCCTATAGGCAAGAGAAAGTTAATTATTCAAGGTTCATAAGCAGGAGAGTGACATGGTCAGTCTTGTTCCTTAGGAAGATAATTTTTGGCAGTAGCATTAAAGCTGGAAGACTAGTGTACAGGCTATGACAGTGGTCTAGGTGAGAGGAGACGAGGTCAAGAACTATGATTTTGCCTAGGGAAGCAAGGAAAATGAATGAATAAAAAGAAAAGAAAAGCATTTATGAAATAATTGTTATGTACCAAGCACTGGTCTAGGGACAAAAGCAAAAGTAACCTATCACATGCCCTCTAATGAATGGAGGAAAAACAAATATAAGAAAGTGGTGGCCAGGGAAGAGTGTTTGGTTCTGAGAAGTTTCAAGGACGGTATGAAAACAATGAAAACAACTGACATACCCTTTCCACAGAATCAATGGTACTATTGATTTGGTTACTGTTCCCTGAGCAAGAAGTGGACAGCGACAAGGGGGAGATAGGGAGAAGCAGCTGAATGGATGATAAGGTGATGGTCAGAGTGGCTAAGGTCCTTACCCTCTAAAACTTGGGGAAGATTCTTGTGGGAGCCTAGGCTGGGAGAACATTCAATTCTAAATCATTCTGCCACAAAACTGGTGAATTTAACTCTTAATCCAATGAGTAGAGATGATTACCCTCTGATTCCAACTTCAAAATGCAGATGAATAGAAACATTTCATCTTCTTGACATCAAGACTAAAGATTTTTGTTCAAGTTTCACTTTTGATTTTCCAGAAATATTGGAATGACTTCATTAACCCTATGAAGGGGAGAATGTTAGGTTTGCTTTCCTGCTCCTTTTCTCTTCATCTCCTCCAGCCTCCACCCCCAGGAATTTAGTTGGTTTCTCTCGAAGATTTGCCTCCAAGATTCTGGCTGAATTTTCCAGGTTATACTTTGTCACTTATCTATGTGACAAGGGTTGGGGAAAATGGAGGAGTAGGGAAAGTGTGTGTGGATATAATGCTCCTATATTCAAACTTACTGAATTTTTTTGGTTGGTTTTCCACATCACTCTTATTTGATGATTAAATTGTAAAGATAATAAAGAACCAAAATAAGGAATGCCATAAAAAATGTAGCCTTGAAAAAGAAACATGCATATTCACAAAGAAAGCAAGAGATAACAGGTCAACAGCATAATTGACAAGAGAAGAGAAGGTGGCTTCCACCCTGTCCTGTAAGCCTTTTGGGAAAGTAAGGCATAACATGAAAATGGAAAGGTATAGATGAATTGCAATGTGCATTATTTCAGAGAACATCCACATGGATGAGATCAAAGATCTATTTGCGGGCTTTATTATTTACATATCATGAAAACCCATGAGGGTTCACTCTCCATTGAGTTCATTTATTGTCTCAAGCCCCAAGAATTTCAAGTTTATGCCTGAAAAGGAGGAGAAAGCCAAAACACTTCAGACAACCAAGGCAACATTTACCTGATTCATGCAAACAACTCGACACCCCCCTCCAAAGACAGTATTTTTTTATACTTCTTATGATCATAAGATTTAAAACTGGAAAAACTCTTTTCTCTGACAATCATTCCACCTTATCCCCTCATTTTACAAATGAGAAAACTAAAGTTTAGCTAGAGAGGTTAAGTGACTTGACCTAGGACACATAGGTAGCAGAGGAGAGGATATTAGGGCTTTGCTCAGGGGTGGTGAATTTAAAAGGTGTTGAAAGTATTTTGGCACCTAGAATCAACAAAATTTAACCTCTAGTTATAAAAAAATGAAGAAAAAAAGAAAAAAAAAGAAAGAAAGACTGAAAGAAAAAAGAAGAAAGGAAGGAAGGAAGGAACCAGTCAAAATCAGAAGCCACCAGATATAAGCTCCACTCCAGCCCAGTTCTAATCCTTCGTCCAAATGGTTCTTTGAGGTGGGGATGAGATCAAAGTATGACACGTTTCATGCTTGCTCATATTAAAGCCTGCTAGGTGCTACTCTCTGGCCTGGAAATATCAGCTGTCTATTACCTTCCAATACTTCTGGCTTTTACCCTCCTTGTTAGTGAGATGTTTGCTGAAGACTGATAAGAAGAGGTACAACTGTGCTCTCGGGAGGCACCAAACACTGTGTATTTTACAGTTCTTTAATTCTCCCTTATTATCTTCTGATCCTACAACTGAGGTCTTTGACTGCTACTTTCATCATGCTATCAGGCTTCCTTTTGATGCCTAAATTAATACTAATGGGAAGCTCTCAGCTGTTTGCTTACTTACTTTTCTTCCCTGATCAGCCTCTCCCAGTTGAATTGCTCTGCCTTGGTCTATCATTCCTTTTAAAGTTCCAGGTTCAGGGGGGAAAAAAGTCCAACTAATTCACATTTTGGTTAGTGAATTTGCATCTGGATACTCTGGGGGGCAGGCTAGATGTCTGGACTATCCCCCAATTGACTAGATAAAAATATTAACAATTCTAATACATTAATTATTGCTTCTTCTCCAGCCTCTCCTCTTCACTCTGGCAGTATAATCCTATAATCTGAACACATTGACACCTTGAGAATCAATGCCAGGAGCTGAATTTCAAAGGGCTTCATAATCTGACTCTTTCCAGCTTTTCTAATCTTATTTCATCTTACTCACACTTACCTTGCTGTTCTTTGATGCAGTGACACTGGCTTCCTTGCTGTTTCTCAGATAAGGAACTCCATCTCCTGACTCCAGACATGTTCACTGGCTGTCCTCTCTCCATCATCTCTGCCTGCTGGCTCCCCTGGCTTCCTTCAGGTTCCAGGTAAAATCCCACCTTCTACAAGATGCCCTTCCTGATTCCCCTTAATGCTAATATTTTCCCTCTGTTGATTGTCTCTAATTTATGCTGTCTACATCATGATTGTACACAATTGTTTTCATGCTATCTACCCCTATCAATCTATGAATCCCTTGATAGTAGGAACTGTTTTTTTTTTATCTTTTGTTGTATCCCTGAAGATTTACATGGCACACAATGGGTCCTTAATAAATACTTGTTGACTGATTAGGCAAGACCAAACAATAATACTTTCAGCAACCAATTTTTCTGAAAATGAAGTCATTACCATCTACACAATGTCATTGAGTACCTCAAGAATGTTTTACTGTTTGCAATATATTTTACCTACTGGCCTAATAAGACCTGAAATTTCACTCTTACAGATTTATTCCTTTAAATCTTTGTACTGATCAAGAGTAGACTAATAAAATAAAAATAATATTGGAAAGGTTAAGGCATTGAGCCAGTTTTAGATACTAATGACAGGAGGAGTGAGGAAAATGGAGAAGATGCCCTAACAAACCGTTGAGACCAAAAAGGGAAGAGTTTTAGGTGGAAGGAGAATGGCTGCTCATTGCCTGAGGTTGACCACTAGCCACCGTTTCCTAGGGATAGGAAACTGGGATGAAGCTCAGTCTTTAGGATTCAGATGAGACCACATCTTTCACCATGACTTAGTTCCCCATTTCAAGCACACACTATGGGTGGGCTATATAGCAGCATAAACAATGACCCTAGACCATCACAGACACTCATGAACACCACCCAACAATGACACAATGGGAAGAAACCAAGGCCAGACATTTACCCCCTCTCCAAGAATAAAGAATGAGTAAGGACACAATTCATCTCAATCTGCATGTCTTCCACTTACTCTCACTACACAGTGCATGTGTCCATGCAATCAGCTGCCACTTGATTCAGCCATTCATGATAGCCCCACACACTGGCAGCATTCCAGGGAAATCACCCATATAGGGTATAATATACTTCTACCCTCTTCTGTCTTGGTGCTCCATGGTTCCCAATTCTAACTACTAGCTAAGTGAAGAGAGGAGGGGATTTCTGTGTTTTGCAAATTTTGCCTAGAACCAGACACAATCCTTTCCATTAAACACATAAGGAAAGAATGTGAGGTCCCCTTGAAAGAATTTTTGATTTCTTCCTTCATTCCCTAATATATATCTGGGGTTCAGGCTAGATTTTAAGCACAGAGGGGCTTACATCAAGGGAACCAGAGCCTATCAGCCCATCAAAATTTATTGGCTATCCAAAGGAACCAAAGACTACAAAGAAATGGGAAGGAAATAAGAACAAGACATGGTCATTATCTTTACAAGGCTTATAGTATATTTTAAAAATTAGTATATTATCTAGTATAGTATATAGTGTCGTATAAAAAGTATAGTAGAATTATAGAGTAGAATATATTATATAGTATAATATACTAGTATAGTATATTATATATATACATACATATCTATATATAGTATATTAAAAATAATAAATATATGTATGAAAAATTCTTAACTCAATCAAATATTTGTTAAATGCTTTCTATGTGCAAGATACTTTGCTAGGCTCTCAAGATATAAAGACAAAAAAATGAAACCGTGCTTTCCCTCAAGGAGCTTACATTCAAAAGAACAGATATGAGTGTGCATTAATGCAAAGCAAACTATCAATATAGCATAAAAGGGACGTGGAATCTCAGGAACATAGATTTGGAGATCATTTAGTTCAACCATCTCATTTTACAAGTGAGGAAACTGAGGCCCATAAATGTTATGTGACTTGCCCAAGATCACACAGGTATTAAGTAGCAAAATCTAAATTCAAACCCAGGACCTTGGACTCCAAATCCAATGCTCATTTCCACTGTACCATGTTGCCTCTAAAATGTAGTTGCACTTCCCATAAAGTTTATGAGCTATTACAGATATGAAGAAACACTGAGAAAACTATACACATAGGTGGATTAGAGGAGCATGAAACAAAGTACAATATAAGGTCTAAGGAATCAAAGGTCATTACGGATTAGAGGGATTAGAGAAGACTTCAAGGAGGGGATCACAGTTATGTTTTCAAGGATGGGTAGGAATTCAACAGGTGATGGAGAAGAAAGAACATTCCAAGCATGGGAAGCAGCATGTGAAAAAAGCACAGTGGCAGAGAGTGTAAGGGATATGTTCAGGGGACAGGGGACAGGACAACTTGACTGAAGAACTTAATGATGATGGCTTAGATTAGACAGATAAGGTATTTATTAGATGGCACGGTGAATAGAGCTCTGGACCCAGAGTCAGAAAGACCTGAGTTCAAATCCAGCCTTGGACACAGAGCAGCTGTCTGACCCTGGGAAAATCATTTAATTTCTCTCAGTCTCAGTTTCCTCATCTGAAACATGGGGATAATACTAGCCTCCACCCCACAAGGCTGCTGTGAGGATCAGATACATAAAGCACTTTGCAAACCCTAAAATGCTGTTTAAGTGATAACTATTATTATTCCTATGTGTCAGGCATTATTAGAATGATCTGTGTTCGTCCTTTGTTTTCGAAGAGGACCACGCCCTCAGAGGGATGATGACATGACTTGCACTTGACTTTGTTTTGAGTGAGGCAGGGCTGTGCAGGTCACCAGACACACTTCTCCTCCTGATAAAGATGAGAGAACAGATGTGATACTGTGGAGGTAGAACAAAGAGGGCCTAGCAACTAATAGGATATGAGAGGTGATCAAATGAGAAGAACCAAAGATAAAGCAATTCAATAAATATTTATTAAGTACTTACTTTGTATAAGAAATTCACTGTGTAAAAAACTTCTAGTTTGTGTGACCAACAAATGGAGGACCAAACCTCTTCTCTGATGTTCATGACCTCTCAAGCCTCTCTAAAACAGAAATTATGAGCCAAGCTACGGTGGCTTCGACTGTCTCCATAGGGTACCAAAAACCCCAAAGAAAGTAAAAACTCTGTGAAATAATACCTAATTCATAATCACTCAGCATCCCTTCTCCCACTTCCCAGTAGCAAGACTGTACTAGTCACCCAACACACAGCCTTGCAAAAAATTTAAACTCTCTCTCTCTCTCTCTCTCTCTCTCTCTCTCTCTCTCTCTCTCTCTCTCTCTCTCTCTCTCTCTCTCTCTCTTTCTCTCTCTCTCCAATGCCTGCAGATCCAAGCTCCAAACTGCAGAAATGCTCTGAGGCCATGATGTCCAGTGCCACAAAAGCATCCTGAGCAGCAACAGAGCCCTGCAGGAGAGCAGAGGAACAGAAGAAATGGGGCAGGGCATCACGGAGGAAGGGTAAGGAAAGGATTCCACATTTGCAGTGAAGAGTTTAGCCTCCAGCCAGAGTCATTTCTGTACTCTGTCCTACTGCACCCTCCAAAAAGGTCACTTTGGGTCAGAAGCTTAGCCAGATGAACCATAAATTGCCCTATATGGGAGAATGTTAAGATGTTTTGGAATCTAATCCCATGGAAACCACCATCAGAGGGGATGGAGTTAGAAAGTGAGCAAAAGAGGAATATAAAGGAAAAAAACTGAAATTGTCAAAGATCTCAGGAGAAAGAAAACTCAAAGACGATGAAGATGACAATAGTGAAGATATTAAGAGTGCTCAATGCTCTGCCTGGCATATAGTAGCCTTAATAAAGTTTATTGATTGATTAGCAGAAAAAAAATGGCTTCTAGAGCTAGTAAAGAAGTTCAGGTATCTATGAATGAAAACTGCAAAGCAAGGGAAAATTATTCAACACCTGATGTGGCAAAGGAGTCTACAGATTTTAAGGAGACCATGGAACCACAACATATTCTTCCTGAATAGTTTAGAAGATAAATTAGTATTGTGAAAGCAGAATTTATGACCCACACAGCAGAAATAACTTGAAGAATAGAAAAACTTGAATTGGTGATGGTAAGACTCACCAAGGAAAGAACGGAGTAGACAAATGATCTGCAATGCAAATACATAGAAGTAAAGGATAATCTGGAAGAAGAGAAGCCAAAAACAAGAACATTCAAAGAAATCTCTATAAAGCAAAGCAAATTGATCTCAAAGACTGAACGCATAGTGATAACCTAAGGATTATAGGTATCCCAGAAGTATAAGTAAAAAAAAAAAATCCTGAACACCATAATACAAGAAAGAATACAAGAAAATTGCCCAGATTTAAACACATAAAACAAAGTGCTAATTGAAAGAATCCATAGATCATTTCCAGGAACAAAAAACAAAAACCCAAGACTGCAAACTACAGTACATATAGTGGTTAAATTTAACAATTCATTTAAATAATGACAAATTCTTCAAGCTACCAGACTTCAAAAACAAATGAAAAGAAATTTTAATACCACAAGATTATTCTACACCCACCAGAAAATGCAAGAGAAAATGGAAAAATCAAAGGAGCTCAAGATTCAGCACAAAGTAGTCTACCCTACATAAAGGAAAACTGATATTCAATAATAAAGAGGTACTTAAAACATTCTTAGAAAGAAAACTAAACTTAAAGAGATTATTAACTTGTCAAACATGCAGGACAAAAGAAATAAAGGAGTAAAAAAATATAGTAACTAAGTACAGTACTAGTAACAAAGTGACAACAGAGAGATCAGAACAAGTATTCTTTCTAAAAGTCTACAAAGAAACAATTGAAAGTAGAAGTTAGATGAAGATAATGAAGAGAGGTAGGCTGGAGCATCATGAACTAAATTTCACAGCACGCCTCTTACAGATGAATCAATGTTTTTGTGGGACTGAATTCCAAAATGAATGGTAAATGGAAGGGAGAGGGGTGGAGGGAGATAGAAGAGAGTTTGTAAAGTGGTCTAGTAAACTAGGACTAGCAATGAGGGGAAGGCGACTTGGAAAAAGAAGAGCATGGAGTGAAATAGCAGGAAGATGGAAAAGGAGGAAAGAAAAAGACATTATTTTGGAAGTAAGAGGGAGTTTCATTGATGAATGCTCTTATAGATAAAGAAAGGAGGTAAAGGTTTTATGCTGCATGTTATCTACAGAGATTTGGGGCTTGAAAAGATCACTCATCTTGCCTTAAGAGGGAAAAATTGGAACTCTAGAGGAGTAAGAGAGTATAGACACAGGGAAAAGATTTTGAGGCAAATGGAGAAGAAAACTAACTGGGGAAAACATAGGTCATTGGTGAACTACATAATCAGGGATGGGGGAGGGTCTTGCCACAGGGCAGTGTTTTCTCTATCACCAGCAGGAATGGGCATTTTTCTGGAAGGGAGACAGAATGGAAAACAGGAGTCAATGGGCAAGCTCTACAAAATAATGACAGAAACTACTCAGAAGGGAGAGCCCAAAATAGTTAATTTGGAAGATCTGATTAATAATTTTAAAAAACTAGAGAAAACAATTTAAAATCTCCAATTGAACACCAAGTGGCAAATTCTAAAAATCAAAAGAAAGATTAATATATCAAATTGAAAGTAAAAAAAAAAACATTGAAATAATACATAAAACTAAGAGTTGGTTTTATGTAAAAAACCAATAAAATAGATAAACCATTGATTACTTTGATTTTTTTAATTATTTTTTTAGTTTCTTAAAAATTTTTAAGAATTTTTTAATTTTTCAATTGCCAGATTATCAGAAATGAAAAAGATGAATGTACCACCAATGAAGATGAAATTAAATCAATTATTAGAAGCTATTTTGCATAATTATATGCCAATAAATCTGACAATTTAAGTGAAATGGATGAACGTTTGTAAAAATAGGAATTGTCCAGATTAACAGAAGAGGAAATAAAGTACTTAAATAACCC
Organism: Potorous gilbertii; assembly: GCA_028658325.1. Taxonomy (NCBI): domain Eukaryota; kingdom Metazoa; phylum Chordata; class Mammalia; order Diprotodontia; family Potoroidae; genus Potorous; species Potorous gilbertii. The sequence continues at coordinate 590,862,348 of CM053770.1, read as the reverse complement.
AATCTTAGAAAAAGAAACTGAATAAGCCATCAATGAGCTCCCTAAGAAAAAAATCCCCAGGACCAGATGGATTAACAAATGAATTCTACCAGATACTTAAAGAATAATTAAGACTAATCTGCATAAACTAGTTGGAAAAACAGGCAAAAAAGGAGTACGACCACATTTCTTTTTATGGCACAGATATAGTGCTGAAAACTAAACAAGGAAGAGCCAAATCAGAGAATGAAAGCTACAGACCAATTTCCCTAATAAATATAGAGGAATAATTTTTAAATAAAACACTAGAAAGGATATATCACAGATATATATCACAATATATCACAAAGATTATACCAGGTGGAATTTATACTAGGAATTCAGGGCTGGTTCAGTATTAGAGAAAGTATCAGTATAATGGACCGTATCAATAATAGAAACAAAAATCATATGATTGCTTCAATAGGGCCAGAAAAAGATCTTGACAAAATACAATAATCATTATTAAAATATTAGAAAGCATAATATATATAATAATATTATATTATATAATATAATATCCATCAAATGGATAAATGATCAATAGCACCTATCTAAAACCATCAGCAAGTACTATCTGTATAGTTATAAGCTTGAAACCTTCTCAATTAGATAAAGGGTGAAGCAAGGATACCCATAATTACCACTATTATTCAATACTGTACTGGAAATGTTAATTGCAGCAATTAGACAAATGTACATATAAGTGTGTATATATATATATATATATATATATATATATATATATATTTATATATATCATGTGTGTGTGTATATATATATATCAGTTATTTTTATGGTGGCAAAAATGAGAGGATACTCATCAATTGGAGAATGGTTGAGCAAGTTGTGGTAGAGATGGTGATAGAATATAGTTTCTTCATCTATAAAATGAGCTGGAGAAGGAAGTGGCAAACCATTCTAGCATTTTTGCCAAGTTAAACATCAAATAGGATCACAAAGAGTCTGACATGACAGGACAGTTTCAGAAAAACTTAGTACTACCTATATGAACTGGTACACAGTGAAGTAAGCAGAACCAGAAGAACATTGTCCATAGCAATAGCAATAGTATACAGTGATCAATTGCGAATGACTTGGCTATTATGATCAACACAACAATCCAAAACATTTCCTAAGGGCTTATGATGAAAACTGCTATCAACCCCCAGAGAAAGAACTGATGGAGTCTGATTGCAGAACGAAGCATAATTTTTAATTTTATTTTTCTTGCTTTTTTTGCAACATGGCTAATATGTGCAAGAAACTCTTATTGGACAATCAATTATTGGAGAGATGCAAGGATTTTTTCCCTTTCTCTCTCCTCATTCTATACTAGGTCAAATCAGCATCTGAAGGGCATTGCTGATAATGAGATTGGATTAACTTTTTCCTCAATTTTGTTTCTACCCAAGTGGGGAAGCCCATTGTGTTTTACCCAGGATTGGGTAGAACCTCTTTTGTCAGATTGCACAAAGCTGGAGGTGATCTACAAACAAGAGTGATAATTCATGTCCTCCAGGCCCTCATTAGACTAAGTCCATCTCTCATTACAATATTCATTCTTCTCATTAATTGTTAACCAATCAGAGTTGATTGCCACCCCCAAGAATACCTACTTTTCCAAAAGAATATAAGCTTTGAATGTGTTCCATGAGGAGTATTTGGCATTCACAAATGCCACTGATCCCTTTTATTAATCACTCACTAGTATAATTAATAAAATGATTAACTACTCAGAAACTATGTCTCTTGAACTTTTATGTATCACTTATGGAATTATGTTTTACATGATTCACATGTATAACTGATATCACATTTCTGACTTATACAATGGGTGAGGGAAGTATGAGAGGGAGGAAGGGAACTCAACTCAAAATTTTTAAAAAAAGAATGTAAAAAATAAGCAATAAACTTTGGGGGGAAAGAAGATGAAAAACATGAGAAATCTTCTCTGGAAAGGAGTATAAAAATAAAAATTTTTTAAAAACCTAACGAATAGCAAGAAGTAAAGAGGGAAGAATTAAACAACAAGATAAAAACATAAAATAAAAGGGAAGTAATAAGCAAAATTCCAAAGGCATTCTCTTTGGAGTAACAAATGGAATGGAGAAAATTGGGAGTGAGGAGAAGAGAATCATTGGGAATGAGACTAAATTTATTGTATTTTCAGTGAAAGAGGGAACCCTTAATATTCTCATAATTTAATTCCCATAATTTTTATGGGAACTTCTTATAATAAACTTCTTATAATAAAAACTCATAATTTTGATTGTAAATGGATTAAACAATCCAATAAAACAAAAATGAGAGACAAATCAGAAAATAAAACAAAACCCCATAATCTGTTGCTTTCAAGAAACATTTTTAAAAAAAGACAGAGTGGAGCCAAGATGGCAGAGTAGAAGGACAGATCTGCTGTAACTCTCCTCTCATAACCCATAAAATATTTGTAAAAAATAACGCTAAACAAATTCTAGAGCAGCAGAAGCCACAAAAGACAGAGTGAAAGAGAATTCTAGCCCAATACAGCCTGGAAGGCAAGCAGGAAAGGTCTATGACATTGGGCTCGCAGTGGAGCACAGCCCAGCCTTGGCTGCGCAGCACAGCAGGGACTAGAGTAGGCTTTAAGGTGCGAAATCATGGGCAGCAGCTGCAGTTCCCAGATTTCTTAACCCACAAACACCAAACACAGCTTCAAAGGTCAGTGAGAAAGCTCTTTCATCTGGGTGAGAAGGGAGCAGGGTCCAGCCCTAGGCTTGGGCCCAGGACAGTGGCAGCCACTACAGCAGCAGCATCCATTTTTGGAGTCCTCAGCCTAAAGACTATGAAGGAATTGTGCAGCTGATCTGGGTCTCAGATCTGAGTGGTGGCAATGGGGTGAGGAAGAGTTTTGCTGTGGGGGAGCTGATGGCAGTTCTGGAGGGAGAATTCTACTCACAAAGGCTGGGTAGAAAAGTTTGTGTTTGCTTCCAGATCAGAGTGCAGGCCAGGAGAGGAGCAAACTCCTCTTCCCTGATTGCGCCACCTTGGAGGAACTGAGAACTTACAAATCCCTAAAGTATACCCTCTTCTTGACAAAGTACTCAAAAGTCAACAGGCTGGGGAAATGCCCAAAAAGGGGGAAAAAAAATAAGACTCTAGAAGGGAAAAAAATAAGACTTTCTTGGTGAACAAGCATTTTCTTCCATCTTTTCAGATGAGGAAGAACAAAGTGTACCATCAGAGGAAGACATGAAAGGTCAAGGATTTTGCATCCAAAACCTACAAAAAAAAATATGCAGTGGTCTCAGGCCATGGAAGAACTCAGAAAGGATTTTAAAAATCCAGGAATAGAGGTGAAGGAAAAATTGGGAAGAGAAATGAGAGTGATGCAAGAAAATCATGAAGAGCAAGGTAACAGCTTGCTAAAGAAGACCCAAAAAAATGCTGAAGAAAATAAAACTTTTAAAAATAGGCTAACTCAACTGATAAAAGAAGTCCAAAAAACCAATGAGGAGAAGAATGCCCTAAAAAGCAGGATTAGCCAAATGGAAAAGGAGATTCAAAAGCTCACTGAAGAAAATAGTTCCTTAAAAATTAGAATGGAGGAGACAGAAGCTAATGACTTTATGAGAAATCAAAAAATTACAAAACAAAACCAAGAGAATGAAAAAATAGAAGACAATGTGAAATATCTCATTGGAAAAAACAACTGATCTGGAAAATAGATCCAGGAGACACAATTTAAAAATTATGGGACTACCTGGAAGTCATGATCAAAAAAGAGCCCAGACATCATCTTTCATGAAATTATCAAGTAAAACTGCCCTGATGTTCTAGAACCAGAGGGTAAAATATATATTGAAAGAATCCACCAATCACCTCCTGAAAGAGATTTGAAAAGAGAAATTCCTAGGAATATTGCAGCCAGATTCCAAAGTTCCCAGATCAAGGAGAAAATATTACAAGCAGCCAGAAAGAAACAATTGGAGTATTGTGGAAATACAATCAGGATAACACAAGATCTAGCAGCTTCTACATTAATGGATTGAAGGGCTTGGAAAAAATATTCCAGAGGTAAAAGTAACTAGGATTAAAACCAAGAATCACCTACCCAGTAAAACTGAGTATAATACTTCAGGGGGGGAAATGGTCTTTCAATGAAACAGAGGACTTTTAAGCCTTCTTCATGAAAATATTAGAGCTGAATAGAAAGTCTGACTTTCAAACACAAGAATCAAGAGAAGCATGAAAAGGTAAACAAGAATGAGAAATCAAAAAGGACCCTTATTAAAGTTGAACTGTTTACATTCCTACATGGAAAGATAATTTGTAATTTGAAACTTTTATCAGTATTTGGGTAGTTGGAGGGATTATATACATATATATAGACAGAGGGCACAGGCGTGAGTTGAATAGGAAGGGATGATATCTAAAGCAATAAAATTAAGGGGTGAGAGAAGAATATATTGGAAGGAGAAAGGGAGAAATGGAATGGGGCAAATTATGTCTCATAAAAGAGGCAAGAAAAAGCTTTTTCAATGAAGGGGAGAAGGGGGAGGTAAGAGGGAAAAAGTGAAGCTTACTTTCATCCCATTTGGCTTAAGGAGGGAATAACAGCCACACTCAATTTGATATGAAAATCTATCCTACACTGCAGGAAAGTAGAGGAGAAGGGGATAAGTGGAGTGTGGGGTGGATGATAGAAGGGAGGGAAAAGGGAGGAGGGGGTAATTAGAAGTAAACACTTTTGGGGAGGGACAAGGTCAAAAGAGAATAGAGTAAAAGGGGGGGCAGGATAGGATGGGGGAATATAGTTAGTTTTTCACAACATGACTATTATGGAAGTCTTTTGCATTACTACTCATATATAACCTATATTGAATTGCTTGCCTTCTTGGTGGGGATGAGGCGTAGAGGGAGGAAGGGAGAGAAGTTGAAACTTAAAGTTTTCACATGCAACTGGGAAAAAGAAATACAGGTAATGGGGTATAGAAATCTATCTTGCCCTACAAGAAAAGAGAGAAAATGAGGATAATGGAAGGTAGGGGTGTAACTGAAGGGAGGGCAGATTGGGGGAAGGGGTAATCACAATGCATGGTGTCTTAGGGTTGGGGAGGGGAGAGATGGGGAGAAAATTTGGAACTCAAAATCTTGTTGAAATGAATGTTGAAAAGTTTTGAATAAATCTAATAGATAAGTAAAAGGAAAAACATATAGAGCTCTCAAATACCTAGAGAAACTAGAATTAAAAGACATACTTTTTTCCTAAATGGGATTGCAGAAAAATATACATATTTTTTCAGTATCCCTTCATATTTTTACAAAAATTCATATTGTAAACAAATGTAAAAAGAAAGTAATAGTCAATATATCTTTTACAAACCATAACATAATAAAAACAGGCATTGGTTCAGGAACCATAGTAGACACAGAACCAAGTGGAGACAGCGGTCAAATCTTAAATAATAAGTGGGTTAAAGAACAAATCATGGAAACAATAACTATATGAAAGAAAATTATAATAATGAAACAACATACCAAAATTTCTTAGATGCAGCTAATGCAGTCTTCAGGGGAAAATCATATCCCTATAAACATTCATTAACAAAACAGAAAAAGAGAAGATTAATAAGCTATGTGCATTTTAAAAGCCAGAGAGCCAACAAATAAACCTAAATTATGCACAAAGAGAAGATATTAACTTAGAGAAGAAATAAACTGGAAACAAAAAACCCAAAGATACCATAAATAAAACTAAAAGGTGACTCTTTTAAAGTACTAATAAATTTGATAAACCTTTAGTTAATCTAATTAAAAAGAAGAGGGCAGAAATCAATAAAATAGCCAATAAGCAAGGGAAAATCACAACTAACCAGAAGAAATAAAAAGAACAATCAGAACTTATTATGCATAGTTATATGTAAACAAAACTAAGAATATGAATGAAAAGGACTATCTTCAAAAGTATAAAATATCTAAATTGTCAGAAGACCAGATGGAGATATTAAATAACCCAGTACCAGAAAAGAAAGGCACTGTGAGATTAAAATAGCCAAAAACAAAAAAACAAAGCAAAAATGGTAACTGACCTTAGGGAGTTTACATCAAGATTTCAAACTTGGGACCTAGGTGAAATAATAATGTCACTGACAAAAATAGTGAGGTTAGGAGAAGTAACAGGTTAATAATTAAAAATAATCCCACTTGGACACATGCTGAGATTGAGGTGTTAACAATCTATCCAAACAGAGATATATCAAATGTCCTAAGTATATGTGTCTACAATAGAAATTCTACCCATTCAGAACATGGCAAAGGGAAGCCATGTTGTCTTCAGGTTCCTAGGAAATACAAAGCTCTTGGAAAAGGCCTTGCTTGTTTGTGCCTGTCTGTAGGTAGAAGGAAGAAGGCAGGGAACTATGAAAGCCAGCTATTGATGAGAACCAGTCACACCATAAGCTGGTTAGGTTCTCCTCTGAGAGTGTAGCCCTGAGGCTTTATGTAATTGATTGGATTTTGAAATGCATGTGGTTTGTTTTCTGGTATTGTTTTGTTTTTTTAGGTTTTTAGCTATGATATGCTCTTATTTTGCTTAAGTCAAATATTATCTCAATTATTAAATTTTTTTGTCTATTTTAGTGCCTTGAATTTCCTAAACATACAATCATGTTGTCTAGAGACGGGAATATTTTTACTTTTAAAGTGCAAATTCTTATTCTTTTCATTTCTTCTATGTTCCTTGTTGCTACTGCTAATACTCCTAAGACTTTCAAAGAGAAACAGAAGGAGTGGTAAGTCCTGCTTTATATCTGTTTTGAGTGATAACTCTTCCAACATTTCTTGTTTATATTCTAGTTTTTAGTTTCAAGCATACTGGAATTGTAGTATCTCAGAGTTAGAATGGACCTTGAAGTCTACCTAATAAAATCTATACATGAATCAGTATCCCATTTATAACTCAATAAGTATCTAAAAGTTTTGCTTGAATACTTTGAACGAAAAAGAACCAACTACCTTAGGCAAGCCATGTCTGTTCCCAAGGAACAACACTGTAGACAAAACGATAGCTTCTCTAGCCAGTACATTTGCTTGGTTAGTGGAATGAGTACATTAGTGCAGGCCCTCCATTTTTTGTTTCACCATCACTCCCCTTCTGACAACACTGCTCCAAGGTCAAAAGCAAAGTCAGTGAATATTAGACTCAAAGAGTTGGAAGAGACAATCTAGAGATAATCTAGTCCTGCTCCTTTATTTTATAAATGGAGAGTTTGTGGTCCAGAGCAGGCAAGAGGCCTGTTCAGGTTCACTTCAGTGAGGTTTGGAGATTTTGTTTTCTTATGTATGAAAAGGACATGATAGTCAGAAAGGGTTGGTAGAGAAATTGCTCATTCAATGCTAGATAGACTATGTGGTTTGGTTCAATCAGAGCTTCACTCAGGCACTGATAGAATCCAAAGATTTTCTTCTTTTGCTCCATAAACTCAGGTACTTAGGACCCTTACCTTGCTTGTCTTCTTCCTCTCTCTCTTCATTCATTCTTTCCAAATGTGTCTGTCACTTTCCTCTGTATAGGAGAAAAAGAAAAATTTAAAGAAATAATGAGCCATGTGCAACTACTTATTAGAATATTACAAGAGCCCTACAGAAAGTCATGTGTCTATATTGCTAAAAAAAAATTTAGCATGCTTCCAAAAATAGACTAGATATATTTTGTTGTATTTATCTAAACTTTAATAAGGGAGACGTCAATGAAGAATGCTAGTTGTTTAAAAAAGTGACCTATTAAACCATCACTACCTATAAGAACCATAAATCTACATCTATTAGCATTGGGTAAATTGAATTCTTTAAAAAGTATGTGTAAAGAGCAAAATAGAAATTGAAAGAATCCACCAATCACTGCCTGAAAGACATCCCAAAATGTGTGTTCATCCTTCATTGCCTAAGAAGACCCTGCCATCAGAGAAATAATGATATGACTTACACTTGACTTTGTTTTGAGTAAGGGAGGGCTGTGCAGGTCACCAGCCTCACTTCTCCTCCAGAGCCATCTGAATCCAGTGACTAGATAGTCATCAGAATGACTAGATGACCCAGGATGAGGCAATTGGGGTTCAGTGACTTGCCCAAGGTCACACAACTAGTGAGTGTCAAATCTCTGAGGTGAGATTTGAATTCAGGTCCACTGGGACTTTATCCACTGCACTACCTAGCTGTCCACCTATCCCAAAATGAAAAATCCCAAGAACATCATAGCCAAACTCCAGAGCTCCCAGGAGAAAGTATTGCAAGCTGTCAAAGGAAATAACTCAAATATCATGGAGTTACAGTCAGGATTACATAGTATTTGGTAGCTGCCACATTAAAGAATCAGAGGTCTTGGAATATGATTTAGCAGAAGTCAAAGGAGTTAGGATTACAAACAAGAATCACCTACCCAGAAAAACTGAATATAATCTTTGAGGGGGTAAATGAATTTTTAATGAAATAGAGAACTTTCAAGCATTTCTAATTAAAGACCAGAACTAAATTAAAAAGCTGACCTCCAAATACAAAACTCAAGCAAAACATAAAAAGGTAAAAAAAAGAAACAAGAGAAAACATAATAAATTCAATATGGTTAAACTGCTTATATTTCCATATGGCAAGATAATACTTGCAAATCTTAACTTTATTACTATAAGAACAATTAGAAGGAATATAAGTAGACAATGGGTGTGGATATAAGGTAACTTTGATGAGATAATAGCCCAAAATATTCAATAAAGGGGAGAGAAAGAAAACTGCACTGGAAGGAGTGGGGAGATTAAATGGAGATTATTATCCCACATAAAAGAGACATGAAAACCCATTTATACCAGGGGAGAAGATGGTAGGGAGGGTGGGAGGCAAAGTTTAAACCTTACTCTCATGAAAATTGGCTCAAAGAGGTAATAGCATACACATTCAGTTGGATGTAAAAACCTATTTTCATGTATAAGGAAATAAAAAAGGGATGGGGATAATAGAAAGAGGGGGTTACTGATAAAAGGGAGGGTATACTGGAGAAGGCAGAGATAAGAACTAAAGCTTGTGAGGAGGAAAAGAGTGGGGGAAAGAGAGAGCGGGGAATAAAGAAGTAAAAAATAAATAGCATACAGGGAAGTACACAGTTAACTATCATAACCATAAATCTAAATGGGATGAACTCACCCATAAAAGAGAAGAAGATAGCAGAATGGATTAAAAAACAGAATCCTAAAATACATTGTTTACAAGAAACACATTTGAAGCAGACAGTAAAGAGCAAGGGTAAGGGCTGGAGAAGAAACTATTATGCTTCAGCTGAAGCCAAGAAAGCAGGGACAGCAATCATGATCTCAGACAAAGCAAAAGTAGCTCTAATTTAAAGAGAGAAAGAAAGAAACTATATCTTGCTGAAACATACCACAGGCAATGAAGTGATAGCAATACTAAAGATATATGCACCAAATGGCATAGCACATAAATTTTTGAAAAAGTTGAGGTGCAAACCTGGGAGCAGTAACCTCACATCTATCTCAGAACTTTCACAGCCTGACCAACTATACCCTCCAAAATGGCATCAACTGTCAAGGATCAGCTTATCTTAAATGTCCTAAAGGAAGACCAGGTTCACCAGAACAAGATCACTATTGTTGGAGTTGGTGCAGTTGGCATGGAATGTGCCATTAGTGTCTTAACAAAGGAACTGGCTGATAAACTTGCCCCAGTTGATGGAATAGAAGACAAACTAAAGGGAGACATGATGGATCTCCACCATGGCAGCCTTTTCCTCAAAATACCAAAAATTGTTTCTGGTAAAGACTACAGTGTGACTGCAAACTCAAAACTGGTCATTGTTATGGCTGGAGTATGTCAACAGGAGGGAGAAAGTCGTCTTAATTTGGTCCAGTGTAATGTGAATATCTTTAAATTCATCATTCCCAGTATTGTTAAAAACAGCCCTAACTGCAAGCTGCTTATTGTTTCCAATCCTGTAGATATTTTGACATATGTGGTCTGGAAGCTAAGTGGTTTTCCTAAAATTCATGTTATTGGAAGTGGTTGCAATCTGGATTCTGCCCATTTCCGTTACCTAATGGGGGAGAGACTCAGTGTCCATTCTTCAAGGTGTCATGGATGGGTCCTTGGAACATGGAATCTCCAGTGTTTCTGTGTGGAGCAGAGTGAATCTGTGAATCTGCTGGTGTGTCTGTAAAGTCCCTTCTTCCTTCTTTGGGAACTGATGCTGATGCAGAAAATTGGAAAGATGTTCATAAACAGGTGGTTGAAAGTGCTTATGAGGTAATCAAACTGAAAGGCTACACTTCCTGGGCCAATGGCTTGTCTGTGGCAGATCTGGCAGAAAACATTATGAAGAATCTTAGAAGAGTGCATCTGATTTCCACTATGATTAAGGGCCTATATGGCATTAATGAGGATATCTTCCTTAGTGTCCCATATGTCTTGGGGCAGAATAGCATTTCAGATGTGGTGAAGGTCAACCTGAATCTGGAGGAGGAGAGCCGTTTCAAGAAGAGCGCAGATACTCTCTGGGGAATCCAGAAGGAGCTGCAATTTTAAAGTATTTGAATGTACTGCCATCGAGAGAACATGACTGGGGTTGTGGGGTTATGTATGATCCACTTTTCAGATAGACCAAATCCTTCCTCTGACTGGTGACTAAACATCAGAAATGTAAAACCTATGAACACACTGTAGTTTCTTCCTAAAATTAGAAATGGGGAATAGAACCCTGTAGTAGTTAGTATATGATGCTGGATATGATTTGTATAATTTCAGTGGTTGGTGTCAAGCAGAGCCAGTGCCCCACAAGTATATAAACTACCTGCTTTGTATGTAGGTGCTACAGGTTCCCTTAGATCCAGAAGACAATACTCCTGAATACAAAACACCATACAGCAGTAATTCTTTATTGATGCATTGTGCTCAACTCCATTAGGGCCCTACAGCATGGTCCTCATGTATCACATTTCCAGAGGACCTGATTTGTCTGCCTATGTGTGTGTGTGTGTGTGTATGTGTGTATATATGTAGCTATGTATATATACAATTGTAAATTTCCATATTATATAAAAAGATCTGTATATGTACAATGCAACCAATACCTCAAGTGTCATATTAACCCTAAATACTGAATAAACAACAAATAACTGATAAAAAAAAAGAAATAGTTGAATGAGTTATGGGAGGAAATGGATAATAAAACTATACTAGTGGAGGACCTCAACTTTCCTCTCTCAGAGATACATAAATCTAACCAAAAATTAAACAAGAAAGAATATATGATAACTCTTTGGAGAAAATTGAATGAGAATAGAAAGGAATATACCTTTTTCAGTAGCACATGACACCTACACAAAAATTGACCATCTATTAGGACATAAAAATCTCACAACCAAATGCAGAAAAGCAGTAACAGTAAACACATCTTTTCAGATCATAATGCAATACAAATTACAACTAATAACGGACACTGAAAAGATTAAAAATTAAATGGAAATTAAATAATCTAAGCCAAAAAAATGGGAACAAATCATAGAAACAATTGATAATGTTATTAAAGAAAATAACAATGAGACAATCTACCAAACTTATGGGATACAACCAAAACAATGCTCAGGGGAAATTTTATATGTCGAGCTGCTTATATCAATAAAACAGAGAAAAAGCAAATCGATGAGCTGGGCATGGAATTGAAAAAAAAACCCAGAAAAAGAACAAATTAAAAATCCCCAATTAAATACCACATTGAAAATCAAAGGAGAAATTAATAAAATGGAAAGTAAGAAAATGACTGAACTAATAAATAAAACTAGAAGTTGGTTTTATGAAAAAAAAAATAGATAAACCAGTGATTAATCTGATTTAAAAAAAAAAAAGAAAAGAAATTACTAGTATCAAAAATGAAAGGGGTGAATTTGCCACCAACGAAAAGAAAATTAAGACAATTGTTAGGAGCTATTTTGTCCAATTATATGCCCATATATTTGACAATCTAAATGAAATGGATGAATATCTTCAAAAACATAAATTACTCAGATCTACAGAAGAAGAAACAAAATACTTAAATAACCCAATCTTAGGAAAAGAAATTGAACAAGCCATTAATGAACTTCCTAAGAAAAAATCCTCAGGACCACATGAATTTACAAGTGAATTCTACAAAACATTTAAAGAAAAATTAATTCCAATACTATATAAAGTACTTGGGGAAAAATATGTGGAGTCCTATCAAATTCCTTTTATGATACAAATATGTATCACTTCTATTATTTAATATTGTACTGGAAATGTTAGCTATGGGAATAAAATAAGATAAAGAAATTACATGAATTAGAATAGGCAACGAGGAAACAAAACTGTTACTCTTTGCAGATGATATGATGTTATACTTAGAAAATTCTAATTAATTAACTAAAAACTACTTGAAATTATTAGCAACCTTAGCAAAATTGTAGGATACAAAACAAACTCACATAAATCATCAATATTTCTATATATTAGCAACAAAGTTCAACAATAAAAGATATTAAAAGAAATTCCATTTAAAATAACTGTAGGCAATATTGAATATTTGGGAGTCTACCTGCTAAGACAAACTCAGGAATTATATGAACAATACTATAAAACACTTTTCAAAAATAAAGTCAGATCTAAACAACTGGAAAAATATTAATTGTTTATGGATAAGCTGAGCCAATATAATAAAGATGACAATTCTACCTAAATTAATCTATTTATTCAGTGTTATACCAAGCTATCAAAAAAATTATTTTATGGAGCTAGAAATAAATAATTAAAAAAATTCATCCAGAAGAACAAAAGCTCAAGGATATCAAGGGAATCAGTGAAAAAAAATGCAGAAGAAGGTGATCTAGCAATACCAGATCTCAAACTATATTATAAAGTGCTAATTATCAAAATAATCTAGTACTGGCTGAGAAACAGAGTGGTGGATCAGTGGAATAGATTAGATACAAATTACATTATAGTAAATGACCATAGTAATCTAGTATACAATAAACCCAAAGATCCAAGTTTTTGGAACAAAAACTCATTATTTCACAAAAACTGCTGAGAAAACTAGAAATACGGCAGAACCTAGATATTTCACACCATATACCAAGGCAAGGTTAAAATGGGTACATAATTTATACATAAAGGGGGATACCAAAAGCAAATTAAGAGAGCATGAAATACCTTATTTGTTAGATTTATGAGTAAGGGAAGAATTTAACACCAAGACAACATAGCACTTAAAATGTAAAATAGATAATTTTGATTATATAAAATTAAAAACGTTTTGCACAAACAAAACCAATGCAAACAAAATTATAAGGGAAAAAGAGTTTTTGCAATAAATACCTCTGATAAAGGCCTCATTTTCCAAATGTATAGAGAATTGAATCATATTTATAAAAAATACAAGTTAGTTGTGTTGATAAATGGCCAAATGATATGAACAGGCAGTTTTCAGATAAAGAAATCAAAGCTATCTATAGTCATAGGAAAAAATGCTCTAAATCACCATTGATCAGAGAAATGGAAATTAAAACAACTCTAAAATACCACCTCATACTTCTCAGAGTGATTAATATGACAAAAAAGGAAAATATTGAATGTTGGAGGGGATACGGGAAAACTGGGACACTAATGCACTGTTGGTAGAGTTGTGACCTGATCCAACCATTCTGGTGAACAATTTGTAAGTCCAAAGGGTTATAAAACTGCACATACCCTTTGATCCAGCAATACCACTGCTATGTCTATATCCCAAACTATATTCCAAAGACATCCACAAAAAAAGGGAAAAGGATCTATTTGTACAAACAATATTTATAGCTCTTTTTGTGGTAGTTAAGAATCAGAGGTCAAAGAGATGCCCATTCATTGGGGAATGGCTAAACAATGGTATATGATTCCAAGGAAATTGATATTATGCTATAGGAAATGATAAGCAAAATGATTTCCAAAAAACCTGTAAAGACTTACATGAACTGAAACAGAATGAACAGAACCAGGAGAACATATACATATATATGTATGTATGCATGTATGTATGCAGTAACAGCAATATTGTTTGATGTACTGTGAATGAATTAGCTATTCTCAGCAATACAATGATCCAAGACAATTCCAAAGGACTAATGAAGCATGTTATCTGACTGCAGAGAAAGAATTGACATTGATTGAATATAGACTGAAGTATACTATATTTCACTTTCATTTTTTATTTTATTTGAGTCTTGTACAAAATGATTAATATGGAAATGTTTTACATAATTGCACATGTAAAAAATAAAAAGTATATATGAATATAAATTAAGAATTTAAACATGACTAATAGATAGGAGATGTTTAGACCATACACATATGTATATATTTTAAAACTCCCTTCCTAGGGAGTTTTTATTAGATTTCCATAATTTCACCTCTGTGAAATTAGAACAAGGTTTCTTCTAACATAAAAATATCTTTAAATTTTGATGTCCTCTAAGCCAACTGGCAGAAACAAGTACCTTTTCTATTTACCAAAATTCCCTTTCCTGGGTTGAAAACATGACAGATGTTTGTGTGATGAGTTTGAATGACGCATTCTTCCTTTGTAAAAAATAAAAATAAAATAAAGTGAACATTTTTTCATTAGCTGGAGAAAGCCCAGAGTGAGACTGACAGCTGATATAACGTCATCCGTTTTGCAGCCTGGAACATAGAGTGACTGGTGCCGGGCAATCGTGACTATTTATAGAATTGTTAATTCACAAGTCTCTTTTGGCAGAGCTGGCACTGAAGACAAATTCATGAGGGTAGATGAAAACTTCATCTTAGCACTAAGTCTGTCCGTCGATAAGTATTTGCTAAACACCTGCTCTTTGCTGAGATCTAGTTCTGGGACCACATTAATAAGCTGAAACTGGTCCAGAAGAAAGGGACCAGCTTGGAAGCATGTTATGCTAACTGGAAGGAAAGGAGGATATTTAGCTAGCAGAAGAGAAGACTTGGGAGAACGTGATAACTGGTTTCAAGTATTTAAAGGATTGTCACCTGGAAGAAGCATTAAACTTAGTCTGTTTGACCAAGAGTAGAGAAAAATTAGGATCAATGGGGAAAGAAGTTATTAGGAGGTAAATTTTGGCTCAGTATAAAGAAGAATTTCTTAATGATTACCATTAATCAAAAATGAGGTCTACATCACTAGACATTTTCACATGTAAACTTGTTAGAGATGACATGTTTTTTGCCCATTCTTTGTATTTCCAAGGCTTAGCACAATGCCTATAATGCAGTAAGAGCCTACTAAATGCTTGTTGATTGATTAAGGCTTAAAATAGGGTTGGAGTAAATAACCTCTAAGGTCCTTTCCAACTTTAACATTATATGATTCTATGAAATCAAAAGAAGTTAAAGGGTTAGTCCTGGTTTTTAAGAAGTAATACTGCAAAGTTGCTTCTAACCCTTTGCTTCCATTATTAAAAAAAAAAACATAGTATAAATTTTGAAAGATAAAAGTAGAGAGTAGCATAGAATGGTGTTGAGTACAAAGAGTACTAAAATTGGATCTAAGAGAGACCTGGGTGTAAATCCTGATTCTGATACAACTAGCTAAGGCCAAGTTCCTTAATTTCTAGGAGTCTCTTTTTTAAAACTATAAAATAAGGTAGCCTAGCTAGATGACCTCTAAGATCACTGTAGTTCTTCCACTCCAGGTATTGAGCCCTGATGGGGACCAAAGGGTGGGGAAGGAGGGATATATGGGACTGAGACTAATCACATTTATGTAAACTTCCTTGCTCCCAATACTTTTTGTCTATGTGAAATCTGGTAAAAAGATGTTTCAAACAGTATTGAAAAGGAAAAGAGGAGGAAAGGTTATAAAAGGTCAATATACAACTGGAAGGGAATTAATAGTAAGAGAGAGAAACACAGTGAGAGGAAGGAGGGGTCAGGCAAGCAAGTGGTCAATCCCAGCTTGTTGACTGTATGTATCTGTATATCTGCTTTTTCTTTGGCACCAGCAGGCGCTGAGAAGGCCAAGAAAATCAGAGGTTCCAAGCTCTGTACTACCTCCTTATAAGTAATTCTGGCTGAGGTCACTCCTGAACAAGTAGTGATACTGCTAAACTAAACTGGTCATAACTCCTACAAGGAGCATCTGTCCAAACTTTAAGAGCACATCAAGTCTTCTCCAGGTCCCTTTGCTATGGGGGATATAGGAGCTAAGACAGAACCTGTTTGCCATCACGTATCTCCTTCTCTTCAATTAAGATAGTGTGGGATAGACTGAAAAGATTTCACTGTTAAAAGATCTTCACTAAAATCTGCCATTTCACTCTCTGGGCCTCAATTTCTTCATCTGTAAAAAGAAAGGTTTGAACTACATGATCACTAATCTATAAATCTGTTATTTTATTGAGCCTTTGACCTCTCTATAGAGGAGTTTCTTCCTATATAAAATGAGAATAATCATAGTTCATTAAGTTGTTATGAAATTGAAGTACTTTGCTAAATTGAAAGCGCTGTATAATTATTTTTCTCTTCTGACTCTCCCCACCAATTCCCCACCTGAGTTATCACCTGATTTATTCCATCTATCTTCACCCAAAGCAAAAGTTTGGTGGGGGAGGGAGCCACAAATTGATGGAAATCATTTCACTTTGCTCTGTACCCTGTAATAGAAGCAGGAGTATGCTGGAGCCGGTTTCACCCCCACTCATCAAAGACAAATGTAGAATTTTCAGAAAATACTACAAATCAGACCTTGGTTTATCATTTTACTGATTGCCTAGACTTAACAAAGTGATGGAAAAAATATTAATAACATGAACTAAAAAGTGTGTCAGGTACACATTCTGTTTCTAAAGAATTGATTCTTAAGTATTTACCAGCGTAGCCCTGGATGGAGAGATTGTGGGAATCAGTATTTATTAGGTCTTGTTGATCTGCAGCAAAATGTTTACAAGCGGAGCACATGGAATTTGGATGATTAGATTAACACATTAACTCCTCAGACTCACAATGCCTCACATCTCTACTGTCATTAAGTAGGAGACCAACACATTAACATAACTTTTGATTGACTGAAACAGATGAAACTATGTGTCTAACCAGATTGTAACAAAATCAGTTTTGATTCAAGCTCTTAAGAAATATGAAGGGCCATTTTGTCACAAACCTTGATGTACCCCAAGCATAACATGTCCTGAGACAGGTATGCTTGGTTTACATTTGTAAAGCTATAGAAGTACCCAAAAGACTAGAATCTAATTTATGCTACAGATATATTATATATGTATGTACACACATATGTAATACATGTGTATACACAGTCATATAGAGATACATAGACACATATGTGTCTATGTGTGTATACATACATATATATGTATATGTGAGTGTGGATATATATAGATATATACACATTAATTCTTTAGGGTCATACTGCCTCACATCTCTACTGTCATTAAATAGATGGCCAACACTGGATCAACCAAGTCAGAAACAAATTAACATAATTTCTGAGCTACTGAAAGAGGTATACAAGTAAATACCATACACACACACCCACACACACACACACACACATATACATACATATACAGAGGTGTACTGGAGCCAACTCCCACTGGCTCCTAAGAAGCTCCCTGTTAAATGCTCACTGTGAGCATTTACCCTTCTGAGTTTGGCAAATGCTATAAATCAGGGTTTGATTTACTGTTTTGTTGATTGTCCACACTTATGAAGGTGATGGACAAAACAGCCCACTGTATAAATTATAAATTGAGCTGAGTTCAAGCTGTCCAGTCACCTCAGCCTCCCCAGCAGCAGCAGGATCACCATGACAAATTTTTGTTAATAGAATAGTAAAGGCTCTTAACCAGTGCTTTTTCTACCAGATCATGTCTATCCTTTTCTACTCCTGATTCTAACTTCAGTATCTCTTATTCTCAACTTAAGACGAAAATATGTCTAACAAATAATCTTTCACATTGCAAGATAACACCACAGATGCAAATTCAGCTTAGTTACACAAAATCATGGCGCTCACGAGTCTCTCTTGTTATTTCTGTACATTAGTCTCACTAATTTAGATAGTTGGCTGGATGATCAGTCTGAAGTGAAGTCTGAATAATAAAATATAATTTTATTACCTTCACAGGTCACAGAATATGAGAGCTCAGCAGGAGCTTCATCAGTGAAAAGAATCCCCACTATAACATACCCTATAAGTAGTCATCTAGTCTCACTTGAAAGGTCTTCAAACCTTTCAGAAGCAGAATGCAGACTATTCTACTTTTAGAGAGTTAGAAAGGGTTTCCTGACATTAAGGCTAAATAAATTGCCTCTTTGCAAATTCTATCTGTTGTTCCTAGTTCTGCCTTCTGGGGCCAAACAGAAAAAAACAAATCTAACCGCTCCTCCACATAGAAGCCCTTCAAATACTTGGAAGACAAATATCACATCCCCCTTAGGTCTTCTCTTCTCCAAACTAAACATCCCTAGTTCCTTTAACCTTTCCTCATATGACATTCTCAAGTGTCATTACCATCCTGGTTGCCCTCCTCTGGACCTTTTCTGGTTTTTGATGTTCTTAAACTACAGCACCCAGAACTGAACATGGAACTCCAGACAAAGTCTGACAAGGACAGTGCAGTAGGATGACCCTGTCCCTATTCCTGTCCTCCCAAGGTCAAATGAGGTCTTTGAACTGCCTTATCACTCTGCTGCTGTATTAAGTTCACAATCCACTAATACCCCTCAGATCTTTTTTTTGCAGAACACTTATTGTCTAACCATACTCTTCCATCATCTTACCCATGTGAATGTGATTTGATATGTATGTGTGTATGTATACATACCCATACATATATAAACATACACACATACATATATTGTACCAACGTGTTTCAATTATATTTTTAATTCAGCAACATCAATTAAGGGGAAGTAGTGAAATGGAAAATCAGAACAAGAACTTACTTTTGGTCCTGGCAACTTGCTTTACGATCTTGCGCACGTTCACTTCTCCAGGCCTCCTCCCTCACTCCTCTGATCATAGCCCTACATTGGCTCCCTGTTGCCTACCAATCAAAGATCAAACTCCTTTCCTTCACAATCAAGTCTCTCCAGTGCCATTTTCAGTTTCTGACTTCACCTCAGAGTACCTGCCTCTCCACACAGCCTTCACTCCACTCAAATTAGATTATTGACTGTAACCTTGCCATTCTCTTGACTATCCTGCCTTTGTGACTTTGTCCATCCTGTTCCCTCACCTTTCATTGAATTCCTACCAGCTCCTTAAAACCTGATTCAATGCCACCCCTCCCAGGAAGTTTTCCATCATCTTCCCAATTTGTAATGGCCTTCCCTCCTTTAGTCCTCAATAGCATTTTGTCTGAACTGCTCTCATATGCGCTTCATGTTTCATTGTGTACCATAGTTATTTGTATGCATGCCATCTCCCTCTACTAGACTCAGCTTCACAAAGGTTCAGACCATGTTTTATCTAAAGGTTATATTCCCCACTTGCCTCTCTCCCCACCTGGCCCCCAGCACCAAGCATAATACTCTTTAAGCAGCAGGTTTTAAATAAATGTTTACTAACTTAAATTTAATTGAATTGCTGTATCCTTTCCCAAAAAAAGTTTTGACTCAGACTCATTAAACTTTTACCTAAAGCCATTATTCAACAGCATTCATTAAACAATGAATTTCAATGAATTATTTGTTTATTAGTAAGTGTGTACACAAGTTCCTTAAGCCTTACAGAAGCCACACTACAACCAGAGAGTACAAGAGGCAAGAGACAAAAAGTGGGAAAATGCCCCAGGCAAGCAGTATGAGTTATGGATTCTTGAATCACTTTTAAAATTCATGATGTAAAAATAATACAAGAAATAATTAAGATAAAGTTTGTTGTGCAGGAGAATGGTGATTATTTAGTTATTGCGGTGGCTCCCGCTTTACCAACAAGCTCCTGAAGGACTGAATGCGTTAAGTTTTTGTTCTATGTAAGTTTTGTTGCCCTGAAGCAGAGCCCTTGTCACCTTGTTCTAGTTCCAGATCAGCATAGAAGAGATGTTTTTAGGATTTGCCTCCAGGGCAAGCAAAAGACACTTTTCAGATATGCATTATCAGCATTGCATTTAACCTTGGCATGTAAAGATTTCTTCTACCTGCTTGGTCTAGAATAAGAAATATTTTAGGATGGCCACAGGGCCATGCCATGACTCCGCACAAGGAAAACAAGATATAATTTATACTCTTAATTTCACCTATAAGTCTCCAATTACTAAACTAACTGCAAAGGACCACATGAAACTGGTGATTTTTCTTCCCCTGCCCCTCATTCATGTTAGAAATTCACCAACTTATTTTTCATTTTATATAATTCTGAGTTAATTTCAGGAGAAAAACATACTTTTTACAATAGTGTGTCCATCTTCAACTTCTCCTTCTATGTTATGGATAAAATCACAAAGGAAAAGTGGAGAACCCCTGAAAACATGAAGGCTTCTGATCAACTGGCATTTGCTTAATTCAATATTTATAATTCAATAATTATTTCCAGTAATTATTTTAATACTTTAATATTAAGAAAAAAATAAGTACAATTCCTCAGTCTTCAAGTTTCATTGGGGGTTTTTTTTTGAGAAAGGAGGGGGAGAATCTGACCCAGGCTCCTGTTTTAACCAGTTAAATCTACATATTTGCTTGAGGGTTTTTTTAGGAGGGGAAAGGTTTTTTTTAATTACCTCAGTCGTGAAACAAAGGGTGAAAAAGGCTACTCCAACATTTGGAAATGAAATTTGTAGATAGATAAAGGTTGTTTTCAATGAAATCTATTTCCTCTTCTATTTCTGAGTCAGCCTGTTAAGCCCAGAGACTGGTGCCATGGTTTCTGTACCCAAGTGTCTGTTTCATCCAAAGTACATTAGTCAGAGATTAACAAGCTGCATAAATCAGTCATCGCTAAGGTCCAGGATCTCAGATCCCGGCTGGGCTGAGTCCTGACATTAATCATTATGTCAGGAATCCTATTATTTGGAAGAATGGCAAAAATAACTATCAGAGACGACATCAGGACAATGAGAAAGAACACGGTGCTTGTCTTGTTGGTCCTATCAGAAGGCGCTGACTTCCTTTTGTTACTGGCTGAGGATGAGAAGAGTGGATTAAGCAACTGAATTCAGCAAGCCTTTCTTAAATTCCCTATGTATGCTATGCAACTTGCTAGACAGAGGAGAAACGGTGTGCATCTCCTGTCAAGGAGTGAGTAGGAATGATATGTTTATATGCACATGTATAAATGGACGTAATAGATATTTTCACTACTATGCAAATACATATATATGTCATACACACATAGAAGAAGTGTTATAGACTTGTCTAATAGAAGACATAGATCAAACCTAGATTAACAGCAAGAAGTGACCTCACCGGCTCTAGAGCACAATCTTCTGGTCTTGCAGAAGAAGAAACTGAGTCTCAGAAAGGTCCATGATATTAGAAAAGAGGGGAAGCACATCCAGCTGCAGGAAGAAGTCTCCATTGACTCCATTTACATGGCCATGGAGACTCCAAACAAGGGGTGATATGCAGGTAATCCATCCCAGGCAAGGAGAGATGGTGTGCTCAAAAGCATGGAGGTAGAAGAGAGTGGGATAAGGTTGGGGGTAAAAATGTACATGGAATGTGTAAAAAGGAGAAGAAAGGAATAAGTCTGAAGGTAGATTGTCAAGGTAACATGATTAGGGCTATGTATCAAAGAAATCACTATGGCAACAATGTAAAAGACATATGGGGGAAGAACCAAGATGGAGGAGTAACAGCATGCACTTTCTAGAACACTGCCCCAAGCCCAGTCAAATATCTGTGAAAAATGGCTCTAAAAAAATTCTGGAGCTGCAGAACCCACAGGATGACGGAGTGAAGCAAATCTCCAGCCCAAGACAGCCTGGAAGGTTGCCAAGGAGTGCCTATTGTGCCACGCTGGGGGCAAGGCAGTCTAGCGTGGGCCCCGCTGGCAAAGACAGGACCTGAGCAGGCACTGGGGAGACTGAATCTCTTGTGCCTGGGGTAGTTTACAGACTTCATGATCCCAAAACACTGAGGATAAACTGGAAGGTCAGTGGGAAAAGACTGTGGGACAAGTGTAGGAGAGTGGAGTGATTCAACCCCAGTCTCAGGGTGGCTGAGGGGGTAAGGGGAAGAGGAATCCACAGCAGCCACAGCAGTAGCAGGGGCAGCTACAGCCACTGTTTTTGGAGCCCTAGCCCCACAGATTGTGGGGGGATCAAGCAGCTGACAGTACACCCCCACCCCCACTGGAAGCAGAGAACTACCTTGACAAAGAGTTCAAAAGTCAAGTAAAGGGGGAAGTAAGCAAAAAATGTAAAAAAGAATCAGTCTAGAGAATCTTACTTTGGTGACAAGGAAGACCAAAGCACGCAAGAAGAAAACAAAATCAAAGCTCCTCCATCCAAAGCCTCCAAGAAAAATATGAATTGGTCTCAGGCCATGGAAGAGTTCAAAAAGGATTTTGAAAATCAAGAGAAGAAGAGCAAAAATTGGGAAGAGAAATGAGAGTGATGCAAGAAAATCATGAAAAACAAGTCAACTATTTGCTAAAGGAGATCCAAAACAATGCTGAAGAAAATAACACTTTAAAAAATAGACTAACCCAAACGAAAAAAGAAATCCAAAAAGCCAATGAGGAGAAGAATGCCCTAAAAAGCAGAATTGGACAGGTGGAAAAGGTGATTCAAAAGCTCACTGAAGAAAATAATTCCTTAAAGATTAGAATGGAGGAGATGGAAGCTAACGACTTTATGAAAAATCAAGAAATTATAAAAGCAAAACCAAAGGAATGAAAAAATAGCAGACAATGTGAAATACCTCATTGGAAAAATAACTGACCTGCAAAACAGATCCAGGAGAGACAATTTAAAAATTATGGGACTACCTGAAAGCCATGATCAAAAAAAGAGCCCAGACATCATCTTTCATGAAATTATGAAGGAAAATTGCCCTGATTCTAGAACCAGAGGGTAAAATAAATATTGAAAGAATCCATCAATCACCTCCTGAAAGAGATCTGAAAAGAAAAACTCCTAGGAATATTGTAGCCAGATTCCAAAGTTCCTAACTCAAGGATAAGATATTGCAAGCAGCCAGAAAGAAAAATTCAAGTGTTGTGGAAATACAATCAGGATAACACGAGATCTAGCAGCTTCTATATAAAGGGATCAAAGGGCTTGTAATATGATATTCCAGAAGTCAAAGGAACTAGGATTAAAACCAAGAATCACCTACCCAGCAAAACTGAGTATAATACTTCAGGGGGGAAAATGGTCATTCAATGAAATAGAGGACTTTTAAGCCTTCCTGATGAAAAGATCAGAGCTGAATAGAAAATTTGACTTTCAAACACAAGAATCAAGAGAAGCATGGAAAGGTAAACAGGAATGAGAAATCACAAGGGACTTACTAAAGTTGAACTACTTACATTCCTATGTGGAAAAATAATATTTGTAACTCTTGAGACTTTTCTTTCAATATTTGGGTAGTTGGAGGGATTATATACATATAGACAGAGGGCATAGGGTGAATTGAATAGGAAGGGATGATATCTACAACAATAAAATTAAGGGGTGAGAGAGGAATATATTTGGAGGTAAAAGGGAGAAATGGAATGGGGTAAATCATCTCTCATAAAAGAGGCAAGAAAAAGCATTTTCAATGGAGGGGAAAATGGGGAGATGAGAGGGAAAAGTGAAACTTACTCTCATCACATTTGGCTTAAGGAGGGAATACCATACACACTCATTTTGGTATGAAAAATCTATCTTACACTATAGAAAGTAGAGGAGAAGGGGATAAATGGGGTAGGGGATGACAGAAGGGAGGGCAAGTAGGAGGAGAGAGTAACTAGAAGTAAACACTTTTGGGGAGGGACAAGGTCAAAAGAGAGAACAGAATAAATGGGGGAGCAGGATAGGATGTAGGGAAATATAGTTAGTCTTTCACAACATGACTATTATGGAAATCTTTTGCACAACTATACATGTATAACCTATATTGAATTGCTTGCCTTCTCAGTGGGGATAAGTGGGGAGGGAGGAAGGGAGAGAAGTTGGAACTCAAAGTTTTAAAAGCAAATGGTTAAAATTGTTTTTACATGCAGCTGAGAAATAAGAAATACAGGTTATGGAGCATAGAAATCTATCTTGCCCTACAAAGAAATAGAGGAGATGGGGATAAAGGAAGGGAGGGGTATGATAGAAAGGAGGGCAGATTGAGGGAAGGAGTAATCAGAATGTCTTAGGGTGGGGGGAGGGCAGAGATGGGGAGAAAATTTAGAACTCAAAATCTTGTGGAAATGAATGTTGAAAACTAAAAATAAATAAATTTTTTAAAAAAGAATAGATGGAAGAGTGAAAAGAAAGAACGTAGGGCACCAAGTTGGAGGGTTGTTCAGTTGGGTAACTGAACTAGGGTAATAGCAATAGAAGTGGAGAAGAAAGAGCTGTATATAAGAAATAAAGCAAAGATGAACTCGACAACACTTTGTAGCTAATTGGATCTGGGAGGTGAGAGAGAGAGAAGAATCTAGAATGACTTTGAGGTTGGACTCCTGGGTGATTCTGTGCCATGAAAAAAAGACAAGGAAGTTAGGAGAAGGCTTAGATCTTCAAGGGTGAAATAATAAGTTAGGCTTTGGACATGTTAACTTTGAGATAACGTAAAGGATAACCATATGGAAATGTTTAAAATACAACTGAAAGTATGGGATTGGAGACCAGAGATGGGATGATAATAGGACTGGAGAAACAGATTTGAGGATGATTCTTATACAGATAGAAGGGTAACTGAAACCAAAGTAATGGCTGGAATTTCCAAAAGCAAGAATAGAGAGAGAGGAAGAGGGACAGGATAGGGCCTGGAGGTGGTAGGAAGTTTCCCCCATTTAGTATATAAGAAGAAGAAGAGAAGCAGGCAAAAGAGACTAAGAAAGTAATTCAAGAAGTGAGAGGAAAAGCAGAAGAGCTCAATAACTCATCTAGCCCAGTGGCTAACTAATCACCTCATGGCTAAAACCACAGGTGTTGATGACTCACTCTTACTTCTGTCCTTTAGGTTTACCTACCTGCCCTCAAGGTTATCTTAAGATTAAACTAAAATTTGCCTTCTGCCATGCATTCCCAGAAGCAGAAGAAATTCCACCTCAAGCTTCCAAGGGCTTGACTAGAATGTCAGTTGAGCATGCCTCAAGACCATGTCCCAACATGGGATGGAGGATGAAGGGGGTTCTACATTTATAATCCAAGGCAAGAGACACTATTTTAAAAAGAAAAGAAAAAAGTTGGCCAACAGTGTCAAATGCTGCATGGAAGGTCAAGGAGTTTGAGAACTTTATAAAGGTCTTAAGACAGAGACAGAGAGAAATCAATGGTAAGCCTGGAAAGCCTTAGTAGAATAGAAGGGACAAAAATTAAACAGTAATATAGATCCGTTTTAAACATAAATATTATTCTCCCATCTATGTTTCATTCTTTTTTTTTTATCTGAGGATACATTAGTCTATTTGTTCATGGGAACACACACGCATACACACACACACACACACACATATATACACAGAGCCCCTATTCTTTGCCAATACGGTGTTCAAAATACGTTCTGAGAAACTTGAGAACAAACTACTGCTTTCATGTGCATAAGCAAATGGTGCTTGGAGCCTTCCTAATTTCTATTGTCAACATATTGTCTCCATTCTCTCAGCCCCTAGCAGACTGAAAGACATAGTTGGAAGGGAGGATGGGAATTGGCAAGGTCTCAAATCCAGATAAGACTAAACAGACTAAGCAAGAGGAAACATCTGGAGGACCTAGTAGAAGTCATGTGAGGTTCTTTTTGTTGAAGTTGCTTATTACTAACACTTCTTCCTTATGGTCTGTGTTCCAGCTGCTAATGACTTCTCTAGACCAAAGAGGCCAAAAACACTCATAACCATTTGCATTTTATCACTCAGATAGATAGAGTAATACTACATTGGTTGATCTTTTTACTGGAAGGTCTTCAAAGGGTTTGACTGACCTATGTTGAGGGGGAGAGAAAGACTCTCATTCAGGTAAGATAAGGCAAAAGTAATTGCCGTCACTACTCTTTATTTTAGCTCCTCTGAGGTTGGCCATCTTTCAGAGAAAAGTAGATTTCCATTTATCTAGAATGTTCAAGGACTAGGATTTCTGGTTAACTGAACGGTAAAACTTACAGTGACCTACTTGAGACACCAATTTTCAAAGAATCAGGCTAAAACCAAACGTCCTTCACACTTACTGACTATAAGTGGAGCTGTTTCTAATAACTCAGAGAATTTTGCAGGGCTTCATTTAGATCACAATGATTTTCATTGTATAATGTCAGAGACACAGAAGCTATGGGAGAGAAGGTTGAGTCATCCTTACCCTGTGTGAGTCTAACTAACAGAATTGAAACCAATAGGTGAAAATCCTAGGAAGGAAAAAATGGTCTAATATTAGGGAAAACTACTAGAACTGTCTAATAATAGAATGAATTGCTTCATAAAGTTCAAGTTCTCTATATGATCACTTGACAGAAAGAGATATGGTAGAGGGAGTCTTCCTTTCTTGTTGTTGTTATTGTAGTTTAGTTGTTTCAGTTGAGTCTGACTCTTTGTGACCCCATTTGGGGTTTTCTTGGAAAAGATACTAGAGTGGTTTGCATTTTCTTTTCCGATTCTTTTTTTTTTTTTAAAAGAGTTGATCAATAATAAAAAATAAAAAAAAGAGTTGATCCAGAGCAGTGGTATCAAAGTTAAATAGAAACAGGGGCCACTAAATTATACATAAAGATCTCTTTAGGCCATATATTGACTTAGAAAACCACAAGTGCTTATGTATTTCCTTTTTATTAATCCATCAAAATAAATTGAAATCAGATATAAGCTATATTTTAATCCAGTTCAGGTTGTACTTGAGAATGGTGTGGGTCACATGGGCCACAATTTTTACATTTCTTATCTAGATGATTTCTGAAATCATTGCAATTGAGGCATCCCATGACTCCATATTGACCCTATTAGGATGAGGCAATGACCATTCATTGAATAGGCCTGTTTAAGAAGTAGGCCAAGCATGGCCCCTTTAATGAGGCCAAGAAAAAGAAAGACATTGGGCTTTGTGGGAAACAGCTACAGTTACTATTGATAATCACTTTAAAGGTAGGAGAGTCAAGAGGAGCCCTTAGTCAGGAGCCCATTGGCATCCTAGTTTCGGAGTGTAGTAGGTCTAAGCTTTTGGGAGAGGACATGACAGGACAGAATAGGAGAAAGGGACAGGAAGGGAATGGAAGGGAAGGGAAATGAAAGGGGCCAGTAAAACATAAGTCAACTGTGCATCTTTTGGCCATGCAGATTTACCATCCTTTGGAGAGGAGAAGGAAGGGGAGGGGGAGGCAGACAGGAGAAGAGCTGAGTTACCCAGCTAGCTGGGTCCCCATTCAGACAGCTGCATCTACTCACAGGATTGTATTCGTCCTTCCTTGCCAAAGAAGACCATGCCATCAGAGAAATAATGACATGACTTGCCCTTGACTTTGTTTGGAGTGAGGGAGGGCTGTGCAGGTCACCAGCCTCCCTTCTCCAGAGCCATCTGAATCCAGTGATCAGATAATCATCAGGATGACTGGAGATGACCCAGGATGCACTGGGAGACCTTGGGCCCTTTAGGCCAAAAGATGCCCAGTTGACTTGGGTTTACTGGCCCCTTCCCTTCCCTTCCCTTCCCTTTCTCCTGTTCTGTCCTGTCCTGTCCTTTCCGCTCCCTAAACCTTAAACCTACTGCATTCTGAAACTGGGACTCCAATGGGCCCCTGCCTAAGGGCTCCTCTGGTCCCTCCTGGCTTCAGAGTGATTATCTATAGTAACTGTTGCTGTTTCCCTCCCAGCCTGAGGTCTTTCTTCTTCTTGGCCTCATTAAAGAGGCCATGTCCTGGCTACTTCTTAAACAGGTCTATTCAATGAATGGATATTGCCTCATCCTAAGCAAGTACCTGCAAAGACCTTGGCCTAAAGGTCATTTCTCTGATGGCATGGTCTTCTTTGGCAAGGAAGGACAAACACAATTGGCCCTATGATATAACCTGGTAGCACTTACTCAACAGTAGTATCAGACCATTAGTTAGATGTTTCTGACATACTAGCTGAATAAGTAGCTTGGTGTATCAAATGAAGATCATGTGAAATGTTTGTAAAACTCTTAGCAGAGTACTTGGCAAAGACCAGGAGTTTAATAAACACTTATTCCCTCCCCTCCCCAAGGCAAACTTGGAGACTGACATTGGTTCAAAACCTTTTGCTGACCCTTATGAGCTATGTGACCACAGGGAAGTCCCTGAATGCTTGAAAAACTCATTTCTTTATCTATAAAATGGGGATAATGATGTCTATAGCGCCTTCATTATAGAATTGTCATGTGACTCAAATAAGATAATATATTAAAGCATTTTTAACATGCTCAACAAATATCAGGCATTTATTAGCCAATTATTATTAGGAATAATTAAATTATAATTTTTATTGATATTTGTTAGACATGTTATTAGTAAGTCATGTGTGCTGGCTAAAAGACATTTGTTAAAAATTTCAGGGCCTAATATCAGATGGCTAAATTATAAAAGATGCTTTTTTTGAAAGTCATAAATATTGGCTGTTTATTTAAAATTTTTAGCTCGCTCCTGAAAGTGCCAAGCAAAAAAACCAAAAAACCTCATTACAATACTACAACAAGGACAAAGGTCCTTAAAATATTGAGATATGAATGCAAGTTCAACATATAAGTCAATCCCCTAACTGACACTCACAATGCAACATGGTCCAGTGGAAAGAGTGCTGAAGTTTGGAATGAGAGGACCTAAGTTCAAATTCTGACAGTGATACTTATTACCTCTATGACCCTGGGCAAGTAACTTGATCTCTCTGTGCCACCGTTTCTGTGGCTGACCTCTAGGGGCCTTTTTAGCTCTATATTTCTGAGGGAAGTCTCTCTGTGAATAGAACCTTAAGTATTTTTTCAGTTCAGTTGTTTTCAGCTGTGTTTTGACTGTATGGCCCCAATTGGGGTTTATTTGGCAAAGATACTGGAGTGGTTTGCCATTTCCTTCTTCAGATTATTTTACAGTTGAGGAAACTGAGGCAAACAGGGTGAAGTGACTTGTCCAGGGTCACACAGCTAGTCAGTTTCTGAGGTCAGATTTAAATTCAAGAAGATGATCCTTCCTGACCCCAGACCCAGCACTCTATCCACTGAGCCCCTTAAGTATTCTAGTCACTGCTTTTTAGTACATTCAAGATTCCTGAGAACATTTTCCTGGTATGGCCAACATAGTTCTTTAGTATCAAGCTCAAGAGGGTGATTAGTACTTTATTACTAAAGACATACATAAAAAATAATTTATGAAGAACCAGAGTGTAAATGCTTAAGGATGTTTAAAAATGGTTAACTCCACTCCCACAAAAAAAAAATAAGTATATTTTCAATGCATATGCCATCCCTACTAATATCATCTCTAACACATTCTATGTATATTTGTTATTAGATAAACAACTCAAATAAGGTTTTGACGCATTGAAAATACTACCATTTTGGAGAATTTCAGATTATCAAATATTGCTTGAAATAAATGCTGTCTCTACTTCTAGCCAAGATGGCTTTCTGAATGGTGGGCAGGCGGCCCATGTCCTACATACTTACTCCAGCAAAAATCCAAAATTCTCACCAGAGTAAGTAGTGATCAAGAAATCCAATTAGTAACTACAGTAAGTCACTTCTTTCACCCCAGAACTGCATTAAAACTCAACCAGAAGGCCACACAAGAGCAACAGGAAAGGGAGCTCCCAGGGAAACCAAGCACAGGAAAACAAGCCCTACCCCTCCCAGCACAGCCAGAAAGAGACCAGAGATGCATTTAGGTTGCAGGACTCTGAGCCTCGAGACAGAAAGAATGTAACCATAGTCTAAAAAGTCCTAGGGAGATTAGAAAACCTAGAGTCATCAGAAACATATAGAATAAGGACCTGGAAAACCTCAGAAGATGAGCAATCAGAGCATCAAGGCCTATACATCCAAGCGTCCAGAGGTTCTAAGGTCCTTACCATTTTGACCAGATATACCAGAGAGGTCCCTGAAGATACAACATTCTGAACCTCAAAAATTCAGGAGGTAGGGTGCAGTAAAGCCTAGTAGGTAGAAGTCACAGAGGAGACCAAGGAATATAAGGCAAAACCAAGCAGGGACAACCACCCTACCCAAAAGTAGAATGGTGTGTGGCATTGACACAAAAAACCATTTTGGAAACTAAAGATGAGTAAATTAAATTTAAAGGACCAACCAGAACTGAAAAATTATTGTAGAACTAGAGAGCCCTCAAAAGAAGAGAGGAGCTATAACAAGAGCAAATAATGGCTCAAAGAACAAAAAGGCATTTTCCAAGAATTTACTACATGAATGTCTACAAGAAGTGAAACCAAAGATAAAAATGAAGTAAAAGGTGTGGAGGAAGGAATGAAGAGGAAAGAAAGGACCAGAACCCAGAGAATGATTTATTTATACAATAATCTATAAAAACAGCTTTTGAAGCTGTAAGAACTATAAGATCAATACAATAACTTTTCATGATTCCAGAGGACCAATGATAAACACACTATCCATTACACAGAGATATGATGGACTTTGGGTACAGAATGAGACATTTTATACATACACATATATGGTATACCTCTTTCTACACACTAAATCTAATATATATAAATGCATACATAATATAAATATATTATATAAAATAATATATACATATAAATACATATATAAATATACACACTAATATATATGTATTGTGTGAATATTATGTCTCATTCTGCACACCAAATCTGTTCTCTGGTTCTGTTCTAGGGTTTTAAGAGTTGAAAGAAAAGGTAGGGTAAGAGTAATACATTAGAGTAGGAAGGAGAAAGAAGACAGTAGAACTTGCTATTTCTCATATTAGGATATAAAAGAAGACTATACCAATAAAGAGGAAGAGTAAGGAGATTAAGTATCAGATGAATCTCACCATTATCTGAAACACAAAAGAATGTTGAACATACACACATGCTCACATAAGAGTTTGGTGTGGAAACATATTAAACTCAACAGAGAAACAAGCAGGGAAGGGGTGTTAAGAGTAAGAATAATACCCTCAAAAAAGGAGTAACTACAAGCAAAACAAACTTTCTCTTCCTGAAGGAAGAATTAAAAGGGGGAAAAAAAAAGAACTAGAATTACAGGGTAACCCCTCTGGGTCATATGGAAGCCTGAGTCACATGAGTCTGAGTCACATGAAGTCTTTGGTGGGAAGAGTTTGAGGAAGGGGTGGAGCAGGAAGGATGGAACAGGAAGAGGCAGAGTAGAGTGAAGAGCAAGTTAGTCGTGTCTAGTCAGAGTTAGGAAGGATACAGGCAAGCAGGCAGCTGGCTAGCGTGAGTGAGAAGGCTTGTGATTTTGTTTAAGGGAGCTAGTTTGTGGGAAGCCTAGCGGGGGAAGGCTTGGGGTAGTGTTGCCCTCTGCATTGTTATTGTGTATAGATTTTGTTATTATGATGGATTTGGCTTTGCTGTGTCTGAAAAAATGTTTTGGTTTTGTCTTCCATGGTGAGAGTCTTATATTTCGCTGATTCAGAGTTCAGCTGGGATATTCATGGTAATCATAGGTGCTGTGAATATTGTATTAGTGCTACACTATAATGAAGTAAGTTACCCACATCCTGACAAAGAGATGAAGGACAGAAGATGAAGAAAGAGACATACATTTTTGCACCTATACATTATGGAGGGTTTGTTTTACTTGACTATGCTTATCTATTATAATATTTTTTTCTATTAGTTTTTAATGTGAGAGAGGGCTCATCTACTCCATCCACAACATCATTTTACAAATGAAAAAACTGAGTAATTGACTAATTTGCACATAGTCACATAGGCAAAGTGGCAGAGTTGAAATTCAAACATATCTTATTTTTATTGAGTTGTTATTGTTGTGTTTGTCCTCATCATCAGAGAAATGATGACATGACTTGCAACTGACTTTGTTTTGAGTGAGGGAGAGCTATGAAAAGTCACAAGGCTCACTTCTCCTCCAGAGTCATCTGAATCCAGTGACCAGATATTCATCATGATAACTAGAATATCACCTTCATTTACTGGGCTATTCTGAAAAAAAAATCAATTTTTGAGAAAAGAGAATTTTAAAAATTAGCAATTTGTCTCTAAGAATTATTTTTAAATCAATTATTTTCTATTTTAATAGTGATGGGAGGTAGAATATTTTAACATTCTATCTCTGTGCATATTTTGGGGGGACTGAATCCATGACTTCATTGATGTAGGGATTTTCAGAGGAAGAAATTCCTTCTGCCAATGAAGATGTATGACTTATCTATTAATTAAAATCTTTGAGATTTGCCTGGGACACTGAGAGGTTGTGAGTTGTCAAAGGTCATAAGGCCAGTATCCATATTCATTGAAAACCCAAATTTGAATTTGAAGCCAGGTTGACTACATGGCCTGTCCTCTGTCCACTAAAGTTGGGCTTCTTCTTGCAGGTAGTCCATGTTTTTTAACAGGTCAGTTTAATTTGTTGATTTGAACTAATAGCCTATGCAAAAATCAACAGAAAAGCACCCCAAAAAGGTAACGGATTATCATTCCCATCTCTCTTACCAGTCTCTAACATTCTTTTTTTAACTTGTTGTAATGGAAAGACTTCTAGGTTTTGAGTCAGAAGACCTGAGTTTGAAACCTGTCTCTCCTACTTAATAGTTGTGTGACCTTGTGCAAATCAGTTCACCTTTCTCAACTTTAGCTTCCTTATCTGTAAAATAAAGGAGTTAGTCTATCAGGGCTGGGGAAACTGCCACTCCAGGCCACATGTGAACCTCCAGGTCCTGAAGTGCAGCCCTTTGACTGAATCCATTTTGGTCTATTTCAATCCAAGAGCCACATTTGAGGACATAGAAGGTCCTGCTGCCTCAAGGCCACACGTGACCCTCTAGGTCCTCAAGTGCAACCCTTGAATTGAAATGGACCAAAATGGATTCAAGTTAAAGGGCTGCACTTGAGAATGTAGAGGGTCATTGACCTTGAGACCACAGATTCCCCAACCCTGGTCTAGGTGACTTTCATATCTCATAATTGATATTATCCCTACAATTTTAAGGGCAGACTTTAAATCTTTTTTCTTTTTATTCTATACCTAACAAATACCAAATAAAGTGACCATTTCTTTATACATAGTAGAACATAAAAAATAAAATTATACATGAAATTTCAGGTCTTTATTTTATATATATAGCTTGCTTCAATTTTAAAGTATTTAATAAATTAGATTTGTAGCTTTCAAAGCTGTCCTATTTGTCTGTGCTTCTTTATGCTTGGAGTTCAGTTTTCTGTATTTTTTGTAAATATGCCTTAATGACCCTCTTTTCTTTGATTTTTTTGTCTTTTTTTTTTTTTTTTGCTATTCTATCCCTATCCCCCCTACCTTTGATGCACATCCCAAACTGAAAAAAACAAAACAGAAAAATAAACTAGGGACAGGTTTAAATACCCTAACACTCAACAACACAGACTAGCTATATATTATAAATTTTCCCATTACTGAGTAAAAACAATATAATAAAAATTGACATAGAATCATAGAAGTCAAGAAAGGGAACTCAGAAAGGAAAGTCTAAATAAATGTAAGGAAGGCTCTTTTATGCACTGGGATGTTGAGATTACAAAGAAGGAGGGAGAGATGAGGTGTCAGATGTCAAAAACCAATAGTTTTCTATTCAGATTATTTTGTTCACCCAGACAAAATGACTCCATCCTACAAATATTCCATGATTACAGAAAGACTTGAGCCCTCCAACTGAGCTTCCCTTCTGGTCCCTCTTCCTGGGACTTCCCCTTCAGGTCAAATGAGAGCTTTCATTTTTTTTATCATTCATTCTCAGACTTCACAGGTCATCTTTGTAGCTAGAACAGACTCCCATAGATGTGTCATTCTTCTGCTAAACTCCCCTCAGAGCACTGAGTGAACATTTCTGCCAGGAAAGTTAACCCTTCCTCTCCTAGTTTTCAGCAACAAAGTAGATTTTTTTTTTCAGGGGATTTTCCAAAAGTTCAACCAAGTTGCTGAGACCTCTTAACTTATAACCTGCCAAGGGAGATAACACAGAACAAAGTCTAAAATGTGAACCTTGGTTTGACTTCAAGCTCCACCACTGACTATCTGTGTGACCCTTAGGCAAACAGTTTCACCTTATTGGGCCTCAGTTCCCTCATATGTAAAATGAGAGGCTTGGACTATAACAAATGATTTCCTATCTTTTCCAGCTCTCATATTCTGTGATTCTGTATACTCAAGTTTAAGCAACATCATTATCAAATTACACATAATTGCTGGATATCTGACTTACTAAATCACATACAATTGAGAGTATAGGAATTAAAGACCGTAGATGATGATCAGAATGTTCGATATCCCATAACACTTTGGCTGCTACTTACGAACAACTTGTCTGTCCCCAGGAATACTATCTCAACGTGGCCATATGTTCCACTGTTTTCTCTGCCCTGGGATGTCCCCTCACCATAACTCAACCCTCTTTCTATTGAAATTCTCCCCATCCTCCAAAGTCCAGCTCAAATGCTACCTTCTTTGGGGGGCCATCCCAGATATCCTCTGTTAGAATTGCTCTTTCCTTACTCTAATCTACTTAGTACTTTGCAACTTTTTCAAAGCTCCTGACATAATCTCCATTGTATTATTGTTGTGCACGTTTCATCTCTCACACTGGACTGAAAACTCCCCAAGAACAGCCATATATCCGTGTCTAATTTACTTTTGTCCTTCTCAGAGCACCCAGAAGTGTGTTGCTCATTCTATGCAAAGTAAATAGTTCAATAAATATCTGTTGAATGAATGAATGAAAAAACAAGTGAAAGAATAAACCTAGACTAATATCCTTTGGGGATTATTTAACTTTCAATTCTTTCTAAATCTTTGAGTCTATAAAATCTTACATTTGTCCTTTTAAATTGAATACTGGGTGACTAGAAATCCTCACTAATACCTTTTAATTTCATCTTTTTTCTAAATTTATAGTGAAGTAATATATGGAAGTCAACAATTCCTTGAGTCCTTTAAGAGTAACTGACAGAAAATTTTAAACTCAATATAACATAAACTTCTATTTTCCTATATATAGGACAATATATATTAACTTTATTTTCTCTGATCTTTTAATATGAAGAATATGTATGTGAAAGGAGGTACGTTTGTCTTCTTCCAGCCTTCTAATATATACCGAGTAGGTTTAATGTGTATGGTGCTGTGATATCAAAAGACCAATATGCTAAATTCAACTCATCCCTCAGATGATTTCTAAGAGAATATAGATCCTGTCAGAGACAGAGCTGTCCAAAATGTAACTCCCTCCAGCAAGCTTTCCCTAACTCTCTCTGACTGTAATCATGTATTTACTTTTTCCTCTTCAGAACTCATATATTTATTTATATCATATTTAATTTATATGTTTTGATGATGATTATTTTGTAAATTTCTTTAAATCCTTCTTCATGTTATTGTATGTTGTTTCCACAGAGTTATACTGTAAACTCCTCATGAGAAAAAATTCTATTTTCTTTTATTTCTATTGCGCCTCTACTCTCCCTTTCCAAAGTACCCAAAATGTACTTTTTACTTTTTAATAATAATAATATTCCTGACTCCAGGCCCAGTGCTCTATCCACTGTCCCACCCAGCTGCCTGTGACAACATAAAGGTACCAGTAAGACACAATGGGCTGTTCTACATTCTGTTCATGTGACCAGCATGATTAATTTTTTTATCATTCATTTCTTTGAAGCTATATTTATTCCTGTTCTTCTTCCTAAGTTTTTATTTGTCATATGTGGAACCCTATCTACATCCTTACTTACATGCCTCTCCGTGGACCTCTGAATGATATCTACTATTAATTTTTTAGAGATATTTCCAATACTTGCCTTCATAGAACAATGAGAACATGGGTTAAGTGGTGGTATAGGCCTTTGTTTCAGAAGAAGTTTAGATTCATTAAAGGAGCTATAAAATAAATAGTTCACATTCATTTGCCATCAGAACACCCTCTACTCTAATGCCCCATGTGGTTACTTGTTTTGAACTGAACTATCTGGCCTCAGTATCAAAGGATGAGAACACATCTCCTGAAGGCTTACTGGTGTGTTAGAGGAGTAGAAATATTAATGCCTGGTCATGGAATTGGGTTAATGATTCCACTAGATGTCAAAGGGTTTTTATAATGAATATTTCTCTTTCCTGAGGTAAACAACCTAATTAGCACTCGAAAGGATGGATTTTGCAAAATATTCCCTGAAATGTATCTATAGAATCATTTTTACTGTTCCTAAGCCCATTCTCATCTCTAGGGCTTTTCATAAGTAGGAAAGTCCCAATGGAGACCTCAGCTGTCTTCCTGGCAACAGCCCTCAGTGTGGAAAAGAAACTCCTCAAGGGAACTCGGTGGCAAAGGCTAAACAGCTGCATGAGAATTACTGCTGCCCCAGATCTGGCACATAACACATGGAACTTAGGGAAGCTGCTGAAAGCTGCCATTTTTAAATTTCATTAATTGCTGAGATGTATATAGCATTTATAATGTCCTCTTGCCATTTAAAGTATATGAAGTGTTTCATATACATTCTATCACTGAAATTTCATCACATCTCCATGACTTAGGTACTCCAGGTATGATTATTCTAATTTTACAGGTAAGGCAACTGAGGCTTCCCAAGGTTAAGTAAACTTACCAAGTTGAACATCACTCACTGACATGCAGCATTTTTGTTAGCAATAATAACTCACATTTACTTTAGAGTTTAAATATAACCTTCTTTAAAAAAGGACTTTTATTGAGACCTTTGATTTTTATATCACAATCACATCTTGATCTTCTCCCCTCCCTTTTAACCAAATAAAATAAATACACACGGTTAAGTACAAATGAAATGTGCAGCATTCTACATGCACAATTCTCTATCTCTTTACCAAGAAAAGGAGAGTGTCATCATCTATTCTCAAAGATGAGAATGGTCATTTACCAAGCATCTCTTCCCAATAACTCTATGAGCCAAGACTTGGAATCAGGACATTGGTTTCCATGGCTACATTTCTCCCAGGATTTCATAGCACCTCTTCAAGGACAAGACAACAACCTCACCCACGTTTTCCCCATGTCCCTTCCAAATCTATTTCTAACGCTGAAACATCCTGAATACCTACAGTAGTTAGGATGGCAGAGACCCTTTTGTAAAGATCACCTAGAAAACAAGAAGACCATGGCTATCCCTCCCTACTATCCCTTCCCCAAAGCAGTCCCTCTTCCCCTGACCCCTAATGCTTTTCTCTTCTTTAAATGAAGTGCCTTACATTTCTTCAGCACTTCTATAAGAAATACTGGTTCATTTGTTTGGGGGAATGGGAGTTGAGGGGTTTTTTGATCTAAGCTAACTGTGTGGTAGATAAAATTCTAGACTTGAAAATCTGAGTTCAAATCCTGTATCTGATATTTACTGGTCATGTGACCCTGGGCAAATCACTTAACCCTGTTTGTCTCAGTCTCCTCATCTGTAGAATGGGAAAAATAGTGCCTACCTCAAGGGTAGTTTGGAGGATCTACTGGCTTAACATATATGAAGTGCTTTGCAAACCTTAAAGAGCTGTGTGTTGTTGTTCAGTTGTGTCTGACTCTTTATGACCCCATTTGGAGTTTTCTTGGCAAGGATACTAGAGTGCACTGCCATTTTCTTCTACAGTTCATTTTATAGATGAGGAAACTGAGGCAAACAGGGTGAAGTGACTTGCTAGTCACACTGCTAGTAAGTATCTGAGGCCAGATTTGAACTCAGGAAGAGGAATCTTCCTGACCCCAAGCCCATTGTTCTATTCACTGCACCACCTAGTTGTCCACAAAGAACTACATAAATGATAGCTAATACCCTCTCCCACTTTTTCCTGGCTTCTCAACCCATATTAGAATGGCTGGAATCTTTTTAAAATTGATATATAAATGACACTTAAGGATTGTGAGGCATCTCACCTCCATTTGAACTTCACGTCACCCTGCAATATAAGTAGTGAGGAGGGTATTGGTATCTCCCAGAGATTGGGATCCTCCTGTAGTTATATAAGTAGTAAGTATCAGAGATTGGACTGGAATTCAGGGCCTTTCTGTTTCTAAACCCAGCAATTAGCATTATAGGATCATGGATTTAGAGTTGGACAGGATTTTAGAGACCATCTAGTTTGACCCCATTTTATTTACAAGGAAATGAGCCCCAGAGAGG
Organism: Potorous gilbertii; assembly: GCA_028658325.1. NCBI lineage: Eukaryota > Metazoa > Chordata > Mammalia > Diprotodontia > Potoroidae > Potorous > Potorous gilbertii. Next base: position 590,823,872 of record CM053770.1, on the reverse strand, counting down.
TTAAATTTTTGCTGAAGGTCATACCCAAATTTCAAATGTTATGGAGTTGACCCAGGGTTCCCCCACTTTACATTTAGCTTCCTTTCCATTGTACTATATATACCATCCCACTTCTTCCATCACAACCACATCCAGCGCTTCAGAACAGCAGAAGCTCTTAAACCCCACAGGCTAATTGGCCACTTGTCTGATAACCTCAGGGAGAACTTGAACCTTTTCGTAATTTTAGAGATAAAGAAGGGAGCTACAGAAGCCTAAGCCCACAGCCAGCCGCACTTTCTGGGGATCTGGCGTCCTAGGAATTTGCCCAGCCTTCTCTGTGGAGGTCACCTTGCTCTGATTAGTTTCTAGCACCCTCTGATTAGATTCAAGTGTCCTCTTTTGTTTCCGAAAGTCATTGGTCAGAGTGCTAATCTAAGAGCCTAGGAGGGCTTACAAGTTCCCTTCTCCCTAGGGTCCTGGCTGGAGAGTGCTCCCAGGGAGACAGCCTTGTTTTATATCTGGGGCTCAATAAATGTTGATTAAACATGGCAACCAGTTCTGGATGCCAAAATAATTCCAGGAACATAAAATAATTCCTTTCCAACAAGTTATACCTTTATTTCATGTCTTCTGGCCACTTAAATGTGCTCAGTTTTTAGCGCACCATTTTGTGATTCAACTATTTTGGAGAGCTATCTGGAATCATGCCCAAAGAGTTATTAAATGCCTATACTCTTTGACCCAACAATACCACGACTTGATCTATTTCCAAAGATAATTAGGGGAAAAGGAAAGGAATCTATATAGTCTAAAATGTTTATAGCAGTTCTCTTTGTGATGGCAAAGAACTAGAAATTTTAGGGATGCCCATTCATTGGGGAATGACTGAACAAATTGTGCTTTATGATTGTGATGAAAGACTACCGTGCTATAAGAAATGATTAAGTCAGTGATTTTAGAGAAAATATGGAACGGTTTGTATGGAGTAATGAAGAGCAACTTGAGCAGAGCCAAGAGAACAGCAATAGCATTTTAAGAACACCTTTGAGTCACTAAGTCATTTTGACAATTACAAATACCCAAATTAACTATAAAGGATATATGAAGAAAGATGCTATCTGCATCCAAAGAAGAACTGATAAAGAGAAGTATGTTTAGAATTATTTTACATTTTTATGTGATATACATATGCATATATACATATATACATATATTTTGTGTCTAATTGTAGCCATCTCTAAAATGGGAGGGGAGAGGGAAGAAAAAGAAAGGAAATATTTTTTTAAATAAATTTACATAACTTTATTATATATTTAAATGGAATATGAGGTAGCTATGTGGCACAGTGAATTGAACACTGGCCCTGGAATCAGGAGGACCTGAGTTCAAATTCAGGCTCAAACACTTGACACTTACTAGCTGTGTGACCTTGGGCAAGTCACTTAACCTCAATTGCCTTTCCTTCCCCCTCAAAAAAAAAAATAGTAAGTTGTGCATAACAGATTTGCAGTTTCATGTGCAATCATTTATTATAATGTTATATTTTATTCTAGAAATTAAAATAAAATAAAGGGAGGAAAGATTGATTTCATTGAAAGACTTAAACTGTTATGTTGCTTTTAAAGGCTTTTTTTTGGTACAGACCTATGATTTAATCCACATTGGAAACGCCCTGGTATAGAGCTCCCTGCAGCTACTCAGAGAGATCAGCAATTGGCCTGTAACTTAGACTCATCCAGTTGCCTGGGTCGTTAGAAGTGAAGTGACTTGCCCAGTCACATATATATATATATGTATGTATGTATGTGTATATATATATATATATATATATATATATATATATACATATACGTATATATGTATGTATGTATGTGTATATATATATATATATACGTATACATATACGTATATATATATATATATAGAGAGAGAGAGAGAGAGAGAGAGAAGTAAATTCTAAGCGACGTACATAGCTCCATATTCTCTTCCAATTGTAGTGTGCTGAACTGACTTTTTACAGTGTTGTAATCAGCATGCTTGCGGAGGTTCTCAGATCATTTGGGGAACATCTATTTCTTCTCCTCAATTACCGTAAAAGCTCCTCCAGGTCAGGGACAGGATCTTATTTCTTTAATAAGGTCTCCACACATAATTAATGCTCAGTGGTGCTATTAAAAGGCTCCTTAAGCATAGACCATTCCTGGAGAAACTGAATAGCATGAGAGTCTGCCCGAGGTATCCTGACTGACTGACTGAGGATTACATAGCCAGCTTGCATAATAATGGCTAGCACTTATGAAGTGCTCTAAGGTTTGTAAAGTGTCCTACATTAGTTTTCTCATTTGATTCTCGCAACCATCAAGGGAGGTCGGCACAATTATTACCCCATTTTACAGATGAGAAGACTGAGGGTTCAAAGTCAGAAAGACTTGACTTCAAGTCCAATCTCCGAAAAACAATTTGTGTGTCCCTAGGCAAATTATTTAATTTTTCAGTACTCTAGGCGTCTCTCAGGATTGTTAGCGGCCGAGAAGGTGCTCTCTGAATTAGGACCATTGTGTTTCTCCATCTGGGAGTTCCCTATACTAATGACATCTCACCAAAAAATTAAGGCTCTAAGTTCCATCTCCTCCATTATAGAGTATAGAAAAATAAGAAGTTAGTCTTCCTTGACCAAGAGAACAGAGCAGACATATAATAATCCCTACTCTACTGGGGATAAGAGGAACACAGGGATACAGACAAGACCTATGATTTTCTTGGATATAGGGAACCCTAGATGAGAAAATTCCATATCCCAATGAGGGTCATTGAAGTCTAGGAGAGATGCAAGTTGAACCCAAGGTCACACCTCCAGTGTACATCAGGGGCAGAACTGGAACCCAGGGCTCTGTAGTTTCAAGACCAACTCTATCTACTATAGTATGTCTAAAAATCTGGAAGAATATTCACTAGACTTGAAGTCAAGTAACCTACTTTCAAATTTGACCTTTAATACTTACTGTGAAACCATATCACATGATATGGGCCTGTAGGGATGGGATAATGACCAACTGAACAAAGATAAATAAAACACAATAAAACTGGTGAGTTAAAACAGTATTATTATTGTGCCAATCTATGCCCACTTTAGACTTGAGGGCCTAAATTCAGTGTTTAAACTAATAAATTTAACCATCAGAAGGGATATAGTTATGCTTTCTCTCTACCATGACTTAGCGGACATTTATCCAGAGTCTCTAGCTGGCTGTCCCTATTAGGCTGAAAGTGTATATGCCCACAAAGTGTATGGTCAAGAAAGAGATAAAGGTCTGGGTAGGGCACTGCCCAGGGTGGCCCTGTAGGCTGTTTTCTGTAATAAACAGGTGATAAGGAATTAAAGATAGAGACTTGGTCAGAGCAGACACTAGGCTTCTCTAAGTAACTAAGCCAAAGCAGAAAGAATCAATGTCTCATTAAGACTGTAATGAGAAAGAGATACAGACTAGTTGAAGTGCTTCAGTGTCCTGAGTCACCAAAGCCCTTGGACCTGATCTACCAGGAAGTCATTACTTTAAGAGCCATTTGGCATCTGTTAGAAGAGCTGAGAGGAGATTTGAATCTAAGTACCTCAACTATAGCTTTTCTTAAGCTTCTAGGTATGGGGCAGGCATACAGAGTACAGGGTGATTGTGTTTTCCCCCTTTTGTTTCTATCATTTTGAGTACATAACTGTATACCGTTAAACCATGTTGGTATAAATGACTCTATTAAAATGCACCAGGAAGGGAAGGTAGTAGTGTTTCCTATTGGATGAGAGTAACCTAAGCCATAAGCTATTAATTGGATAAATCCATTCACATTATTCACATATATAATTAATAAGTGGCCTCAGACAAACTGAGACCTGGGAAAGACCTTAGCTTAAACAGGTCAAGGTCTCCCATTTCATCCAGGGCCATCACTGGTCCTCTTGACCTGTCTTGCCATTAGACTCCAAAGACTATGGAGGGGGAAATGAGGCTGGTGACTTTACACAGTCCTGCCTCACTTAAATTCAATTCACTTGCAAGTCAAGACATCACCCTCCCAATGTCACTGGTCCTCTTTGAGAATGAAGGATGAACAGCAAATGAGCACTGTCACCCACTAAAGAGCATTTAGGGTAGAGAAAATGGAGGGTAGAACTAGGAGTTAGAGAAAGGCATCTCTTAGAAAACCATGGAGAGCCTGATATTTTCCAGTGTACCCTCTGTTACTTGATGTGGAGTACAAAACCATTAAAGTAAGCGTAAGATGGCCCTTATTTCAGGACAAAACCTAACTGATGGTTAAAGAAATAACTGCCAAACTTACACTGTATTTTTTGTTCTGTACTCAACCTCACAGAACTAGGATATTGATTCATGTGTGGAACCTCCCCTAAGAAAGCAGAGATCATCCAACTGAGGCCACAGTATCAAGATGTTTCCAACAGTGACAAGCCCTCAATACTTTCTTCTGTGCTCATTCTCTTAGATGAAGGTCCAGTTGTCTTATGTGAAAATCCCACCCTGTGTTCATCTCTCCTCCAACACCACTCTCAGGCTTTTTCACCCTCTGGGACTGGTTGAATTTTGTTTAAAAAGGCAATGTCAACTTTACTTGGTTACTTCTATCTTGGATTGTTTGTTAATTAATTTATTCATATTTCTACACCTCATAGAGGATATAGCCAGTCCACTGAAAAGGGAAGACTAGCATTTGTATCAGAGTGGTGTGTTTTTTTTTGTGCTATCATCCTTGTGTTCCCTTTTCCATGTGGCTTGGTCACAAGGTCATTTATTGAAGGGCAAGGTGGTGCCTTGAATCCAGCACTGTGGCTGGTAGACCCTCCATAGAGCCCAGCAGTGATCCCTGCAGGCAATAGGTCTAATGATATCCCAGACTTGACTGTGTCGGGAAGAAGAGAAATCGTTAAATAATTATCAACTGTGATAAGGCAGCAATTAAGCAAACACTTACTGCTGGTTTGGTCCAGATAGCAGGGCTCTCACTTTCCCAGCTACAACTAACAAGAAGGCCAACAGCGTGAGAATCACACAATGACTGGCAAAGGCCAAATGTGTCATGGTAGGATTTCATCCACATCCTGTTGTTCTGTCCCATCCCTCCCTTTTACTCAGTCCTTGCAGAATGAGTTCTTGAAGAACAGCAGAGCACAAGAGAAACAATAACTGCTGATAGTGCTCAATGTGTGTAGGCAAATGAAACAGAAAAATTATTTCAACAGTCCTTGCTGTGATCCTGGAGAGCCATGGATAAAACAGCTTTGTAATTTGATCAGATTTCTCCATCGCCTTATTCAGGTTAATTCAATTTAGTCAGTTTTATTAAGTATCTACCATATACTTGACTTCTCACTCAGCGCTAAGGGGACAAATACAAAAACTATAAGAGTCCTTATCCTCATTCTAGTATATTATAACATTCTACCATATGTCTATTTTGAAGCTACTTTGTTTTTAATTTTCATTGAGCCTCATTAGGTAATATTTCCTTATACTTTGTCTTTAAGTGGTTCTCCAAGTCTTATCCCTCAAGAAAAGTATAGATCCTACTTGTCATCAGACCACAGTTTAGAGCTAGAAGGGATCTTAGAGATAATCTGGTCCAATTCCTTCATTTAAGAGATGAGGACTCTGTGTATCAGAGCAGTTGTCACTTGTCCAGCATCATACAACTAGTAAGTGTCAAAGGCAGAAATTTAACCCAGATCTTCCTGGCTCCAAGACCAGCCCACTATCCACTACAACTTGCTGATTATATTCATGTAACATGGGTGACTCTGGCCCCACTATCTTAATCCATAGGTAAGCATTTATTAAGTATCTACTATGTACCAGGCACTTTACTAAGCAGTGAAGTTGCAAAGAAAGGGGGAAAAAAAAACAACCCATTCCCTGCTCACAGTCTAATGGGGAAGACAACATGCAAACAACTATGTTCAAACAAGATATATAGAAGATAAATTTAAGAGAATTGCAAAGAGAAGGTCCTAAGACTAAAGAGCAATGGGAGAAGCTTCTTGTAGAAGGATTGGATGTAGTAGAGATTTGAAAGAAGCCAGGGTCAGATTTACTACATTTTTATCTCCAGGATAAGGAGGTCTGGAAGTCTCTCTTCTCTGCCACTGGCTCACACCCCAACCATTTATGTTACTTTCATTTCAGCAACCCAGTAACCAGCAACCCAGTTCCACTTAACCACCTATTATTAGATTAGTTTTTACTTATTTATTACTTTAAAAATATATAAGAATAAACACATCACTCAGCAGAGCCAAGAAGATAGAGTTCAAAAAGTTCAGCTGAGCTGTCCAACCAAAATTCCATCTAGCAGATTTAGGAAATGCACCAGATGTAATCCTGATGGGGAAATCCAAGAAAGAGTCATGAAGTCATTTTTCCAAGCCAGGTTGGCACAGAGAGACAAATAAGCCTGTGGACACTGATGGGGGTGGAGAAGGGCAAGGTTTTGGCTAGAAGTGTCAGGCCACAAGGAGCATTCTAGGGCACTGAGACTGAAAGAGGACAAGGCTGTATACCAAGCAAGATGAGGGCTCAAACCCATGAGGGGACACTGCAACATTATGTGGTATTCGGGAACAGGTTCCAATGGGCAATTTTGTCCCTCAAGTTCAGTTTGTTACCTAGTTCTAGATCGCAAATCCAAGGCAGACTGAGAAGTGTTCTTGAGGCTAGGGGTGGTGAAAAAAGACATGTTCAGGCCCTGGGCTAGGTACTGAGCAAGGAGCAATTTCAGAAGCAAGTAGCAAGGATATACTCTAGAACCTTAGGAGCAGGGTGTCAGTTCTAACTTCTAGCCCAATCTGAAGTCTGAAGAGAAATTGCTGGCGCAGGAATCTCAGAAAGAATCTCAGAGGAAGCTTGCAATTCTATCGCTATGAACCAGTAGAGCTTCCCAGCTGGCTGATAACAGTTAAATCTAGCAGGAGTCTACAGTAAGTCAGACCCCAACCTAGGTCAGGTACTAGAGCTCAGAAGAGGACTCTGTGATCTGACTTTGTTCTAGATCAGACTAGGGTGAAAATACTAAAATCTTGCAGTTTCTCAGTCTGAGATATCCCTAAGAACCTGAAATTACACAGTACTCAATACCTCAAGAAAGCAAAAACAAGTACAATCTAAACATACCCACCAAAAGAGTATAGAGTCTAAATCTAACATAAGGGCTGAATTAGTGAAGTTGACTGGAATGAGGAAATGATTTTTAAAAACTACTCTAGTGACTGGGACCTTCAAGACAAAGAACCAGAAGAGGAGAATGACTCTAAAACATTGACAAGCAAAAAAACACAGCCTGGGCACAAATTCAATGAGAATTTCTAGAAGAGATGAAGTGAGAATTTTTTTTTTAAGAGGGTAATTTTTTTTTAGTGAAATGAGATCACTAGAGGAAAAAGTTAGCTTGGCATTAGAGGTAAAAACAAACAAACAAACAAACCCTTGACCAAATAATAAAAATCACTGAAAATTAGAAAGACCCAAATAGAAGCCAGGAAACAGGAAATATTTTTTAAATCAAAAAACTGAAAATATAGAAAAAAATAAGATATCTCATAGCAAAAACAATTGGCCTGAAAAATAGATTAGAATCACTAGAATCAATAGAAAATAGATGCATTGGAATGAGTGTCATGACTAATAAAAGAACATGGACAACATATTTCAAGAACTTAAAAGAAAAAAACCTACACAGATCTCTTGGAACCAGAGGGAAAAGTGGAAATAGAAAAAAAAATCTACTAGTCATTCCATGAACAAACCTCTAAACAAAAATTCCTAGTAATATTAGAGACAAACTCCAGAGTGCTTCCAGGTGAAAGAAAAATATAGCAAGCCAGAAAGAAAGAATTCAAGTATCAAGGAGCCACTACTATGAATGAGCAGAGAGCCTGGGATATGAAATTCCAGAAAGCATAGGATATGGGCTTACACTAGAGAATAATTTACCCAATAAAACTGAGTATAACCCTACAAGGGAAAAATAAATCTTTGATGAAAAAGATTTACAAGAGTTCCTGATAAAAGACCAGAGGTGTATAGCAAGTTTGAAGTTCAAATACAGAAGTTAAAGAGAAACATAAAATAGTAAACATAAATGAACCATAAGGGACAAAAAAAAAGATAAAGTTCTAATTCAATATTCTAATATGGGTAGATGATACATGTATCCTTTCATAACCCTGTCATAAAGGATCACAGAGGGACTCTCATTAAACAGACGAACTGGGAGTGGTTCTATTATGTCTTGATGATCTTAAAAGAAGGGAGAAGAGGAATACACAGAGAGGAAGAGAAAGTAAGATTAGGGAAAATTATGTTACATAATCTATACAAACAAGGAGGAAGAAGAATGGCATGGCTGACACTAGAAACTCCCTCTCATCTGAACTGTTCAAAGAAGGAGGGGAGAAGGAGAGGGAGAGAGAGAGAGAGAGAGACAGAGAGAGAGAGAGAGAGACAGAAAGAGAGAGAGAGACAGAGAGAGAGAGGATGATGATGATGATGATGATACAGATATAGACACAGATATTTCCTTTGAACATGGACAATGTAGAAATTTATTTTCCTTGACTACATGTATTTATAACAGCAGTTTTGTTTTTCTTTTGTTCTCCATGAGAATGGGAGAGAGAGTAGGAAGATTTTGCTGATTGAAAATTTTAATTTAATTTAAAAAAACAACCAAACATGCAAATAATTCTTCCCAATATTTTGAGGGCACAACAATCCCTTCCATACCATTTCAATCTATAAGGACAGTTAGGAAAATTAGGCTTATAACTTAGGTTGATTCTTAAATTACATTAGTTAGCAACCCTAGACCCTTGCTCTCCAAGGCTTCACTGCTGGACTCCTGGATCTCTGTGGCCAGAGCTTTGAGGATGGAGACCTTTTTATCGGTACCTGGAACTGAAAAGGAGAAAAGGCCAAAATTCTATACTCATTTTTCAAGGTCACATAGCCTAAAAGTGAGGATAGGGTAGGGAAGAGGTAGTCCTCGGGTTCTCCCCACTTACTGCACAGTACGAGTGACCCTTAGACAGGAAAGCAGAAAAAAGTTCTGACAACTCAATTAGGCAGTCTTAAAGAACTGACAGTTCTGGCCATTCAGCCAAAGGAAAAAGAGTGTTCCCAAACACATACTAGACCAATGCAGAATGTCTATGCATGTTCTGGTTTTCTGTTCTCCTGGAAGCAGGTTTTGTAATGTCTTCCATGGGAATGATGCCATTTTAGGTGGTCTAGGTATGCATCTGATTCCCTATATGTTAATAAACATTTGTAGGCACTGAACAATGGCACTCTGACCTGGACGAGGGCTATTTGTTTACCCAGTGCTGCACAGATGCTTGACCTAATTAAATTTGAGTTACATTTGCCCTTGATGGTCTTCTGTGAGTTGTACAGCACCCCAGGAAACTTTGCCTTGCTAGTGAATCCATTTACTATTTCAATAGGATCTGAGCCTGTAACCTAGCCCTTTGAGAAACTCTTCTAGAGAAACTCCATTTCACCCCCTCAGTTGCTTAGGGCACTTGCTAAATTACCTTTAGCCTTTTCCACAGACAAAAAGTTTGTATGGCCCTTAGTAAACTTTTTACCAAGGAGGGATTTTTTCATTCTCTTATTTATCTTATATTTTGTCAAATTTTGCTTATTTACTTGGAATCCATTGAGGTTTCCCTGAGTAGTTTCAAATCCTGTCAAAGTATCCTTTGAGGCAGCATCATACAACAGAAAGCAAATTGACTCTTGAGTCACAGGATTTAGGTTAATATTCAGTTTCAGATACTAGCTTATGGTGGCAAGTTAACAAACATTCCTATGGATAATTTTCCTTATTATGTAAAATGAAGGGATTGGACAGAGTAAGACAATCCAATGTCTGGCTCATACCTAAACAAGAGAAACTAGATGTCCTCCTATCCTTGTGCTTATGAGCTCCTTTCAGTATCAGGAAATGGATTTCCTAATCTGATGCCAAATATGTCCAGTGACCTAAAAGATAGCCTTCTAAAGAACGACAATGATCCAATATCCCAAATCACAAGTCCTGGCCACTCAAAGCTTCATGTTAAAATTATTTCCTGAAGACATCAGTGAGCTCCATCCTAAGGACAACTGGGGGAAACTCTAGAATAATTTTTCTTATAGTAATTAACAATTCACTCCCTACATAAGGACATCTATGATTTTATAAATCAGAGGTTTCCAATATACATGTGTTGCTCTCATGAGCTAAGCTTCCCAATTAGCCTTAACTACAAAGAAGGAAGTAGATAGAAAGTCATACCCAAGGAAGGCTCCTCTATATATTTCGTCTACAAGTTTAATTGGGAAGGAATGGGCTGAAGAAGAGACAAAAGGGAGTCCCAAAAAAGACCTTTTTTTGTAGGAAAATAAAATAGAAGATCCTTTATAATGTTATTAGAATGACATTATTTCCCCACCTTAAAAAAACTTCACTAGTTCCTACCACAACCTTAAGCTATTGTCCTTTACCTCCTATCTTTCACAGTCAAGCTCCTAGAAAAAGTTGTCTACCTTTGTAATTTCCACTTCCTCTCCTATTAATCACTTCTTGATCCTTTGCAATCTGGCTTCCAACCTCACCAGACCTCATCACTCAACTTAAATCACTATCTCCCAGGTTAGAAATGACCTCTTGATCACTGAATTGAATGTTTTCTTTTTCTCCTCGGTTCTCATTCTTCTTGAACTTTCTGTGGCATGTTATACAGTTGACCATTCTCTGATCTGGAGCACTCTCTCCTCCATAAGTTTAAGAAATTTATGACTTGGACTTCTATTCTGACTCGTGTGGCTGCTCCCTTTTAGTCTCCTTTGCTAGATCATCATCTGTGGCCCGACCCTTTCTGTGGGGTCCTCTTCTCTTGCTTCTTTATAATCTTGCACCCAGTGACCTCACTAGCTCCTACAGATTACAGTTATCATCTCTTTGCAAAAGACTCCCATATACACATAATGAATCCTAGTGTCTTTCCTGAGTTCCAACCTAGCATCACCAACTGCCCCTTGGACATTTCCAACTGGCTGTCTCAGAGGTATCGCCAAGTCTATGTATCTAAAATAGAACTCTATTCTTTTCTAAGAAAAAAGCTTCCAAACTTCCCTATTTCTTCTTAGAATGCCTCTATCCTTCTTGTCACCTAGGTTTATAATCTCAAAGAATTAACCTCATCTCCTCACTCTCCTTCACCCCATGTGAATCAGCTGCCAAGTCTTGTCAATTCTACCTCCATGGTTATGCCTCACATCCATCCCCTTTTCTCCACCAACACACAATCATCTTCTTACTTTAGGCCCTCATCAGCTATTATTATTGAATAGAAATAGCTTCCTAAGTATTCTCTCTTGTTCAAGTCTCTTCTCTATCCAATCCATCTTCCACATAGCTGCCTAAGTGATTTTCCTAAATCACAGTCCTGAACATATGAACCCCTTCATTAAGAAACTCTATAGTCTCTAGCATAAAATACAAAATCTTTAGTATGGTATATGCTCTTTACAATATAGTTCCAACCTACCTTTCCATGCTTCTTTCACATTATTCTTCATCACTCATTCTACTTTCTAGTTCAAATGGCTATTTGCCATTATCTGTATATGGCATCCTACCTTCTGTCTCTTCACAAAATCCGTCCCCCTTTTCCTAAAATGTACTCCCTCCTCACCACCATTTCATAGCATCTCTAGCCCAAGTGGATAATTATTCCCTCAAAAAGGAATTTTGTATTTATTCATCTATGTACCTGTTGCTTAACCTAAACAGAATGAAGGCCCTTGAGGGAAGAGACAAAATTTAAATTTTGTCTTTGTAACACAAATGCCTAAGAGTGCCCTGGTGCAGAGTAGGTTAGTAAATATTTGATGGATTAATGAATATAATGAATGGAATCCCTCTTACAGAACAGAGTTCTTTTTTCTTTAGAAGAAACATGACTAAATTGCCCCAAATACCCTCGAGGCAGGACTTTAAAAAAGAATCTCAGTGTTCCCTTCTTCCATCTCCCATCCTCCATCAAGAAAACCAAGGAGAAGTTAACTAGAGTTGGTCTCATGCCCCTGAAAGCGTTTAGGGAAATAGTGGCTGCTTCTTCTTAGGTTATTCTATTAAGGGATAGGTTCTTAGGCTCACCAAATATTAAAACTACAAAGCAAACCATATGTAACCTACAATACTCCTAAGTGGTGCAGGCAACATATATGTAATTAGAAAATATTTTTTAGATAAAAATACAATACAACCTCGACAATATTACATTTTAAAGCTATCAATAAGTCACCCACAGGGATCTTTATGTAATAGACAGGTGAGCCCTATTTCTACTTGAGTTTGACACCACTGATCTAATCCAAGTCTCATTTTACTTATTTTTGTTTACTTTATTACTTCTGTTTACTTTAACGATATCTTTTGCTTCACTTTCTTTTACAAACATGTCCTTCTCCCACCCAGTGAGTCATCCCTTTTAACAAAACGTTAAAAAGAAAGAGAAAGGGGGAAAAAAGCAGTTCAGAAAAATCAACACATCAACCTTGCTGATAGTATATCCACTGTAGTGTATAGTACCCAATCTCTGCAAAGAACAAAAGGAGGGACATTTTCTCCCTTCTTTTGCCCCCAGGGGTAGGTGTCATTACATGGTATTACAAGCAAACTGCTACATTGCTGATGGGGCTACGAACTGGTCCAATTCTTCTGGAAAGCATTTTGAAATTACAGGGTGAAAGTGGCCAAAATGTTTGTACTTTTTGATCCAGTGATCCCTCAGCTAGATATATACCCCCTCAAAATAAAAGGCCTCATATGCATCAAAATAGTTACAGGAGCACTTTTTGTAGTAACAAAGAATTGGATACAAAAGCAAAGTGCAGCAGTTAGGAAACATCCCTACCAGTTTTAGCATATGAATGTAATGGGTGGTGATTGTGCTAGAAAACATGAAGGTGATAAAAATGTAGATGCAATGGAAGATTTATATGAATGGAAGTAAAGTAAAATAAAACCAGGAAAACAATCTACATGATGACCAAAACAATATGAAATAAACAGAAAGGACTGCAACAAAATACAATTACTCAGATGGTTCTCCAAACACCACCAAAAGAAATATGAATATACACCTACAACAACCTTTCTTTGCAGAGGTAGAGAACTATGGATGTGTAACAGTACATGTAAAATCAGATTTATTTGATGTGCTGCTTATTTTTGCTCAGATAGTTTGCTTCTCATTTTTACAATTTGTTGTAAGAGACAAGGATGGGATATACAGAGAAATTAGGGTGATATAAAAAGAAAAGATATCAACAAAATAATTTAAAATAACTAGAGCGTTGAGGGCTTGGATTTTTTGTTTATTTGTTTTGGCTCTTTCCATTTACATTGTTGTAGCCATTGAATGAACATAATTTTCTTGGATCTACTTACTTTGGGTCAATAAATCTATCCTTTGATTCTTCATATTCATCACACATTAAACTATGGTGATATTTTCTTACATTCATTTACCACAATCTATTTTCGAAATTTTTTGGTTGCCACAGAAATGCTGCTATGAATATTTCAGTTTATAAAGTATTTTTTCTGTCTTTGACCTCTTTGAACCCTTTAATTTTAGAGAAGAGGAAAACGAATGAGCTCCAGAAGAGACTTGACTGACCTTTTTGTATTTTGAAAATCCATGATACAAAAAAATCACCCCTTGTTTGATAATTTCATTCATTTGTGTTCCAGGCTCATAATAGTTGTTTTTTTCTCTTAAATCAGGACACGTCTTTATAGGAGGTATTATTTTCAGAAATTACAGATCATTGTTTAGATACCACAGTGCAGCTCGGACACCAAACTTAAGGATTACATACTCTGAACACAGAGAAGTGGAACAAAAATATCTTCTACTTATCAAATGAGCTGAGATCTAGATATTACTACATTCTTATGGTTCTATCTCAGGCCAACATTGCTTGAATATTGGCACAAAAATACAAATCATGCAACTTTTCTTGGGCTCACAAAAAAAGAAGTTTCTGGACCCTAGTTGTCTCAGATCTGCATGGCTTCCAGCAAGCACAAGTTCTACAGACTGATGATTGATTCTTTGTTGTCCCTACCATTCTTAATCCTTATTTTCTTTGTGGTAACAAAACCAGTTCATGCTGGCCTAGGTCCATCTCACCTGCTAGTCTATTCCTATTAATCTCAAGGAAGGAATGACAACCAGAATCCAAGTTAGACCATTGAGAGCAGCCTCAAAGATGCTTCTAGGCAGTGAGTCCCTTGCTCTACAAAACCCCACATTGGAAAACTTAAGGTTCTACATGGCACTTAGTCCCTTCTCCATTTTCATGGGTACGATGCTTACACTAAGATTAGGGAGCATATTCATTTTCCACTAACTGCTCAAAAACATAGCAAGTACACTCAAGATCCTCACTGAAACCTAAATACAGCTCCAGTTCCCAGGTTTGTACCACTTTCTCTCCTTTTTTCAACAGTAATTCAGAGTGCCATTTGGCCCAGTGTCTCAACTCCGGATGAAACTGATTTCTGTTTGGTTTTTTTTCTGTTTATATTCAACTTTGCTAGTCTTTCATTTGGGATAGCCTTTCACTAAGAAATATTTCCACTGGAGCTACTAGTGTCATCATTTTTTAAAATCTGAATTAAAAGCCACTTAAATAATTACAGATTGGTCACACACAACCAGGAAAAGGTATTCTTAGCCCTAGACACCTCTAACATTTCCAACTACCACTATTTATCACGAAAAGAAGATGTAAATTCATAAATGCTAAAAATTCATAAATGTTACCCCTTTACCTAATACATAAGGAAGCACTTCATAGGAAGTTTAGGGATATTAAAGGCATATGACTCAAATTTTGAGATTAATACCACAGAGAATTTTCCTTCAAATCATCCTTTGGGATCAATAACAGAGACAGTGGGCAGACAATGAATGAACCATGAGCCTGACCTCAATACGGAATTTCTGATATGCTTATATTTTTACATTAATTTACAAGATACAGAAATAGATCCAATGGCAAATAAAAGAGAATTATCAGCCCATGATGATCAACAACTCTAGATTTGATTTTCCCTATTTCTGTTATCTCTTTGTGTCTACATCACACTCCAGGTGAATTTGGAATTTAAAAAAAACAACTTTCTAATCATGCAACGCAAACTTTAGTTTCATTGCAAAGTAATCACTCAAGACTGAGATATTTGTACTAACTTATCTTCTCATTTTAAGCATGTGTTGCATCTTTGGACCTAAGTGTGGAGATGGTTGATGAGTCTCACATCCTTCCTGGGGACATTTCATCCAATTAATCACTCTTTCCAAGCCAAAGCCTGATCTTTGATTTGCTCCTTTCAGACATCATGTCCTATGGATCAGTGGCCATCTTTCAAGCCACCTTCCTGTTTATTACCTTAAAAGTGGGAAATGGCTAACTGGACAAAGCAAGTCTCCCAAGGACAAGTAGAGTGTGCGGTCCTCTAATAAATATTCAGGTCAATGTCTTTCAAAGGCTATTGTGAATCACTTTCCCCTCCTTCCTTCCCATGCTTCAGTCATCTTGCTGGCTCCAAATTTTCGCCCTTTGTCTCAGGCCTCCTGCTTTTGGTTTATTGCATACGACTGCTATTGTCTTTGTCTTTTCTATCCGCTTCGGTGTGTCTCATTTTCCTAAAGTACCTGGCACCCACTTTTCCATAACATTGTTCCTTTGTTCCAGGAAAACATAATTTTAGGAGGCAGCAGAAACACAGTTCCAAAGGCCACAGGGTGACATCCTCTCTCACCTGATCTTTATTCATGTCTGCTTTTTTAATTGCTTTTTTTTTTCCATTTCTCAAGCACCATGCACCTCCCTTCCTCCCTGACAGGAAGGAGCATTTTATTTCTCATTCAAAATGCCTTCCTACTGATCTCTAATCTTCAGAAGTTCCAGAGGCCCCTTGTTACCTGTTGGTTTTTCTCATGTTGGTTGATCTGTTGGCCTTGCTGTAGTTTATTACTGTTTCAACTTTTTTTTCCCCTCTTTCCAAACTTAGGCCAGAACTTACAACCTGCTGTCTTTTCTCATCTTCACTATCATTATCTTCAGCCCCAGTCTTCCCCATATGTTTTTTTTTTCATTCCAACACTGAGCTCTTTAAAGAAACAAAGAGAAGAATTATGTGATGGCTTCCACCGTCTGAGCATCTGTGGCTTTGTTTGAGTGAGCGCTTTCACATCCAAAGCTAAACCTTGACTTAACACATAAACTCAATTGACAAGAGGAGTATCCGCATTCAAGCTCACCAATCGGCAGAGGACACAATCAGAGGGTTATTGGCAGGTACCTTCTAATCTCCCTGGTGCACTGAAAAAACTCAATTCATTAAAATAATAAAAAAAGATCTTGGTCCCTCATGTGAGCGGCATGTGATTTTTCCATGAACGTTCAGCTCAGAAGGCACGGTGCCTATTATACATTCCATTTATAAATCAAACACCCCACGTCCTGCGGCTGCACGCTGACATGTCAGCGAGGTTTGGGTCAGCCGCACACACTTTCACATGAACAGCAGATTAAGGCAGAGAGAAAGAGAAGTGGCTCTTCCGTTCCCCACCCCCCCCACCACCCTTTACCACCAGTAATAGGCAGATTGTACATTCAAATTGGGCTAAGACTCCAAAACCAAAGTTCCATGAACCACAGGAGCAAAAAAACTTGAGATAAAAGACAAGATCCTTCTGTTCTTTTAGCTTCCTCACCTTTCTTTCTTGCTTCCCTTCATCGTGTTCATTGGGAAGTAATGTGTGTGTTCATATGTGTGTTTTAAAGGGTTTATCTAGGAAAAGACCGAATAAAATCTAGCTAGGAAAGATTCTAGTTTCCAAAGCCCCATGGGGTTGGAGACCTGAGAGTCTTGGTGTATAATTATCTATACACAATGAGTAATGGATCATAGAGGACCCTCACTCAGCCAAGTTTTCTATAGGTTGTCTTAAGGCCATGAGAGCCGATCTTCTAGGCCACCACCAAGTAACTCTTCCATGAAGACATGACATGTCAAATCAGACCAACTGTACTTGACAGTCTTTTTGCAATTTGTTTGCTGAACAGTGGTTATCTTGTCACTCTGTTTATGTCAAAATCTTCCAGTTCACCAAGAGATGCCAAGGACAAGTTTTCTTTAAGAAAATGTCTTCAATTGCAGGTATGTAATTTCCATCTACATCTCAGGATCATTGCCTTTTGTTATAGACTGCCTATTTAAGGAATTAAAAGAAGAGCAAATGTAGGTATATATTGAAGTTCTTTGCCTGGAACTACATAAGGATTAGAAAGAAAATGAGCTGGAATGACCTAGGAATTCCATAAGAAATATAAGGACCAGGACCTAAAGAAAAATGATTGCTAGCAGATGAAGGATACAGATACTGTGTAAGTATAATAACGACCAGAGGTAATAAACTTCAATGCTTTTGGTAAAAGAACTAAAGAGGAAGTAAGAAAATGTGAAGTGTTGGGACTGAGTTTTTAATAATACAACTCACATTTAAAATCTATATGCATATTTTATATTTCCACATAGCACTTAAATTTTATATCTATATCCATGTATATATATAACATAGCACTTAAATGAAAGTGTTGATATAGATAGATAGACATGTATAGTCATATACATCTTTATCTAATTCTATTTAGAAATATATCTTTTTCAACACCTTCATTTAAGTTCTACTCCAATTCCTCACTGTGATGTAGAGGTGACTCATGCCAAGATATGTAAGACTGGGCAGGTCTAAGTAAGCTAGGAAGGCTTTCAGTATTGGCCTGGGGATAGACTATTTGTCCCCTAGAAGAATGACCATCAAGTGATTAATTTTTTTCCAACACCACAATTTATGAAGATCTTGTTCTGTGATAAAGAAATATTGTGACCTGAATCGGTGGAAGTAGTACTAACAGCAATGAAATATCACAGATCCTTGCGGTAAGCATCCTAAAGTTAAATATGCCATGTTGTGAGAGATTTTAGGTTTACTCAGCCCCATTTTATTACATCTATAGAAGATACAAATCATTAAAACCTACCAAAAAGAAAAGGGCATAAAGTGATTAAGGACTGGTATATGTATTTAACAACATAGTGTCTTAATGGATTTGGTTCACCACAGTTTAATCCTCAGTGTACACAGAAGAGCTACTACCATCAAGATGATGAACTAGGATTCCTGATGAGTTGTTAAGTGGGCTGAACTGAATGGCTTGACTGTTATAGTAGCTCATTGTATGTGTAGTCCAATGTGTCACATCAAGAAATGGTTTATGTCTACTTTGAAAGGATTGAAAAATAACTTATCTCTTGCATACTAAGAAGGTACTACTGAACTATATCCTTCAAGCTGTTTCTCTAGAAAGAGAAATGGATTTGTGCTGCTCATGTTGCCTCCTTTGTGGCCAGAGGCACTTCCTGGAGGTAGGCTGGGTGAAACTCAGTGAGCTCAAGTTAATTGGCCTGCATTGGTGGATCCCTGGGAGCTTTGCCTCAGTGGCACCATGATTAAATTAGCCAGCAATAGATGGGACATATTAAAATATACAAAACATTTTTAAGGTGTTCTTGCCTTGATACAGCCAGTATCATATGAGCCAACGCTTATTCTGAAATCACCATTTTCATTAATTGCGTTAGTTAAATTAAGAACATTTCTCTTTACATTGTTGATGCTAATGTATACCTGCTGGGCGGGTCTGATGTTATACTCTGCTGTTGCCTTGAGTATACTTTCTTACTTTTAATTAACTGAGTACAAACGATTTCTGTTCTTAAGGCAGGTAGGTGTAATTCAGCTAATCCAGCTCATGTCTTGGCAGGTGAGCTTTACTGGATGGCACAAGAACATTAGTGGCAATTGCTGGCAGCATAAAATGAGATGAATTAATACATAAAATGTGTGATGTTCTCAGAAGCAATATTTAGGAAATGTAAGCCCACATTTGTTTGTAAATGTGTTTCTATACATTGAGATGGATTCTCCTCCTCCTTGATATCATACCATGCCTGTTAATAGCAAACAATGTGATTTTGTAATTTTTAGCAGTCTTACATGTGTTCTTCCCCTAGTTTTGTTAGTGTATTCATCTCTTATGTTCAGTGGATCTAGCTATCCTCATTCCAATGGGATAAAGTGGACTAAATGAGACATAGAGTCCAGAGAACACAGATAAAGTGGTGTCTAAGATATCAGTTATACAGAAATTCCAATAATCAAGAATATCTATCAAGAAGTCACATTTATATTGTAATTGTTACTTGAAAATACAACTCATAGCGCTTATCTTGAACAAATGCCTTCTTTCAAAACATGATGTTACCTTGTAGGCAGGGAATGCACTGTCATTCATTCTACTTAATACCAAAAACATGGTTGCAAATTCAACATTCGCTGCTACTGCTGAAAGAAGTACGTGTGACTGAAATGATTTCTGTTATATCACAGCAGTCATTTTGGATAATTTCAATCACATATTAAATAACATATATAGACAAAGAGAGAGAGAGAAATGCTCTACTTTTGAAGCAAAATTGTCCTATTAATTTAGATTTTTGTAGAAAGTTAAATGAGATCATTCAGAGGGAAAATCAGCTTTGGAATTGAATTTTCTAAATCCACTATAGTTACCTAAATAATTGACATAATGTCCCTTTACTTAGTATAATGCAGACAATCTAGATAAAAAAAGAAATTTGAGATTCATAAAAATCATAGAATTACAGAGCTGGAATAGCCCTTAGAGATCGCTGAGTCCAACTCCTTTGTTTTCTAGATGAGAAACTAAGGATCAGAGAAGGTAAATAATTTTCTCAAACTCATTACGCAACATTAATGCAGAAAGCATAAAAATGAAGATTTAAACTACATTCTTATTCAATTCCTTCATGGCAATAATAACTCATTTATATAGAAATGGTTTACAAACTCTTTCCCCACAACATCCTTAGCATCCTTAGCCTACTGTGTGCATCTGGCACAAAGTACTTAATAAATGCTTATTGGCTGGAGAGTGGAAACATTGTTATTCTCATTTCACAAATGAGAAAACTGAGACTCAAGGAGGGTAGATGGTTTGTATATGGTTACAAATAGCAGGGGAATCTTCAGAGCAAGGTCTCACATTCAAGGATCCTAATGTCAGGGTTAGTGACCCAGGAGAACTGGCTACCTTGGGAATGACAATAATGATGGTGGTGGTGGTAATGATGATAACTAACATTTATATAATGCTTTGAGGTTTATAAAATGTTTTTCATATATGTATTTTTATATCTAGACATATGTGTGTATAATTTGAAGTAATGGATTTCCCTTATCAAGGGAGATTTCCAAGTGGAATCCAGATGACCTCTTCTCTGGTATGTTGTAGAGAAAATTCTAATTCAGATATGAAATGGAGTAGGTGATCTCTGAGAGTCTGTGTTTCTACTACACCTCATTGACAATGATATCATTAATTTAATGGTCACTGCCTGCAACATTTTCAATGACCTTGATACAGGAGCATTTTTCAATAACTGGGACTCAAGTATTTTTAACAATAAGCAAACAGTAGAGGACCTTCAGGTATTCTTCAGAAATCTGTACATTGACCATGCTTGAAATGTTAATTAAATGTAATTTTGGGGTTCATTTTTGACTCTTTTCTCATGGTATTAATGGAATTTGTATTGTTCAGCTGGTCCTCCTTGTAACCAAAATTATATGCTGGAGGTTCAAAAAGTCAAATAAATGAGGGATCTCGAAGATTCTTTCTGATCTAATATAGTATTTGTCTATGAACCAAACCTAACCCAACAATATTCAGTCTCAGAGGAGGTCAAACTGGTAAAGTGCCTGCCATGTGCATGGGACTAAGTATAGCAAGAAGGGACCAAAGGCTCTCTGGCCACCATTGCAAAGGACTCCCTATTTAAATTTACCTTTGAAAACTCAACATGACCCTGTAGATCTTTCTTACTTATTACCCCACCTCCCAAAAAAAGAAAATACCATCTTTGCTATAAGAAGATAATTCTAATGATCACCTGTAGTACATAAACATATTACTATATTGGTACCAGTTTGTCTTAAATGGAGCTGTTACTGATGACTAAATATATCTCACTAACATGCATATTTCATATAAACCATGGTAACAAAAGAGTTGCTAAATCTAGTACCAGCAAGTGAATTATTAGCATGCACCTGAGCTCTGAGACATATTTTAATAACTAATTTGCTATATATTCAGAAGAGAGTCTCATGGTACATAAAGACCAATGTTCCATGAGCCACATTTTCTACAATCTAATATAGGATAAAGCAGGTTGGATACCGTTGGAATTTTTACAGAGGACAAAAGGGGAGGTAAAAGATTTATACAACCAAGAACTGACAGCAGAAGGGGAAGATCTATATCAGATAAACTGATCATCATTTAATGGAGTTAAGCTGATAATTTTGCAAACAGACAGCAGGAATTGACCAGATAGAGCCAGTGATAAGTCAAATGTCTCAGCTAAATTCAAAAGGCTTCAGCTAATTACATGACCTGCTGTCTCAGGCAAAATGGCCACTACACTAAAATTCTCTTTTGACAGAAACAAAAAATGACCCTATACCAACTAAAAAAAAAAAGACGCAGAATTATTCAGAAGGCTCTTGATTTCCCCTTCTCTCAATTCCCAAAGAACTAACCTGGTTTTGGTTCTAAGACTAAATCAGTCATAAATCTCAGTTCACTAGATTTAGAGCTAGAAGGTAGCTAGAAAAATCATTTAATTCAAATCCCTCATTTCATAGATTAGGAAATCAAGGCTCAGAGAAGGAAGTGACTTTCCCAAGGTCACAAAGGTAATAAATAATACAGCCAGAATTCTGAACCAAGTATTTTGATTCCAGATTTAATGCAATTTTCATTATATCCTACCTCCTTCCATCCTTTAGCTCCTATAAGCCCAACATTTCTCACTTTTTCTGTTTCTTTGACTGGATTTAGATTGAGAGTTTGCCTAGTGCCCTCTGCTCCATTACTGCCATAGAAAACTAATCAACCCAGCTTACCCACCATCCTCTACCTAAAACCTGTGCTCCCCAAGATTTTCACTGTGGGCTGTACAAGTGTTAATTCCATTCCTCTCCATAATCCTCAACCTCTACTGCTCTTAGGACACTCTTAACTAACCAGCACTGAAATTGCAAAAGAAGAGAGCTGGAAGAACCACTTAAAAGGAAGGACTGACTATAAAGCAATGTCCCAAGAGATAAAGAAAGCTTTATGGCGTCTAAGACAGAAAAAGTCTTACTAAATGATAGAAGGAAAAGAAATCAAAAGAGGCAAAGAAAATGAATATGTTTAAGAAGAAAACTTTTATAATCTTTATTTTGGAAAAGATAATAGTTGAATTGAAGCTTTATTGCACTATGTGCAAAAGCTATATGTGCAGGGATAGAATGTTGGTCTTAGATTCAGGAGATCTGGGTTCAAATTTTAATTCTGACATACACTAGAATGTGATCATGGGCAGGTCACTTAGCCTGAGCCTGTTTCTTCATTTGCAAAATGAGGATAACATATTAACTATCCCACTATCACACAGCTGTCACAATGGGATTTTGTAAATCTGAAAACCTAAGAAAATGTAAGTTATTATTATATATGTTAGGGAATTGAGAGACATGGAGAAAACTGGAAGACCTGGGAACAAGTCCCACTTCTGACACATAGAGTGGCTGTGTGGCCCTAGGCAATTCACTTGACCTCCAGATCACTAATGCTATAAGTTGCAGAGCAGCTGCTAACATTCACTTGATAGGTGTTTCCTCACCCAAGAGTTTCCTATAACAATGAAATCATAGTTCCAATCTCTACTCCTGTGGCAGGGAACTAGTGAAAAAGAACCTATATGGTGCAGTAAAATTGCAAAATTATACAGAATCCCAAAAAGATAGGTTCTTCCTCTTAATCTCATTAGAAAAAATCAAACATTTTGTTTATAAGTACAGGAATCAGTACTTTCCACAGGAATCAGTACTTTCCATCAACTTTGTATGCATCATGTATGTTCTGACTTGTATATTGGTCTTTCTCATCAGAATGTAAGATCTATGTGGGCAGGGAGGTGTTTTTGCTTTTCTTTTGTCTCAGTGCCTAATATAGTGCTTAACAGGAGAATGCCATTATAAATATTTATTGATCAATTCATTGATGGTTGGAGAGAAAGGTAGACAAGCAGTACCACTAGAGAAATAACCATGTATACTTAACATCAGATGGCACTTTGTGTAGATATATAATTGGTATGAATTTTACATTTTTTTCTGATGAAGGCTTGCAGAATCTCCTTCCATGTAATCCTGTTACAATCAGAGAGCTCTCAACCAGTTGATTCAGTTTTATATACATTCTTTTGTTTAGAGCAGTGGGTTAATTTAAGAGGATTTGGTTTTTGCCCCACCCCCTTTTTTTGTAACTCCAGGACTTGCCACAGAGATTGACACTTAGTAGCAATTAATAAATGCTTATTAAGTGCTGGATTCCTTTAATGACCATAGTGGGTTCAAGGTCTATGATTGTTTAGACTATGATTGTACAGCTACAAAGCTCTAACTGAATTGCAACAACAGTCAATCCAGTTCTCTAGGTCTTTTTAGCAACCCCATGAGATCACTGTTTGGACACTCTTAATTAAGTACAGCACAATAGGGAAGACTGTTGAAAAGTGTTTGGGGCATGACATGAAGCATTATACAGACATGACCTTAAATCAGATCCACACTAGCAAAGTGAAATGAAATATTGTTGCAAATATACAGATAATTCAAGTGCTAATGCTCCACTTTGGTTTTAAACGTGTTATGCTCGGGATGACAGAGATGATAGTCACTCTTCTTGGAACTGAGGTATTAATTTTTTGCCTTATTTCATATGGTTAGTATAACCCTCACAATAATTATAAATGCATAAGCCTTTTTGACAGAGAAGTACTCTAAAAAGGCTGCTTACTGTGTGTTATCATGAGACCTACCACAGGCATTCAATTTAGTTAATAACTCTGGATACTGAAAGACTTGAACATATTTTTTCTTCTGGAAAAACTATTTAGTTCATCCTGTAACTGAGTTTCATAGAGTAGTTTCAAGGTTGCCTGTGAAGGTGAGCAGCTGGAGTCCTAAGAACTTAATTTAAAGAAATTCAAAGAGCAAAAACTGCACTTTGTTCTTTGGCTTTCTTAAACCTACACTTCATATCCTTTCATAATCTTTTGTCTTTCATAGCTAAAACACATACAAATTGTATTGGGGGGTAGGGAGAGAAAGGTCTCTGAAATATCCCTCGGCACCTCGTTGGCCCAAGTGATTTAAAATGGCATGCACATATTCTAATATTAAGATTTCTACAGAGTAGCATTTGTAGCGCAGAAAATAGCATTGTGCAGAGAAAATTACCATTTCCTTGTTTTTCAGTACAAATTCAAGGACAGGGAAACCTACTTTTAGCTTTACTATTTATAAGATTTTCGTTTTCTCAGCTCCTTAAAAAAAACCTGACACAGGCAAGTTTTCCAACTTTCTAAAATCAGTGTTAAGCAAAAAACAAAAACAAAAACAATGAAAAACAACCTTCCAGTGATTTTTTATCATCCTATGTCCTTAAATATGAATCTCCTCCAGGTCTTTCATTTGACCCTACTACCATCCAGTTTCTGCCCACTTTACAGCACTTTAGCCATTAATGATCTCCTCCTGGCCCTCTCTAATGGTCTCTTCTCTAGCCATCTTTTCTTTTATCTCATCTGTTAGCTTTGATAGAGTCAAACCCTCTCTTCCTCCTCCTCCATAAGCCTCTTGTCTCCTAATTCTTTTTACCTAATTCTCTCTGTTCCTTTTCTTTTGAGAATTTCTAACATTTCTTTTGAGAATTTCTTCCTTCCTCTCACTGTTTCTCTCTTCTCAACCTACTTTCTTTCCCTAGGTGGCTTTCTTTGTTCCCCACAAATCTGCTGATGGATGAATCCAAACCTTACTTCTACACCCTTGGGCCCTCTTTTTCTATTAATTTTTAAGATCTCTTTTTTGTTCAACTGATATCACTACCATCTAAAACTCAAGTTTATTCCTCTTTCTTTTCAGGACCTACTTCTAACATAGTCCATTTCTTCATGACAACTCATTAACTCTGGAAAATTTTACCTGCCAATGGAGACCAAAGATTTTTCATCTTTTCCTTTTAAAATCTCCTAAGAGCTTATCACCTCTTCAGAAAATTCTCCAAATTGAGAAATTTATTTAATCTATTACTTAGGATTAAGCCAATATGCAGGAGCTTAATTAGAAAATTTTTTTCCAATAATGATGATGTTGGACCATATGTACCTCAGTGAGATGTCTTATCAGGGGTATTTAAATAATAATTGTAAATGGCATCCTTCCACTAATGTCCTTTATTATGTGGAAGAAGCTAAACTTGGATTCTTGAAGACTATGCCAGGGGAACAAAAAATGCTGATAAGACACAGATGGGGGAAATGAATGAGGTATAAATGTTTCTTTAATCCTCCTCCCCAAAAAAAGATTCATCAGGGGTGGTGAGAGCACTTGCTTGCATCCTGAGTAAGGGAAGAAAGGAACAGAATTCAGTTGCCTTAACTTGGTTATGAAGAAGAGGGACCACTGGTTAAGAATGCCAAGTTGAGAAGTTTGCACAGCTGCCTCCTGAGGGGCCTCCTTTGTGTGCAAACACACGACTGTACGCATGCTTAAAGCAAAAGAGATTGAAATGTGTTTTTAAAAAAGAAACACTGACTGTATGTTAGTCCTGGCTAGTTTATTTTAAGAGCTGAGCAACTCTCTTAAAGATGGAGAGGCTGAAGAGCAAACAGCAGTGGTAGTGGTAAAAAAAAAAAAAAATAGTAGCATGACAAACCCATCAAGCCTCAATGAAGTCAAGAGACTGGTAATGCTGAGCTGTACAAGAGAAAGGGACCAGGGGTGGGTGGAAGCAGGGGGAGAAACATGAGGGAGGATGTATGCAAGGAGGCACAGAGATAGACACAGAGAGACAGAAGAGAAAAAGAGGGAAATAAAGGGGGGATAGAAAGACAAAAACAGAGAAAATGGGACAGAAAGAAGAGACAGAGAGATATGGAGAAACAGACAGAGGAGAAGAGGGGAAAGAAGAGGAGAAGAGAGGAGAGCAGAGAAAAAGAAAGGAGATCAGAGGAGAGGAGATACAAGAATAAGAGCGAGAGACAGAGACGCAGACAGAAAGAGACAGACTGGCAAAAGACGAAGGGGGAAAAGAAGTGCAACAGAAAACCCTGGACTCAAGAACCAGAGGAGGAACCAGAATCAAGGAGCAAACCTGGACTACGCCTTTCATTTACACTGTGAGTCATGCAGACTTTGCAGGACTAAAAGGGAAGGATTTGACTGTCTAGAAACCTCATTTGTCGTTTTTTTCCCTGCCTGTGACCCCTTCAACCGAAAGATAACACTTAAGTCAGAGAAATTTTATAGGACCTTGAGGAAGACGGGGCCTACCAGAGAGCAAATAAAAGTCCTTTATACTCCAAGCTTTCTTAACTCGGTACTTGTAAGGTCCCTGAAGACGTCTAGTAAAGAACTAGAAAAGAGTCAAGTTCAGATGTATTCACATATTCCATTAGTAGGAGGAAAGCAAACCAAAGAGAGACTGGTATTATTATTGAGAAAGCTCCAAGATAAGTATCTCACAGATGAGTTCTGATGCAATTTAAAGAACTATATTATGGCGTGGAGAAATTTCAAGTCATCAACTAAATTAAGTATCTTCAGAATCTAAGGATTAAGAAAACTGTAATGACTTTTTAAAACTCAGTGCCCTGGTAAATTGTTTCTTTTACCCATTTTTGGTTTTGTTTTGTTTTTTTTCCTAAAGAAAGATATAATCAAAAATACTATGAGGACCATAAAAATTAAGAACTAGTCCTATCACTTTATTAGTTTGGTTAGGTGGCAAAAGCAATGACAAATTAAGAATTTTCATTTCCAAGGATACTAAAAACTCTTTGCAAAGGTTACTCACAGATATTTTAGGGATCCATGTATTTATTACTGTACATTCTCCTTTTACTAGTGCAGATAACATATATTCCAATATGTACCATGGTTGATGGTCCTTATGAATTAGAATGGCAGAAAAAAATAAATTATCACCTAGCACCCAATCTTCTAGGGACTGACCTTTCTATATTGATAGAAAGATATTCCTTGAATAAAAAAATTAAAGTCCATTTTTGGGCCCATGTGTAAAAACTTTCCTGTTAAGTAGAACTAAGCCGAGTTTGCATTTCACCAACATCATCTTTGAAATCTCAGAATCACTACCACATTGTATTAGATATAATCAGTAGGACTTGAGAGGAAGGTGTATTAAATTCTTTTAAAAACCAATTCTGATTTTCTATTCAGTTTCATGCTGTCTTTATTTCCTGTGCCAAAGTATTTTAAATGTTATGGTCATGCACTGACTCACCTTCTAAGGCTAAAATGAACTAAGGAGAGATGTAGGGGGAAAAAATCAGACAGTACACCAAAGGATATCAGATATTTGCATTTCTGAGTTCCTTTTTAAATTTTCCATTCATTTGATTTTCAAAGGAATCTGTGTTTATGGAGACAATTTTGAGTGTACAATGGGACTTCAAGTCTGCGTCAGAAGTCTTGCTCTCAAGGATGAGAATGTGCTGTAATTTTTTTCACTTTTTCTGGTAACTTAGTTTCCTTGGATAGGGTCCAAGAAGAAAACTAGGCTAGGCAGTTAAAAGAGACAAAGAGTAGTGCACAGAGGAGACGGGGCACTATATAGATGAAGGACACTATGGAGATAAAATACATGTATGAATTTAAGTAAATTTAAGCAGTCTAATGTTTTTTCTTTAATCCTCAGGTCAGTTATATATCTATAACCATATTTTTCAGGTTTAGCTATTTGGAAATTAAATACAACATATTTGCCTACTGTACAGGGAACTCTGATAGGTTCAGCTTTGCCAACAGTTGTGGTTTTTATGCAACTGAACATGGGAGAAGTTTTCCATTTAATATCAATCAATCTGATTCCTTCTGTCCATCTCTTAGTGTATTTGTACTTAGTTCCAAAATATAGAAAAATGAAAAGAGATGGTAAAGTATCTCATATTTAAGAGAAACTATCAGGAGGCTAAAAAGAATCAATTCAGCTACAATATTTAAAATTATTTTAACATTTTCTACCTCAGCAAAATGTTTTGTTATTAATAACTGCCTGGTTGAGACATAACCAAATATAAATGTTTGGCTTGTTTGATGACATTTTCTTTTTTTTAAAATTAGTTTATTTGTTTTCAGTTTTCTACAGTCACTTCCATATATCTTAGATTTTTTTTCCCCTCTTGCCCCCTCATTGTCCCCTCCCTCCCCAAGATGGCATGCAATCTTATATGGGTACTACACATACATTCCTATTAAATACATTTTCACCGTAGTCATGTTGCATAGAAGAACTAAAATGAATGGGAGTAACCATAAAACAAAACAAAATGCTTCATTCTGCGATTCAATTCCATAGTTCTTTCTCTGGATGTGGAAGGCGTTCTGCCTCAAGTCCACTGGGAATTTTTCAGGTCCTTGCATTGCTGTGATCCAGTCTACCAGAAAAATTCCTCACACATTGTGGTTGTTGTTGTGTACAAAGTTCTCCTGGTTCTGCTTCTTTCACTCAGTATCAGTTCATGTAAGTCCTTCCAGGCCTTTCTGAAGTCCTCTGTTCATCATTTTTTATAGCACAATAGTATTCCATTACATTCATATACCACAACTTGTTCAGTCATTCCCCAACTGATGGGCATCCCCTTGATTTCTAGTTCTTGGCCGCCACAAAGAGAGTTGCTATAAATATTTTTGTACATGTGGGACCCTTTCCCATTTTTATGACCTCTTAGGGATACAGTCCTAGAAGTGATATTGCTGGGTCAAAGGGTATGCACATTTTTGGAGCCCTTTGGGTATAGTTCCAAATGGTCCTCCAGAATGTTTAGATCAGCTCACATCTCCATCAACAATGAATTAGTGTTCCAACTTTCCTATATCTTCTCCAACATTTATCATCCTCCTGTTTTGTAAGTTAGACAAGGTGACAGGTGTGATGTGGTGCCTCAGAGTTGTTTTGATTTGCATCTCTCTAATCAATAGTAATTTAGAGCATTTTTTCACATGACTATAGATAGCTTTAATTTCTTCCTCTGAAAACTGCCTGTTCATATCCTTTGACTATCAATTGGGAAATGACTTGTATTCTTGTAAGTTTGACTCAGTTTTCTATCTATTTTAGAAATGAGGACTTTATCACAGACACTAGGTGAAAAAATTCTTTCCCAGTTTTCTGCTTCCCTCCTAATCTTGGTTGCATTGGGTTTGTTTGTGCAAAAACTTTTCAATTTAATGTAATCAAAATTATCCATTTTGCACTTCATAATGTTCTCTGTCTCTTGTGTGGTCAAAAATTTCTTCATTTTCTATAAATCTGACAAATATTCTATTCCTTGCTCCCTTAATCTGTTTACAGTATCAGTCTTTATACCTAGATCATGTATCCATTTAGACTTTATTCTTGCATATGGTGTCAGGCGAAATTGATAGAAACAATCCTCTAGAACTCAAATTTATTCATGTTTTAAGGAAAATTTTAGAAAAGGTAATTCAATTAAAATAACAAATATTCTTACGTCCAGATCAGCTTAAGGAGACACAAAGTTTATATGAGAAACAATCCATGCTGTTATACAGGTTATGGACTTAAAGAGGGAGAGTATACAAAGAAAACTATACAAGAAAATAGGTGGTAAGTTCATTAGACAGGATAATGGTTAACTTAACTACTCTGGGCACCACTTTTCTCAAGCATAAAAAAGAGGTAACTTAAAGGACAGTCTATGTGAGTTATCTGGATTAACATCATTAAACAGGTACAAACAAAGCATTATACAAGGTCTGAGGGAGAAAAAGTTGTTAAGGATGGGAGTGAGAGATGGTCAAGGAAAACATGCCAGTTGTATTATTAAAAACGGTTTGGATTTCAAGTAAAATGAGGGTATTTTGAGTTTAGTGAGCAAAATGAGCAAAGGCATTGAAGTCTAGGAAAACAGGTGGCAGTCTAGTCAGAGGAAGGAAAAGTGGCAGCACAATATGGAAGACTTTGAATGCCAGGCAAAGAAAACATTACTGAGTAAGCAACAGAGAAAGATTGGAAATGTGTGCTGGAGAGTCATGATCATATTTATGCATGGAAAATTCTATAACCTGAAGACCTGAGACCTTGGAGATTATCTAGTCTACCAGTATCAAACAAGAATAGAAACAGATCTCTGCGCTCTACATATTGACTTAGAAAACCACAAATTAACATTATCAATGTGTATTGTGTTTTTATTTATTTTGTTAAATATTTCCCAATTACAGTTTAATCTTAATCTGGTACACTTTTAATGGGAGGTCAGGGCCATGCCTTGATGTTGACACCTTTGCTCTAATCTAACCTTGTTGTTTCATAGAAAGGGGAACTGAAGCCAAAAGATGTTAACTTACATGCCCAAATAATATGGAAATATTTTGTATGGCTGCACATGTATAATCTACATCAAATTGTTTGCCTTCTTCAATGGAGTCTAGGAGGAGAAGAAGAAAATTTGGAACTAATTTTTTTTAAAAGTTAAAAATTTTTGTTCACATGTAATTGAGAAAAAATAAAATTAAAATTAAATGTAAAAAAAAAGTTTAAAAAAATAAATTACATGCCCAAGGTCACATAGCTAAGTTACTAGGCAGAAGAGTTAGGATCCAAAACCAGATCTCTGACTCCAACCAATGTCCAGGTTTACCAGCAGTGTAAAAAATGAATAGGGAAAGCCTATTTTCAGGGTTCCTCAACAGCTGACTGTCACAATCCTACAACCTCCAACACAGTACTGTCTAAGAGAATACGGAAGTAAGCCTAGGAAAGGTGCCAAGGATGTAGGTTTCCCTGGCATTGTGATACAGTGGTATTGTTGCCCAATCCTTTTGTATGTGCCCTATGTGGGCAATACGGGGCAGCTTTTTCTACAAAGCCCAACTGCATAAGACTTCCTCAAAGACACACAAGCACAGACGAGAAGAGAAAGTCATGGGTAATATGCCTCCAGCAGAAGTGCATGACTGTACCACAATGAGGTCTCACCAGAAGCTCCCTAGGTTTTCCTTCTATTAACACCCATGGCATACATGCCAATTTAGGGAACATTAGTCTAGAGCCTTGGAATCTCAGTTTTGACATGCTCCTTGCAGGCAATCTCAGAGTAGAGGAGGTACTCCTACTCTCATCAGTGTGACAGCTGCTGCCTTCCCGCCCTCACAGATCCCTTATCCTGCCTCCCTCATTAGGGTAACACCTTTTCAACAAATTCAACCAAATAAATGTTTATTAAGTGTCTACTATGTGCACTACTAAGTGTTTACAGGCTAACAACATGAAGGCAAACAACAAAACAAAACAAAAAAAACCAGTCCCTACATTAAAGGAGTTTATGTTCTACTAGGGAGTGTATAACCTATAAACAGATAAGTAAACATAAGATAATGAGGGGAAAGGGAAAGTACAAAAAACTAAAGATAGGGAAAGGCTTCCTAAAAAAGGTGGTGGCTCTTGAATGAAGCTGAAGAGTCTAGGAGGCATAGCTGAGGTGGGAGTGAATTTCAGGCATAGAAGGATAACTTCTGCAAAAGCACAGAGACTTTGGAAGCTTTTGGAACTGCCCAGATGCATAGCAATGAAAGTCTTTTTTTAGGGGTGCTAGCAGTGGGAAGAGAGAAGAGGAGATAGTGAAGAAAGATGTTGCAGAAGTAGTTTTAGCTAGCAGAATGGGAAGTTCTTTTTTTCTTATCTTAAGAACAAGAACTTCTATTTTGTTAAAGATTTCAAATGATTCCCAGATGACTTAAGCTACACATTTCAGACTTTTGGAAGATTACAGCTCTGTTATCTTCATGCTTAGGAGAGTTGAGAATAATGTTGTTTGACTGTGTATGACTTCTGGATGGACTCTATATCAGTTAAGGCTTCTGTCATTTTCTTCCTTGTATTGTTTTTCCTTAGGTGAAACAAAAATGTAAACATTAAAGAAACAAGGAATGTTATACATAGAACTGGTAAATGTATGAAATGAATAGACTAAGGCAGAGAGGGATTGAAAGTCAAGTTCTTGCTTCTCTTTGCTTTTTTGGAGAAACTCCTCTGTGCTCACAGCTCCTTTTAAAACCAGTGGGAACTCTGCAGGAGGTGCAGAGAACTGAAAATCTGACCCTACAGGAGCGGCCCAAGGTCACCCAGACAGTTGGTAGCAAAGTGAGAAACCGTACCCAGCCCCCCTTGTTTCAGCCACTAGATGACACTGCCTCCCCAAAAATAAGTGTAGAAATGTTGTTCTCAAAAAGAATGTACTGAAACATTCTTTGACTGAGCCATAGATCCTGATGTTGAAGAAGCAGGGGGACTTTTCAGAGACAGGAGAGAGGAAGCATGAAGGTTTACAAGTCCAGACAAGAATGAACACAATTAGTCCTTTCTCTTTGACCTCCTTGC
Source organism: Potorous gilbertii (assembly GCA_028658325.1). Taxonomy (NCBI): domain Eukaryota; kingdom Metazoa; phylum Chordata; class Mammalia; order Diprotodontia; family Potoroidae; genus Potorous; species Potorous gilbertii. Next base: position 590,791,131 of record CM053770.1, on the reverse strand, counting down.
CACTTTATTGAGTTTCCAGTCACTTGGTTAATATGCTCTAATTCTCTTAATCATGGGGACAAACCTCAATGTCAAGGGGAACATGCAGTAGTTAGAGGTTTAACATCTGCACTTCAAAATGGCTCCTATGTCTTCTTAACAATGGCTGGGGAAAGTTCTCATTTTTCTTTTGTCTCCAAAATGCTCTCTGGTGATTTAAATAGTATCTCCTCCCTATGTAACTCTGCATATGGAGTGAAGATGCTGGGATGCAGATGAGACACAGGGATTTTGCTTTTATAATATACTTTAGAGATCCTCTCTCTGCCCTTAATCCTGGAGGGGAAGGGTTTCCTCTGTTTAAGTCCATGACCTTGGGGCACCTTTGCTTAATGTTGCTGAGACTACAAGGGTACCTCTTGCCACCTGGAATCGTAGGGGTTCTCCATAACCATTTATCAGTGATCAAGCAAAAACACACATCATTTTAATAACCTTTATGAGTTCACCTTAGGATAGAGACTGAACTGGCAATATCAGTCTATATAAACTTGCCATAGATTCTCTTTCTGGAATCCTCATGAATTTTCCAGACAAATAGTTTAAACCATCTCTTGGCTAGGTTAAAAATGTCATCAGCACTGACCACCATTAAAATATCATTAGCTTTTTCTGCATTTCATTAATTCATTTAACAAATATTTATAGCAATTATTAGGTGCAATGAATTGTGCTACACAATGGGAGAGATACAAAAAAAAAAATGAATGATGTCCTCAAGATTCCTGCCCTCAGGAATCTTATAATCTGAGTGTAGAGTGTGGGGGAAGCATTATTAGATACCTTCTGGGTGCATAAAATAAATAGAACACACACCTTGCCCTCAAAGAGTTTATAATCTAGTAGGTGGGGCAAGACATTCACAGGAAACATTTAAATAAATACCATCATAGCTGCCTCCACAAAAGTCCTACTCTAAGCCCTCATTATGAGACAGGGGTGACCCTAGATTCTCAAATGCCACGACAATGAGATACAAGTTCCAGCAGATTCTATTATGATGGAAAAGAGCTCTCCTTCAGGGGAGGGCTATGTTTTGGCCTTTATGTTCCCATTGCTTCACACAGTGCCTAGAACAGGAGATGTTTGCTAAATGTTTGCTGACTGACTAAAAAAGCTCCAAATATGGTATCAACAACAAACTGCTGCAATCTGAGAACCTGCTAAAAACGTAGTAGTTCTTCATGACTGATTTGGCCACCTTGGCCATGGTAATTCATGAAATAAATAAAAAATAAAAAAGGATTCTCAATTCTATAAGGTCACTTCCTGCTTCGGCAGTGACAATAGGAGAAAAAGGTGGAAAAGACAGAGGATGTTATGAATAATGTAGTCTTTATACCACCTATAAACAAGTTTAAACATGTCACTAATTTTTCTACTGGTATTCTAAGTCTGAAATCTTTGTCCAATGACTACTTAGTTGAAGTGAAAGAAACATAGTATAAGTATACCTTCTCATTATAACTGAAAATATAAAGGGAGACACTGGAGTTTGTTTCATTTCCCAAGGCCACAAGAAATGTCATTTCATAGGATATTTGGACATTTCACCTTGTAACTTACATGAAAAAAGAAAAGCATGAAGCCCATTGATGGGCTAACTACAATTTATGTGCCAACATCTATTACAGTGGATGACGAGGTAGAAAAATGATATTATGATCTTCAATACAATGTTCATGACAGTTCCAAAGGATTCATGCTGAAAAATGCTATTTACCTACCAAGAAAAACAGGATGAACTCTGAGGACAGACAGAAGCATATTTTTTCCACTTTCTCTATTTTTCCTTCCCCTTTCTCTTTTTTATAACATGGCTGATATCGAAATATATTTCACATGTGTAATGAGTATCATGTTCTGACCTTTTTAATGGAAAGGGGACAAACTGAGAAGAGGGTAAGAATTTAGAACTCAACATTTAAAAGAATATTTTTTTTAAAAATAGCACTTCCAACACTAAAAAATAAATGACAAAACTAGAAGTTAAATCCAAATAATAGTTAAATTTCATCTTATTAGAATTGAAAAAATAAAAAAATGATATTATGATCTTAAGAATGAAATCAATAGAGAAAACAGGGTCAAGATAATGCAGTGGAAGGAAGTATAGTGAGCTAGAATACAGAGGTTTCTAGACACTAAGGACAGGAAGGAACAGGAAGTACAGAGCACTCCATCCCAGGGAGAGTCCATGTTCCAGGTCTGGCACACAGCAGCCTAAACTTGTGCAAGTTAAGGTGCAAATTGGCAGCTCTGCTTGGTGCCCAATTTCACAGATGCAGGGCTCAGTGAGGAAAAGGCCTGCAGCTAACATAACAACCCAGTTTATAGGTCCTAGGCTAGATACTGAGCAAAGGGCAAGTTCATAAATAAGCAGTAGTTGTGTGGATTAAGTTCCAGGAATAGAGTGACATCTTGAGTCTATCTTAAGGCCTCCAGATGAATAACCAGGGCAGAAAATGCAGACCAAGGTGGGCATCTATAGTTCTCTCAATCTGAACCAGAATAACTTTCTAGTTGGCTGAGCCCAGCAGCAGTATACTGGAACTCCAAGCAACACAGGCTTGTGGTATGTTGCTCAGATCCAAATCCAGGTCAGAAACTTACATAGCTCAGACCAGGGCAGGCAGTGATCAGAATTTACTGAGGATCAGACCACTCTGGAAACACTAAGAGCTTGTATGTTCCCAGACTGAGCTATCCATATTCTGGAATAAAACAATACTAAATATCTCAAGAAAGGAGAAATAGAATTAGCTCTGATAAACCCTCTAGAAGGGTACAGTGCCCTTGCTCTAATAGAACATCTGAATTCAAGAAGTAGGCTAGAAGAAGAAGCAAGTAAAAAATAATTCCAATATGAAAATCTATTTAGATTAACTATGACATGAAAGCTACAAATCCAGAAGAGAAGGGCTCTAAAACATCTACATGAAAAGCCTCAAAGAAAAACACAACTTGAGCACAAATTAAATTAGAATTCCTGAAAAAGATGAAATAACAGGTTTGGTTTTTTTTTAAGCTTAAAATGTGGTGTGTGTGTGTATATATATATGTATATGAAATGATCACACTAAGGGAAAATAATGAAAAAGATATGTATTATGGAAGAATTGGATAGAGAATTCACAACTTGACATAAGAAGAATGAAATCTTAACCAAGCAACAGAATCACTAAAAATTAGAGTAAACCGAATGGAATTTATTGACTTAGTGAGATCACAGAAAATATTAAAACGAAATCAAAATACTGAAAAAAATAGAAGTATAAGGTACCTCATAACAAAAACAACTAATTAAAAAAAACAGCCTGGAAAAATAATTTAAGAATCATTTAACCATTTGAAAGCCACCCCCACTACCCCACCAAAAAAAGAACCTAGACATAACATTTCAAGAAATCATAAAAGAGATAGAGCAGAGTCAAGATAGCACAGGCAGCAACCTAGTTGAACTCTCCCCAACACTGTCTTACAAATTTGTTTTTCTAAATAACATGTCAAATCGAATTTTGAAGCAGCATAGACAATAAAAGGTTGAGGTAAGACAGTTTTCTAACCCAGTCCAATTTAAGAGGGAAGAAGGAGAGGTCTAGGACAATGGTGTAGAGAATAACCTAGAGCACACCCAGTGGCAGGCCTTGGGGGAGGCTGCAACAGCACAGCAGCAGCTTTGGGAGCTATTAGCCAAGAGATAGTAGAGGAATTAGACAACTGGTCCAAAAGTCAGGGGATCTTGAACTGACACTGAGCAAAGGATGGGGCACTGTATGGAAATTCCATTGTCCGCATGCAGTTTTGAGTTACAGTTCCAGAGCAGAAAGGAGCACTTGCGGTCAATCACAAGGGAACAGGAACTCTGGTCATAGCTCAAGGGTCAAAAGGAGCACTAGCACTTGCAGTTTCATGGTAACAGGGGCCTTTCTTGGATAAAGATCAGGGAACAAGCCAGGAGAACAGTGACCATACCTTTCCTTGGATTACACCACCTTGGAAGCACCAAAAATTTATAGACTCCTAGAAATAGTTTTGAAAACAATTAACATGAAAAAGCTTGGGATGGTGAATCCACCATCCCGAGGCAAGCAGAGTCCAACTTTTACATAAAGTTCAAAGTCAAGAAATAGGTAAAAAAACTGAGTAAACAGCAAAAAAGAACCTAACCATACAAAGCTACTATGGTAGGATGAAAGTTCAAGACACAAAATTAAAAGAAAACAACAATGTGAAAATAGCTATAAGCAAAGCCTCAAAGAAAAAAATGCAAATTGGACACATACTTAACAACATAAAAGTGGAAAAAGAAAAATGGAGCAGGGGAAGAGAATGATGCAAGAAAATTTATGAAAAGAAAACTAACAGCTTGGTAAAAGAAGAATGCACACACACACACACACACACACACACACACACACACATATTTAAGAAAACAACACCTTAAAAGCAGAATTGACCAAATAGTAAAAGAAGCACAAAAAAAATCACTGAAGAAAAGAACTCCTTAAAAAGCAGAATTAAACAAATGGAAAACGAGTTACAAAAACTTACTGAAGAAAATAATTCCTTAAAAATTAAAATTCTAAAAATAGAAGCTAATAAATCTATGAGACATCAAGAAATAATAAAACAAAGTATAAAGAATGAAAAGAAATAGAAGAAAATGTGAAATATCTCATAGGAAAAATAACTGACCTAGAAAATAATAGATCAAGGAGAGATAATTTAAGAATTGTTGAAGTACTTGAAAGCCACGATCAAAAAAGGAACCCAGAGATCATATTTCAGAAATTTTAAGTGAAAATATCCCCAATATCTTAGATCCAGAGGGTAAAACAGAAATTGAAAGAATCCACTGATCACCTCCTGAAAAGTGATCCCAAAATGAAAACTCCCAGGAATATTATAGCCAAATTCCAGAACTCCCAGGTCAAGGACAGAATACCATAAACAGAAAGAAGCTATTCAAATATCATGGAGACATAGTTAGGATCACACAGGATTTAGCAGCATCCACTTTAAAGAAGCATAGAGCTTGGAATATGATATTCCAGAATGCAAAGGAGCTAAGATTACAACCAAAAATAACCTATCCAGAAAAACTGAGTATAATCCTTCAGGGAAATATAAGTATATTTAATAAAATAGGGGACTTTCAAGCATTTCTAATGAAAAGACAAGAACTGAACAGAAAATTTGCCACTCAAACACAAGACCCAAGAGAAGCATAAAAAGGTAAACGTGAAAGAGAAATTATAAGGGACTTAATAAGATTTAGTTACTTCCATTTCTGAATGGGAAGCTGATATATGTAACTTATAAGAACATTTTCTTTATTAAGGAAGTTAGAAGAAATCTACATAAACAGAAGGCAAGGGTATGAGTCAACTTTGTTGGGATAATCTCAAAAAAATGAAAGGGTAAGAAAGAAGGATTCATTGGGAGAAGATAGGAAGAATGAAGGAAACTATCTCACATAAAAGAAGCAAGTAAGGAAGAACTTTTACAATGGAGAGAAAATGAGAGGGTGGCAGGCAACACTTGAACCACATTGTCATCAGAATTGGTTCAAAGAGGGAATGAAAACACACACATATATATATATACACAACTGGATATAGAAATCTCTCTTATCTAACAGGAAATTGAGAAAGAGGGAAGTAGAGAAAGGGGGAGTGGTGATAAGAAAGAAAGTATATTAAGGAAGGCAGTGGTCAGAAGCAAAATAGATTTTGAGAAAGGATGGGGGGCAGTGGGGGGAGAAGGATAAATAGAAGAATGTAAGATGGAGGAAAATACACAGTAATTATAGCTGTGAATGTGAACAAGATGAACTCCATAAAATAGAAGTGGACAGCAGACTGGATTAGAAATCAAAATCCAACAATATGATGTCTGTAAGAAACACACTTAAAGAAGAAAGGCCTATACAAAGTTAAAATAAGAAGGAGGAACAGAATCTATTATGCTTCAACTGAGGCTAAAAAAAAGGCTGTGGGCAGGGGTAGCAATCATAATCTCAGAAAAAGCAAAAGAAAAACTAGACCTAATTTAAAGAGAGAATCAGAGAAATTACATCTTACAGTAGACCATACAACATCAAAGTACAATACAATATCAAAATTTTTTTACATCAAGGTTCTCTGATGAAGGCCTCATTTCTCAAATACATAAGGAACTGAATCAAATTTATAAAAAATAAGGGCCATTTCCCAACTGATAAATGGTCAAAGGATATATGAACAAGTAGTTTTCAGAAGAAGAAATCAAAGTTATCTATAGTCATATAAAAATACTCTAAATCACTATTGATTAGAGAAATGCAAATTAAAACAACTCTGAGGTATTATCTTATACCTATGAGATTAGTTAACAAGACAGAAAAGGAAAATGACAAATGCTGGAGTGGACAGGGAAAAATTGGGACCCTAATGTTGCTGGTAGAGTTCTGAACTGATCCAACTATTCTGGAAAACAATTTGGAACTATGTCCAAAGGGTCATAAAACTGTGTATACTCTTTGACCTAGCAATATCATTACTAGATCCGTATTCCAAAGAGATCAAAGGAAAAGGACTTCTATGTGCAAAAATATTTATAGAAGCTCTTTTTTGTGGTGGCAAAGAATTGGAAATTAAGGGGATGCTCTGCAGCTAGGGAATAGCTCAACCAATATGTGGTATATGATTGTGATGAAATACCACTGTATTACAAGAAATGACAAGCAGGATGGTCTCAGAAAAATTTGGGGAGACCAATATGAATTAATACAAAGGAAAGCAAGTAGAGCCAGGGAACATTGTACATAATAACAATAATATTATAAGGATGAGTAACTGTGAAACAGCTACTCTGATCAGGACAATGATCCAAGACAATTCAGAAGGACTCATAATGAAAGATGCTCTCCACCTCTAGAGAACTGATGAATTCTGAATTCAAATTGAAGTATAATTTCTTCATTTTATTTTTCTTGCTTTTTTTTGGCAACCTGGCTAAGAAGGAAATATGTTTTACATGATTTCACATGATATCATATTGCTTGCCATCTGAGGTAGAAGAGGAGCTGGAGGGAAAAAGAGAATTTTGAATTCAAAATTTTTAAAGGGTGTTAAAAATAAATAAATATTTTAAAAAAGTAGTCATAAAAGAAAATTTTTTTAATCCCTTACAATGAGAAGGCAAAGTAGTATAGAAAGAATCCACTGGTAACCCCCTGAAAGCAACTTCAAAACAAAAACTCCCAGAAACACTGTATTAAAAATACAGTTTCCAGGTCAAAAAAAAAAATACTACAATCAATGAGAAAGAAAGAATTCAAGTACCAAGAATTTGCAGTTAAATCAGGATCAAACATGATTTAGCATTCACAACTAGAAAGGATCAGAGAGTTTGTAAGAGAAGATTCCAGAAGGCAAAAGATATAGGCATACAGCCAAGAATGACTTTTCAGCAAAGTTGCACAATCCTACAGGGGGAACACTATCTAATGAAATAAAGAACTTCCAAGCATTCCTGTTGAAAAGATCAGAACTGCATAAAAACTTAGAATTGCAAACACAGGAATCAAGAGTAAAAAGGTAAACACCAGAAAACAATTATGAGAGACTAAACAAGGAAAATTGCTTACATTCTAATATGGAGAGATGGTACAGGTATCCCCTCATAACCATACCATTGTCCAGAGATATAGAAGGAGTCTAGATAGAAACCCAGCAATGTTTTGATGCTCTTAAAAGAAGAACATATAAAGAAGGAAAGAGGAATATACCAAAAGGGACAGGGAGAAGGATGGGGAAAATAATCTCACATAATCAAGGTTTACAGGTAGAAGTCTATAAAAACAAGGAGGAAAGGGTAGGTGACACTTGAACCTCATTTTTATTTGAACCAGAAAAAGGAGGAAAGAATAGGAAATATGGTACAGAAATACATTTAATTATATAGGGGAACAGGAGAGAAAGGGGAGATGGGAGAGGGAAAAATAAGAGGAAGGATAGATTTAAGGAAGGATTCATCCTAAGCAAACAAACTCTAAAGATGTACAAAAATATTTAAAGCTCTTTATGAGATGGCAAAGAATTGAAAATTGAAGTGGGGAAATGTCTGAACAAGCTGTGACATATAAATGTGATATAATACCATTGTGCTGTAAGACATGATGAAGGGGATAATTTCAAGAAAATTGGGAAGACTTGTACGGACTGATGCAGAGAGAAGTAACAATTTATACCATGACAACCATACTGTAGAGATAAACAACTCTGCAACACTTGGGAGCTCTGAGTAACAAAATGACTACAATTTCAAAGTGACTCTTGATAGGAGGTGATGGACTTAAAGTACAGAATGAGACTTAAAAAAAAAGACAGCCAAGTCAAGAACTAGTTTTACCTGACTATACATGTTTCTATTGGGGGTTTTATTTTTCTTTCTCTGTAGAGGGAATGGGAAGATAAAAAGGAGAAAAGGTAGATTTTTACCAATTTTTTAAAAAATAAAATATAATCAAAGAAACAAAAGCAAGCTGGTGAAACACACAAAAGAATTAAATCAACATACACTTCAATAGTAAGTGACTCCAATACAAAGATGAGTAGAGGGGAAATTTTGGAAAAATACATTGGAAAATATGGCTCAGGATCAAGAAACAAAAGAGACCTGTAGACTATACAGAAGTCATATGCCTAGAATATGACGTGAATATTTTAAGGGAGTCAAACATAAAAATAAAATAGAGTTTTAGGGTTTGCAAAGTATTTTATGTAGATTATCTCACTGGAGCTCAATAATATGTACTACAGGTAGTATCTCCATTTTACAAATGGGAGAGGTTCAGTTATTTGCCAATGGTCAACATAAATATTTAGTCATATGAGGGTCATGAACCCACATTTTTCTTAACTCACAGTCCATTCTTACTTTGATAACACAGTGTCTTTCAGCAATTTGACCTGATAAGCATCCATCACACAACAAATGAGATTGACTATATCTTAGCAGTTAGGAAACAATTGGTTAGCAATATGGGAATCACTTTGATAGCAACTGTGTTATTGATTTGTTATCATAAAGACAAAATCAATATCAAAATCAAAAAAAGATAGAATGATTTTGTATGAAATTACTACAGCTTCAACAGAAACTATTCAAACAAGTTATTAGTTTAAAAATGGGCATTTGCTAAAAGAACAGTCATTAACATCACTATTTCCTATAGAAGTTTAACTAGTGTAAAGCAACTACCCCAAAGAAGCTGAAAGACCCTAGAAACAACTGTAGCCAGCAAACACTTATTAAGTGTAGCCAAGGGCAATGCTATTTTAAAAACATAAATGCTATTTTAAAACATAAACTTATATACAAACCTTATAAAAATGAATTATGAAATATACAAAACCCTTATGGAAAGTTGTAAACATAAGCAGCACCTAAAATAACAAGAACTAATGAAGAAAATTGCAGAAAACTTGATTTGAAAGTAAGTAAGCCAAATCATTGCAGGAGGACTTACAGGTGAAACTGGGAGGACAACTGACCCCCCAAAATGGCAAAGATCTGTCAAGATTTTAATAACAATCTAATTTTCTTTATCAATGTCAGTGGATGTATGACATTTGAATTCTGGTATCTCAGTCTCTGATTTGCTAACTAAGGAAGCAGAAATGTATCAAAGACAATAGCCCAAGTATTATCAATTTATTAGTTAGGCTAACAGTAAGCAGACAGGTGACTCAATGGATAGAGCACTGGGCCTGTTGTCAGGAAAACCTACATTCAAATCCAGCCTCAAACACTTACTAACTGTGTGACCCTCAGCAAGTCACCTAATCACTGTTTGCCTTAATCAACTGGAGAAGGAAATGGCAAACCTCACCAGTATCTTTGCCAAGAAAACCACCGGAACAACATTAGCATGCTATGGTCCATGGGGTCACCAAGAATTGGATATGACTGAATAACAAGAAAGTAGTAATCAATTCTAACAGGGTCTTTTATAACAATTAGCAAGATAACAGAGCAAAATCTCAAGCAACCTAGGTGATTTTTCTTATGAGTAGTTATCAATGACATAGTCAGAATTAGATTATATCATTTGAGTTTCCCCTTCTGAAACCTCCTTTATCATACCCAAGACATGTGAATGGAGTCCCAAAACATAGGTTCCCAGGTAAAGGCATTAGTCTTCAGACAAGGGAGAGCTGCTACAATAGTTTAAATTGATGAAATTTGACCTTTAGATTAATCTAATTTCTCTAGAAAGTGGGTGATGGATAGGATTACAAAAGTGGAGGTGTAGGTAATTGTCATATAAAATCTGGACCTTTAGGAAAGTTTCTTTGGAATTTAGGTGGTGGATGAAGTTTACAAGGGGAAGGAACCTTAAATCTAGTTTAAGTTTTAGCAAAATAGAATTTAAATCAACTTTCAATTTTCCACAAATAATATTTTAAAAATATTATTAAATATTTTATTAAATTATTAAATATTTAAAAAAATAAAAAGTGGAAGAAAAGGGAGAAAAAGGCAACAAAATTCAACAACACACTGAATAAGTCTAATAATAGACTCCACACTAAAGTGGAGTTGCGGGGTGCCTTCCTATTTATCTTCTTTGGGGCCATGCTTATGTTTTGTAATTATGCAAAATTCACTTTGGGCTATTTTGTGGTGCTTTCCATTTACCTTCCTCCAGCCTGCCAAACTATACTCTCTCTTTGAGAATCTTGTAATGCATGCCATGGAGGAAAGGGACCTGGTAATATTTTATTAAGCTACCCTGAAATTCCAAAAACAGCAATGTAAAGAGGTCAGGTTCTTCTGCTTGATGTCTTCCCCCAAAGCAGATGTCAGAGAAATACAATGCCTTTATGGCAAATTGTCCATGGAGAAAATAGACCTTTTATTTTCTTGATTTTGCTTAATTTACTCTGTATCAGATGACACAATTCTTTCCATCTTCCTTAAGAAGATTGTGTTGACAATAATGTAGAATGTAAATATGAATGTAGAGTGTAGAATGAAAATATGAATCGCTACTGTTTAGTGTTTTAAAGTTTGCAAAGCACGTAACAAATACTATCTCATTTGATTATTACAACAACCCCCAGAAGTGGGTACCGTTATTATCTCTACTTTACAGAGCAGGAAACTGAGGCAAGTGAAGGTTAAATGACTTCCCCAACGTCATACAACCAGTAAGTATCTGAGGGTACATGTGAGCTCGGGTCTTCCTGACTTTAAGTCTAGTGGCCTGTCCTCAGCACCAACTAACTGCCTCTCTAAAACAGATGGATGAATGCAAAAATGAGAAAGACCAGTTGCTATTGTGGTAATAAAATGGTAAGATGGTTAGGGCCTCATGGGAGTGGGAATAGAAAGGAAGGAACAACTATAGGAGGTATAGTGAAGGAATTCATAATTTTCTGGACAAAATAAATGAAGGAAAAGGAAAAATCAAGGACAACCTCAAACTGAGGAACTTAGGAATGAATAAATGAAATGAATGAATGATTTATTCACTGCTTGCTATGTTATTCACTGGAGATACAAAGAGAAAAATAAGCCATCTCTCTCCTCCAGCCCCCAGACCCTCCTTACCCCAACAGTTCACATTCTAATGGAGGAGACAATATAAATAAAAGGTTCCCCCTCCCAAGATAAAATTATGATAGCACTGAAGGAATCTAAAAATAACCAATATCATAATTCTAAAGAGATGACTTATATTTTTTTTAATAAAAACCTCTCTGCAGCATTATGTTCTTAAGGTAAGGTCTATTTTCTCCATGGACAATTTGCCATAAAGGCATTGTATTTCTCTGACATCTGCTTTGGGGGAAGACATCAAGCAGAAGAACCTGTCCTCTTTTCATTGCTGTTTTTGGAATTTCAGGGTAGCTTAATAAAATATTACCAGGTCCCTTTCCTCCACGGCATGCATTACAAGATTCTCAAAGAGAGAGTATGGTTTGGCAGGCTGGAGGAAGGCTATTTTTGTAGTCTGTGAGAATGTGAAGTGATAGACTGACAAGTATGAGCTCTTTTAAGAGTGTGCTGTCATCAGTGTTCTTTGGATTGGTGTGTTGCCATTCCTTGGTGGTTGTTTTATAACATAGTTTTCTTCATAACCTGTTACTAAATATACTGCTAATGAATTTTAATATCTTAAAATTTTCTTTATACTTTATCAATATCTTTTGTTTTTACATCACAGTCATTTCCAGATAGAGAGCTCCCACCCATGCTCTAACATTACCCACTTGATCTTTAACAAAATTAAAATAGTTAAAAAAAAAAAACCAGGTGTCCCGCATTAATTCTACTATGCTATCTTATCCCCTTAATTAGCATCCCTAAGAGCCAGTGAACAAAATAAAGCACAGAGCTGCTTAAGTGTCCTGCCCCAAGTCTCCGAAGAAAGAATTGTAGAGGCTCAGCCATCTGGAGTGACTGTTAAGTGGCTAGCTTTCAGATACAGCCCCATTTTGGCCAACTCCCAGGTGTCATCCATATAATTACACCATAAGGCAAAAAGTCCACATTTGCCATAGCTTCATTGCTATCCTTCAATCAATCTGCCTCAAGAACGGAAGGTGGACCAAACCCTAATGGATCATAGGGACACAGGAAGACTACTTCAACTTCTTCATTTTACAAATAATCCATATTGACACCAGAGAATTTTTATCACAATCATAACTCCACTGGCAGGGTAGGAGCTAAAGCAAGCTACTATTTCACTTTCAGAATGTCATGGATTGTCAAAAGGGATCATTTAATAATAACGTATCCATCGAATGGTAACTCTAATAATATTGGCTTAAGCCCTTATTCCACTGTTTCTCCCAATATCATCACTATGATCTCCTTGTCCCCCCCCCCCAATATCAACTGAATCCTCCACCAATTTAATCAGTTAACATCAATTAGCTTTTACAAAAGGATAGTTACTGGGAAGATGCAACAAAAAAAGAAGTACAAGCACATCCTCCCAAATTAAAAATGGTTGCTAACAAAGCATTTGCTTCAAGTTCACTTCCAAATATGGTATGGCCAATGGATAGAATTACTCCCTTGCTTGCAGAACACAGCTAGCGTTGCCCTATACTAGCCTGAATTCCATAGCTCACTTCTCACTGGGTTCAAATACTGACAAACTTTGTATGGACTTCAGTTACTGAACACTGAAAAATCTCATAAGGCCATGTGCCAAGTTAAAGAAGACACAAATTGGAGGCAGCCCTTTCCCTGACACAAGCCTGTTTATGAGGCCATGGATGGACTCATTAGATGGCTCAGTGAAGGAAAGCATACTCCCCTACCCCATCCCCACACTGGCCCTCAGAGAGTCTTTATACAATGAGGACAGCCAGAAGGAAAAAAAGTTTCTCTATTGGTCATATGAGGAAAATGGGGACCTCCATGGTGCATACCTGGAAGCTGGAAAAGCATGAATTAAGGCCCAGTCTTCCATTGGCCAGTCTCCCTTAGAAGTAAAGGGTAGATCCCATTTCCTATGGTGCCTAATCTAAACTTTTTCTTTGTTCAAGTCCCTACAACCCAAGCTGAAAATGTCCCTGCTTTACTGAGAAGACTAACTCAGCCTCTCTCTTTCCCCTCCCCTTCATATCTTGAAGCAATAACATGATAGCAGTAGTAGAATTTCTGGCCTGGTTGTAGATGACAGTGAAATGGACAAGAGGCAAACAGAGGCCTCCAGACTAAGACACCTGCTTACAAGATGTTACAAGAACTGTCTAAAGATTTACAAAGTTGTAAATACATCTAATACCTTCTTCATCAAGAACAGGATAGGAATAGGGATAGGAACTAGACGTGATTTCATTGGTATAGAGAATGTCCAGATGCTACTGATACAGGTTGGCACCTTCTCTGCAACTTATTGTCTCAGACAGTTGCCTAGATCGGTTATCCACAGGAGCAACAGAGCATTGGCCCTGGAATCAATAGAACCTAAGTTCAAATCCTGCCTCTAACTATTTGTGTGACCCTGCACAAGTCACTTAATCCCAACTGCAGAAAGAAAGAAAAAAAGAAAGAAGGAAGGAAAGAAGGAAGAAGGGAAGGAAGGAATTACTTGACTATATAGAGCCAGTATATACCAGAGGCAAAGATCTGCTCTCCTGTCTTTGGGGCAAGCACTCTCTTCACTATGAATTCAGGAGGTACCTACTTGCATAACATCAGTTATTCTGGCTAACTAGCTAAATTGGAGGATAAATTCTAATTCAGGCCATGTCATTGACTAGACAGATATGTAACTGGTTAAATCATATTAGTTTGTTCATTCAGTTACTATTCAATAGTAACTGTTGCTATTTCCCTCCCAGTCTGATGTCTTTCCTTTTCTTGGCCTTGGATGCAACTAAATAACAAAATGGAGGCTGGGCATATCTATTCTGCAATTTTAACTTCTGGTCTGGATAAGGAAGTTACCTCTACCAATGCTATTTTGCAACTCATGCAGTACTGCCTTAGAGGTAGAGAAGTTTAAAGACTTTCCATGTCAAGTGTGGGACTTGGATCCAGGTCTTAATGACTCCAAAGGTCAGGTCTGTATCCACTAAGAAAGGATACTTCTCCTTGCAATTACTAAAAGGTAATTTTTTGCCTAGAAAATTAAAATTCCAATTATACTACTGGCCTCATCATACATAAATTGCAGAAATTTATATAATACTATGTGAAAGCATGCTCAGTTAAGAGTAAGAAAAACCTGAATTACATACACTCTTGCCTCTGAGGCTTACTAGCTGTGTGCCTATGGGCATGTCATTTAATCTCTCCCGTAAAATGTTTCCTCACTTGTAAAATGGGGCTAATACTATGGACCTCAGAAGACTATTCTGAAGACCAAATAAAAGGATGAACATAAGATGCTATGCAACCTTCAAAGTACTGCATATATTTTAAAACTAGACCTGTGATTCTCAAATGTGCTGAATAAATGTTAATTACCATCACACAAGTTATCTCTTATCTTGATCCTCTTCCTGCTTCTATCTATGATTCCTGAGCCTATCAAGACCTATCTGTCTATATCAACTCACACGAATCATTCCCATCTTTGAATTCCAACAAGACACTCTACAGTTATATTGTCATATACAGTCAGTACATTTTTGTATTTTGTACTAAAAATTATTTTTCAATTTTCTTGACAATCCCTTGAGGAAAGAAAGCATGGCAGCAGTTACTATTGTCCCTATTTTACAGCTTGGTGAACCTCAAGTAATCTGACCTCACACAGCTGCAAAGGTATAAACTAGCTGGGTCTGGGATTCCTAGGTCACGATTTATCAGCTACTTCTTACTGTCTCCCAACTAGATTTATAAGTACCCTGAAGGGAGATTTTTGAATCTCTCCTCAAAGTGACCCACCTACTAGACAGAGAAGTAGCTAACTAGATTGATTTTACTGATAGTGCAGAACCAGGGGAGGGGAATCTGAAGCCTTAAGGCCACATGTGGCCCTCTAGGTCCTTGAGAGTGGCCTTTGACTGAGTCTAATTTTTACAGAACAAATCCTTTTAGTAGGGGGATTTGTTCTGTGACATTTAGATCAGTCAGAGGGCCACACTTGGTCTTGAGGGTTTCCCACTCCTGGTCCAGACTACTCTCTTTGGTTTAGTATTTAGCTAGCACGCTGGAGCCAGAAGGCAGTTTAAACTAATGTAAACTGGAAACTCAGGAGAATACTGTACAAATGTGAAAAGCCTCTAGCCTCAGGGCTAGGGCTTACTGCAGTCTTTGCCTCCTATCCCTCTAATTTCTTTGTAACTTTTTCAAAGGTCTTTCTTACAATGTCTTCCCTGAGTGCCATTCCCTTCCTCCACCCTACTGACAAGGAGAGGGTTTAGATTTTCTTCAGACACGGATAATTTACCTTTCTTGGAAGTTTGTAAAAGGAACTTAATTGTTTATGTTGGTTTACATGAAACCCTAGCCATAGACAGGAAGTCACGCCTGGGTTTACGAATTCGTAAAATTGGCCAGGTGGACTTCCAGTCCTGGGTCCAAGGTTCCCAGAGCTGGCTTCAGACCCCAGTTCTGTCCTTACCTATGGGAATGTGGGCAGTCCAATCCCCCACAATATCAATTTCCTCTCTAAGATTGCCTCCAATTACTCTAGTATACGTCTCGTTGGTCCACGGGGTGGGTGGGTTTTCTGCCCCCGCCCCGCCCCCATTAAATTGTGAGCTCCATGAGGGCAGGCGCTGGCGGGGGGGAAAGGGAGTGAATGATCTTTTTTTGTACGATGTCCCTTAGCGCCTAACACGTACACAGTAAGCGCCTAATAAGTGCTTGTGGACTTACTGAGGGGTCGCCCTAGATCTCTGCATCTCTCAGTCGCACGGGGGAGGACCCCAGACCACCGCCGCCGCCCCACCTCCACAGCAGACTAGGGGCAGGCTCACCGGCCGGGATCCCCTCTCCCGCTAGCCACACCCACTTCTCAGGTGAGCGTAGGGTGTCCCCCTCCCCGCTAAAAGGGCGTGGGGTGGGGGAAGGGGCCGGCCCGGCCGGAACCCAAGGGCCGGGGCGCGGGGGGCCGAGGCGGCTCTCTCGCCCGCGCCGCGGCAGGTGGGCTTTAGGACCGGGCGGGAGGCTGGCAGTCCTCTCCCGGGGAGCTCGCGGGCCCTCCAGCGCGCCTCGCCCGACTGATCTTCCAGCTCCGCACGCGGCTGGGCACCCCCACCCCCGCTGCCTGGCCTCGGCTCGGAGGGACGCTCCTCCCGCCAGGGCGAGCCGCACCCCCTCCCCGGGTTGGCGTCGCCCTCGGGCCTCGGGGCCGCGAGCAGCAGCCGCGGGCGGGCACCGCGGGGGGCCAGGGCAGGCTCCCAGCATGAGAGCCGAGGGCGCGCGCGGCGACGGGGAGGACGCGGGCATCGAGAGGTTCTTCAGCCCGGGCAAAGGCCGGGGGCTGCGGGCCCGCCGGCGCTACGGCGTCGGGGACCTGCTCTTCTCCTGCCCGGCCTACACCTACGTGCTGACGGTCAACGAGCGGGGCAACCACTGCGAGTACTGCTTCGCCAGGTAGGGAGACGCCCCCCGCCCTGGCTCCCCTTTCCCTTTCTACCCCCGTGGCGGCTGCCGCGGCGGCAGCGCTGCTAGAAGGGAGGAAGTGAGCGGCCGGAGCCCGCGGGGCCGCGTGGTCCTAGAGCCCGACGGGGCCGCGGGGGAGGGGCTGTCGGGGCAGGGTCGGACTGCGGGCCGGGGCTCCCGAGGGCTCCCGAGGGCTCCCGAGCGCTCCCGAGCGTTCCCCAGCCCCTCCCCTTCGCGCTCCGTCTGTCCCCGTAACGTGTTTGGCCCCCGCTCGGGCTCCTGGCGCCCCTTAGGCGATCGGACCCGAGGGCTTTGCGTTGGGCATTGCGGCCCCCACACTGCGTGGGGAGGCAGGCGCTGCGCCTGGGTCAGTTCAGAACCGGCGGCCCAGGTTGGGGAAGCAGCGAGCAGTCCACCCGTCACGTCCCCGGGAGCCGGGGCCCTTGCTGCGCTTTTCTCCACGTATTTACCCAAATCAGAACTTTCCCTTTTCCATGTGTAGACTCCAAGGAACGCTTTGATACACTTTAAATTGGGGAAGGTCCAACGCTTTTTCATCTGCTACCCTCGCTGGCCCGCTTCCCTTAATACTGTGAGTGCAGGTGAAGCTTTGGACAGGGTGACAAAAAACAGGCTGTGTGGATGAGTGGATGGAGGCGGCCTGTAGGTCAGGAAGGCTTGAATTCAAGCCATGGCAGACATATGATCTGGGCAAAGTCACTTTTTCTATCGACCGGATAGGATATTGTCGAGCTGTAGAGAAAGCCTTCCTAGAATCATAAAATTGCATCTCTTGTTTAAGAACATACTAGTTTGTATGGCACTTTGTAAACAACAACATGCCAGCACTTTCTCATTTATGATTTCATTCCCCAAAAGTTCTGTGCCTGGCTGGGGGGGCACCTGGGGATATCTAATTTGGTAGATGGAGAAGTGAAAACTAATTTTGCTAATAAGTGGTGGAATCAGACTAGAACCCAACTCTGGTGTTCTGTGACTTAATTTTTCTGTCCAGAGTATATGAACTCTGCCTAGAAGTAGGTATCTAATAAATATTTCTTACATGAATCACCTTTCTGAATTCAAATCCGGCCTCAGATACTTACTAGCTGGGTGACCTGGGCAAGTCACTTAACCCTCTGCCTCAGTTTCCTCATCTGTTAAATAAGCTGGAGAAGGAAATGGCAGACCATGCAGTATCTTTGCCAAGAAAATCCCAAATGGGGTCACAGAGAATCTGGCACATTGGAAAGGACAGTACAACAACAAAAACCCACTTATTCAGTATGGTTTCAGTACAGATGTCCTTAGACATCAATTAGGCCAATTCTACCAGTCCTGACCAAGTTTACATTGATCCCATCTATATTCACAGTGTCTCTGTTAAATCTCATATCCCCCTTCACTTCCTGCCCCATCTCTTTCTGCAGTCTGCATCTTCATTCAGAAACTACAGACATCTGTCTGAAACTGACATGTCTGCTTGACCTCATCCTTTAATACACACAAATACACTCACACTCCATCTCTAGAAAGCCAAACTACAGTCATTTAGAGCAGAAAATAACAGACCAAAGTTCTTTCAAGCCCACTAGCTTTTTTTTTTTTTAAAGATTTTATAGATTTGTTTTGAGAACCAGTCCCTCTACTGAGTATGTAACCCAGAGCAAGTCACTTTCTTGCCTCTCCATCTCCATGATAAGGATAATGCATACTTGTCTCCATACTACCTCAAAGGAATGTAGTGAGAACACTGCAGATGAGATGATGTACCATGCAGATCCTCCAACGCATCCTCTAAAACAGAGGCATTCTGAACCTTTTTTATGTCATGGACCCCTTGGACAGTCTGGTGAAATCTATGGCTCCCTTTTCAGAATGTTTTTAAAAGTGTAAAATATAGAGGGTTACAAAAGAAACATCTTATTGAAATAGTTGTAAAAAAATTGAATATATTCATGGACCCTAGATTAAGAAAGCTAAAGGCTAATCTAATTCTTATTGTACAGGAATTTTGTTTTAAGGAATATGGCTTAGGATAAGTTTTCCCTCTCCCCCATTTTCCTGGTAATATTGTTTTAACAGTTAGCAAACCAGCTTAAACTTGTATTGGAGAAAGAAGTAAGCTCTTCAGAAATGAGACATTCTGTAATCTCAGGGTGATAGGAACTTCAGCGAGTGACGTAATTAAATTTCTTCTTTCCAGGGTGGTTCATTGTAAAATGTGTTCCCAAGGTTCTTTAATCTTGCACCACTTTTTTTTAGATTTTGATAGATAGCTCTTTGTCTGGAAAACATTATTAATGTTTCATTAGCATTAGAACAGCTTCAGAAAATACAAGGGTCTCCTAGCTGGGTCCTAGCCTTTTATAGGTATGTGGTCTAGTATGAAAATACTTGGTAAAATCCTTAGAGTAAAAAAATCTGGGTATGAATGATGACTCTTACTAGCCACTGCCAAGTACTAGGCTAGGGATACAAGTACAAATAAAAAAAGTCCCTTTATAATCTCATGAAGTAAGACAACACACAGGACACCAGAAAGGGGGGAGGAAAACCTGGAGAAAGTATCAGGATCCTGGGTGCCCTCCTTAATTTAGAAGAATTTGGGAGAAGTTTTTCACTCTCTGTTCAAGGAGGGGAGAGTAAGAAGCGATTGAGGAGACTTTGAGTATGGAGGCTAATGAAATCTTGCAGGATGGGCTATCAGCAAGTATTTTTTAATCATCTAAGATATATCAGGTACTCTTATAAAAATGAGAATGAATCTGTGACCTTAAGCTAATAATTTCCCAGATTCTCAGTTGCCTCATCTTTAAAGCAGGCTGGATAATAGTTGTATTTCCTACCTGACAAGGTGGTTATCAGATCAAGTCAGTAAACATTTTTTAGCTACTATGTGTCTTGGTGTTGTACTGATCCTGGAGATACAAGACACTCCCCCCCTCCCCCCAAAAATGTCCCTTCTCAAAAAGATCTTACAGTCTAATGAGGAAGACAACTTTCAAACAGTGGCTTATAAACAAGATACAGATAGGATAAATTGGAGAGCATCCTAGGCATTAGCATTCAAGGTGGGGAGAGGGAACAGGAAAGCCTTCTAGCAGAAAGTGAGATTTTAGCTGGGACTTGAAAGAAGCTAGGAGGTGGGGAGGGAGAAAATTCCAGACATAGTGAACACTCAGTAAAAATGCACAGAGATGGGAGGTCAGTGTCACTGGATCAAATAGTACATGGTTGGGAGAGTAAGGTGTAAGGAAACTGGAAAGGTAGGAAGGGACCAAGTTAGGAAGAACTTTGAAAGCCAAATGGAAAATTTTATATTTGCTACTGGAAATAATAGGAACAATCAAAGTTTATTTAAATGACTGGGGCGAGTGACAAGGTCAAACCTGTACTTTCAGAAGATCAGTTTGACAGCCAAGGGGAAGATGCACTGCAGTGGGGAGAGATTGAGGCAGGGAGACCTGCCAACAGGCTACTGTAATGGTCCAAGCCCATGGTGATGAGGGTGCACCAGGTGATGGGAGGATCAGAGGGCAGAAGGGAGGAGTTTGAGAGATGCTAAGGAGATAGAATGGAGAGGACCCGGGAAGAGGTAGGATACTGGGGGAGAGGGATCTGATGAGAGACAGTGAGGAAAGCACCTTGTAAATTTTAGAGCGTTTATATGGATGTGAATTATGTTCTTGTTCTCAGTAAAGGAGAAAGTAGCCACAGCGGCATTGCCACCATTGGCTATTCATTCTGTGTATAGTACCATAGGTCAAATTTGAACTTCTGATCTCATCTTACAAGATTTGGGCATAGCAAATAGCCCCCTTCCTCATTTCAGGTATCCCTTTTTTCAGCAGAGCCCCAATTGGGAAAATTTGCATCATACTCAACTCACTCAGATTTACTTGGTCTTAAAAAGTATACTCCTAATTCTACTTTTGAGCTGTCTCAAAGCCATTGGGACTCAGTTGAACTGACTGATACTGTAAAGTATTCTTTTCTGTGACTGTTACCCAGATTTATTCTGGATTCAGTAATGTGGTCCTTCACTCTTTTATTGTTTTCTGTCATAGTGTATACTAACCTCTCCTTTTAATCAACTAGAATCAATTAAATGCCCGTTTCATCAGCCATTGAACCATACCTGTTTCCTCCCCTCAATAAGCATCTCTGTTCATCTACAGGAAATTGCCCCTACAGCCATACTAAAGAAAAGAGGGGTGGGGCTTTCTTATGGGGATGAAGTTGATTCTTAGTAGCAGTTAATAGAGAATCTTTAGGGGAAGAAAGTAGGCATAACTTTCTGTAATAATAGATAGGATAATATGGCTGTGATAATAACATCTCATTCATATAGCACTTTAAAGTTTGCAGCACACTTAACTTATATTATTTCATCTTCCCAACAACCCTGGGATGGTAGAGAGTACTATCATTCCCATTTTATGGATGCAGAAGCTGAGGCTAAGAGACTAAGCCAGACTCACATGGCTAATAAGTTTCCAAAGCAGGTTTTGAACTCAGGTCTTCCTGACTCCAAATCCAGATCTCTCTTCCTCTAGTTTTTTCTATTGGTGGCACTCCCCCAAATAGTTATTTATAGATCAAATAAATGATACCTGTTGTACTTGTGGTTAGACCATATGTGAAATATTGGGTTGGACTAGAAAACATCTGAGGTCCCTTTGAACTCTGATACCTGTGATTGTTTGACATAAACAGTGTCACTGAGATGGGTGATTTCCAGCTGTGGTAGGTCCTGCCTTACTTCATAAAAACAGGACAATACCCCCAAACACCTTTATGTGGTTATAGCTTTACCTAATCTTTCAATGAAGACTGTAAGAATACTTTAAAGTAAAATAAAAAGAATATTGGAAAAAGGGGTCAGGAAGGCATATTTGCCACATGGCAAGAAGGATATTGCTCCTAAAAAAAGATTGGCTTTCTCTGTTCTTTAATCTTCAGCAGAATTCTTGCAGCTGTGGTAAGTAGTGGTCTTTTAGGACTAGAGATATTATGGTACCATATCATGCACATTTTTCATATGTGGGGGAGTCTTTTCTGCAGTCACTGCTGAGGCTCAGAGGCTGGCTGCACATTTGGAATGCATTGCAGATAAAAAGAAACAGCAGATTTGTAGTTGAAATTCACCAATGAACCAAAACCATCATCTAGCACCTCCTAAAAAAACGTTCCAGAAACACAGGTCCACAAAATCATCCTCTTCAAATGTTGAATCAGATCTCTTCTCCCACAAAAAAGAGTGACCTCTGGTTGAAAAGTGGTATGGCCCTATCTCTGGTGCAGCCCAGGATTGTAATCAAATTCTGTGTGATCCTTGACAGGGTACTTCACCTCTGCTTTCCTTCATAATGATGGGAATGATATTAGGACCTTTGACAACATCTATATAGTCAACCTCTTCATTTTACAGATGAGGAAACTGAGGCCCACAGAAGCAGTGATTTTTGTTCTAGCATTGCACAGAGCACAGATTCAAACTGAGATCCTCTGATCTCATAGCCAGTGTTCTTTCCATTTTGCCATTTTTAATAAATTTTTCTCTTAGAAAAAAAGCTATGTCGTTCAGTAGAACGACAATTCAAAGCTAAGGTAAAGAATAAATTGCTTTTAGACTTTAAAAAGCAGATAAGAGATAGAGTCTTAACTTAGGTTTGCTACATGTTTTAGATTTTATCAGAACCAGAGCTACTGTGAAAGGTTGTGTCATAGTGAATAAAATGTTGGATTTGGAGTCAGGAAATTATGGATGATCAGAGAGATAATATATGTAAAAGCACTCTGCAAATCTTAAAATGCTCTGTGTTATCATTGCCCTATGCTCATAGAACTCTTGAAAGCAGCTATTTTTCAACCTTTATCTTACATGTCTTTAGACCCCACAATCTTTTTTGGCTCAGGCTGCCAGAAAGTTAAATTTTGAAAGTATTTATGATACAGTCAGTCAAATCCTCATGGGTGTATCCTTTCATGATTATTAGCACTACTTTTTACAGCTTTCAAAACCCTTAGACCCTTTGTAAAGCCTTTTAAAAGTCTACAGCTAAACAGTATATAGTTTGGCAACAGTACTTCAGTAGTCTTAAAAGGTATACCTAATCTGGTAAGGAATATGAAGGACCTGTTTGAGAACTTAGAGTAGTTAAAGATAATTTCCAAGAAAACTTTGTATAAAATTGTCACTGCACACCTATCATGCAGTCTCCCCTTCATTAATTTCAGCCCAGTTCTCCTTTGTTGTGAATTCACAGTATTTTGTGCCGTGTTTTGGAGATTCCAAAGTTACTATCCCCCATTTTTGCCTTTAAAACGAGACTTAGTAGTACTCAGGTACCAACATCTAGTGTCTGAGGTTGGCACTGCTGGTTCGTCTTAGTAACTTAGACTCCCTTATTTTGACTTTGTATGATATCCCCTTTGTGTTTATTCACTCAAAGACAGTATAAGGTCCTTACAGTTTTTATACCACCTTGCTCTTGCTGGGATGTGGAGGAGGTGAGGAGCAAAACTGTCCTTAAGGGACAGTTGAAGTTGTAGTTGAAGTTCTTCATTTTATAAGTAAGGAAACTGAGGCCCAGAGAAATTATATATGACCAGGATCATATAGCTTGACCAACAAGAAGAGATGGGACATGAACCCAGGTTTCTAAATTCCATATCTGGTGCTTTTCCTGCTATACCATTAACTTCTAAAGGTTTTTTTTTTTAATTTAATAACCTTCAAATCTCCTGTCAGCTCCAAATATTCTGGTTCTTAAATAATTTTATAAAAGCAAATTATTGCTGTATCTGTTAGGTCAGGCCTTTTGTATTTCCCTTTAATGATGCTATTATGTTCATCTGTCTAAACTCAGAGAAAAGGTCAGTTTTACCCGAGTATCTTGACTTCTACTCCCTCTTTTGCACCATAGCAATGCTACTAAAACATGCCACTGCTGAGGAAAAGTCCTGGAATACTAGATGAAAATCTCCTAGTCTTTTCACTAGTTGGTTTTACAAACGAAAGTTTTTCCAAAGTGTTTCCAGAAGCTTAATTTACTCTTAAGGATTGCTAAAGTTAAAAAGAAATCTTAACTTAGATCCCTTCTTTTCTTGATAAACTCTTTGCTAATTGTTGTCTGATCCTAGGGAATGAACGTGCCCTAGAAGTTTTCCTAATTTAATTTTGGAACATGATTATTAAGATATTTCCTCTCTCAATCACCCCTATTAGACACTAAAAGCAATAAGAAGAATTAACATGTAATGCTTTCAGGTTGCAAAGCAGTTTACATACTTTATCTCATTTGTTCCTCACCACAACCCTATGGGGCAGGTGCTATCGTTATTCCCATTTTGCAGATGATTAGCACAGAAGCTTTGACCTGTTCCTTTTCCAGCATGCTCCATCACTTCGCCCCTCGTTAGGCAGGTTGGTGGCCAGCTCTTGTTCTCAGTGACTCAGCCTACTAATGGTAGACTTAGTTTGGATGCCCTGTCAGCTTAGCATACACTACCTTCCAGAACTTCCAAGTCTCAGTGAACCACCAGCTTCAGCCTCCCTAGTAGCAGAGATTATAGGCATGTGCCCCCCCACCTACCTGAAATCTGCCTTTCTGTAACTTCCATTTGTTCCACCCAGTTTTGCTGTCAGTAGTAAAGCACAACAAATATAATCCCTCTCGCACGTCAGTCCTTCAACTACTTAAAGAAAGCTATCATGACGCCATTAAGTGTTGGCTTTTCTGGCCTAAATATCCCTGCTGTCCTCAACTGATGCTCTTATGACTTGATTCAATCCCCTTGCCAGGTTAATCATCCTCCTGAATGTATAGGGTTTAGAGCTTTATAAGACCTTAGATATCCCCTCATCCAACCCATTCATTTCACAGATTAAGAAACTGAGTCTGAGAACCAGGATCACACTAGGTTGTAAACAGCAGAACTGGTATTTGGACCTAGGCCCTCTGAGGCCCTAATCTGCTCTTCTTTCCATGAAACCGTGCTGCCTCTTGTCAAAGCCTTTCAGAAGTGTACCCAGGACTGAACGTGGTAGTACAAATGTGGTCCTAGAAAGGCAGCAAACGGCAGGATGGTCATTATGCTTGTCATGGATGCCAGACTTCTGTCACCCTAATGTGGCATCAGCCTTTTTTTATCTGACAGGTCATACTGTTGACTCATAGAGGGTTTGCATTTCACTTGAACCCCCATTACTTTTCACAGAAATTGTTAACTAGCTTTGCTTCTGCTGTCCTACACTTGTGCTTTAGGAGCTGAAGCTCAGGACTTTATAATTTATCATGGTTCACCATTAAATCTGTCAAGATCTTTTTAGATTTTCAGGTATTTTAGTAGTTATCCAACCCAACTTTGTCACCTGCTAGTTTGTTATATGCCTTCATGTAAGTCGTTAAAAAAAAATCATTAACAAAGTAGACCAAAGAACACAATTTTGGGGCATTGTGACATAAATATGCTCTTTGAATCCAGTCATTTAACCACTTTTGATTACACCAAACTATACAGTCCTTATCTCCCTACCTAAAAGGGATAAGAGAGAATGTCAAATGCTTTGCTAAAATCCGGTTTATTGGGTCTGTGGCATTGCTCCGATATGGCAATCTGGAAATGTCTGGAAAAGAAAATACTGTTAGTTTGGCATTGACCTCTTCTTGGTGAATCTTGAATTACTTCCTTTTTCTCAATGTTTGCAAGCTCTCCTGTGAGCAGGGCTTTGATGCACTTCCACTCTCGTAGTTGTGAATACTCTTCCCACTGTACACATCCGCATCTGCACCTTCTCGTCCCATGTGATTTTTGTCCAGGCCTTGCCATCAATCTTCCAGTGTACATGAAGCCTTTCCCTGATATTTCCGTTATCTAATGGTCGTCTGTCTGCTGTGCTTCACTCTTGCTATGGAGTCAATCCTCATCTTTTTCTAGTCATACATATCATTGAGGTCGTTTTAAAATTTCACATCTTTCATGTCAATTCTTGTTGGTAATATGAGGCAGCTTTCATAATTATACCCTGTGGGCTGCATCTTGTCATTGTTTTTCAGTTCACTTCTAATTTTGATTTTTCAGAAACCATGGACTTCAGTGATTCAAAGCCATCTAGCCCTAATGGAAAGATATTAGTCTCAAAAGCAACAGTTCTGTCCAGTTCTCCAAATGATATTCAGCTGACTCTTACTTCTCTTGTTTGGTTCTGGACCCTGTTCAGTGACCATCTACAGTGTGGCTGTCCAAGATACATGTACTGATAGAGTTACTTGGTGGGCTGCCTGACCAAAGGCAGGGAAATATTCATTTTTCATCAATTTTGTTTTGCAGTGTGGATGGCTAATCTAATTCTTTTTAATAGCATCTTCTAATATTTTGCCAGGAAACCTGCCTGTATTTATCGTCCTGTTTTTGATTGGATGACGGTGCCAGAAATTCCATTAAGAGAGTGGCCAGGCCAACTTTGTCTTCTTTGTTTTGCTCTCCATGCTTTCTCCCCTCTACTGCAGGGCTGGACACCTTAATCACCCTTCCCTTTCCCCTTTTCAGCTTTCTTTTGTCTGCTCTCTTCCTCATTAGCATGTAAACTCCTTGTAAGTCTGTCTTTGTGCTTGCGTCTGAATTCCTGTAGCTTGACAGAGATCTTGGCATGTTTTTTGTTGTCCAGTCATTTCTGACTCTTTGTGACCCCATTTGAGATTTCTTGTCAAAGATACTGGAGTGGTTTGTCATTCCCTTCTCCACTGACATTTAGTAAGCACTTAATAAATTGACTGAAAGTCAATATAAATGTGGAGACCAAACCCCTCAAATTGCAAATGGGGAAACTAAGACCCAGAGAGATTAAGTGACCACTCTAAGGTTATACAGGTATTAACAAAGCCAAATCAGGATCTGAGCACAGCTCCTTGGGCTCCAAATCCTATGCCCCTTTTCCAGCCCAGTGCTGCCTTAATCTGTGATTTACAGAAGAGAATTCTCCTCAGTGTTAGAAAAGATGATGATGATAGTTCTATAGCTGAGACACACCTCAGAGACTGTCTAGTCTAACCCCTTCTTATTTTTACAGGTAAGGAAACAGAGCTCTGAGGAAGTTAAGTGATTTGCCCAAGGTCACCCAGGTTAAAAGCATGAGAAGTGGAATTTGAACCTCGTTCCTCTGACTCCAAAGCCCATAGACCTCTCCCTTCGCTATGATGATGATAATTCTTCTAAAAACACCCAGAAGAATTGTGCCTAAGGAGGACCTGTTAGGTAGTTGTTTGGATATAACCAGGTCTGCCATGAAAAGATTGCAGATGTCTCCCCTTCAGAACCTGCAGTTTTCTGTTCTTGATCTTTCTTGTTCTTTCTCCATACTGGGGGAAGGCAAGGGGTAGCGGGGTGTCTTCATTTGCCTGATGGCTAGGCTACCTCAGGGTTATAGTCTCTTGCTATACTAGAGAATTAGGATAGCTGGGTTATTCAAGGGTTGAACCCTTGACTTTGCCCTCATAAGGCCCACGTTTTAACTGAATAAGCCAGTCAGGCAATCAGAGCCACACATTTCATTTTGAGTGAGCTCTGTGGACAGGGTTCCCATTGCTTTCAGCATACTCCTTCTCAATTACAAAGGCATTCAGAAAGACACAATAGAACAGAAGGAAATCAGAGCTTTTCAAGATTTCTTTAAAGGGCAAAAATGTGCCACTAAATGGGAAAAATAACACCAACAAAACCCCCAAAACAAAACATTTTGTGGTTTCAGCAAATAACTTTCCTTTAGAATTTCCTCATTTCATGAGAACTGTGACTCTCAGAAAACTTGGGCAGTCTTCTAGCTACCAGCTATCACTCCTTGCTTCTAGTACCTCCCTCCTCTTAAATCGCCTTTGTATTTACCTTTTATAATTTGTTTTGTATATTTATTTTCTATCTATAGATATAGAGGCCCCCCCCCTCCAAATTGATTACAAACTCCTTGTGGGGAGGGATGAGCTTTATAGGATATCTCACTAATGTATGTGCCAGTGTCTAGAGTATACATTTTTAAATGCTTGGATTTTCTTATGTGGATGGTTAGGCCGCACTCTTGAGTGATTATGGATCTCCTCCAAGAGGCTCTGCAGTGTTCTGGGGAGTGGCATCTGCAAAGAAGGATCTGGAGGGCCTCACGAGGTAGAGGACTTCTCCTTCCACTTGGCCTTGATGCCAGATCTCTTGTGTGACTGTGCCAAACAGTTTTGGCAAGCTTACCTCTCCCTCTTTATGCATCACCTGATCAGAAAGTTGTCAAATGAGGTTACTATGTAGTTATAGTTTTCAAGAAGTTTTGAATAATTTTGATCAATGCATAGGAAGTAACTTGTTGAAAGAAAGCCTTTGAGGTCTGGCATGTAGTAAGTGCTTTATAAATGTTAGCTATTGTTATTATAGATTCAAATCCTTTTTCTAGTTAGTGAGCAATAAGTGCAGTGGGACTTTCTGTTTTGTAGTCAGTTTTGTAATGGTAAATATGTGATCTCCTGTGAAATGACATATCACATGAAATTTTTTGAGAATAAGAAACATTATATGTCACCAAATGCAAAATGACAAAAGATCTAACTGGTTTCAGAGTTAGGTGTTCAATCAAACCATCAATTTCTGCCCAAAGTAGATTTATTTGACAGTCTCCAAGTATTTCAGCCCTTCCAAAACCTACTTCCCAATTTTAGATGTGAGGAATGTCCTGTCTTGTGTCAGAATTTTTTTACTCGACGGCTCAAGATTCCTTGCATAGATTTCAGATCTAGAGCCTCACCCTTCAGTGAAAGTTTCAGTGGGTGTGGACCCTCATGACACCTTCCCCATCTGAAGATTTCCTTTGGACTTTAGAATTAAACAACTTGTCTGAATTCAGTCTCTTGGAGATTTTGCTGTCTTAATCTTTTAAGTGTTACATTACTTCTAACTCATTCCTTTTTGTTCTGTTTGGCTTCTTTGAGAGAGAATTTACTACAACAGTCATAGCTGGCCTTGGAGCTAGGAGGCCAGTTACTCTCTGACATACTGGCTCTGTTCCTGAGTAAGCCAATAAATAGCCTTTTGGGACTCTAGGAAACTTTATTTGCAGAGAAGGATAGATAGACACACACACATATACACATACATATATGTCTTTATACTACATATGTATGTAATTTATTTAATTAAATGTTTCCCAATTGCTTATAAAAATTTTACATTAAAAATTTTTTTTTTACTTCTAAATTCACTCCCCCCGTTCCCCCTACTTTGAGAAGGCAAGCAGTATGATAGCAATTATACATGTAAAGTCATGCAAAACATTTACATATTAGCCATGTTGTGAAAGAAAACATACACACACACAGACCCCAAGAAAAATAAAGTAAAAAAAGTATGCAGAGAAGATTTGATCTTCATCTGTAGAGGGAGTTTTCTCATTTGGGAGCTGCCTATAGTCACTAGAATTGTAGATCCAGTCCCTAGCCTTGTTTCCTTGTATAGTAAATTCAGCAGTCGGTTATGGTCTGGCCTTTAAAATAAATTGGACTTTGCTTAATACCCTAGAATGACATTTGGGCCACAGTCCTTTGTAGACATCCCATTACCCTTAAGCCCTGTATCATCATTATCATCTCATCATGGAGGATTCCCTGCAGACTGAAATCATTTTCCTAGAACTACAGATTAGAAGAGGCCTCAAAAGTCATCTATCCCAAACTTTACTTGCAGAGCAGTAAAAATATCCAAGTTATCTGCCCTCAGTTGCTAAAATTTCATAAGTAGATGATACATGAATACATAGGATAATATTTCTGGGAAGGGACCTGAGAGGACATGTACTGTGGCCCTTCCAAATTCACTCTCAAATTTCATCAATACTTGTTTCTCTGGGTTGTTGTGAAAAGTAATTAAGATGTATGCGTGTAAAATTATTTATAACCCACAAAGCATTATACACATGCAGCTACTATTGCTATTATTATTAAAATCTGTAATTTTGTTACGCTAGAGACCTTTCAGGCAGATTGCAGTCTATGATCAGTCCAAGGCAATTGCCTGAAGCACATACAAGCTAAGGTATTGGCCCATGGTCACATAGCTAGGAAGTGTCAGCTAGGGGAATTGAAACCAGGTCTTCCTGAGTGTAGCTTCAACACTCTTTCCATTATATACACTGTGATGAGGTATATTTATTAAATTCTTCAATAAAGAGGATAGAAGCATTTCATTTACTAAAGGAACAAATTCATATTAAGAAATTTATTTAAAGACACTTGTGTTATACAAGGATATATAATAAACTTGTAGGAAGAGAAGATAATCATTGTGGTTACTGAACTTTCTTACTAGTTTTTGTTAAGAATCACAGATGTGGTTATTAGGTGTAGAGAGAGAGGCGATGAGTCAACCAATTACTTTGCTTTGACTTTTGTGTCTAACTCCTTGTGACCCCATTTGGAGTTTTCTTGGCAAAGACACTAGAATGGTTTGTCATTTCCATTTCCAGCTCATTTTACAGATAAGAGAACTGAGGCACACAGGGTTAGGTGACTTGCCCAGGGTCATGCAGCTAGGAAGTGTCTAAGGTCAAATTTGAACTCTGGAAGGTAAGTCTTCCTGACTCTAGTCCCTGAAACTCTATCCACTGTACCACTTAGCTGTAATTAATAATGTAATTAATGTAGTGGAAAGAATGTTGGACTTGAAGTTAAGTGACATTTGAAATTTACCTCAGATGTGAGCTGTGTTACTCTTGGCCAGTCACTTCACCTAAGCCTTAGTTTCCTTGTCTGCAGAATGGGAAGATAGCATCTGCTGCCTCATCAGATGAGATCCCATTTATATAAAACAAGTAGCAATTCTGAAAATAAAAACAAATAGCAGCCATTATTATTCCCAGCAATGATTTGAGAAAAACAATTAAAATGCAAAGTCTGTGCTAGTGATTTTTTTTTTTTTGCTGATAAATACTCTTAAGAGGACTTACTTTGGCATTTCATTTCAAGAAATTTTTGTTAGAAAGAAAATTTGATTGCTTTGCCTTCAGATGTTAAGAAAGCTTTGCTGGCTTCAGGCCCTCATCTGACACAACATTCCACAAATATCGCACTGCAGTTTTGGCAAACCCTTCTCTGATCTGAGCCAGTCAAGAAACCTAGTTTTTCATTGAGCGGTGTTCCACTTGTGGCCAGATATGAATTTTCTGTTTTACTTTTTGGGGAGCCAGTCAAACTCTGCTTCATTTTTGTTGTCAGGCATAGGCAAATTTGAAGAATTTGATCTGATTATTTTTATAAACAAAACAAAACAGTGTCCTTTGCATTGCCTCCACTCATTTTTAAAACACTCTTATGTTTTGTTAGTAATTATGTTTCTCAAAAAGATACACTTAGTAGATCCTTAAAACACAAAGCTATAATTATTATAACAACTACCTGACATCACTGAGGGAAAAAAAAAAACTAATGATTATCTCCCACTGCCTAGGGGTTGATGGTTGATTGCAAACCCTGGTGCTATCTATGTCCCTGCTTTTTTGGCCAGGGTCCCTGCTTTCCCAAGTGTGTGTGGTCAACATGACTTTGCCACCCAGGACAAAAGTTTGTGCCTATTCATGCAGAATTGAGGGATATGTCTTGCCTTATCTGTCAAAAGTCAAGGTTTTTGTTCGTTTATAGATTTTTAAAAGTTAAGGGCCTTTGGCAGTAGAAGTTTTACAGATTGGTAAAAATTAATTGCCCATTGGTGTTGAATACGTTGCTGGCATCATAGAATCATATCTTTAGAACTCTAATGAATTTTAGAGAGCTGCTAGTAGACTCTTCTTTATATTGTAGTCCCGTTTGGCAGTCTCATGAAGCCTGTGGACCCCTTCTCTGAAAAATATCCTAAAATACTGTTCTGAGATGGGCCTGCCCCCCTTGTGGTTTAAGTTCAGTACTGAAAACAAAGTGATTCACGTGAAGATCATTCAGTAATTAACAAAAGGAAATTTACTGAATCATAACAGGATAGTCAGCAAGGGGAGACATTGAGGACACTTCAAATTGATCATTGTCTGAGTTACCTGTCATGATCCTCCAGCCAAGAGTCAGATCATGCCTGGAGCTACCTACCCATTGCCTCCCTGTTCTTGGATCACCAGGAAGTAAGGCCAGTAACTTGAGCCACTAGTCCCTTGAACACACCAAGCTTTCCGTACCTTTTAAGGGGAAAAACTAGCTTCACTTTTCTGGATTAGAATATTATTCCTACCACAGATTCCAAAAATAAATACATAGGATTACCAAGGAAAATAATATTTTATTAAATATTTTTAGTTATTAAATATAAATATACTTAGTTAATAAAATATTTTAAAATAAAACATTTTTAAAAATCAGATTCACAGGCCCCCAAGTCGAAAAGTCATGTTGTAGTCTAATTCCATCATTTTACAGATGAAGAACCTGAGGTCCTGAGAATTAAATTATTTAGGGAGCAAAACAATGTTTTGATCTAATCCAGGGGTGGGGAACCTGTGGCCTTAAGTCCACATATGGCCTTGTAGGCCCTTAAGTGTGGCCTTTTTACTTGTTCTGTAAAATTTGGATTTAGTCAAAAGACCACATGTCCGTTTCTCCCCGCCTCCTCCCCCCACCCCCCAAAAAAGAATCTTCAGCAAGTATTCATGCAGCTTACCATTACTTAGACCCTTCAGTAAAAAACTACTCACAAGTCCCCAAGGCATAGCCTATGCAACTCTTAGAAAGTTCATCAATAAAATGGGGATAAAATAGCACTTGCCTTGCCCACTTCAGAGGTTTTTTGTGAGGAAAGTGGTTTGTAAACCTTAAAATATTAATTATAGAATGTAAATTACTTAAAAGTAGGAATTGTTTTACTCTTTGTATCTCCTGTGCCTAGCATATTCCAATTTTGGAATATAGAAGGCACTTAACAAAAACTTGTTGAATTGTGTCTGATTCTTCATGATCCCACTTGGATTTTTTTTTGGCAGGGATACTGAAGCAATTTGCCATTTCCTTCTGTAGTTCATTTTACAGATGAGGAAACTGAGGCAAACAGGGTTATTGATTGCCCAGGTCACACAGTGTCTGAAGCCAGATTTGAATTCAGGAAGATAGGAAGATATGTCTTCCGAACTTCCAATCTGGCACTTTGTCCACTGCACCACCTACCTACCCCTTAAGAAGAGCTTACTGATCAGTTAATTAAATGATGGAAACAGGCTACTATTGTTGTAGCCTGACCCTTAAAGGCATCATTATGTCTAAAACTTTTTTTAGTGGATTCTTGGGGAAAAGGAGATTTTCTGTTTTTTATTGATCTTTGAATCCTGAAGAAGATTTCCAATAGCATGGGAATGGACTACTATATTTGCAGTTCTTCCATGGGAAGTAGGTTCCTTTTAACCATCATTAACACCATCCTAAGAGTCTTTATGGGAAAACTAGGGCAAGGAGACTCTTTGATCCAGGATTCCATTAGCTGGGCATCTTACTGCAAGTTACTTCCACACATCTACAGATAATATTGTTGATGTACCCACCTAACAAAGGTGCTGGAGGATCCTAAAGTACCTCCTCTTGAGGAATCTAAAAGAGGCTAAAAATGGTGATCACAGAATCTGGGTTAGATGGTACCTTTTTGGTGTTGTTTAGTCATTTTCAATCATATCTTATTCTTCATGATTCCTTTTAGCCTTTTCTTGACAGAGATATTGGAGTGGTTTGCCTTTTCCTTCTCCAGCTCATTTTATTGATGAGGTAACTGAGGCAAACAAGGTTAAGTGACTTGCCCAGGGTCACACAACTAGTAAGTGTCTGAAATCAGGCTTAGACTCAGGTCTTCCTGACTCCAGCATTCTGTCCACTAACTCTAGACCTGCCTGTAGAAGGAACGTTATCAGAGGGTACCTTAGAGATCATCTAATCCAGCCTATACCAAAATGGGAATTCCTTTGACAATGCACATGAAAGGCAGCATGATGCTGTGGAAAGAGACATTTGATAGATTGAGTAGATAGTCTGTATCAGAGGCAGAATTTGAACTCAGGTCTTCTTTACTCCCAGATCCATTCACTACCTCATTGGTGTCCAACTCAAATAGAAATGGATCCCTTCAAGCTGCACATTGACTCAGGAAACCTCAAATTAACATTTTTTTTCTGTGTTATATTGTCCTTTTATTTGGTTTTTTAAACATTTCCCAGTTATATTTTAACAGGTTGGGCTGCAAGTTTGCTACCTTTGGGCTACCATGCTGCTTCCCAAAGAGTTCAGAGAAAGCAGAGAACAGTGTGGGCTGGAGTAGTTAAAAAGAAATCTCAGTGAAAGAAGTGGAACTTGAGATTGGATCTGAAGAATGAGAAGAACTTGAAAAGAGGGCATTTCATGGACTTGGTTATTTATTAAACAGTGGTAGGAATGGATATGGCCCCTGTTTCAGAGACGGAATCATTCTGCCTCTTTAGGGCAGGGGTTTGAATTATAGTAGTGAGTGGGTAACAGCTCTAGACGAGTTGGAAGGGGTTAGCAATCCCTGAAAGTTTTTTGAAGAAAGGATTGACTTGGTGAAAAGTATTGTAGAAGTCACAGACTTCTGGAAGTGAAAGGGCTCTTAGACCTGTTAGTCCAGCACTCTCATTTTACAGATGAGGACACTGAAGTGTGCAGAGTGTTTGGGACTTGCCCAAAGTCTAACAGCTAAGTGAGCTGTAAGGTTGAGACTCAGATCCATTTCCTTCCTGATGCTCAACATGGGACTCAGACCACTAGGCATCACTCTCTCTAAGACTCTAAGTTACATCTGCCTAAAAAGATGTTTATACACAGATGTGGACCAAACAAAAGGAGCCTTACATAGTGCTTTGCAGAATAAAATTTAGGTCATTAAATAAATGTGAATGTCACTGGCCATGGTCAGTCAACACATGCAACACTCCCTTTTAAAAAATATATTTTTTTGCTTCAGAGTGGTTATTAAAATCCCTAAGTACCCAAGGAATCCAGAAAAATCATTCAAGTCAGACTTTTTAGTTGAAAACTACAACTTGCCATTTGTTTAAGGAAATTGCTAGCAAGTTCTTTGGAAAAATACATAACCTGACTTTTCATACTGGAAAATAACCAAGGAGATCTAGTCTGATGTTCTAGTGAAAGGGAAGAGATAGGGTGCAGTATCTATGAATTAGAATTAAGAAGGCATTTTTTTGTCTCTAGTCTCTAATATTTGATGGGACCTGCAAAGCGGCTGGCCAGACATCAGTCCACCTGGAACTTGGGCTCTGGAGCCACCTGCAGCTAGAATGTTTGAGAGGAACACTGGAAGGAGTATTTTAAGTGATATTAATTGAATTCTTTTCTTGGCAAGATAGCAACACACAAGTAGGAAGAAGTAGAAATATTGTTATTTACCTTCCCCTCCCAAAAAAATGCTACTTATGTTTCTATAGAAGAAAGTGAAGATAGCAATTCCCTTCATCCCTACAGAAGAATTCAGGGCAAGAAAGAGAAGGAAAATAATAATAATTTTTTTTAAGGCAAAATAGCTTCCCCCTCCCCCCCCCCCCAAATGGTAGAAAAGCCTATTTGAAGAATAGTGTTTTTAAAGAATGATGATTTTGTTATTTGAAAAGATATGCTATAATACTAGAGAAGGGAGCAGGTGAGGAAGCTATAAGATTTAGAAATCCTGGAGGTGCTTTAAGAAATCGATGAGAACCAGTTTACACTCTTGCCTAGTGACACACAGATCAGAGTAAGCAGAGCTGGGGTCTGAATTGTCACAAGTTCCTCATCAGTGAAGTCAGAGTGAATGAAACTTCACCTCTACTCATTCAGGTGCTGAGCTGACCACCAAGCCCCGCTTCCTCCCCATAAATCATGGCACCAATTCCAATAGTTGGGAAAACCTATTAGTTTCTACCTTAAGGTCCTAAAAGGTACCTGCCTCCTGTTGAGGAACTGGACTCTAAATTTTAACGAGCTGAAGAACAAAGGTCCGCATTAATATAAACGTATAGTAAGACCCTGTTAGAAAGCACCCTGCTGCACACAGGGATTCAGTTATATCATGGATTAAATTGTGCATTTCTCTCACTATAGGACACAGATGGTCTATAGCATAAGTATTGTTCTTGTCCCCAATATCATTCATGATAAATAAGATAATATTCCTCAACCTTCATTTTATTCAAAAACAAGGTTGGACAGCCTCTTTATACAATCCCACAAGAAAGATGAGAGTTTAATTTTGTTTCCTATTTTTTCTTATTTCTTAGATTACCTTATGAACCTAAGCGCTTTTCTCTTTTCATTTGCCTGGGTCTACAGACCCTGCCTGTCATTTCTCATCTCCTACCACCTTTGGTGAAAAGTCATTGTTATTGCAAACCCCCTTCCATGCCACTGTCATTTTCTTTCATGGCAAAACCTGCTAAGCTTCATTTCAGAAAGTGTTTGGTGCTTGTATGATCAGATTTCTTTTTATCTAGACCAACAACCTGTGACAATCAGTGCCTTAACTAGCAGGATGTGTTAATTACATTGCAGACTTTTGGGGTTTCATCGCTTTGGAATTTTAAAAGCAAGGACGTTAGTCACTCTGTATATCTTTGTTTCCTTTCAGTTCAAATTGGTTTCCTTGAACAGTAGTGGCATATTCCAAGTTCTCTAATAGTTGCAAGTCTGTGTTTTCCCAGGGCATCATCCCTTTTCCTCCCTCCCCCACATTGTTTGTGGGAACATACCTTAAGAGTTCAAAGACACCTTGATGCCAGCAGGGGGGTAAAGGAAATATTCCAGTAAGAGCAGAGCTTTGGAAAGACAAAATAAAATCCTGTGAAAAAGGAATAAGGGTGTGCTTGAATAATTTGCCCTATTCCCCACTCTTGTCACTTTTTTTGTTAACCTAAGGGTGACCTGAAATATTTCAAACTAGATCTGTCTTTTATATTCAGCATGTTTGTTTTGCTGTTTTTTTAAAGGTCAATTTTGCTTCTTTCTCCCAGATGGAAAGAGGAGACAGAGGAGATAGCAGGTTGATGCGGTGGGACAAGAATCCATAATATTCAGTCCTGAGTCCTGAGCTAGGAGCCAGGAGCAGAAGAATGAAAGGAACCTAAGGCTTCCTCTTTAAAAACTGGTTGCCAGGATACTTTCTTTATGAACTAAAAAGATACTGTAAGCATCTGTGTTTATTTCCCAAAATTCAGCTACTTATCTAAGCAACTTAATAAACGTATGCAACTCAGCTTTTGAGAATTGGTATAATCTGCTTTGGAGAAAATAAATTTCAGTGGCTCCCCATTGCCTCAACATAAAATAGAAATGTTTTAGTTTAGCATTTAAAGCCCCTTCACAACCTGGCTCCAACCTGCCTTTCCATCTTGCATTACTCCCCTTCCCTCCCAGCAGGCCAGCTGGATTGACCTTCTCACTGTCACTTATACATAATACTCCTTCTCTTGTCTCCATGCTTTTGTATTGTCTGTCCCCATTCCTGGAAAATACCCTATACTCTTTCCTCAGGTTTACCTTTTAGAATCCTTTGTTCGTTTAAGATTCAGCTCAAAGTACCAACTTGATTGTGAACTCTTTCTTGATGCTCCCCAGCTCCTAGTGGCCTCTCTCCCAAAATTACCTTGTATTTATTTTATACATGTTCTGTAGAAACCTTCTTCCGTACTTCTTGTCTCTCCCAGGAGAATGTCATCTCCTGCTACACACGACATGTGGCCCACCTGGCATATAGAAGGCCTTTAATAGGTGCTTGTTGACTGATTGAAGTGTCTTAAGACTCTTAAATCAGTCACATCACATCAGCGACTCTCCCTAACTGTCCTTTTCATCAGGAGAGCCTCAAATTAGGCTGCTTGTTCATTTATGCAGTCAAATTTGTTAAGGATTTATTGAACATAAAACACAGTAATTCGCTAGGATGCAATTAAATTAAAAATTAAAACCTAGATTCCAGTGGCTACTTGGAGATTCTGTATGAGCTTAATGTCTCTAGGCATCAGTTTGCTAATCTGTAAAATAGATGAGATGTTTGCAAACCCTGTGGTCCTGTGAATATGTTTCATAAGCCTTATATTGATAATTACTACGGTGAAAGTTTTATTCCCCCTGTAAAGTTTTCAGGGATTTGACATTCAGAAAACTCATTCTCTTGAAAAACAATATGAATAAACTTTTCCAGCTAAAACTTTCCCATCAGCAATATCAGACATTCTCTTCACTGTCCTTATCCCACTCACTTACCTGCTCAGTGAGGCTTTATTTCAAAACTGTGATGTTAGAACTATGAAAGTTCAGGCCTCTCCTAGTTTAAAAAAAAAAAAGACTTGAGACAATTAGCCAGATAATTCAGGGCAAAAGGTTTTGGGTCATATTTTTCCCCCGAAGTTTTTCACACAAAAGCAGACTGTTACCTGAATTACTGACAGTAATTGCCTCAGGTTTCTCTTCTACTTGACAGAAGAGAACTAGCCTGTGAGATCCTTTAAGCGATAAAGACACAACCAGTTGGTAGTGAGCGCTAGCTCATGAACTCTGTGATGAGCTGCTGTTAAAATAGTGGTATTTAGGTATAAGAACAACCTGGCCAGATTTAGCATTTTGTGCTACAATGAGACATCTGCAGTATTACATCACTGTGTGCATGGAGGCCATTACTTGACAAGCAAGACAACCAAAACCTGTGAAATATGAGGTACTGTAGGATGAGATTGATTGTATCAAATGGGACGGATGAAACTTCTCAGCTTCTAATTCTAGAGAACTGAAAACAGTGGAGGCAGCATGAATCAGTGGAATGAGTGCTCACTTTGGAGACAGAAGACCAAGATCTGACTCCTTCCTTGCTCAATAACTGTTTGCTTTCGTTTTCTCATGTGTAAAGAAATAATAGTAATCCCTACCTCTCAGGATTGTTGTTAGAATTAAATTATGTAATAATCATAAAACACTTAGCACAGTGTATGGCATATACATCAGCTATTACTATACTCCATTTTGCTTTAGGGGCCTCCTCCAGACCGCATAGAAGAATGCTTTCACGTTAACCAGATACCATTCTATCCCTATATCCTCATCGGGGTTGGCTCCATTAGACACAGTGATTGCCATAGTCGGGAAGTGTAGTAAAAAGACTTGATTTAGAATCAAATAATCTGGATTTAAGGTCATACAGACCCAGTGTTCTGCGCCATACTGTTTGTATTAACTTAGACAAGTCATTTTTACATGGGTTTCCATTTCTACATCCATAGATGAGGGAGTTGGACTAGATGCTAGCCTTTCAGGTTCTTTCCAGCTCTAACTTAATGATCCTCCAAATCTATTTCTTGGGATATCTTCCCCACCTTCAGGATAATTGTCGCATTCCTCAGAGGAAAATGGATTTGAGAGAGTAACTCAGTATTGGTCCTTTGCCTTGTCCTCAAGGCTTGTGGCCTAACAGACTGGATCCCACAAATGAGCCTTGACGGTTGAGAGAGTGGCCACATTGTTCTGATTAAATCCCACTCAAGATCTCAACATGCTTGATGAATCATTACAGCTATAAAATTGCCTGCTTTCCCCTTGAGATGTTGCCATTGAGCCTGGAAATGAGTCAAAGCTGCATCTTAATTAAAAGTAGACCTTTTTTTTAATAGAGGAAGGAGGGTTGTACAACCACACACATATTAAGCATCCACAAACTTACTTTTTCCAAGAAGCTTTCTCAGATATCCCCATTGTACTCTAATCACATGATTGTTATGTAGTCAAACTGTAGCGTAATAACACTAATTTACAGCTCTTTGTGGCTAAAAAGTTTTATATACTTTACTGTGATGTTAATCCTCATAGCAAACCAAACCATTTTTCAGATGAAGACCAAGGGGCTTAGAAAGGTCACAGAACATGTCAAAACTAGGATTCAAACTCAGGTTTTCAGTCTCCAAGTTCAGTACTTCTGCACATGATAATGAAGGTGATAAGCATTTATGTAGAACTTTATTGTTTGCAAAGGGCTTCACAAATATCTCATTTTATTCTCACAACAACCTTTGGGAGAGATTTTATTATATCCATTTTCTTAGACTTAGAGAGTTACTTGCTCAGGCTTAGAGAGTTTAAGTTACTTGCTCAGGCTAACACAGATAGATTTCCTTATTCCCAAGCTCAACATTCAGTTCACATGACTGTCTTGAACTGTCTATGTACCTGTTGGCCAATGACTTGTTAATTGCCATCAGCCATTTACGAGTCTGTCTCTCCCAGGTATGATTGTGTTCCTCCTTCATTGCTGAAGAAGACCATGCCAACAAATGACATGACTTGCACTTGACTTTTTTGAGTGAGAGACGGCTGTGCAGGTCACCAGCCTCAGTTCTCCTCCAGAGCCATCTGAATCCAGAGACCAGATATTCCTCTGGATGACTGGAGATGACCCAGGATGCACTGGGAGACCTTGGGCCCTTTAGGTCTTTGCAGGTACTCACTTAGGGTGAGGCAACGCCCATTCATTGAATAGGCCCGTTTAAGAAGTAGCCGGGGCATGCTCTTTAATGAGATCAAGAAAAACAAAGACATCAGACTGGGTGGGAACCAGCTACAGTTACTATTGATAATCACTCTAAAGCTAGGAGGGTCCAGAGGAGCCCTTAGGCAGGGACCTATTTGAGTTCCAGTTTCAGACTGCAGGAGGTT
The DNA here is from genome assembly GCA_028658325.1 of Potorous gilbertii. NCBI lineage: Eukaryota > Metazoa > Chordata > Mammalia > Diprotodontia > Potoroidae > Potorous > Potorous gilbertii. The sequence continues at coordinate 590,750,320 of CM053770.1, read as the reverse complement.
TAAGGTTTTAGGACAGGAGAGGATTCCGATGGCTCTGGAGGAGAAGTGAGGCAGGTGACCTGCACAGCCCTCCCTCACCCAAAACAGAGTCAAGCACAAGTCATATCATCATTTCTCTGATGGCGTGGTTTTCTTTGGCAACGAAGGACTAACGCAATCCTGTGAGTAGATGCAGCTGACTGAATGGGGACCCAGGTAGCTGGGTAACTCAGCTCCCCCTCCCCTTCCTTCTCCTCTCCAAAGGAGGGTGAATTTGGATGGCCAAAAGCTGCACAGTTAACTTGGGTTTTACTAACTCCGTTCTTTTCCTTTCCCCTTTCCTTTTCCCTTTCCTTTCCTTTCCCTTCCCAAATACTGTATAAGCTTCGGGATACTATTAATGTTCATTCTTTTGTGTGTGTTTTGCACTCCTCTTCTCCCTCCTTCCCCACAGCACTCTCACATGAGTGCTCATGGGCACACTTACACACGCGTGCATACACATACACTACTACTACTACTGCTGCTACCACCTAGATACTCCTATGACTCCCCTCCTCCAAAAAAAAAAATAGATAAGAGTTTGGGTAACCCCTGGATACATCCAAAAGAGTCATATCCTTGTATCCAGAAGTGCCTAGAAACAAGGCACATTTGGCTGGATTAGTGTGTTCTTGACAATTTTATTTAGACCTGCAAATTTGAGATGTTTGTTATACTTCAGCTTTGAAATGTGTTCTTCTCCCACACGTTGTGCAGTCTGATTCTCAGGATTCAAGCGCTGTCATGAAAACTGTAAGACAGTCTGTTTAGTTCCAACAGAAGCATTTTTGGAAAACTTGCAGGATTCTGTGGGAGTAATGTAGTGACTACCGCTTGCTGACAAGGAACAAAGAATTCAGCTGCATGATCTCTCTCTCTCTCTGTCTCTCTGTCTCTCTCATGGAGAGGGATACATCATGGTTGACTAGCTCTGATTTCTTACTGGGGTAGTTCAGGTCTGCCATCCTGCAGGTACCAAGCTATTCCTCCAATCTGCTGCAATGCAGCAGCATACTTTGCAGTGGAGTTGGAGCAGTGACTGACTTTCTGGATTTTCCTTCTGTCCTCTCCTCTGCAGTCAAATGATTCTGCAAATAAAGAGGAAGGCTTTACCAGAGTCAAGAATTTCACAGAAGGGTTTTTTGGGAGGGAACAAGTAAAACCTGAAAAAAGAAGTTTGTTTATATGTTTTAGTTTGTGAGTTTATTTTCTTTGAAAAAGTTGTAGCTTGTCTCTATCAAGCAGGGCGTACAGCAACATAGTGTCACAAAGGAACACTACAGCTCTTCTTATGTAAAGGTTATGCAAAAACAATGCAGCAGGAACCTGTAGAAAACTCACCTTTAGTATCTGGCTCAAAAGGCTGTTTCTGATTAGGATAATTAAGGAGAGACAGTATGGATAGAGATGAGCAGATGTCACCATCAACCTGTGTTTCAAAGATTTCATTTGAGAATGTCCCTGCCAGAAAATGACAAGGTTTTGAATTCAGGTGTTTTATTTGACTTGTGCTTACAGCTTTCAGTGTTACCAACTTTTCTGTGAAGCCCTTTATAAGGATCAAGTTGGCATTCACTAATTTTTTGCTCTTTTAAAAGGTTTGATTAGTGTCCTGAATTTGGAGTGTTTAAACACTGCAGGTTTTACGTATCAGACCTGCAAGGTCTGGAATTATCACCTCCACTTTGCAGATGAGAAACCTGATCTGCAGGAAGTTGACTTCTTGCCCTAAAGCCGTAAATAAAACTAAGGGTGATAATTAGAAGATACTATTATCTTAGTTTGTATGTTCCTCTGGATCAAAGCATCACGGGCTAGATCTCCTGCATGGTAACTTAAGCCTTTAGTTATTAAGTCTTCAGTTTTTAAGCTTACAACTGCTCTCTGACTGTTGAACTGCCCTGTTAATTAATCTCTTCTATCCTTTTACATTAACTAGTATAATATTCTTCTTGTATTGAATATTCAGTAATTGAAGACTTACCTTCATGAGTACAAATCGGGCCTACTGTGTGATCCTGGGCAAGTCATTTAACCTTGTTGGCCTTAGTTTCCTCATCTGTAAAATGAGGAAAATCTGTAAAAATGAGCTGGAGACGGAAATGGAAACCATTCCAGTATCTTTGTCAAGAAAACCTCAAATGGGATCATAGAGAATCAGACAAGACTGAAATGACTAAACATCAGTAATAATCCTTGTAGATGTTCAGATTAACTAATAGCCATTTCCACTGGGGTTTGACCACTCGGTTTGTGGTCAAAAATCTTTTTCTGAAAAAAATGTTTACCATTGGGGAATTTAAAGTTAATAAAATCTTGACTCTGTTATCCAATTAATTCTTGCATGACAAACTGGATAGCATTGTGTGTCTATGCCCACCTCTACTATAGGGTGGATATTACAGTGCCCTTTTTCTTTTTAAGGAAAGAAGGATTGTCGAAATGTGGAAGATGTAGACAAGCATTTTACTGCAATGTGGAGTGTCAGGTACGTGCCTGAATAAGTAAGAGGGAAGAGGGTCTGATTTTCCTTGGTTTGTTGCCCCTTTTTGGAATAGAATGTACCAATACCAGTACAGCCAAAATCAAGGGTTTCGGTTTCAGTTTCCTCATTTGCAAAATGAGGGAATTGAACTAGATTATAAGCCTGTAACAGACTTAATTTAGTTGGTTCTAATCGGGGTGATAACAGCTTTTTTTCTTCTGGTCCATCGTATAAGAAGACAAGTTGATTTCAGGACACAGAACAAAATTGCAGTTCAAGGTCAAGTACAAGATTAAAAAAAAATTAGTTATGTTCCCAGTGGAAATATTTTTCTTCCCCTTATGCATCCATCAGTGACTTCAAAAACAGTAAAGCTGATAAATTGCATTCACTCAAAGTGCTATTTCAAAACCTGACATGAAGGTCTTAATTCATAGAACTCTTAAGTGTAGACCAGCCCTAGACCTTGCACTAAACATCTCCCTAACCAGACTTCTGAGAAGTATTGGCTAAAATGAAGACTAATGGATAGAAATTATAGGGAAGGACAAGCAGATTTCTGCTTAAGACAAGGAAGAACTTCCTAGCAGTTATATGTGTTCAAAAAGAGAATGGACCATTTGGTGAAGATGTGGGTTCCTTGTCACTGGGGGTGTTCAAGCAAAAAGCTTAGTGATGTCTGATCAGCAATATTATAGAGAAGAGGTCTTTCAAGTACAATTTGGACAAGATGTTATAAAGCCCTTTCCGGTCCTATGATTCAGTGACTCTGAGCTCTTTGCCCCTTACATGCCCTTATTAGGAATATTAGAATATTTTGGGATGTGGTGGCTGGACAGCAATTTTGGCTGCATCATGCAGTATGCAATGAGAAGCTTTGAGGAGAGATAAAAGAAGCCAGTGTTATACTCACAGAGACCCCAATAACAGTGCACTTCTCTTAAAAACACTTGATCAGCGTTTATTGAATGCATAGGTTAATTGAATGCACGGAAGTAGCAGGAATCAAATGTTCCATTTCCTATAGCCATAACCCCCACATTGCAAAGTTAGTGTGAGAATCAATGAGGTATTTGTAAAATGCTTTACCCTGGCACACAGTAGGCACTTAATAAATGCTCGTTCCCTCACCCAGTCCTTGTTTCACCCCTGGAGACGATTCCTACCTCAGGCACGTTCCCATAGCTTGTCTTGCTTTCCTCTTTTATTTTCTTTCTCTCCCACCCCTGGTGTGTGCCTGCCAGTTTCACCACATGACATTGTTTAGCTCTCCTGAAGTTGAGGAGGTTGCTAAGCCTTGGAACCTATGACTCCATAATCCTTATGTTCTCCCTCTGGCTGACTGCATGGTGGAAATAAAGCAGAGGCTTGAGAGAAGAGGCAGCATCTTTCCAGGAGAAGAACATTGGATTTGTTACCAGAAGATTCAGGATCAAACCCAATTCTGCTACCCATGTGGCTTTGGGCAAGTCATTGGGACCTAGCTTTATCATCTGTAAATGATGCAGCATGGTACATTGTAAAGCATCCTGGTATGAACGAAGGTGGGAGGGCCAGCTTTTGAATCCTGTGTCCGCTGCCTGTACTCTAAGCCCTGGTTCCTCTTCTGTAAAGTGAAGGCTTGGACTAGACGTACCCAAGAACCCTTCCATCTCGAAATCTTCTATTTTAGGAGATTCACAGAACACTACTGGACTGTAAATACCAAAATGTGAACTGTACCTGCTTCTTGTTGGTGAATCATTTTTCAGTCATGTCTGACTCTGCATTACCCCATTTGGGCCTTTCTTAGCAGATAGACTGGAATGTTCTGCCATTTTTTTCTCTAGCTCATTTTACAGATGAGGAAACTGAAGCAAGCAGTTAAATGATTTGCCCAAAGTCACAGAACTAGTGAGTGTCTGAGGCTAGATTTGAACTCAGGAAGATGAGTCTTTTGGACTCCAGGCCCAGCACTCTATCCTCTGTGCCTCTTAGCTGCCCAGGACTTCATCTAACCTTCCATTGGCTATTGGATATTCAGGAATTAGAAAATAAAAGGTGTTATTTAGAGACTATCATTTTCGAAATCAACTCTTGTCTTAAAACAAAGGAAAACAGTTCAACAAAGCAAACTGACCCAAGCATCTGGGAGTTGACAGCATAAGCAAACAATTCCTTATCATATTCTCTCCCCTCTCTACCAAGATGAGGGAGAGTGTTTCAACATTTGTTCTTTAGAACCAAGATTAGATTTTGTGAATAATGTGAATTCTGCTATGTTTTAGTGGTATTTTTGTTAACCTTGTTTCAGGCATTGTGTACAGTTTATTCTCAAAGTCTTAGTGAAGTTTTAAGGTAACAGAGCTTTAGGGTATGAATTTAAGCTATTAGAACTTAAAACTTCACAAAGATTTTAAGGAAGGTGCCAAGATATCAATCAATGCCTGTCTTCCCAGATTTTTCAGATCTGCCATTCAGTTAAACCAAAAAGAGCTAAACCATGTAAAAATTAAAAAATAAAAAAGAAAGGAGGAAATATTGCCATTTTATGTTGAACATTTTATATTAAACATTGTCCTAAAACAAAGTGCCCTGATAAATATATCTGGGAGAAATGAGGAGCAGCTACAGTGCTCATAGTGCAAGGGTAGTGTGATATAGTAGAGATACTCCTGGACTGGGGAGTCTTCAGAACACTTCGTTCCAGTTCCAACTCTGACTGCTGCTGGTACTACTAACTACTACTAACAATAATTCACCTTTAGGTACTGTTGTAAGGTTGGCAAAGAACTCTTAAGGTAATTAGTACAATATTATTTTCCTCATTTTATAGGTAAGGAAACAAACTCAGAGAGGTGTGACTTATTTGTGGTCATGTAGCTTAAGAAACAGAAATGTGGGCCCTGGGTTCTAGATTCTAAAGTGCAATCTAGAAAATGTTGCCTTAAATCCCTTGTGAGCTATGTGAACTTAACTTGCTTCCGTAGACCTCAGTTTCCTTTCCTGTCAAATGAGGAAGTTTGATTAGATTACTTCTACCATTTTTTCTAGCCTTGTGAATTTTATGAGAATGTTTGAGAATTTCTACTTGACATAGTTATAGTATAGTGAAATATTTATTAGGCTAAATTTTAGAGGGTGATATTTTCTGAATTAGGCCTCAGATGCTGGGGATATTGTACTATTTATCTGCTCTTTGTAGGGCCTGGTTTAAGACAGATCTTGGATGAAATCGGTGTAGACTATAGTGTAGACCATCCATCCCACTGAGAGAAAACCTTGTAAAAGTGTTGCTGTAGCAGTAGAAAAAGCATCATACTTTTAAAGCAGTGTCCTCAAAGGTCTGGTTAAAGGACTTTCTTCATGGCTAGACTCCTTGTGGTGGTCCCTCAATACCACCCATTAACTGCTGGTTTCTAGTGCAATGAGAAGGCACCAAAGACAGATGAGATATTGTCTGCAGTGTGTATGGGCAAGGGCACCCCTGTCTTTTATAATAGAGTCCTAGGAGGATTCCATAAGAAATGGGAATCTTTCTTGATTATAAACGAAGTATCTTGGGAATTCCAAAACGCTGCCCAGATTTACTGACAAGTATCCTAATATGAGAGGACGACCAGGTGAGGAAAACCTGAGTTCAGATCTGGTTCAGATACTTACTAGCTGGATGATCCTGAGCATGTGACTTAACCCTCTTTGCCTCAGTTTCCTCATCTATAAAATGAGCTGGAGATGGAAATGGCAAACCACTACACTGTCTTTGCCAAGAAAATTCTAAATGGAGTCATGAAGAGTTGAACATGACTGAAAAATGAGAACTTAACATGACATTTGGAATGCTGTAGCTGGTTATTGGGAAAGGGTATGTTTCTCTGTCTTCTTTAAAATTCACTGAGAAACAAGTGTCCTTTCCAGAAGCTATTCCCAGCAGTTTTCAAACAAGTAAAGTGGAATAATTACAAAATACAAAATACATGAGATTGAGGAGTGAAAAAAATCCCTTGATAGAGCACCATGAAGACCAGTAGAACCATGCTGGTTAAAGCCTCTTCTAGAACAATGGAAGGGGAAGTCCTTTTACTGCCTCAGAGAGGTCCTGAAATCACAGGATAGTAATCATTCTACCAGCCTCACTGATAGCCCAGAATGTTTCAGATTTTTAATCTCATTTTGCACAAATTGGCTATGCCTCTTCCGTTTCTTAGTTTACATAACTCAGTATGATTCTGCCAGAGGAAGAATTTTAATGAATAGTGCTTAAAGAATAAAGGGAATGAAAACTTAAAAAAGAGGAGGGAGAATTGCTGGTGGGTTGGCACGACCTGGGTATTTTAATGAAGTACTTTTATTTTTACAAACAGGCCTGGAGAAATTCATATATTATTCATTCAGTTAGACCATTTCTTGGCAGAGATTGCCTCCAGTTTACCATACCCTTATCAAGAGGATATTTTGGGAAGTTAGTTTGCAGGATAATCAGTGGGAACTGGAGCATCCCAGAATGTGTTTCTGAGCTGGATGGCAAAGGAGAGGAAATCAGTTTTTCACAGTGACGCGGAGGTGATTAAGCTGTGAGGTGTTGGAAGTCGCCTAAACTGAGAAGAGGGAAGACACACAACGTAAGCAAAGGCTGAAAACCACCAATAGGGTTCTAGATGCAGGTAATTATCATGGCGGCTGATGTTCATGGAAGTCTTTAAGTGAGAGGGAATTGAGACAATAATGAACTTGGAGTCAGAGGACTCTCCTATTTATGATTTATGCGACCTGGTGCAAGCCCTCTAACATTTCTGGGCCTCAGTTTCCTCATCTTTAAATGAAGGGATTGAACTAGATGACCTCTAAGATCCCTTCTAGTTCTAAATCAGACACCCTAAGTTTGACAGGCCATTTTCATGAGTGTTGCAAGTATTATTTTACAGGTGGAGAAACTGAGGCAGACAGGTTAAGTGACTTGCCCAGGGTCACACAGCTAAGTAAATATCAAAAGCAGAATTTGAATCCAGGCCTTCCTGTCTACTGTACTATGCACAAGGCTACCTTAACTGCCAGTTGACTTGGTTAGGCAATTAAAAACATGTCAGAATACTTGCCCTTTAGTTGGTTAGTAAGAGCATGGTGTTAATGAGGAAGATGATGAATGCTACCCACCCTGCTATAAGTGGACCATACACTTAAAGGCAGCTGTTGATGTGCTGGGCCTAGAGTCAGGAAGACCTGAGTTCAAATCACGCCTCACTTACTAGCTGTGTAACCCTGGGCAAGTCACTTAGCCTCTGTTTGCCTCAGTTTCCTTAACTGCAAAATGGGTATAATAACAACAACACTTAACCTGCCAGGGTTGTTGTGAGGATCAGATGAGATGATATTTGTGGGAAGCAATTAGTACAGTTCCTGACACGTGGTGAGAGATATATAATGCTTATTCCCTTCCCCTTATCCAGTGAAAGTTACCAGTCTGGTTACTAGTTAGGATCACTGTATTTCTGGGGAATGCGCAATCAGTCAGTAAACATTTGTTAAACACCTACTGTGTGCATACTGTGCTATGCACTGGGGATACAAAGGCAAAAGAGGAACTCACAGTCTAATGGGAACTGTGAACAGTGCAGCAATCCTAAGCCATCCTTCCTCCAGACTGTATCATCACAAGTGAAAAGTGTTGCCATTTTATTGGACAAACTTCTGTTTTTTGAGAGTAGGTGAGTAGCATCAGTCATTTTCCCATGTGTAAGATAGTGTAATGGAAAGGGCATCATGAGGTGCCTGGTTTTGAAAACTACCTAATATGGTTCTTCACTGTGTGGCTGCTGGTAAATCATTTCACCATCTTGAGCCTCAGTCTATAAATGGGAGCAGTATTGCCTGCTGATAGCTACCCACTGGCTTGTTAACATCTGAGGATAGAATGAAATAATTCATATGTAATCTGAACCAGATTCCACCTCACCATGTCACTAATATGGCAGAAAAAGATCTTCACAAACCTTCAAGGGCTATAGAATTGTCAGTTGTTATAATTAAGGCATCGTATACATCAGTTGTTCAGGCTTGACATGTCTGAAAAAAAAAATCAGTTCTGAAGTAGAGATGGAAATTAATATCCCCTTGCCTCAGATCGCTCCACCTCCTTGGCTAGAGGTGATTGGTGAGTCATCGGCTTTCATTGCCTGTAGCCCTCCCAGCTAATATGAGCTACTTCCTCATACTAGGAAGCAAGAGTACCCGAAGCAGCTTTGCACATTGAGCAGCTAAGCTCAAGTTGTTTTGAGCCACTGCCCTGTCCAGAAATAGTCTGTTAACCATTTCCCTTTTCTGTGCCTGCAGTGGTCTCTTTTCTCACTGCCTCGTCTAAGAATCTCTGGCTGCCTTTAAGACTCGGCTCAAATGCCACTTTCTGCAGGACACCTGTTCTGGTTCCCTTAAGCTGTTAGATCCTTCCCCTCTAAAGTTACCTTCCATCCTCTTTACCTATATCTTAATTTACCAGTTTATGTGCACATTGTTTTGCTCTTTAGATTTTTAAGTGCAGTGACTTCTTGCCTTTCTTATATAGCACATAGTAAGCACTTAATTGTTTGGTGGGATTGAGGTAAAGGTCTGAAACTGATGATCTGATTAAGTCAGCAAGTATTTATTCAACCCTACAGGCTGCTCAAAGAAAGGCAAAAGATGCTCCCTACTCTCAAGGAGCTCCTAATCTAGTGGGGCAGACAATATATAGACATTTATGTACAAATAAGATATATATGTGATAAATCATCTTAAGGGAAGGTATTAGCATTAAGGGAAATTGGGAGAAGCTTCTTGTAGAAGCTGGGACTTGCAGGAAACTGGGATACCAGCAGACAGAGTTGAAGAGTGAGAAAATTCAAGGTATCGAGGACAGCCAGTAAAAATACATGGAATCGGGAGATGGAGTATCTTGCTCAAGGAGAGCAAGGGCAGTATCACTGGATTGCAGATTCAGAGGCATGGTTTCCAAATCTGAAATTCTTTGATTCTTATCAGATATTTTACCTGTCTCGCTCTATTCCTCTCTCCTTTTCAATCACCTTACCTGGCTAGCCATGGAAAGCTATTGACTGTACCTAGCATCCTTGTGCAGGACCATGGACCACCTACAGTGTCTTGGATTCCTTCCTTAACTGGTCATTTGTGATAATTTGTATATCTCAGGCACTGGCACAGGGAAAATAACAGAATATCAGAGTTTGGATGCACCACAGAGGCAGTGTAGGCCAACCCATAGCTGAATATGAATCCCCTCTACCATCTACTTGAAAAGTGGTCAGCTGCCTGTGCTTCAAGATCTTCATTGTGAAGGAATGAACTAACCTTTTGATCTGCTCTTTGCCTTTTTTTGGAAGGAGGAAGACAGAGAACAAACATGAATGCAGAAATACTATGCAGAACACTTGAGAGAGGCTCAACCAAGGTAGAAACAGAAGCAGTATTGTTATAGAAATAGACTACACCCAGCCTGAATTAGATGATGAATTTGGGAAGTAGTTCACACATCTCACAAGGACTCAATATTGTAGGAGTGGGGGACTCCAACTCTCTGGACATCTGACACTCTGTTTCTCTGCCAAAAGTAGATCTGCTAAATCTGTGACTTCTCTTGATGATAATTTCATCTTTCAAAAGGTAGAATAGGCAACAACAAAGACAACAGCTATTCCGCACCTGATTACTGCAGTGGAGGTGACCAGAGCTTTAGGAGCCAGTAATTAGAGAGGCATCATGGCATATGGGGGCGGGGGTGACCTCTGTCTGGCATTGAGCCAGGAAGACACTTAACATTTGAAGAATGCCGTCAAATCTCCAAGATTGTAAATTACAGAAAAGGTGCTACTAGCCCCCCTCACTAGGATCTCCCTGTCTCAGGGAAATCATAGATACTATCAAAACAAAAAGAACAACAACCCCATTTAATAATCAATTGAGAAGAGCAAGGAGAATAAAACAAGGCAAAGCTTGACTCCCTAGAGTAGATTTCAAACAGAAAGGATGGGTAAGTCATATTTTGTGACTTAATATAGTACAGAGGATGTCTGAAAGGCATGGGAAGTCCTCAGGAATGAAATTATCAACCAACAAATTATTCCAATGAGAAGGAAAAAGGGGGCTAACAAAAGAAAATAAACCCAGTGCAGGTACATGAGGGTTCAAAGACAAATTCAGATTTTAAAAATATGTGTGTAGAAGATGGAAGCAAAGGAGAAAACTGAGGAGGAAAACAAGAGTAGTCCATTGGTATGATTTATAAAGAGAACAGAAGAATCGAATGAGCTTATAGAAAATAAAATTTTTACTGAGACTTGAAGGACTTGAAGGAGACTGAAGACTTGAAGGAAGCTAGGAGGTAGAGAAAGGACAGATTTCTAAATAAGAGGGTCAGCCTTTGAAAATGGAGTATGAGAAGGAGAGCCAAGAGATTTTTAGGAAGCAGTTTGGTGAGCTCCCATTCACAAACTCCTCCAAAGAGATCTAGAAAATATCTCAGACTGAATTGTGGTGGAGAATTCAGAAAAAGTCACAATGAATCCTTTGTCTAGCCCAGCTTGACATTGGGAGACAGAAAAGTCTGCAGACACTGGAGACTAAGGCTGGCCAGGAACAGGCTTCAAGTACTCTAGTGTCCAGAGAAAAGCTTGCACCAGAGCAAAAGAAGATACCCAAACTCTTAATGGAACATCCTCAGGCCCATGCTGTCACCCACTTCCCAGTTCTGAGTCACAAATTCAGAGCAGACTGAGAAGGCATCCTGGACAGTGAACTGAAAAAGGAGGTAGTTGAGAAATCAACAGCATTAGTGACATAGCTCAGATGTCAGGGGTCTCATTTCCAGCATCTCACCCAGACTGCAAAAGAATAATCAAAGCAGGAATCCTGGACTAAAGGGGAGCTTACAGCTTTACAACTCCAAACTAACAGAGCTTCCCAGCTGACTTACAGGGTCAGGATCCAGCAAAAGTCTACTATTGCCCAACCTTAAACCCAGGTCAGCAACTTGCAGGGCTCAAACCAGGGGAGCAGCAGCCAGATTTTTCCTAGACCAAATTACTTAGGGAACACTGAAAACTTACAGTCTGTCCCTGAGATCCTCAAATAACAACCTTCAGTACCCCTCCCAAAAGCAGCAACAGGGCCTGGAAGGAAGGGAAGATGTTGCTAGGAGAATGGGCAAACACAAATAGAATCCTACCAAAAAGAGCTGTTATGTGGTGGCAGGGATACTCAAGACACAAACACAGAAGAAAAGAGTGACTCCCCTAGTATCTACAAACAGTCTTTCAGAGAAAAACACAGCTGGAACATCATAAACACATAGAAGTCCTGGGAAAAAAGGGCTTAACGTTTTAAAAAATGTTTTTATAAATGGATTAAAATATTTGAGGAGAAAATGGAAAAGAAATGAGATCCATAGAAGAAAGAATTGGAAAGATGATAGCTTGGCACAAGATGTAGAAAACTTTGCCCAAACAACAAATTCGCAGAATATTAGAACGGACCAAGTAGAAGACAATGATTCCTTGAGGCAACAAGAATACTAAAGTCCAAAGGCTCCAAGAAAAAATAGGAAAAATGTAAGACATCTCATAGCAAAAACAACTGACCTGGAAAACAGATTGAGAATAAAAAATTTAAGAATCATTGGACTATATGAAAGCCATGAACAAAGAAAGACCCTAGACTTCGTATTTCAAGAAATTTTAAAATGAAACTACCCAGTTCTCTTAGAATCAGAAATAATCCACTGGTCACCTACTGAAAGAAACTTCAAAATGAAGACTCCCAGGAACATCATAGCTAGGGCCCAGAATTTCCTGGTTAAAGAGAAAGTACAGCAAGCAGCCAGCAAGAAAGAATTCAAGTGCCAAGGAGCCATAGTCAGGTTCACTCATGATTTAGCAGCCACCACTATAAAGAATAGAGCGCCTGGAATATGATATTCTATAAGGCAAAAGATATGGACTTGCAACTAAAAATAACATGCTCAGAAAAACTAACTAGAGTGGTTTAGGAGAAAAGAGGAAGCTTTAAGAAACTAGAGGATTTGCAAGCATTCCTATTGAAAAGATCAGAACTGTGGAGAAATTTCTAAGTTCAAAGGAGTGAAAAGAAGGCAAAAGGTAAACATTAATGAACAATGATAAAAAACTAAACAAGGATAAATTGTTTATATTCACATGTGAGGAGTTGATACGAGTCCCTTCTGAACACTGTCATCATCATGGTTCTTAGAAGGAGTCCAGGAGCTAAGATGGTGGAGTAGAAAGATGCACATACACTAGCTCTTCCCTCACAGCCCATAAAATAACTGTAAAGAAAGACTCTCAACAAATTCTAGAGCAGCAGAAGCCACAGAGACTGGAGGAGATTTTCAGCCCAGGGTGATCTGAAAAACTGATGGAAAAGGTCTGTCTCGCTGGACTGGAGTAGAGCCCAGTCCAGCCTTGGCCATGCCACACTGTGCCAGGAGGAGGACCCAAGCAGGCCTTGGAGGCAGAATCCCCAGCTGCAGTCGCAGTGGTTTGCGGATCTCTCAACCGACAGGCGCCAAAGGTCAGTGAGAGGGTTTCTTCAGCTGACCGAAAAGGGAGCAGGGTCTTCCCATAGCTCTGGCCTCAGGCTGGGGTGGCAGAGACCACATAGGGCTATAGCAGCTTCCACAGCCCGCATCCATTATTGGATCGTAAAGCCCTTCGGGGAATTGAGCAACTGATCCTTACCTCAGCCCTGTGTGGAGGCCCTGCCCCTACCTAATGCTCCTGGGGGAATTGAGCAACTGATCTTTATCTCACACTGAATGGTGGTGCTGCCACCATCTAAAGTCCCTGGGGCAATAGAGCAGCTTATCAGAATCTCAGCCCCCAGTGCTGGCTTGATGGAACTGGAGGCCAGGTGATTGTGGAGAGGAAACTACAACTGACAGATTCTGGGCACAAAAGTTTCTGGTTGCTCCCAGACTAGTGTACATGCTTGATTGTGCCACCTTGGAGGAACTGAGATCTTACAGATCCCCAGAGTATACCCTACTCTTGACAAAGGACCCAAAAGTTAAATAACTGGTTAGGAAAATGCCCAAAAAAAGGGGAAAAAAATAAGAATATAGAAGGTTATTTTCTTGGTGAACAGATATCTTCTCACATCCTTTCAGATGAGGGAGAACAATACTTACCATCAGGGAAAGACATAAAAGTCAAGGCTTCTGTATCCCAAACATCCAAAATAAATATTCAGTGGTCTCAGATAGTGGAAGATCTCAAAAAGGATTTTGAAAATCAAGTAAAGGAGGTGGAGAAAAAATTGGGAAGACAAATGAGAGAGGTGGGAAAAAAATCATGAAAAATGAGTCAACAGCTTGCTAAAGGAGACCCCAAAAATGCTGAAGAAAATAATACCTTTAAAAATAAGGTAACTCAATTGCCAAGGAGGTTCAAAAAGACAGTGAGAAGAATTCTTTAAAAAGCAGAATTAGCCAAATGGAAAAGGAGGTTCAAAAGCTTACTGAAGAAGATGAGTTCTTTAAAAATTAGAATGGCACAGATGGAGGCTAATGACTTTATGAGAAACCAAGAAATCACACAACAAAACCAAAAGAATGAAAAAAATGGAAGATAATTAGAAGCAGTCAAGTTAGACAAGGCCTAGGAGTGGTTTTGTTATGCCTAGATGGTCTTTAAAAAAAAGGGAAGGAGGTTAGAAAGACAAAAGAATACCCTGGGGAAAGGGAAAGAAGATTAGGAAAAATTATCTCATAATTAGCGTGCACAAGTAGACATCCATACAAAGGAGGAGGCAGTTGGGTGGAGTGGCTGATGTTTGAACTTCACTGTCATCTGAATTGGTCAAAAGAAAGAAGAAACACACATGTACATAGTTGGGTATAGAAATTTACATTTCACTTAACAAAGAAATAAGAAGGAAAGGGAAAATAGCAGAAGGAAAATTAGAGAGGTGGATAAAGGAAAAGATTAGTCCTAAACAAAAAAAACCAAACCCTCAAATTCTTAATGTATATACAAAAATATTTATAGCTCTTTTTGAGGTGACAAAGAGGATCTGAAGGAGGTGCCCATAAGTTAGGGAATGGATGAGCAAGTTTTGGTATGTTATGATGGATTACTATTGTGCTGAATTTTTATCAGTGTAATAACCAACCAGAATTCCAGAGGATTAATGATGAAATATGCTACCCACTTCCTGATGGGCAGATTGAAACAATTATTTTTTTTGGGACATGGGCCATTGTGAAGATTTGTTCTGATTGACTATATATATTTGTAATAGAAGGTGTTCTTCTTGTGTTTTCAAGGACTAAGGGAATAAAGTGGTAGTGATAGTGAGAATGAAGATCTTAGCTGATTAAAACAGATAAAATATTTTTGAATTTAATTTATTTATTTTCAGTTTTCTACAATCGCTTCCACATATCTTAGATTTTCTCCTCCCTCCCCCCTCTTCCTCCCTTTCCTCACTCCTTCCTCCCCAAGATGGTGTGCAAACTTATATATAGGTTCTACACATGCATTCCTATTAAATACAATTTCACCATGGTCATGTTGCATGGAAGAATTAAAATGAATGGGAGAAATTGAAAAACAAAACAAAACACAACACAAAAGAAAGTAGTCTACTTCATTCTGCGATCCAGTTCCATAGTTCTTTCTCTGGATGTGGAAGGCATTTTGCCTTGAATCCATTGGGAATTTTTTAGGTCCTTGCCTTGCTATGAAGGACTGTCTATCAGAAAAATTCCTTGCATACTGTGGTTATTGCTGTATACAAAGTTCTCCTGGTTCTGCTCCTTTTACTTAGCATCAATTCATATAAGTCCTTCCAGGCCTCTGTGAAGTCTTCCAAAAAAGATAAAATATTAAGTATGAGGGGAAAAAATCAAAATGGTCAAAGTCAGAAGATGTCATGATTTGAGAAGAACATGGAGGAGAGAAGTATCCCTGGATATAGAGTACATGATGGGATAGTAAGGAGTAAAAAGACTGGAGAGGGAGTTGAAGCCAGATTATGAAGGGCTTTTAACACCAAAACAGAGGACTTTATATTGGAGCCACTGGAGTTTATTAAATAGGAGGTGACATGATAAGAACTTCACTTTAGGAAGAGGAGCAGAGGGTAGACAGGAGTGGGGAAGACTTGATTCAGGAATACCATCTAGCAGCCTTTTATAATATCTAGGCATGGGATGGTAAGGTCTGTACTGGGATTCTGGCAGTATCTGAGGAGAGAAAAGAGGACACATACAGGAGATGTTGCAATTAGAAATGCTAATGCTTGACAACAGATTGGATATGACAGATAAAAGATTGAGAGTGTGAACCTGGGTTTCTGGTAGCATGGTAGTATCCTCTGCAGTAATAGTGAAGTTAGAAGGGGAAGATTTTGGGAAAAGATCCCTCAACGTCCGGTTTTGGACAGGTGTGTATGAGACATCTGTTTTGAGATGTATAGTAGGCGGTTGGACATGGAAGACTGGAAGTCAAGGGAGACGTTAGTGCTGAACAAACAGCATAGATATCAGCCAAAAAAATGAATTTTAATCCGTGTGAGCTGATGAGATCACCATAAATGTTTGTGTACGTTTGTCAATTTGACAGACACTTATTATGAGAAAAGCAGTAGAATGTTAGTACTTGAACATATACATATATATGTGTGCACACATATGTACATATACAATAACCCTAAGGTAGTAGCTGTAACCTCCATTTTACAGATGGGGAAACTGAGGCTTAACAGGTTAAGTGACTTGTTTAGAGTAACTTATTTAGTTACAAACGTCAGAGACAAGTCTTCCTGACTTTTATGTCCAGTGCTCTAGATCATTAGGGAATAATCTGTCATTAGGGAAAACTTCAACTATCCAGTCATGGGCTATGGTTAATACTTCTTTTATGACTCCTTCCCTGCCTTCCACCCTTCTTCCTTTTCACCTCCCACACTCACAAGCCTGCCACATGCATTATGCAATAGGCATTAAATAAATATTTATAGATTATTTGGCTCCTGCCTCAGATACGCCCCTAACTTCCTCTCTCCTTTCCTTTACTTGGTTCTCACTCCCTCTTTCACTCTTTCCCTGGACCCCTGAAGTTGTCAGAAGAGCCTGTTTCTCATCAGCATGCTGGAACCAACCACCTGTTCTCTACCTCTGTGCTTTATCATAACACTCTCATTTCAGACTTCAGCTAAAAACAGATCTTCATCTCCCTTGTGCATATCTTGTCATTTCTCTCTCCCTCTGCTCTTGGTTATATTTGTCACGGAGTTATTTAACTCTGCAGAGTGTCTTGGCACAAAACTTAAGCCAAGGACTTGTGCTGCATTCTGTATTATTTAATACTGACTCCTTCCTACTTGAGAAGGTGTGGGGAAAGAGGGACATGGGTTTAAAACTATCTGTTAGTATCACCCATTATCAGATTTCAACATTGAGATCTTGGATCTGAATGTCTGATACGTTCAGGGACAGAGGAGTGGGGAAAGGGGTCTTTTGAAGAGTATTTCAATCTTTCAAATGAATAGCACACAGTTGCAAACTGAACAATGCTAGTTCTGATTTTTAAGTCTGATTGGCTATTTATTTTAAAATGTAGCCATGTTAGAGCTCATTCTTCTGTGCATAATAGCATTACAGAATCTTGGAGTTGAAAGAGATCTTAGAGACCATCTAATGTAACCATTATTTGAAAAGGAATCTGTCTATAATATCCCAATAAGTGACCATCTAGTCTCTATTTGAAGGTAACCAAATTTACCCATAGATAGCATATGGGTGGCTAAGCTGAATATATAGTATGCTAGGGTAGGCTCTGCAAAGGAATATTTATTTTAGAACATGCCTCAGAATTGGGGTTTGCTTTCCAAAGAATCACCCTAACTTAATAACCAGATAGATGTTAAGCTCCTCAAAAATCATCTGCTGTTCTTTTTTTTAAAAAAATTATTTATTTTTAGTTTTCAACATTCATTTCCACAGGATTTTGAGTTCCAAATTTTCTCCCCATCTCTCCCCTCCCCCTACCCCAAGACACCATGCTTCTGATTCCCCCTTCCCCCAGTCTGCCCTCTCTTCTCTCACACCCTTCCCTTCTCCCCATCTTCTCTCTTTTTTTATAGGACAAGATAGATTTCTAAACCCCATTACCTGTATTTTTTATTTCCCAGTTGTATGCAAAAACGATTCTCAACATTCGTTCCTAAATCTTTGAATTCCAACTTCTCTCCTTTCTTCCCACCTCACACATCCCCACTGTGAAGGCAAACAATTCCATATAGGCTATATATGTGTAGTTATGCAAGAGACTTCCATAATAGTCATGTTGTATAAGACTAACTCTATTTTTCTCCATTCTATCCTGTCCCCCATTTGTTCGATTCTCTCTTTTGTCCTCCTCCCTCCCCAAAAGTGTTTACTTCTAATTACTCCCTCCCATTTGCTCTCCCTTCTATCATTCCCTCCCCCCACCGCCCATTTATCCCCTTCTCCCCTACTTTTCTGTAGTGTGAGATGGATTTTCATACCAAAATGAGTGTGCATGTTATTCCCTCCTTAAGCCAAATGTGATGAGAGTAAGTTTCACTTTTTGCCTCTCATCTCCCCCTTCTCCCCTTCATTGAAAAAGCTTTTCCTTGACTCTTTTATGAGAGATAATTTGCCCCATTCCATTTCTCCCTTTTTCCTCCCAATATATTCCTCTCTCACCCCTTAATTTTATTGTTTTAGATATCATCCCTTCCTATTCAACTCAGCCTGTGTCCTCTGTCTATGTGTATATAATCCTTCCAACTACCCAAATACTGAGAGAAAAGTCTCAAGAGTTACAAATATTATCTTTCCATGTAGGAATGTAAACAGTTCAACTTTAGTAAGTCCTTTATGATTTCTCTTTCTTGTTTACCTTTTCATGCTTCTCTTGATACTTATGTTTAAAAGTCAGATTTTCTATTCAGCTCTGATCTTTTCATTAGAAAGGCTTAAAAGTCCTCTATTTCATTGAATGACCACTTTTTCCCCTGAAGTATTATATTCTGTTTTGCTGGGTAGGTGATTCTTGGTTTTTAACCTAGTTCTTTTGACTTCTGGAATATCATATTCCAAACACTTCAATCCCTTTATGTAGAAACTGCTAGCTCTTGTGTTATCCTGATTGTATTTCCACAATACTCCAATTGTTTCTTTCTGGCTGCCTGCAATATTTTCTCCTTGACCTGGAACTCTGGAATCTAGCTACAATATTCTTAGGAATTTTTCTTTTCAGATCTCTTTCAGGAGGTAGATTCTTTCAATATTTATTTTAACCTCTGGTTCTAGAATATCAGGGCAGTTTTCGTGGATAATTTTATGAAAGATGATGTCTAGGCTCTTTTTTTGATTATGGCTTTCAGGTTGTCCCATAATTTTTAAATTGTCTCTCCTGAATCTGTTTTCCAGGTCCATTGTTTTTCTAATGAGATGTTTCACATTGTCTTCTATTTTTTTCATTCTTTTGGTTTTGTTTTGTAATATCTTGGTTTCTCATAAAGTCATTAGCTTCCTTCTGCTCCATTCTACTCTTTAAAGAATTATTTTCTTGAGTGAGCTTTTGAACCTCCTTTTCCATTTGTCTAATTCTACTTTTTAGGGCATTCTTCTCCTTGTTGGCTTTTTCGACCTCTTTTGCCATTTGACTTAATCCACTCTTAAAGGTGCTATTTTCTTCAGCGTTTCTTTTGGATCTCCTTTACAAGCTGGTGACTTGCATTTCACGATTTTCTCCCCTCACTCTCATTTCTCTTCCAGACTTTTCCTCCACTTCTCTTACTTGGTTTTCAGAATCTCTTTTGGCTCCTCCCTGGCCTGAGATCATTACATATTTATTTTGGAGGGTTTGGATGATGAAACCTTGACCTTGATGTTTTCCTCTAATGGTATACTTTGTTCTTCCTCATCTGAAAGAATGGAGGAAAATACCTATTCACCAAGAAACTAACCATCTATAGTCCAATTTTTTTCCCTTTTTGGGGCATTTTCCCAACCAGTTACTTGTCTTTTGAGTCCTTTGTCACGTGTAAGTTCTTAGTTCCTCCAAGGTGGCACAATCAAGACTCCTCTCCTGGCCTGTGCTCTGGTCTGGGAGCGACTGCAAGCTTTTCTGCCCAGGATCTGCAGGTAGAGTTTTCTCTCCACAATACCTCCAGCTCTACCAGGCCAGCATTCCTCCTCACCCCAGTGCCACTCAGGGCTGAGTTTCAAATCAGCTGCTTGATTCCCCCAGGGTCTTTAGGTTGAGGGCTCCAAAAATAGTTACTGCAACCACATGGGGCCAGGCGGACCCTGCTCCCTTCTCACTCAGGTGAAAGAGATTTCTCACAGACCTTTGAAGCTGTCTATGGTATTTGTGGGTTGAGGAATGTGGTAACTGTAGCTGCTGCCTGGGATTCTGCTTCCGGAAGCCTGCTCCAGTCCTGTCAGTGCAGCGCTGCAAGGCCAAAGTTGGGCTGGGCGCTGAGCCTGGTGTGATACACCTTTCCTGTTGGCCATCCAGGCTGTCTTAAGCTGGAAATCTCTTTTACTCTTGTCATTTTTTGATTTCTTCTTCTCTAGAATTTGTTTAGAGTCATTTTTACAGATATTTTATGGACTTTGGGGGGAGAGCTATAGCACATCCATCCTTCTACTCTGTTATCTTATCTCCAGCCCCACTCATAATTTCCCCCTCCATTCCTTTTTTTTTTTTTTAAGATACCACATGATTGACATAAGTAGTGTGATATATTGGAAGAAGAGGTGGCCTTGGTCTCATATTGATCTAGGGGCAAGTCTCACCTCAGATATATTCATTATAGACTTTGTAATAGAGGAGAGAAATTCTGGGTAGAGACTGACATGCACCCAGGATTTGGGGAGAACAGATTTCAGAGAGTTCAGAGGAACTATACCTACCTATGGAGGGAAATGCTCCAGGGGAAGTTGGTCTGGGAGTGATGGATGGTACATTCTCAAGAATGAAATTCTGAAGATATAAAGGGATCTAATTCCTTGGGGGAAGGAAAGAGGAATTTGTCTAAAGAGGCCAGTGTGGATGCACAAGAAACTCATCAACCAACTTAGATTATTTTTTAAATGTACTGAAAATGGGAACAAGGCTAGTAACGTAAGTATAAGATTGTGGCATAGTCCTGTAAAAATGTATCTGAAATTCTAGACCTTAGAATGAGCTTGAGGCTAGTCAAGAAAGCCAAAAACAACAAAGAAGGATGTGGGTTCTGTTTGTTTGTTTTTTTAGCACTATTGGAAGAAAAACTGCCAAAGAAGGGGTAGGATCTTTGCTTAGAGCTGACAACAGAGAGAAGCAGAGCTTCTCTGTTGGCATTTGGGGTCTGTTTTCTCCACAAAGGAGAATGACATTTATCCTGGAAAAGACAGAACACAAAAATCACTAATGGGGGTTGATACCCATGATAAGTAAAGAGAGATCACTTTGCTACCCTTTATGGATTCAGGTCAGCTTGTCCAGATGATCCTAGAAGATGTAAATGCTGAGCAGTTGTTTTATTGAACAATCATAGAAAAATGAGAAATATACAACAGATTTGGAAAAGAGCAAATACTGTTCCAACTTTCTAAAAAAAAAAAGGAAAGAACAAATTCTAGGCCAGTTCAAATTGACTGATTCCTAGGGAAATTTCCAGAATAGAGTCTCAAAGTGTTCATTGGTGAATATCTAGGAAAGGAAACATTAATAACAAAGATCCAACCTGCTTCGTCAAGGGCAGATTGTGCCAGACTAACTTCTATTTCCTTTGTTGACAGGATTATTGAACCTGAAAGGAATGATGTGATATCTAGATTATAGGAAATCTTTTGATAAAATTATCTCATTCTTTTTTAGTGAAGAAGATGGAAAAATAGAATTAGACAGCAATATAAGCAGTTGAATTCAAAATAGGTCAAATGGTCAGACTCAGAGTAGTTTTTAATGGTTTGATTTTATGCTCTGTACTTGTCAGACTTCATCAGAATTTTTATGTTCAGTTCTGGGCACTGTGGTCTAAGAAGGACATTGATGGGTAAGGGTGCCCATAGGAAGGCATCAAGAACAGTGGAAGATCTTGAGTCCTTGTCTTATGAGGATTGGTTGAAGTTACTGGACATCTTTATCCTGAAGAAAGGAAGATTTGGGAGAGGCGGGAGGTTATAGCTGGCTTCAGATGTCTAAAGAGCCACTTGACTTGTTCCATTTGCCTCTAGAGAGCAGAGCCAAGAGCAACAGGTAAAAGTTTCAGAGGCAGGTGTAAGCTCGATGTCAGCAAAGCCTTCCAACAAATAAAGCTGGCCTGTAATGGAGTAGCCCACTCTGGAGGTGGTGGGTACCCCTCACTGGATGTCTTTAAGAAAAGACTGAATGACCACTTGTCAGATACGTTATAGTGGTTCTCCTTTCAGTGAATGGATTGCGACTGGCCGGCCACCGAGTTCCTTCCAACTCCCAAATTCTGTGGTTTCATGACTGTCATCCACTACCTTGTGGGTTCAGGGGCAAATTGCTTCAATCCTGCGTCCAGACAACTCTCTCATAATAGAAATTACAGACAAATTGCTTATCTTCCTTGTCATACAACAAGTAATGACTGTTGTTCAATTGTGTTGTCATTCAGTTCATCCAATTCTCCATGACCCCATTTGGGATTTTCTTGGCAAAGGTCCAACAGGGATTTGCCATTTCCTTCCCCAGCTTATTTTACAGATGAGAAAACTGAGGCAAACAGGGTGAAGTGACTTGCTCAGAGCCACAGAGCTAGTAAAGCTGAGGTTTTAATTGCAGATAAGTCTTCCAGACTCTCTCCATTGTACTACCTGTCTGTCCAAGTAATGATAAGCTAGGCTTTGTACTATAAACACTGTGGATACAGAGAATGTGTAAGAAGACGAGGAAGGGAAGAGGGGACCAGGTTAGGAAAGACTTTGAATGCCAGAGGATTTTTTTTTTATTTGATCCTGAAGGTGATAAAGAACCAGTGGAACTTATTGAAGAGGATGGGGAGCAGGGTTGACATCATCAGACTTGGGCTTTAAGAAGATCAATTTGACAGCTGAGTGAAGGCTGACCTGGAGTGATTCAGAGAGACCAACCAGCAGGCTATTGCAATAATTTAGATGTGAGGGAATGAGGGACCTACACCAGGTTGGCAGCAATGTCACAATACATGATGTTATGAAGATAGGATCAACAGAACTGGGCAACAGATTGGATGTGAGGGCTGAGAGACTGAGGAATGGGGGTTGGTGCAAACCTGAGTGATAAAAGATTGATGACATCCTTGCCCTTGATGGTAATAGGAAAATTAGGAAGAGGGGAGGGCTTAGAAGGAATGGAAATGAGTTCAGAGTTGGACATGTTGAGTTTAAGATGTTTATGGAACACCCAGCCTGAGGTATCCAGTAGGCATTTGGAGACAAACTATGCAGTGGTGAAGGAAGTTTCCATGTTGGAGCTTTCCCACATTAGTGAAATCACAAGTTCTGGGCCAAAATAAAAATTGATTGGCACAAATGGGACTGGGAAGCAGTTTATCACCATGGAAAAAATACTGATCTTAGAATCAGAAGACCTAGTTTGATTTAAGTATATGACCTTGAGCAAGTCACCCCGTAATCTCCTTGGACTTCTGTTCTGTCATCAATAGATGAGCTAGAATATCCTTAAAGTTCTTCCAGTTATGCATCTTGTGCATAAATATTACCCTATTCATCACCATTAAATTTCTGGGAGAACTTGACAGTGTCTGGGTTTCTTTGGAGAGCTTGAAGTTTCTATGTCTAGTCAATGATTTTTTTTGAAATCTGAAACTGATCCATAATTTAGGTTCTCTTTTGTGAGAACCCCATTTCCATTTAACTATTGCTACCACTAATAGTCTCTCTGATTTTAAATTGTAAAGAGGCAATTATGATTCCCAAATAGAAGACAGTGAAGATAGTATAGACAAAAATACCATGGCAGACACCCACATTGCCACATCCTAATACATACTTTAAAAGGCAAAAGTCTGTATCCACCTGTAGGAATGTAGATTTAGAGTTGGAAGAGACTTTAAAAAGGTCATTGGGTTCAACCCAGTTTCACAGATGAGAAAAGGGAAACTCAGAAATACTAAATAACTTCTCTGATGTCACTCTGATAGGAAATGGCAGAGCCTGGATTCGATCTCAAGCCTTCAAACTTTAAATCTTACTCTTCTTCCACTGTCCCATTCTTAGTACCCATTATCCAAGGCTGAGGTTCCCTGTGTTCTTGCCTATTCCCTTTCCTATCCAAGTATCCTAAAAGTGACTGCCATTTTAGGTACATCCTAGAAAACTGAGTATTCCTTAATCCCATGGTGTTGGTACAGAAATAGCTGCCTTCTCCCATGACCAGGATGTTCAGAGGTCTTAGAACCAACTATATATGAGTGATAAAAAGGATTCATAGCTCACATTGATATAGTGCCACAGTGAATAGAGCTCTGGGCCTAGAGTCAGGTAGACCTGAATTCAGATTCAGCCTCAGATACTTACTAGCTGTGTGACCCTGGGCACATCACTTAATTTCTGTGTGTCTCAGTTTCTTCAATTGTAAAACATGCCTCATAATAGCACCTGCCTCTCAGGTTGTGAGGGTCGAATAAGATAATATTTATAAAGCTTTTAAATTTATAAAGCTCTTGTGCACTGAAATACTCACTTCCTTTCTTCCTTTCTTCTCTCCCTCCACTTGCAGTAGTACTTACTATAGTGCAGTTTGTTTTCTGTATTTTACAGATGAAAACGCTGGGGATCAGAAGCCCAAGGTCACACACCCAGGAAAGTGAGGTCTTTTGACCTTGTCTAGAGATTTTTTCCCCCACCACACCATATTGCCTCATCAGTGGTTAGATGGCGTTTCTAAGCATAACCACAACAATTGTCTGTACCCACTGACGTTTAAAGCTGGTCTTTGTATTTGTGCATTTTCTAGCTGTAGCTGGATGAATAAAGTTCATAGCAGAGAAAAACAATTAGCAAATCTACTAACTGTGCTTTAAACACACACACACACACACACACACACACACACACACACACACACACACTACACTTTTCTCCAAGAGTAATACTTATTTTAAGTACCTCTGCCTTGATTACAAGTGTTAGCACACTCAGCAAGCCTTTATTATTAATATAAGCAAGCTCTTACTATGTGCCAGACACTGCTGAGGACTAGCAATACAAAAATAAATGAAAAGTCCCTGCCCTCAAGGACCTTACATTCTAATGGGGGAACACAACCCCTGAAAGAGACCTGAAAGATGGTGGGACATAGTAGAGAAGAACAGAGCACAACCTTGTAAGAAATGAAGATAGGTGGGTTTGGGTGTTCTTCAGTGGAGGTTCTGGGAGGAGCTGTCCAATCTGAGTGTGGTACAACAAGGGTAGGAGGTACTTCCATTAGGTGAATTCCAGTGATCCTTCAATCAATCAAGAAGCATTTATTAAGCACCTACTATATGCTAGGGTTCTGGGCCATGAGTTTAAAAAAAAGGAAGCGAAGAAGCAAAGGAGAAATATGATGAACCTATTTGTTCATAGCAGGAATCAGGTCTTGCGTTCTTTTCTCATTTAAATAACAGTGGGAGAAAGACAGACCTATATACAAAAAGAGCATAGCTCCTTAATTTGGTTTCCCTGAGACACTGGTTGTGATATATAATAGTGCAAAGAAAGTATAGCTTCACAAAAAATCAGGAGAACTGTGTCTTAACATGTGTTCTTCTCCCCTTTCCTTCCTCCCCCTTTTGTCTCTGACTCTCTGTAGAATAGGGAGGAAATTTTCTTACATGTCTTTATTTACCCAGTGAGATGAAATTTAGCACTTAGCATGTGCCTCGCACATAGGAGGCACTTAATAAGTTTCTTTTCCCCTTATTCCCTTACAGAATGATGAAAATCCTTAGGAAGTCTCTTCCAGTTGATCCCTAATTGTGATAATAGCAAGGAAGTGGCTAACCCAGAACAGTGGTCCAGTGATATTAAATTTTTAAATGATACAAAACTCTTTGCTCTCAGACTTCAGAGTACGTACACCAGTATTTAAGGCTGGTGATTTTGTAGTGCAGATGCTTCTTCTATCAATACAGATCGCTACCTCTCTTCACCTTAATGAATATCTTTGAGAACTCTTGGTGACTTGAAAATTCATCTTCCTGGGGCCAGCTGGTGAGAAGCTTGTTTAGACTTAGCTAGGCTGCTGCTCAGATGACAGACATTCAGTCTGTCACTGTCCATTTTGGAAAGGCCTTCTCCAATTTGTGCTGTACTGGCATCGAATTCTAGAATCCGGGGCTGTTTCCAAACCATAATGAAGAATCTAAGGAGGAATTTTAGTGTGTGGACTTAAGTATTGGTTGGGGAATTGTTTTCTTTTCAGCTAGATCTTTCTTAATTACATTTTGCCTCCAAAGGGATTTAAAATGAGTTGCTACGATCTGAGTATTGAGTGTAAGGGAAGCTGGTCTAAGAGACTGCCTGACTAGCAGAGAAAAGATATTTTGAGACCATAAATTTTTCATGAATATTCTAGTAAATTGAATAATCCACAGGTATGGATAATTGGCTGGGGGCTCGGTGGATGAACACCCAGCCTAGAGTCAGAAAGACTGAGTTCAAATGCTACATCAGATACTTACTAGCTATGTGGCCCTGGACAAGTCAGTTAATCCTGTGTGTCTCAGTTTCCTCATCTGTAAAATGAACTAGAGAAGGAAATGGCAGAGCACTGTAGTGTCTTGCCAAGATAACTCCAAATGAGATCGTTTGAAGAGTTGGACATGACTAAAATGACTGAACAAATGAATTGTTGAGACAGGATTGTATATTGTTCAGAGCAGTGAACTGGATTCCTAAGGGAAGTTGCCATAGAAATATAGAAGATATGAATGTAAACAGCACAAAGTAAGTTTCCTCATTTCAGAAACATCTGTCAGGACCAGCTCCAGGTTAGCGTCCTTTCTATCTTAAAAAGATTCTTTTATCTTCAGCGTTGGTGAATATTCTCGTGATTTCCAAAAGGAAACACATTTCACTTGACCTTAACTGGGGGCACTGACTGCATCCTCTCTTTCTTCACTTTATTTCAGTATTTTGTGGGGTTTGTTTTTTGGGGTTTTTTTTTGATGATTATTGCTGCCTTTCACCTTTCAGAAAGAAGATTGGCCCATGCACAAGCTGGAATGTTCTGCTATGTGTGTGTTTGGGGAAAACTGGAATCCCTCTGAGACTGTGAGGCTGACTGCAAGGATCCTGGCCAAACAGGTGAGGGAAAGGACCACGTTCTAGCACCATTTTGTTCTGTCTTCCTTTGTTACAAGTCAGGAAGAAGGGTGGCTGACCTGTTTGTTCTCAGCTCTTGTAAAAACCTGTTCGACTCAGTTTCCTATTCATATCTGTATTAGGTTGTTGAAGGGGAAAAATAGCCAAAGCTTAAGGACAGAATTTTGTTTGTCCTGTGGGAGCATCTCTGTGGGTGTCAGTGGATGGCCAAAATCTGACCAAGAATACAGCGACAGCATCCTGTTCTGCACCACTTTACTGACCCTCCCAGTACATTAAAGAATCTGGTGTATTATGGAAGAATTCTGGGGTGGCAGAGTTTCCTGAGAACCCTCTGAGACATCCCAAGCATCCCTTTCCTTCTGTAGAATTTCTTGCCAGAAAAGCTATCTCTTCCCTCCACCTCCCCCAGGATCCTGTCACTTCCTTGTAGTATGAACAGTTAGATAAAGCAAATGGAACGGACCTGGGGCAAAAAGAGAGAGCTTACCTAATCATTCTGGAAGACTTCAATAGGCTACTTTTAAAATAAGTTTTTAATTGATATCTTTTGTTTTTACATCACTTAGATCCCTCCCATATCATTGTTCTTCCTCCCTCTCAGAAAGCCATTACTTACTATGAAGAATTTCTTTTTAAAAAGATGAAAATGAGGGGAGTCAGTAAAACTTATCAGCATAATATGTTCTAAGCAATGCTTCTTGTCTGTGGATCCCAATCACTGCAAAGGAGCATGGCATGGTATTCTCATCCGTCTTCATTGTGACCAAGTTTAGTCTTTATAATTTACCCAACATTTGTTTCTGTTGTTTTGTAGTGATTGTGTATCTGTAACATCAGTCTTCTGTCTATCCAGCTATCTACACAAATAATAAGTGTATATTTATATACAATATGCATTGCATACACATAACACAGTTTAACATACTTTAATGGTATTGACTGGATGTACATATGTGTTCTATATGCCGTCTCTGCATATATACGTATATTCATGTATTGTTGTAGTCATTATGTAATGTCTTCTTGAGTGCTCACTTTTCTTGGCATCAGTTCATGAAAGTTTTTCTATGCTTCTCTGTATTCATGATGTTCACTGGTTTTTTTTCATCATATTAATATTTCATTATATTTTTGTGTCACACTGTTGAGCTGTTTTCTAATCGATGGGAATCTACTTTATTTCCAGTTCTTTCCTACTACGGAAAGTACAACTGTAAATATTTTAGTAGATTTTCATGAAGATTTTCTTTTTGTCAATAATCTCCTTAGTGGAATTTTGGGGTCAAAGATTTTAGACATTTTAGTCACTTTATTTGCACAGTCCCACTTTGCTTCTCAAAATGATTGTACCAATTCACAGCTGCTCTAGTCTTTCTACAACTTTTTTGTCATTGATGATTGCTGTTTTTTGACGTCCTTGCCAGTTTGTTAGGTGTAAGACAGAAGTAGGAAATCTGCAGCTTCCAGGTGACATGTGACTCTCTAGGTCTTCAAGTGTAACCCTTTGACTCTAGGGCCCACTTGAGGACTTAGATGATCACTTGTCTCCTTGAAGCCACAGGTTCCACACCCTTTGTGAAAAGGATTATTTTGATTTGCATTTCCCTTATTATTAGTGATTTAGAGGATGCAGGAGGAAGCTAGGTCATTTTTTTTCTTAATCATTTCAGCATTTTTGTTCCTAACAGCAAGAAAGTTATAGTTTTAAGAGATATACTCTGTACTTGTCTAACCTTGAGCACCCCCCCCCCCCCGATGGTTCCAAACTGTGTGTATGTTGGCAAGCCTGAGATATAGCTGGGCTGGGAAATACAGTGCAATGATAGGAAAAAAAGAAGGAGATGGTGAAGAGGAAGGGGAAAGGGAAGGGAATAAACATTCATAAAGCACCTACAGTGTTCCAGGTACTATACTAAGTGCTTTACAAATATTATAGAGAGTGAGGAGATAAAAGCAATGTGTGCTTATAGTGGGGTCCAGTAGAAGGCTACCCATCATTTGCAGATTCCCTTGTACCCCTGCCCGGGGACCAACTCACCACCAGTTCCCTTGTTGCTCTGTCCTCTTCTACTTGTTAGGTCAGTTATGAGCATCTAATCTCAGAATGACAAAAGGAGTCCTAGTTAGGAAAGGGCCCAAGGACTTGTCCTTGTATTGCAATGGAGTGGGATGGGTGGAGCATACCAGAAATACTTTGAAGGCTCTTCTGGTTAGGGTGAAGTTGTTGGCAAGGACACTCTACTATAAATCTTTTTAAAGGTGAAATTTCATCCACCCCTTAGCCAACCTCTCTTCTCCCCCTTTCCCCACCTCATTTCTCTATTTTTCAACTAAGCCAAATTTATTCACAAGGATTAGCACATGTCCACAGCTCAAATATGATATGAAGGGTGTAAATAGAACTATAGCATTTTGGAACTCTGAGATAATCTTTCTGCAAATTTTCCTTTATTCAGTATGGTCAGAGACTCATTGAAGTGCCCTGTCCTCTTCTGGGCCCCACCATTTATGGGAAATAGCAGGGGTAAGGCTGAAAAAATGGAATTAGTTTTTTGTTTGTTTTGTTTTTTTATGCTGGGAAAAGAGGAGACTAATGGGTGCTAGGGAGGAAGGCTTAATAACAGTGTTTAAGAATGTGCAGAGATCCTGTTGAAAGGTGGAATTTATTTTTCACCAAGGATAGGAAAAGGAGAAAATGAGCTTACACTATAGTAATAAGAGGTTGGCTAAGAGAAAGAACTTTCTGACAGGCAGAGAACTTAAAAGGAAAAGGAAGTAATGGAATCACCTTCCCTGAAGGTCCCTTTTTATTTTATTTTTTCATAAGTTATTTGTTATTTATCCAGTATTTAGAGTTAGTATGACACTTGAGGAATTGGTTGTGTTGTTGTACATATACAGATCTTTTTATATAATATGGAAATTTACAACTATTGATATATGTGTGTGTGTGTGTGTGTGTGTGTGTGTATGTGTGTATATGCATATATACATATATGTGTATGTGTGTGTGTATAGGCAGATAAAATCAGGTCCTCCAGAAAGATGATACATGGGGGCCATACTGTAGTGAGTGCCCTAATGGAGGGCAGCACAAAGGTAATCAATGCATCAATAAAGAATTACTACTGTATGGTGTTTTGTATCCAGGGGTGTTGTCTTCTGGACCTAAGGGAAAAGCAGGTAGTTTATATACCTGTGGGGCACTGGCTCTGCTTGACACCAACCACTGAGACTATACACGTCATATCCAGCATCATATGCTAACTACAACAGGGTTCTCTACCCTGTTCTAACTTTAGGAAGACCCTAGAGTGTGTTCACAGGTTTTACATTTCTGGTGTTTAGTCACTAATCAAAGGAAGGATTTGGTCTATCTGAAAAGTGGATCATACATAACCCCTCAACCCCTGTCATGTTCTCTTGATGGCAGCACATTCAAAGGCTTTGAAATTGCAGCTCCTTCTGGATTCCCCAAAGAGTATCTGCACTCTTCTTTTAAATAGCTCTCCTCCTCCGGATTCAGGTTGACCTTCAACACATCTGAAATGCCATTCTTCTCTAAGACATATGGGACACTAAGAAAGATATCCTCTTTAAGGCCATATAGGTCTTTAATCATGGTGGAAATTGGATGCCCTCTTCTAAGATTCTTCATAATGCTTTCTGCCAGATCTGCCACAGACAAGCCATTGGCTCAGGAAGTGTAGCCCTTCAGTTTGATTACCTCATAAGCACTTTTGACCACTTGTTTATGAACATCTTTCCAATTTTCTGCATCAGCATCAGTTCTCAAAGAAGGATGAAGGTTCTTTAGAGACACACCGGCAAGATTCACACTGCTCCACACAGGAACACTGGAGTCTTTCATGTTCCCCAAAGACCCATTCATGACAGCTTGAAGAATGGCACCAAGTCTCTCCCCCATTCAGTAACGGAAATGGGCAGAATCCAGATTGCAACCACTTCCAATAACATGGATTTTAGGAAAGCCACTTAGCTTCTAGGCCACATATGTCAAAATACTCACTGGATTGAAAACAATAAGCAGCTTGCAATTACAGCTGTATTTAACAATATTGGGAATGATGAATTTAAAGATATTCACATTACGCTGGACCAAATTAAGATGACTTTCTCCCTCCTGTTGACGTGCCCCAGCTGTAACAATGACCAGCTTTGAGTTTGCAGTCATGCTGTAGTCTTTGCCAGAAACAATCTTTGGCGTTTTGAGGAAAAGGCTGCCACGTTGGAGATCCATCATCTCTCCCTTTAATTTGTCTTCTGTTACATCAACTAGGGCAAGTTCATCAGCCAGTTCCTTTGTTAAGATACTAATGGCATATACCATGCCAACTGCACCAACCCCAACAACAGTGATCTTGTTCTGGGGAACTTGGTCCTCCTTTAGGACATTCAAGATAAGCTGATCCTTGACAGTTAGTTGATGCCATTTTGGAGAGTAGCTAGGGGGATAGCTGGTCAGGCTGCAAAAGTTCTGAGATAGGTGTGAGGTTGCTTGTAAGGTTGCGGCTCCCAGTTTTGCAGAAGGTCCCTTTAAAAAAAAATGTATATGGGTAAACACACATATACATGCATATATAGTCATAGATCTATATTATCTACATGTTATCTACATTTATATATCTTAAATAATAATTCTATATAATATAATGTGCTATATAATAGATAATAATATAATACATGCAGATATTTAAGATTAAATTTTATTGTAAGATTGTATTGTATTACTTAAGAAAGAAGTCCAGCTTGGCCTTCTTGAGTGCCTGTGGTCAGGTCCTTTAAGGAAAGCCCATCATGGTCTCTATGCTCACAATTAGCCGGCCTACGGACTTGGTTGTTGTTCTTAAGCTCAGGTGCATGTGATAATGACAGTCTTCTAGAAGTCTTTCACAAATGAACAATTGGTTACAATTAAAAGCTATTGTATAGTACTTGGCTGTAGTTACCCCACCGTACTCTTAAGGAGTTCATGCCAGGTAGATTTGCAGTAGTAAAAATAATACCGTGTATTTCAAATCAAAGTTAACCCAGCTAAAAAATCAGCCACAAGTCTTAGCTTAAGAATCACAAAATCCACGTAGGCCTTCAGCATTCCAATCGTACACTGGGCAATGAGGCTAACATGAGCTTGAAGCTAAATGTTTACACTACATACTTGCTGTACCTTTCTATTGAACCTCCTTCAACCCCGAATTGGGTGAATAGCCATCATGGCCAAGGAGCTGGAGACTGGCCACTGAGCTCGACCTTTGAACTCTTGCCAACCTTGGTATTCTTGTTCCCCACCTCCTAGCCTACTGAGCATCCATTAGAAGAAAGCCAGTGATATACTTAAAGCCTTACCTGGCCCTGTAGCAGGCACCCTGGGAGTGAAGCAGAAGAGGTAGAAGGCACCAACGCTGGATGAGCTGGGCAGTGGAGAGAACACTAGCACTGGAGTTGAGAGGTCTTGAGTTCAGATGCAACCTCAGTCACTCAGTCACTTACCTTCCGTTTGCTTCAGTTTCCCTAGCTGTAAAATGGGATTACAACAAGAGAAGGAAAGAAGATGGGAAATCGCATTTATATTACACCTGCCAAGTACTGAGTACTGTGCTAAGCACTTTTATAAATACTATCTCATTCTGTAATAGCACCTATTTCCTGAAGTTGTTGTGCAGATCAGATGATACTGTTTATAAAGAGTTAGACAAACCTTAAAGCACTATAGAAATGCTGGCCATTATTAACTATTTTTATTTTGTGAATAAGAAGAGTTTCTGTTTGAATATGAAATCTGAATTTACTTTAGGCAGTGCTCCAAGTTGATCATTGGTTAGATAGTACTGGGCTAGGTTTGTGTCAAGGCAATGGAAAATCTAAGTGTCTAGAGAGGTATGAGTGGATATAGCACCAGGCTTGAAGTCAGGAATACCTGGGTTTAAATCCCACCCCACATGGTTAATAATTGTATGACCCTGGGAAGTTGCTCAGTGCCTCAGTTCCCCCCTCTGTAAAAATGAGAAAGTTGGACTTGGGTCTTTAAGATTCCTTCTAAATCTATGATCTTTTGGTGGTTAATTGGGTGACCAAAAGTCAAATCAAGTTAGCATTTATTAAATGATATTTATTTATTTAAATTATTTATTTATTAAATGCTATATGCCAGGTGCTCTTGTAAGCACTGGTTTCTCATTCACTGTCCCTTAGAGAATAAGGTGATGTGTTCTTACATCATCATTCCCTCCTTTAATCAGACTTCCTTGATGTCAACACTCTAGGGGATGAGACAAAAGAGGGGGAAAGCATAGTCTTACCTCTAGGATACACCAGGTCATTTTTTAAAATAGTGTGTTTGGGATTAGTGTTGGTTTCATTGGATAAAACTCTCTTTTTGTGTAAAAGTCTGTTTAAAAAAGTTTTATTGATGTGGATTTTATTTTTGTTTTGTATTTGTTTTTTCACATTACAAACGCAGATTACCCCTCACTCCATGAGAGGTTTCTTGCAACAATAGAAAACAATTAAGCAAAACTAACAATACGGTGACTTCATTTGAAAGCTTGCAAGGGGAGAGGAGGAGATGATATCAAAGCATAAATCTGAAGTGTTGATTTTAAAATTATAACTGTGATCTTGCACTTAGCACTTAGGGCAGAAGCTGAACCTGTGTACTTTCTTTCCCAATTTACTAGAAAACGCACCATGAGAGAACACCATCAGAGAAATTATTGGCTGTAAAGGAGTTTGAATCACGTAAGTTCCAACACCTTAAGTTTTACAATTTAAAAACCACTGGATCCATAAATATAATGGCAGACAAATAGGAGAGAGGGACCTAATTTTGCTTTCATGCTTTTTTTACTTGCTTGTTTTTAATAATTTCCAGTTAGCCTTAAACAGGATTATCAAGAAGTAGAAAGGGAGGAGTGGTAGCCCACAGTATTGATGATACAGTGCTGATTCTGTCACACTTACCTTTCCTGGCAGGCACAATAGTTTTTGGACTTTACCAGAGTACTAACACTACAAAATTAAGTTGTTAGCATATGTCCAAAGACAGTTTCATCAGAGAGTAACTGTGTAGTTTCTTAATGTTGGCCAGGTTGATAAATGGCAGGGTGCTATGATGGATTGAACATTAGACCCAGAGTCAGGAAGGCCTAGGTTTGAATCCTTCCCCAGGCACTCATTAGCTCTATGACTCCAGACGAATCACCTAATCTGCCTTAGTTCCTCACTTACAAAATGAGGAGGTTGGTTTTAATGACCTTGTTAAGTATTAAGAGGCCCCTTCCAGCTCTCCGTCTAAGAGTCTACGATTGTATGTTCTGGAGTTCTTTGGAGAGACCTTCCTTAATGTGGAAGGACTCTTTTCATACTAGTGCCTTCCCTATGATGATTACCTCCAGTTTGCTGTCTGTAAGGTAGCAGGTAGACCGTAGTGCTGTTTCTAAGAGTTTGTATGTACATAGTCATCTGCATGTTGCCTCCCCCATTAGACTATGAGCTCCTCCAGGGCAGGGGCTGCCTTTTATCTTTCTTTGTGTGCCCAGCACTACCTGGCATAGTAGGTGATTGACAGATGTTTATTGCCTGATAGCCCTTCCTACCATTCAAATCCCTTGTTGCTGTGGTCATTTTGAAAGACGCATATAGCTTCAGGTTAGGAGAGGAGATGCAAGTAACAAGCCTCTTTCTTTTTCTGAAAGATAATTGTCCTTTAGACCTGAAAGAAATCTGAAGTTGAGCAAGAAGAGAGAAGGGTAACTGGTCAGGAGAGTTGTTTCTGAGATCTGTGTTCTCAAGTTCTCTTCTGTTTGCCGTTGACACTAATAAAAGAAGGCCGATGCCTGAAATTCAAGGCATCGGGCCTATCGAATCAGGTGACAGGGACTTTTTTTATCCATAGATCTGGATAAGTTGGACAATGAGAAGAGAGAATTGATCCAGACTGACATTGCTGCCCTTCATCACTTCTATTCCAAGCACATAGAATACCCAGACAATGCTAGCCTGATTACACTTTTTGCCCAGGTAAGATGGTTTAAATGGTCTCATTCTTGCCTTTTTTTCCCTCTTACTTCGTCCCCCACTCCACCACTACCGTGCACAGTGTTTTTGCAAATGAGAATGTATAGACAAGACCATCTAATCCATTCCTTCAGTTTTACATAGAAGGAAACTGAGGTCTAGAGAGGAAAAAGTTGCTTGCCCTGAATTAGTCAGCTGGTGAATAGATAAGATGTTTGCTGAACTAAACTTCTGCTCCTCTATGAAGGCCCTTTGCTAGATGCTGGGATACACAGTTAAAAAATTATAAACTTCCTTCCCTCAAGTAACATATATTCTACTAGACAGAAAATTGTAAGCACATAGATAAAGTGTGACAGGGACAGAGGAAAGATCCACACAAAATATTCTGGAAATTTTGAGGATGAGAATACTCTTATCTAAAAGGATCAGGAGAAGGCTTCTTGGAAGAGAAGGGGCACCTGGACAAAACCTCAAAGGAAGAAATGAATTTTAATGGGTGAAAATTAGTGCATTCCAGCATGGTAAGTGGTCTGTGAGACTGTGAGAAGATGAAGATGACGTGCCAGGTTTGGGGAACAGCTAATGATCCAATTTGGCTGAAATGCAACGTGTACGAAAGGGAAGAAAGTGAAATGAGGTTGGAAAAGTGGATTGAGGAGGTCCTTGTCTTGTCAGGCTAAGCCCAAGCCTAGGGGCAGCCAGGAGTCATTGAAGGTTTTTTGAGCATGAGGGTGACTTGGTCAGAATCATTAGGAAGATTATTTTGGCAGCAGGGAGAGAGTGGATGCAAAGAGGCTAATTAAGAAGCTGTTACATTTCCCAGAAGATAAATGGTCAAAGGAGGTAAGCAGTTCCCAAAAGAAGAACTGCAGACTGTTAATAACCACATGAAAGAATATTCCAAATAACTAATAATAAGAAATATGGAAATGAAAACAACCCTGAGGTTTTTACCTCACACCCAGCAAATTGGCAAAGATGACAGAAGGTTGTAATAGTGTTGGAGGGGTTATGGAAAGAGAGGAACATTAATGCATTGTTGATACAGCTGTGAATTGGTATAACCATTCTGGAAAGTAATTTGGAATTATGCAAATAAAGTGATTAAAATCACCATACCCTTCAACCCAGAGAATCCATTGCTAGGCATATACCCTAAGGAGGTAATTGATAAGAAGAAAGAGCCATGTACACCAAAATATTTATAGTAACATTTTCTATGATAACCAAAAATTGGAAACAAAGTAAATACTCATCACTTGGGGGGACATAACTGAACAAATTGAAGTACATGAATATAATAGAATATTATAGTTCTATAAGAGATGATGGATGTGAAATACAGAGGGGTATGGAAAGACAGTAATAGCATTTAAATAGGACTTAAAGTTTTGCAAAACACTTTATAAATATTGCCTCATTTGTTCCTCACAGTAGCCCTCAAAGGTAGGTGCTGTTATTTTCCCCATTTTACAAGTGAGGAAGCTGAGGCACAGAGAGGTTAAATGACTTGCCCGGGGTTACACAGGTAGTAAGTGTCCAAGGCCACGTCTGAACTTGTGTCTTCCTGACTACAGGTCTATCGGTGTATACACTGTGCCCCCAGTTGACTCTTGCATGAATAGATGCAAAGCCAAGAAAATAATTTGCAGTGACTATAGCAATGTGGATAGGGAGAGCTACTGCCTCAAAACAATTGAAAGTGAACTTTGCAAAGTTTCAAAAAAACCAAAACCCAGTCCAAGCTGGACTCTAAAAAGGAGAGCTGAGAAGACAGTTCCCACACCCCTATTCCTTTGAAGAGGTCAGAGGTCCCTAGGTGTGAAATATTGCATATATTTTCAGAACTTTTAGTTGCCTTGATTAGTTTTGCTGATTTTTTCCTTTAAAAATATCTTTTATTTGACTCTGGGAGGGAGAAGGGGAGAAATGCTAGGGGAAATTTAGACAATGTAAGGAACAAAAGAGATCAATAAAATTTATTTTTAAAATATCAAAAGATAAATAAATAAAAGGGGCTATTAATCCAGGCAAATGAAGTGGAGAGAAAGTGATGGATTTGAGAGTTGTAGAGTAGAGCCAATGGGAGTTGGCAGGTGCTTGGATGTGGACAGTGAGACCCCAAGACTCTGAGCCTAATGTCTCAGGGTGATGATGCACCCAACACAAGGATGTTGCAGGTGGGGGGAGGGGGTGGGTCAGAGTAGCGAATGGGTTCAATTTTAGACAGGACTTGGGGTTGAATCTTGCCTTTGCCACTTTTTACCCTGTGTGACCTTGGGTGAGTCAGTTAATTTCTTTGGAGCTTGTTTCCTCATCTGTAAAGTTGGAGTAGAGGACCTGTAAGGTCCTTTCCACATCTAAATCTCCAATTGTATGGATGTGTGTTGAATTTTAGGACCTAAGACCGTAGAATCCTGGATTTGGAGCTAAGAAGGAACCTCAAAGGTCTTCTAACCCCTTTGTTTTATAGATTAGGAAGCTGAGGTTCTGGTAGGACACCTCGGTTTAGTCCAGTAGGTTATAAGTAGCGGATGTGAGACAAACTTGAGGAAGAGATGAGGGCAGCAAATGGCAGTTGAGGACCCACATCTCCGGTCTCTTGTTTGAACAAACAAGCTGCATGATTCTTTTAGGAGAGTTTGAAAAACCCAGGCCCACCTCAAACAGGGGAGGCAGGTGGAGTGGAATTTTATGGCTATTTTTAAAAGAAAAAAGAAAACCATTTCTATGATACAAAATTTGTATTGTGTACTGATTAAAAAAAGGGCTTAGTATTGTCTTCCTGCCTGTGATTTAAAGGAAAGAAAAAGAGGAGGGAACCCTCAAAAATCTTAAAAGAAAAATCCTTTTAAAAAAGAAACAAGGTAAATGCCATCTGTCTCTGCTGCTTCTGAGTGAGCCGTTTTTGTTCTATCTCAACTTCTCCATGCTTTTCTTTCCGTAAGTGTGTGAAGAGGGTGTTGGTAAGTGAACTTGCTGCTGCTGGTGGAACATGTCCACACCACCCCCTTGGGATTGAG
Organism: Potorous gilbertii; assembly: GCA_028658325.1. Classification (NCBI taxonomy): domain Eukaryota; kingdom Metazoa; phylum Chordata; class Mammalia; order Diprotodontia; family Potoroidae; genus Potorous; species Potorous gilbertii. The sequence continues at coordinate 590,712,405 of CM053770.1, read as the reverse complement.
GTGTGTTTTAATCACCACAAATGTACACATCGTTGGGAAATATATTTTGGGTACACAACCTACATCTAGTCTAAATGCTAATTATGAGAATAACTTTAGAAAAAGCATGTGGCCCTGGGGGAAAAAGAATTATGGTCGATGCTTTTTATTTGATAACATGAAATTTAACTTTTCCTTCTGCTTGGGTATTTCAATGGAGGAGGAGAACTTGTCAAGCAAATTGCTGTAGAATTGGAGCCTGAAAATCCATCGAGACTTCAGATTCTTTCTATCATGAAAAATTCTGGCCTTCTGTATCCCCTATCCTGGGGAAAGGAAGAAGTGCAGAGGTGGAGTTATAGAATGATAGGTTCATAGAACGTTAAAGCTGGGAAAGATTTCCTAATTCATCTAAGTCTGACTCCTTCCTTGTACAAGGGAAGAACAAGAAGTTAGATGAGTGGCCTAAGGTCAAATAGCAATTTCATTGTTGACTCATTTAGTCATCTGAAGGACATTATGGTATATTATTAGTAAGAGTGCCAGATTTGGAATCAGAGCCCCTCGATTCAGACCGTAGATATATAACATGAAGCAAGTAATCTAATCTGTCCTTGTCTAAAAAGTGATGGCTTTAAACCAGAAGGCCTCTGAGGTTCTTCCCAGCCTCCAAGCAATGCTTTTATGAGGTACTCCTATTTTCTTATTCTTTTTGTTTTTGAAGTAGTGGAGATTCAGTGACTTGCCCAGGGTCACCCAGCTGATGAATGAGGTCAGATTTGAGCTAAGATCAGTACTTTATGTGCTGCGCCACTCAGCTGCCCTAATGTAGAAGCATTATTGAATGTCAACCATAGGCAAGGCACAGGCTGTGGGATGGAAAGTGAACTGGTAGAGTGATAATAGCTAACGTTTATGTAGTGTCGCCCATGTGCCAGGCACTGTGCTAGGCATTCTACAGTTATCATCTCACTTGATCCTTACGACAACATGGGCAGGTATATGCTATCGTTATCTTCGTTGACAGATGAGGAAACTGAGGCTAACAGATTAGGGTCACATGGCTAGGAAGTGACTGGGATTGAATTTGAACTCATGTCTTCCTGACTCCAGGCTCATGCTCTATCCACCGTGCTACTCAGCTGCTTTAAGAGTAGGCTTTTAATAAATGCTTATTAAATAAACAAATGAGTTCCTAAGGACACAAGCATCCAGGCCTCATGGCTTAACCATGTAGCACTTTTTTTTTCATTACAGTGTAGCATCAATCTATTTTTTCCCTGTCACCCAAGGAATTGAGTTGTACCCAGGTAAAACCTAATAATTAATTGTGCCCAGATTAAGTGAAGATAATTATTTTGACAGTTGTGGTATCCGTAGACAGCCATGGCTCATTTTTATTTATAGTTATATAAAAAAATGAACTATGCTTATAGGAGATGATTGAATAACCAATCTGCAAGCATTTATTAAACACCTGTTCTGCTTGAGGCTCTGTGTACATCCATACAAAAATGAGACTCTGTTCTTAGCGAACTTATATTCTACTTGAGCACACAGTATATTCACAGATAAGTACAGGATGTACAGTATACAAAACAAAGAGGAGGTGATTGGGGGGTTAGAGAGGAAGGAGGAGCAATGGCAGCTTAAGAAATGAGGAGAGGATGCTTAAGGGTGATGGCACCAGCACTGAGCCAGGAATCGTCAGAGAGTACCTAGAAGTACGGGCAGGAGGAATAGCATTCAGAACTGGGGGGTTACCTGTGCAAAGTCCCAAATGAGGGAGGGAGCATTAGGTATGAGAAACAGTGAACAGCCCGTTTGGCTGGAGCATAGGAGGGGGAGTAGTGTCTGATCAACCTGTAAAGATATGCTGGAGTCAGAGTGGGAAGGGCTTTAAGTGCTGGAGTGAACAAATGAACCTCTTCAAGGTTAACTTCTTTGGAAGTTAACTGTGGCGGTGCAAAGCCATGGGCATCATGAACTGTAGTCTGGGATTTCAGAAGCAAGTCATCCTGTGGTGAATATCATGATTCATTTTTATTTTTTCAATTCCATCCTGGAAATGGCACGGTCAGGTAGACCACAGTCACTGGGGGAGTAGGGCGTAGTCAAAATAGTCAGAAACAAAGGTCTTCATCTCTTAGTAGCCCACATCTCCATATGCTGAGCTGTCAGGTCAAGAAGTCCTTTCAAAATACCGGTCTCTATAAGACTAAAATATTTCCAAGTCTTAACTAGTGGCCTGTTGTTCTTAAACAATTTTTTTTAATGTATCAAAGGATAATAAAAAATAGAGACAGAGGTAGAAAAATGCTTCTCCTCGTCTCTCTCCCCCTTATTGGTGAAAGAATTCTAGGCACATCCTATTGACAAGGGTCAGCAGAAAACATCATATTTAAAGAAAGGATGTGCATTCATGTTATGGAAGAAACATTGGACAGAACTGGAAAGATGCTCATTAGATCGTCTAGTAACAGAAAGGAGTCAAAAAGAAAGACAGTGACTTGTACCCCAAGGAACTCTTGCCTCTTATTTTGTTCATTTCTTTCTTTCTTTCTTTTTCTTTTTGTAGGTTAATTGCAATGGCTTCACAATTGAAGATGAAGAACTTTCACATTTGGGATCAGCAATATTTCCAGAGTAGGCTGGGTTTTCCTTCCTTTCTTTCCTTTTCTCTAGCTTAACATGAATTTGAATTTTTTGATTTTTAAGTAATCTGCCTAGTGTCTGCATGTAGCAGACATAAAACTCCAAGTAAATTAAGGCACCTTTTAAATTCTGCTGGGTTTCAAAATATTTCCCCTGCACTTAAGGATTTGAAGGTGGTACTTATCAGAGCAGTTGCTTGTTAAGTCCTGCTGGGTAGAGAAGTATTATTAAAGAACTCTTTATAGTGCTCATAGGAGGAATAGTCCCATACCCTACTGAGAAATTTGCTTTCTACATAATCTTTGGTTCAAGTAATCTCCAGTTTTAATGATTAATTGCCAACCAAGATATTTCTGTAGCTTTGCTTAGAAGAATTATTGGCTCTTGCCTCATCTCAACTTTTGATCATTGTGAATATGGGAAAAACACAGCATGAGATACAGAAAAACCTCACCAATTCAGACTGAATTGGGGGGGAGGCCCAGCTGAGGTAATGAATTAGAGAAACGTATTAAGTATCATTTCCTGCAACCTGCTACTCCCCACTTTTGAAGGGATAGTGTTTCAGATGAGGTTAGCAAAATATTTCTGAGTAGAAAAAGAAAGGGGGAAACGATTTAATGAAGTACCTACTATGTGCCAGCAACTATACTAGCACTTTACTAATATTAGCCTTAAAGAACCTGCTATAATATACATATAACTCCATAGCTAGTATTTATAGAGTATGTTAAGGTTTATATCTGTTATCTCATTTGATCACTTGATATTACTGACAATGATTTGTTCCTAGAAGGCTTTTTGTTTGATGAAAATGGATGTTTTAAAAATATTTAAACAGTTCATTTTCATAAATAGTTGATATGTTCTTGCCAGTATTTGTGTTTGGATAAATACAAATGACCCTTTATTGACTCCTTTTTCAGGGATAGTGCAAAGGAACAGTCAACATAGCCCATATCCAGATGATCTCAAAACATAAGTTAGTGTCATATGTATTTAATAAGATTTACCTACAAAAGAAATGAGGTGCTCCATATTCGAATGAACACATGTAGGCATGTATCCCTATCTTTGGTCATGGTGTAGGTAGGCTCTCATCTCCTGTGTCTATTTCTTGTTTTTTTGTGACTTTGCCAATTTACTGCTTAACCCATTCATGAGAGCATGACAAGAAGTCAGTTTTGCATTGAGTGAACAGCAGTGACTGTGCTTCCTCTAGAATAGTTAGAAGGTTTATTCATTAATAATAGCACTGGAGAATCACATGGAGTCCTTAGCCACAGTTTGAATTCTGATAGCCACACAGAAGTGACTTCATGACATTTTTCCCTAGGGAGAGGGAAGACATTGGAGAGTTTCCCTGTAGAGGTCTCATTGAAAACAAATCTAGCTCTGAATTTTGAAGCTAGTGTCATAGGGACCAAAGCAGACATTTATCAATTAGCATTCATTTCTTAAATACCTACTTATTGTGTCTAGTTACTGGCAACTCAGAGACAAAACTGAAAAAGGCCTTGCCCTCAGTCATCTTAGGTTGGGGGTTGAGATGGGTGGAGGACACACATGCAAATATAAAGAAATACAGTATCTGTGTGTACACACACACACATCCATATTATGTATGTGTGTGTGTGTGTGTGTATGTATAATCAAGTATTTATTTTGTATATACTTATAAATAGTTTTCCAACATTAAATGTAAGCACCTGGTGACAACAGTTGATTTGTTTCTGTCTTTGTATCCCTAGCCCTTAGCACAGTATTATCAGAATATTATAGAAGTTTAATAAATGCATGGTGATTGATTGGTTAATCAAAAGCAAATCTAAAGTTAATTTGGGAGGGAGGGGGAACCAACAGCTGGAAGGATCATGAAAAGGCTCATCTAAGTACCTAATGTTATCTCATGAAAGGTAACATTTAATCTGAGCTTTGAAGTGAGCAAGGCAGAGGTGAGTAAGAAATCCATTGCAAGCCTGCACAAAGAAATGAGATGAGAGGTTAAATGTTAATGTACAAGGAACAGTGGGTGGGCCAACTGGACTAGAAATGCAAGTTAGGTGGATTACTTAGTAGAGTCCTATAATCATAGACTGAGAGCTGGCAGGGACCTTAGAAGCCAATGAATCCCAGCTGCTTCATGTTACTGAGAGGACACAGGCACAGAAGGATCAAATTACTTGCCCAGGGTCTCACAGCTAGTATCTGAGGTAGGATTTGAACCCAGGTTTTTCTGGCTTCAAGTCCAGTGCACTGAATTCAGTGTCACACTGCCTCTCAGGTTAGGTGTGAGAACCCTAGAAAGGAAGCTGGAACTGAACTGCAAAGGACCTCCTATGTTAAGTGGAGCATTTGATCTGAGAGACAATAGGGAATCATTAGGGCAATTTTGAGCAGGGGAGTTTTTTCAGTACTTTTTAATAGCCACTAAAAATAATTTTGGCAACATAAAACAGCTTCAGGTTCTTTTTATTACTTTTAAAGTTTAATATTTTGTTTTTATTTCTAATTTAAAAAGGTTTCTGTTTCTGAAGTTATGGATGCCTGATAGATATATACATATATAAATATATATGGGTTTTTTTCTGATGCACTAGGTATGAGGCACTGTAGTAAGGTAGATGGTATAGATAGATAGTTGGCATCAGAGTACGAAACCCCGTCTCTGACAGGCTGTGTGACCCTGGGCAAAAATCAGTTAACTTCTTGGGGCTCCTGTAAGATGTCTAAGTACCATTCAACATTATTAGGGGAGGTATCTCAAAGGAGCTTCCTAAGTTAATAAAATTATATTTCCAGCTCCCCCTGAAAAAAAGCCTGAAAAACTAGGTATCTTATTTCCTGGAAGAGAGCTACAATAGTGTATTTTAACATTATTAATGTAATGAAAACTCTGTTAAGCCTGAGAGTTCATTTTATTTAAGAGTCTGATTTTCTTTAATGTATGCTAAGTCAAGCCACTGGTCTCTGTGAGTGGAGGGCACTGAACCCCTCCTCATGATGTTCCAGTGAAGCTGAGCTCAGCAGGGTGCCACATAGCCAGCTTCTCCCTTTTTCTGAGTCTCTGGTAGCGGTGAGCTTAGGAAGGCAAGAAGAAAGTAATTGGTCCCTCCTCTGTGCCCAAGAGTGGATATTGCTGGTTCTGCCCTAGACCTCAAGGAGCAAACTGACCTACCGAGTCAGTGCTGTCATTCTGTATTCTTGGTGCAAATGGAAGAAAGCTTTTTTTTTTCTTTTAGTAATCAAAGGGTAAGGAATTTGTAATATCAGGGACTGTAACAATAACGTTTATAGATGTGAGAGTTTGTCTGAGGATGAGCCCCAGTTTTCAGACAGTTTTAATTGGGGGGAAAACGTCCTCTGGGTTGAAATTCCTGTCGGCCTTGGGATTTCAAAGGTAGCATTTTCAGAGATCAAGCATTTTTTCCCTGTAGTTTAGAAATTTTTGTTCTTAGAACTTTGACCTTGATACAATCAGAAGAAGCTCAAAGCCCCTCACACACATGAACCTGTCTGTCCTTCCCACCAGTCCTGAGAAGTAGAATGAGAACAGCAGGGGCAGCCCTGTCCCAATTTTCCAGATGAGGAAATGGAGGTGTAGAAAGGCTCAAATGAATTTGCTCAGTCAAGATCAGCCAAGAAGTCCTAAGTGGAGCGACATAGGAAACTAGGCATGGCCGAGGGGGAGAATCTTTCAGTCTGAAGACAGCTGGCTTTGGGATTGGTCCATTAATGTGAAAAAGTGGTTTGGAAAATTATCAGTAAGTGCCCTTTGCTTGTTTGTTACAGTTTACTGTGGAGTACCTGCTTAGATGGAGGATGATCTTTAAGTCATTCATCTTAGTGGGGAGGAAATGTACATTTGGCGGAGGACCCACATTTAAAATTAATTTTACGAGGTATCAGTAGTAAACACCCATGGAAACAACCAAACTTGCTTAGGAACAGTTTTATTTAAAATAATTTCAGGATATAAAGGATCATAAAACGTTTTCAGTCCCTCTTTCAAAGCCTCCAGTTGGGGTTTTTGATTCATTTATACTCATTCACCTCTCATGTTCCTGAATTAGTATCAACCCCATTTGTCTGGCTTGGCTGTTTTCCCTTTATTTTCATATTTACCGTGAAGCACTTCTCCTTTCAGTGCCATTAAAGGTTATAATCCTGGATAGGATTATACTCCCTTTAGAGTGAGTGAAATTGTTAATTATTAGCTTAAAAGATTAGTATTGTGAAGTGACAGTCAATTCTTTAAAAGTTTCTGTCCAGCTGAGTGGTGCTTAACTTCCTGCCAATCACCTTGAGTTAAATGGTTTGTTTTTCCTCCCTTGACAATAGCGTTGCACTGATGAACCACAGTTGTTGTCCTAATGTGATTGTCACCTATAAGGGGACCCTGGCTGAAGTGAGAGCTGTGCAGGAAATCAACCCTGGAGATGAGGTAAGTGTGAGCATGGACCAGTGTGGACTGCAGTGTGAATGTTAGCCAGCCTTCCTTGTTGGTTAGCAGTCAGTGTGGGGGCAGCAGGAAGAGTGCAGTGAGTAGAACTGGACATAATGGCCATGAATTTCACCCACTAAAGGTTACAGTCATTTCTCAGTTTCTTCATGGAACTATTTATCTGGTTTGTGGATTATCCAGGCTGATAGCTTGGTACTGTCTCCTATTTCTTATTGGCAGTTTGGTAGGTGGCCTTTGAATTAGGGCCTACCCTTCCTAGTACATGAATTAGTCGCATTAATATTGATGCCAGTTCTTTTCCATGTCCCTCTGCACTTAAGGGTTGTGTTGGTGGTTCTTTGTGCCTTATTTTGGTATCCTACTTCAGTGGATCCATATTCAGTACAGGTCCCCAAACACTCATGCCTTTTCATCCTGTGTGATACTTTCCCATGGTTTTTTGTAATTCTTATATTAGAGCTTGTTTCTATGCCTTCCCCATAGGTTTCTTGACATTAGGTGGGCAGTACTCAGACCATTCGTTTTTTATTCCTTATTTTCCATATATACACCTGCCTCCTTTTCAAATCACATGTATCCTGGTGGCAATTCCTTATTTAATTTTTATGTGGAAATGATCATTAGTAATGTGCTGTAGCTCACACCCTCCACTAACTTGCCCTTGGCAGTTGACAGAAATTATTTTGATGCTTCAAAGATTGTGGTTGCTTTTTCTTTTTAGGCATCTGATTAAGATGGACAGTTAAATATGAGCAATTTAGATAGATAAAAGATTGGCTTCACTCAAAGGATTGCATGGGTCAGTTAGTCAGTTAGCAAGCATTGATTGAGCACTTACTGTGTGCCAGATACTGTGTGCTAGATATCCGGGCAAAAATGAAACACTTGCTGCCCTGAAGGGCCTTCCATTCTCTTGGGTTGTCCTGATTTAGAGGTGCAGCTTGTTTGGTGAGTGGATGCCTCACGTCATTCTCTTTCTGTACTTATACCTTCTTATACACCCATATCCCTGTACATCATCATCTGTATCTTTTCTACTGTCATCGTGCAGTATTGATTGGGTGCTGGCAAAGTTACATGGACAGTCCCGTACTTCATCTATTAGATTTTGCTCACCTACAAAGGGGCTGCATTGTGAAGTAGTTTAAATTCACTGGTAGGATCTGGGTTAAGAATAAATTACAGTTACATTGGAATTACTAGAGGAAACATCCGTTGTTAAAATTCTGTAGTACAAATCAAATATCCATTTTATAAAATTTCTAATGTAAATTCAATCTGAGTAATTTAGATGCAGTTCTCAGGGCCTTGAAATCAAGATTTCTCTAAAAAACCAAGTTATTATGCAGGGCTTTGCATCTTCTTCCTATATGAGAATGTGCCCTATTCTTGGCAGAACTATCTAGGTTCCTGAATATCTGTTGCATAAAATCTACCCTGGTGCCTCTTTGTTTAAAAAAAAAATCCCAATTAGTCAGAATAATTAAGTCATTTAAGACAGAAATGCTCATTTGGGGACAGACTGAAAAGATGAGCAGTTCATTGCGGTGACCAGCTGAGATGAGCAGGTACAGTCTGCTGGACTTTGTCGCCATCTTCTGGTCGAGGGTGAGTATTGCATAGACTTGTCCATTAACCCTTGCAACAAGAAAAGATGGTTTGGGGGGACTTGTTCTGTCCTTCTTCCTGCTTTCTTTTCCCTTACTCCTCAAGTTTTTGAAAAATCATGTGATCCCACTACGTAAAGTAGAAAGGCATTTATCCCCTGCTTCCAGTCTTGCAGAGGAAGGGGTCATAAGTAGCGGGTATTTTACTTTTGTACGTCCTCGAGTTTGGGCACTAGAATAAGGACCAGGGCAGCCCCCTCCAGGTTTTTTTCCTGTATCTGTGTGTTGTAACCCAAGATTCTTGGCACCTGGAAGGCTATTTGAGATCCATCTGTTCAGTCAGACGTTTGCTTGATTATGTGGGATGATCGGCAAATGCTGGTCCCCATGAATAGATAATGGATGGTTAAATGTTGGTCTCTTCCATATGCTCAGGAACATGCTAGAAAACTCAAGAGCAGACCTGATGGGTACCAAAGGGAAGAGTTTCCCAAGTTCCTGGGCACAGCTGGCAAAGTCAAAAGCAGCCAGCTGTGTAGGATGATAGTTCTGCCTCTCCCCTACCTCCTGTTCTTGGTGCTGCCCTAAGGCTGGGACACAGAACTGTCAGCAGCAAATGGTGCACCTTTGAGGTTTTTCCGCTGCAGTTTGACTTAGGAGGGAAGGGGAAATGAAGTGGCTACAATGAAAGAATCCAAGAAATCCATTTTGATGTAACAAAAGTGCCAAAAGCTAGAAAGTGTGGGTAACTAGTACCAAAGATAGTGCATTGCCAAACCAGTCCTTTCTTCTCTATGGGCATATGGATGGGCCCCTGTGGGGGAAATCCATGGGAGAGAGGGGCAAGGACCCTTTGGGGAACCTTTTCAAGAAGAGCACCAGGAACTCCCCACACTTGGGACAATCTAGCCCGATAGCAGGGGAGATTTCTCAACACAAGGAGAAACCAGTAGAAGGGAATGGTGAACAGACTTGTGTATTCCGTGGGCTACCCACTGTACTCTACCTCAACTCAGTTCACTCTGGAAGTTGTTGACTTAGGACCTGTTTATGAAAAAATCTCTAGATCACTATTAATATCTTAAGGGATTGGATCATAAATTTAGAGTGAGAAGGGACTTGGGATGTAATTAAATTCAACCTCCTCATTTTACAGTTGAAAGAACTGAGGCCCATCAAAGCAAAGGTACCTGAAGTTGGTATCTGTGGGAGAATTTGAACCCAAACTCCAGAGCTCTACCCACTATACCACACTGACTCCTGTGACAAGACTTGTACACTGTGTCCCCTCTGAACACTGTTATCATTGGGGTTTTTGTTTGTTTTCTTTTGTTTTTGCTACTTAGGTTTTTACTAGCTATATTGACCTGCTGTATCCTACAGAGGATCGGAACGACCGATTAAAAGACTCCTATTTCTTTACATGCGAATGCAGAGAATGTACTACCAAAGCCAAGGTAAGGCCTCGGTAGCACAGACAGCCTGCTCACTCTGACATCCCTGAACTTCCCAAGGTGCATTTCCCAAAGCAGCATCCTCCCCCTCCTTCCAAACTGACATCTGACTCCCCAGATCCCAGTAATGTTCATAAGCTGCTCCTTTCCATCCCTTTTCAGGAAAAAGCTTTTAGAGGCAGGTGTTGTCACAATGCATAGCGTGCTGGACTGGAGTCAGGCAGACCTGAGGTCAAGTCTAGCCTCAGACACTTACTGGTTGTGCCACCCCGGGCCAGACACCTGTCTGCAACAGTTTCCTCATCTGTAAAATGGGGATTAAATGAATGCCTCCCAGGGTGGTGGTGAGAATCTAGTAGAGAATATATAGTGTTTAGCACAATGCCTGGCACATTGTAGGTGCTGTCAAAATGCTTATTCCCTCTCACTTTTCAGATGATGATGTCTGTTACCATAGCAACAGTATGAAGGGGAAAGCACATCCTCCTAGGAGGTGCATGTCCTACTCCTAGGAGGTGCAGCTTCTGTTCTCTTCCTTCTGCCTCCAGATAACTTTGGGATCTTGGACACATCCCTGAAAACATTCCTAGGTCTGTGTATGAACTCTGAAGTTCCCCTTAAGTGCTAGGGCACCAAGTCCCATCCTAGTATACATATGCCCCACCAAAGTATGAGAAGTTTGTCAAGGGGATAATTTTTCTTTATGAAAAACTAATTAACCCCTTTATTTTTTTTCTTGCATATATGCTTGATGGACTCTAAAATGTCCAGAGGGGCCAGTGAGCTGATCCAGAGTGGCCTTTCTGCCGTGTCTGATGTTTCAGCCGATCTGAGGGCTTGGCAAGGCCTTCACGGGCATCAAGTTGAGCCTCCTCATTTTACAGATGGCACCAACTTTGCCAAGACATTCCTAAGAATCTCAGTTGCTACTCTGCTTTCCTCCTACTCAGGTCTATTTCTGGCAGCTCAGTACTAGGTGTATTGGGAAGTTTCTATGGGGTTTGGGCATGGGAAGGGATTACCAAATTGCTCTCTCTTAAACTAGAATGTACCTTTGTGAGTGGGAGGGGAAAAATGGAAGAAGGGGAGGGAAACAAAACCACATACGAGGAATTCCAGCAACTTCGCAAACCAGTTTAGAGAAGTTTTTAGGCCATGAGACTAGAAAGATTGAATTTACCGTAGCACCACCCACATCCAGCCTGATGTTGACTAATACTAGCCCTGCCCTGTTTTCTTCCCTGTATGGCCAAGGATGGGTTCTAAGCACCCTGCCCTAGGCAAAGGTTCCCATGAAATCCAATTTTTTAAACAGATATTGTAAAAAGTATTAAGTTCTTTCAGGTCTGTTGCCTCATTTCTGTTCACACTAGCTTGATTCAGAATCATTGAAACAGAGTATTCAAGCTAGAAAGTACCTTCTAAAATTGATTTTTATAAATTATAAAATTTAGAAATTTTATAAACGTTTTATTGATGCCTTTTTTTCTTTTGCATTGCTCAGTACTGCCCAGGTCCCTGCCCTGCTCCTTGCAATAATTTCCTCTCCCCTAACAAAGAAAATACAATTAATCAGAATCCCACATCGGCTGCATCTGCAGGTGTTTACCTGCTTCGCCTCTTTGCCGTCCTGCACTTACACTCGTCCTGCTGTATCCGAGTTCTGATGTCTTCAGGATTGTTCTTACGTTGTGGCCATTGAGCACATTGTTCTTCTGGTTCTTCTTACTGTATTGTGCCTCAGTTCACACGAATATTCCCGAGTTTCTGTCATTTTTTCAAGTTAGTAATTTCTTATGGTGCAGTAACATTCCTTCGCATTCATATAACACAATTTATTCATCCATTCTTCCAAGTAGCAGGAATCCATTTTATTAAAAACAAAACAAAACACCACCCCTTAGAAGATCAACCCCCATGTTACAGATAAGAATATTGAGGTTCAGAGAAATAAAAGGATTTTAGCTGATATAACGTGCAGCAGAGCTAAAATTCAAATCCAGGCCTTCCACTTTCTCATTCATTTTCCTTTCCACTGTCCCCTACTCCCTTTTTCCATAGTGTTCATGGTCATCTAATAACTTGCAAATCCATAAAAAAGATGTGTGAATTCTTCATGTCTCTACCAATATAATTCCCTTTATAGCATTCACAAATGTTTCTTTCAGGATAAAGCCAAGGTGGAAATCCGAAAACTGAGTGAGCCCCCAAAATCGGAAAGCATCCGAGACATGGTGAAATACGCACGCAATGTCATCGAGGAATTTAGAAGGGCCAAACATTATAAATATATCCTTTTCTCACTCTCCCTACAAGAGATGAGGGAAAGGTGGGGGGAATGGGGTCTGAATCTTGAACAAAGAGAGCCTCTATAGTTGGTAAATTTTATAAAAAGCAATTTTTGCCATTTCTTATTTGACTAGTTTGGAGAGAACTCAGCTTCCAGGTAGGATCATTTGCTTCTTTGCAAAGGGTTTGAAGAAATTTTTTGCAAGTTCACCTTTGTTTCTTGAAGGCACCTTTATAGAGCCCTATAGTATCAAGTGTTCACAGTAGCTACTCAGTAATTGTGCAGCCAGTCTTGAGTTATCTGTATGAATTAATTAACTACATAATGAAAAAGCACACATTGTACACTTACTGTGTGCAAAGCAATGTGTAGATAAAGGAGATGAGCAGTAGGAAAAGTAAGGACTGGGTACCTCAGGACTTGTGTGGTTGAATGTATGTCTGTCCACATGTGTCCTTGGCTGCTTCTTAGAAGCAGATCTAAGTGCTCAAAGGCTTGAGGTGGGAAAGGAAATAAGAGGGAAGGTGTTATCCATGGTTTTTGCATTATCTGCACCCTTGTTTCCTTAAGTTGTTGCATTTAAGTGAGCCAGCTTTTCCTATTACTGATGCTCAGAACTTGAAAACCTGCCCAAGAGTCTCTAAAATTTCTCCATTTACCAAAACCCTGCCCAGGATGTTTTTTCAACTACATGTCTTGAATAATAATGCAATTTCATATAATAACAATCTCGCCTAGGGGTTACTTACTTGATAAGGAGTTTAATTTACCTTATGTATCTTCAAAGGGCAGAGCTAAGATCTGGGGGTAGAAACATAAGGAAGGCAAATTTGGGTTCAATATAAGGCAAAATTTCCTGGCAATTAGATTTATTTCAAAATGGAAGGGGCTACCTTTTGAGGCTGGGTCACTGTTACTGGGATTATTTAAAGGGAAACTCAATGATCTACCTGGTAGAGGTATTTTAAAGTGATTCCTTCCTTGAGTTGGTGGTTAGATTATATGGTACACTGAAAATAGCCCTGAAATTTTTTTAATTTTTTTAAATGCACAAAAGAGAACAGAAAAAAGGCTAAAAGGAAACACAGACCAGGACAGCTTTGAAAGTAAATGTGTTATATACTTAAAAGGAGAAACAAGCTGTATCTAATAGTTATTCAGCTTCATATATAATCTTTATTTTTCTGTTCTGCTTTGTTAGTGGAAATGTTCATTGTATTTATATTTCAGTTTAGAAGAAGGATTTTTTTTTATTTTGAAAAGAAGAAAAAAATTTCCCGAACTTGGAGTCCCAGGATCTGATTTCCAATTTTGACTTTGCCCCTTCCTACCTTTGGACTTCGGGGAAGTCACCTAGCCCAGCTGTTCCTTTCCTTATCTCTAAATGAGGTGATGGGCTAAAATGACTTCTAATCCCTTCTAGTTGTATACCTAGGAGCTTAGCAACTTCTAATTTCCCTTTAAGCTCTAAGACATGATTCAAATTATCCTTTAATTTAAAAAATCAGTTTCCCTATGACAAAAATTCTTTAGTTTCTATTGTAATTTGGTGCCTTCAGTTTTTCTGGGTTTTAAAGAAATATGGGTATTAAAGAAAATTAGTAATTTAATTAGAATTCTTTTGTGTTCAAGAAATGTTTAGTTGTTGATTAATGTCTTTCTGGGATGGTTTGACTATGGAATGTGGGTGCTGTAAGGAGGTAAGGCATGTGCTCCTCAAACATTTTACCAAGCCTTATGATCCTAGGTAGCCATAACTTTGGGTAGCCAGCCACATAGCTCATTTTTCTTGACCACATTGCAACCCCTAGCGAGCTGCTGGAGATTTGTGAGCTCAGCCAGGAAAAAATGGGCTCCTTGTTCGAAGATAGCAATGTGTACATGTTACACATGATGTACCAGGCCATGGGTGTCTGCCTCTACATGCAGGACTGGGAAGGTGCCTTGCGCTATGGACAGAAAATCATCAAGCCCTACAGGTGACTCAGGGTGGTTATTTGGGTCACAAAGGGCTGAAATGGGATTGTCAGTTTAGAATTGTTGCCATAATCACAATCCAAGCTGATTGAATGTTCTTCCTGGAATGTGCCTTGCAGGGCAGCCTTGGGTTCTCTGCACGTCTTCGGATAGAGTTACAAAGTCTGTGTTCATTCTTTGAGGGCTGTTCTGTCTCTTGAGGGCTCTGCTTTCAGGGACAGCCATAAGAAAGTAGTTATCACTAATGCAGTTGAGTGTTGGGGAAAGTTCCCCACCCCGAGCTATCGACACTTCTTGTCTCTTCATCACCTCTCCCAGCGTCCCAAAGCGAAGCAAAGAGAATTTGATACGTATATGTCCAATGGGGATAGCAGTAGACTCAGTCTAAAGATTTCAGATCGTTTTTAGAGGTCAGCCCATCCCACCTCCAGTACTTCACTTGCTGTGTGTGAGAAACTTTAGGCAAGTCACACAACCTACCTAAAAACCATTGTTTTCTACTATAAAATGAATATAAGCTATGGACCAAATAGGTAACTAACTACCTTATAGTAATCCTGCCTTGCAGGATTGTTTTGAGGAAAGACAGAGAGTGGAGGAGTGATTTCATTGGTAAAGGGAACTCCCAGGTGAGAAAACTTTTTCTACCAGTGCAAGTACTTTTTCTGCAATTTAAAGTCTTAAAGAATTGCCTTCACTTAAAAAGTGCAGTGACTTGCCTGGCATCATACAGCCAGTATGTTTCAGGGGTGGGACGTGAACCTAGGTCTTCCAGGCTTCATGTCTGGCTTCTCTGTCCACTATGACATGACTGCCTCTCCTTAAGAGGGACAGAATTATGCTTTCCTGCATATTTTTCCCATTTATTCTCTTGCTGCTAAAAATTTTTTGTCCTTTTTGGGCATTTTTGTCACTTCTCCTGAGGAGTGACTCACTATGTGGTCATTTTTGAAGGACCCTCTTCCAGAGAGCACTTCCTTCTCCATCCCTGTTCTTCTCTCCCAAGGACAGAGGAGAAGGAGTTGGAATTGAATCTGCTAGGTAGACACAGGCAAGTTTGCTGACAGTGGGCAGACTCCAGAAGTAGTGGCTGAGGAAGACTATGGCATTGGTGGTCTTCCCAATATTTCTGAAAGCAAGACAGGACTTCAGTGTTTTGAAGCAGAAAGCTAACTACATAGAGGATGGATAAGATAAAGTCCTCAGAGGCCCTTCCAGCCTGATTTCACCCACTCCACGATAGGTTTAGTCCTTAGGTAGCACTGCTTCGACTGGCCAGCAGAGGGAGGAAGAGGGAACATGAGCTCTTGAAAACTGCCCAGAGGTTGAGTTTGTTACTTAAACTCTGGATAAATTCCTCACCCCCACCTCCCAGCACCCTGGAGTGGGTGAGGCCAGGAATGTGCAAGCTCTGTGTTTCCTCAAAACCTCCCCACACTTTGCTTAGAAATACCCAGCCAGCTACTCTTCTTGGAAAGGAAGACCCAATTCTCGGTCTAGTTCCAACCCAGGTGGTTTCCAGGATCGCTCAGTGTCCCCTTTAGCCCCTAGCTCCAATGGATCCTCTGCAGGGCAGAGCATTGAACTAAACAGGAAGTCTTCCTATGGAGACCCCTTCATATCATCTCCCTAAACTTTCTCCAGAATCCTAACCCCACACACCTCACTTGTTTCTACCTATCCAACAACCAAAGTAGAATCTTCCCCTTTGGTTAATGCTGCCAGTATAAGGAGACATGGGTTCCCATGGGAATAGGAAACCTGATGCCTCAAGTCCACATGTGGCCCTCTAGATCCTCAAGTACAGTCCTTTGAATCCAAACTTCACAGAGCAAATTCCCCTAATAAAAGGATTTGTTCTGTAAAACTTGGATTCAGTCAAGGGACCATACCCAAAGACCTCAAAGTCTATATATGGCTTTGAGGCTGCAGGTTCCCCAACACTGCATAGTACAGCTACTCAGGATGTGGGAATGCCCTACCAGTCCATGCGTTGCTTGATAAATTCCAGCGAGCCTCTGCTACAGTATATACAGTATATTTCTCTGCTCTGCACTGGGGAGGGAAAAAATGGAAAGTTTGGTCTTTGGCTTCGTGGAGCTTAGTGCTTCCTCCATTTCGGCACAGCTGGAAGGACTAAGTTTCAGGGAACTATTAGCCTAGGTTTGCTATAATAATGTGCTATCCTGCATATATAAAGATGGCATTCTTGAGCCACCATCAGTAAGCCATTTTCTTGGTTTATTTCTCCAGTACAGATATGCCTGGCCTTAAGAAAACTCAAAATATTAACATGAATTTCCACAATAAGTAAAGGGGCTATTATTTTAAAAACAAATTTACCATAGAATTTTCCCAAAGAGCATCTTGTCCCAAGGCATTTTAAATTATTTTGCACAAAACCTTTGAAGTACATTCAAGTGGTAAGTACTTGTTAGGCTGGGTTGTGCTGATCCACCAAGACCCCAACTGGACGACCTCTTGTCTGCTGGTAAACATTTCTGAGATTACTGATGGTGCTGGAAGTCTGTGGCCATAGAGTGGAAGAAAGCCACTTGTTTCTTATAGAGTTCAACCCACTATAGACACATTGAATTAAAGGTGCGCTTTCAGGCTTCTTGTTTCTCCAGGTTGGACATGTGGATGCCGGTGTGGAAGATCCAATAATAAGATGGTTTCTCTTCTTTCTTTGTTGTCTTTTAGCAAACATTATCCACTGTATTCCCTAAATGTGGCCTCCATGTGGCTCAAGCTAGGAAGGCTATATATGGGACTAGAACATAAAGCTTCAGGAGTAAAAGCTCTGAAAAAGGTAATGTTACTTTCCCCCAGTAACTGGCTTTTCTGCTGACTCTTGTGGAAGGTGGGGATGCGACCATTGCCTAGCCAAGCATGCCCTACTCATCTGTAAAAGTAAACTGTTGGCATTACTGCCAGTCTTGCACGGTTATGTAGGACTGTAGTGTTTTGCAAATCTTGAAATGTTTTTTTAAATATATCTAAGCTATTTTTTCTGGGAGTGTTTCATTAATATAATTGATCAAAAAGCATTTTATTTAATGTGTTTGTGACATGAGGGCCACTGTCCTAAAAGTAGGGGAACAAGGACAAAAGTGGAGTAGTACCTGTCCTTAAGGAGTTTATATTGTATTCAGAGGAAGAGCAGGTATATAAAAATAAATACAAGATAATCTAGGGGAAAGGAAGAGTCACTACAGCTGGGGGGAGGAGGGGGTATGCATCAGGAGAGGTCTCATGTAGAAGGAAGAGCCTGACTTGAACTTTGGCACAGGGCAGAGAGTAAGGATTTGGAGTCCTGCAGACCAGAGCTGGAATCCTTCCTCAGATGCTGACTGGATGTGTAATGCTGGGCCAGTCACTTAATCTCTTAGTCTCAGTTTCCTCATCTGTAAAATGAGGATATTAATAGTACTTACCTTACTAGGGTTATTTATTGTAAGGACCAAAGGATTGCACATGTAATGCCCTTGCAAACTTGATGCCCTATGTAAATGCTGGCCATTAAGAGGTGACGATGAGGAGAATGTGGGACAGCAGATGAGTGTCATTTCTATGAAACAGAAAGAAGGTTGTTTTTGTCTGGACCCCAGGAATAATGTTAAATAAATTTATTTTCTAATATGACAACTTAGGTCAATCACTTCCTATATAAAGATGACCCTTTTGAGACACCAGCTGTGGAGATGAGTTTTCACTGTCCTCACTGAGACTTAGTGATGGCCAAAGGTACACATCCAGCCAGAGTTTTTTTTCTGTGTGAAAATAACAGGCCCACACGGTGATCCAGCCTATACATAACCTTAGCCTCATTGGTCTCTTGCTGTAATCACAGCCCTATCTTTTATTGTCATTTGGAAAGGCATGATCTAGGAGGAGGTGGAGATGGGCCCTCCATGTTCTCTCCTACAATGCAGTGAAGTGTTGGGAGCCCCACCTCTCTTCAGCTATCCTTGTGTCCTCCCTCTTCTTGGCATTCTATACAGCTCCCTCCCTGAGCCCTTAGAGGCCATTCACTGTGTACTCTCACTTATTCAGATAAGTCCTTATTGATTGATAGGCTGATTCTCCCTACTCTGTCTCATCCCTCATTCTCTCTTCCTTTGTTCTCATCTCCTTGCCAAGGTCAACCCCTCCACTGATGATCTCACCCCATCCTGTCTTTTTTTGCTAGCTTGCTTCATCTGTCATTCTAACTTGTTCTCATCTTCAATCTCTCATTCACTGGCTTCTTCTGGGATGCCTGTAATGACTGGGTCTCCCTATTCACAAAAACTTCATTTGATTGTAACTATCCCTGAATTGATTTTCCTAGGTCTCCTTTCCTTTTGACAGCCTGACTACTAGAAACAGCAGTCTATCTTTGTTGCCTCCATCTCCTTATTTCCACAATTAACTTCCCAATTCCTTGCAGTCTGACTTGTTCTGTCATTGCACTAAAACTATTTTCTCCAAGGTTATCAATGATTAATCTTTTGTTCTCATCCTGCTTGATTTCTCTCTAAAGCTTTTGAAACTTTGGATCACTCCTACACTCTCCTCCTTTGACTTTTGTGACACTTATTTTTTGGTTCTCTTTCTCCTTTTCTGGCCCATAGCTCTCTTCTGCTGACTAGTCATGAGTGTCCCCCAAACTTGTGAATGGGCCTTCCACTCTTCTTTCCACACTGTCTCTTGGTGATCCCATCAGCCTTCTTGGGTTCTATTATCTCTATGCAGATGGTCCTCCCATTACTATATCCAGCTCTGATTTCTTTCCTGAACTCCTAACTACCTATAGGATGTCTCTGCCCAATATGTTCCCTAGGCATCTCAAATTTGGCATCCAAGATAAAGCATTTTACCTTTCCTCTTACCTTTCTTCCAAACCTCCTTGTTTCTATGGAGAATATCACTATCGTTCCAGTTCCCTAGGTTTGTAACCACTAAGTCATTCTTGATTCTTTTGTCTCTTGCCCCCTTTTCATGTCTGATCAGCCGCCAGGTCATAGAACCCCACTCACACTATAGCTTTCCCATCCAAACCTTTCTCCTCACATGACCACCAATCACTCTAGTTCAGGCGGGCTTTCATCACCTATCACCCAGAATGCATTAAGAACTTCCTACTTCAAAAACCCTCTTCTCCAGCCTACCCTTCACAAAACTACCAGATTATACTCCTAAACTGACCTCTGACCTCTTCACTACACAGAGATGTCAGTGCCCTTCTTTGCCTCCAGGTACTCAAGGCCCTTTGTAATCCTGCATGTGACATTCTATGTATCCCACCTCTACACCTTTGACTGGTCATGCCTTAAATGTACCCTTTCTTCATGTCTGCATTTTGAACCCCCTGCTTTTTTTCAGATATCAGCTTATGTGTCACCTCCTGATCCCTTTTGTAGTTGATGTTCTCTCTTTCCTCAAGTTGCCTCCTCTTTAGTATTTGTAGACATATTACATCCTCTAGTAGATGGAAACTCCTTAAGGGCAAACTCTTTGTCTTATCTTTCTATCCTAGAGCCCAGCACATTATGGTCACTTAGGAAGTGTTTGTGGATTTGAATTGAATACCTTCATTTAGTCATTTTGTAGTCATGTCTCACTCCGTATGACCCCATTTGGGG
Organism: Potorous gilbertii; assembly: GCA_028658325.1. Lineage (NCBI taxonomy): Eukaryota > Metazoa > Chordata > Mammalia > Diprotodontia > Potoroidae > Potorous > Potorous gilbertii. Next base: position 590,692,351 of record CM053770.1, on the reverse strand, counting down.
TTTTCTTGGCAAACACACTGAAGTAGTCTGTCATTTCCTTTTCCAGCTCATTTTATAGATGAGGAACTGAGGTAGACAGGGTTGAGAGACTTGCCCAGGTTCACACTGAACCAAACTGAAACTCATGAAAATGAGTCTTCCAAATACCAGATCTGGTGCCCCTAAATACTTGTAGATATACTCAAACAAATTCTTCCTCTGCTTTTTCCTGTGGATTACAAAGATTTATACACATAAGTTTTTTTCTGCTCGCTGAGACACAGAACTGTAATTTCGTTGCTGCAGATAAGACCTAAGACAGTTTTCAAAAATGGTAGTGGTCCAACCAGATGTGACGCTATGAATTTAGACAGTCCATGCATTAGGACAGCTAAGTGATGAAGGGAATACAGTGCTGGGCCTAGAGTCAGGAAGACTCATCTTGAGTTCAAATGCAGCCTCAGACACTTATTAGCTGTATGCCCCTGGGCAACTCAGTTAACCCTGTTTGCTTCAGTTTCTTCCTCTGTGAAATGAACTGGAGAAGGGAATGGCACACTACCCCAATATCTTTGCCAAGAAAACTCCAAATGGGGTCACAGAGAGTTGGACATAGCTGAAAAACAGCACATACCTGAAGCCTTTACACTTTGTTAGGGATTGGTAGAGCCCATCTAACATTGCTATAGTGAGGCATATAGTTTTGCTAGAAAAGGACAAATGTGGAAAAATTAAATGAGCTCTTTCTGCCTAATGATTTAAATTGTAATTTCACTTACTAGATTTAAATCAAATCCACCTTTCAGTTTCTAGTCCCTACTGGTAAGTTTCCCCTTTCCTGAGGAAACACACTCATTTAACCCTCGGGTCAGTGCTTCTAGCCCTGGCTGGTCACAGTCAACAAAGTGGAAAACCATGTGGAGAACCTCTTTCTCTTAAAATACCCAGAATAGTGAGGCTAAAGAGGCCTCACCATAGAAGCTCCCTTGAGTAACACTCCAGGAGATCGAGGAATGTTTGTTTTTTAAAGCTTGACAATCCAGATATTCTTTTCCTGATTCTTTTACTTTATTTGACCTGTGTAGACTAGCTTCAGAACAGGGTTCTTACTTAGGACTGAGAACTTGTTTTATTTTAACATTTTCATAATTATATTCCAGTATAATTTATTTCCTTTGCAGTCCTCACACTTTATTCACTTAAAAATACTCTGAACTCTTCATAGGCTTTGCCAGGCTACCAACATACACACAAAATGGTTAAGAAGGTTTGTTTCAGTCTTTTATTCAGTTTCCTATTTAAAAAAAAATCTGTGTGACCTTGGCAGAGTTGCTCTCTGGCTCTCATTTTTATGATCAGTAAATGAAGGAGTGGGCCTAGATGACCCCTAAGGTCCCTTAACCCTAGTCCCATGATAGCCCTGAGCCTGAATCATTTGATTATTTTACCTGCTGGGAAAGCATGAAGAAAGTTCCTCTCACCATTTTTTCATTGAGGCTGTGAGGGAGTGAAAAGGGATCTCCAAGAGGGCTGGAAGGAGAGCAGTCCATTTTCTCATTTACCATTTTTTTTTCCTCTAGGCCATAGCTATTATGGAAGTGGCTCATGGCAAAGATCATCCCTACATTTCCGAGATTAAAAAGGAAATTGAAGACCATTGAACCTATGCAATCCCTTCTGCTTTTATTTAAGTTCTTCGTGGAAACCTCAGAGAATTGAGTGCATGAGGGTCCTTTGGAAGCATGGCCCTCTGGCATTTCTCTAACAGAACTGGAATGAGAAACATTTGATGCACTTAAAACCTTACCTGCCTATTGCTTACTCAGAGGTTTGTTTTAAACTTCTAAATCCTTCCTATGAAATTAGTTTTTGGATGTTTTTTTCTAAGAGATAATGCCATGGTTTCGTACAATATACTTTTGACAGATCAGGTTGGAAGAGAAAAAAATCCAGTTTACCCTCCTTCCTCTTTTCCTATTTTAATGTTCAGAATAACTCTGAGTGGTGTAAGGTAATAAAAGAGATACTGAAAACCCTTATTGTGTGGTTTTGTTTTTTTTTTGTAGGGAAACTGGTAAGTTTGGTTTGTGAGATTATAGGGGATGGAGGATCCTATGAGGGAGTTATAACCTAATTTGTTAGTCTGTCCACTGCCTTCTAGAAGGATAGCCTAAATTATAGAATTTAGAACTGAAAGAGATCTTAGAAATCTTAAGGCCAGTTCTCTTATTTAACAAATGGGTAAACTGAGCCCTAGACAGGGAAGTGATTTGTCCAAATGATTTGTGTTCTGAATTCTTGTTACCTCTCTGGTGAAGAGGAGTAGGGGTGGTGTTCAGAGACCAGCAGGATAAAAAAAAATAAAGTGCAGGAAACACAAATGAGGTTGTGGGGAAAAGAAAATAATGGGAGAAGAAAAGTTTCTGTGGTGACAAATAATGAATTAGCCTTAGGGTTCCATACCCCTAAGCTGTTCATTGGTTAGAGGGTGGCCTATTAGCTCCTCTGCCTTTGTAGATGGTGGATGGTATTAACTGCCATCAAAGTCCTAAGTTCAAATCCAGCCTCTGACACTAGCTGCCTGTCCTTAGGCAAGTCACTTAACCGATTTGCCTGAGTTTTCTGAACTGCAAAGTTGGGGTAGTGCTTGTATAGCAGCATGGCTAGTGAGGGTCGAGGTGAAAGAACATAAAGCACTTGAACCTAGTGTCTGACACCTAGTAGGCACTATATAAATACTTACTGCCTTCTCGTTCTATTAGCTAGAAGTAGGTGCTAAAATACTATCCAAGAAATGACTTTTTTTTCCACAGAAAAAATGGCTTCATAGATGGTTAGAGAAACTGTTTCCATCTCCTAGCCTGAGGACTTGCTGTGCTTTCCCATGAATCCTTGTGGATACTTGACTTTGTATAGCATGATGATGATAAGAGTGATATCAGCAATAATAACAGTTGGTATTTTATATAGCGCCTACTGTGCAAACTCCTTGGGAGAAGGGACTATCTTTTGCTGCTTTTTTTATGTCCAGTGCTTGGCACATAGTAGGTGCTTAATAAATGTTTATTTATGGCCATGCACTGTGCTAAACACTTTACCATTATTGTTTGATCCTGGGAATTATGCGCTACTTTTGTCCCCATTTTTTATAGTTTAGGAAACTGAAGCAAATGGAAAGGTGACTTGGCCAAGGCAGGCAGCCCACGCCCCCAATATATCCAGTGTTGGAGCTGCCCCTAATGCCATTGGAACCCATGGGACATCTGTTTCCCCCATTCTTCCTACATGCCCTGCACACCTTCTTGTGCAGTCACACCTTTCTGTGGTGACATCCTTTACACCACATGCAGTGGAGAGAGCAGTGGCTCTGGAGAGAACCTGGGTTTGAATACTACCTCTGGTATTTTCTCTCAGTGTCATCTTGGGCACATCATTCCTGGGACTCCATTTCCTCATCAGTAAAATAAGAGCATTGTATCAGGTGGCCTCCAATGTTCTTTCTAATTCTGAATCTGTGACTGTTACACAATTGCCCACCACACACCTTTCCTCCTACCTTTTATTTGGAGAGAGATTCCAATGGAAACTTTGGGAGAAAATCAGTTTCCTTTTCAGCTTTGTTATTAAGGAAAAAACACTTATCACTCTTCCACACTTCCAGTGAGGCTTCAGATCATATTGACTTAGTGCATACCAGAAGCCTAAACCTCAACAACCCAGGGAATAGTGTTTGTTAACAACAGATGCTATGGGGGAGTAAGGCATGGGATAGTATTTGGTCCAGAATGATGGAATTTTTCATTTAGGAAAGTTTCTTGAAGTCCACACAAGAATTTCACCCATCAGTTAATAATCAAAACAACATTTGGACTTAAGTTACTTCTAATTTTCATGAGCTACTTGTACCAGTTGGGACAACTATAAAGGTTACTTCCTCCCCAAAGCCTACATGTGGCATTCTCAACAAGAAATATGCATTTCTCTGACCATTCTCTGATTCCATTTTACTGTCAAGAGATACAAAACAGGAGCTGGCTGGATTTTTTGGAATAGAATATTCAGAGGACCCCCTAAAGCCACACTAAGAAGACAGAGGAAGACCAGAAATATGTATATTTGATCTGTTTCCTTATTTTATACCTCTTACAGCCATTTAAAAAAAAACATGCAAGAAGAAAAGAACTGTGAGTAAATTAAAGAATGTTTTACAGCTTTTGGAAACTGATAGAACTACTTATTCCCTATGTTTGTTTCTTCAAGTTCCATCCCAGTGTTCATCACAGGGATCACTTGTTAAAAAACAAATTTTTTATTATCTTTTCTTTTATGCTTCTCTTCTCCCTCCCTGAAAGCCGTTCCATGTAAAATGTTTTTTAAAAGGAAGAACCTTAAGAAGAAAAAAAAGTCTGAAAACTTACATAATGTACCATACTTATGAGGAATGGGAGGGGAGACCTTCTCATTATCTCTTCTTTGCACCATGTCTGTTTTAATTTTTTAATTCATTTTTGATTGTTTCGTACTTGTTCTCTCCATTAACAGTCATAGTCATGGTTTATATTGTTTTCCTGGCTCTTCAAAGTAGGTAAATCTTTCCATACCTCTTTGTATTCATTATTTTTATCATTTCTTACAACACAGTATTCCATTCATGTACCACCATGTTCAGCCATCCCCAGTTGAGGGGCATCTACTTTGTTCTAGTTCTACGGTATCACAAAAAGTGCTGCTATAAGTATTTTAGTATATATATGCACTTTGTTTTTGTCCACGACCTCTTTGGTAGTATAACCATAGTAGGGGAATCTCTTGGTCAAAGGATGGCGTTGATTTTTGAAGAGGTGCATGCTCTAATAAGTTGTCAGTCAATAAATAGTGCAGGTAGTTGGCACAGTGGATAGATGCCAGGCCTGGAGTCAGGGAGATTCATCTTCCTGAGTTTAAATCTGGCCTCAGACACAAGCAGTGTGAGCCTGGGCAAGTCACTTAACCCTGTTTGGTTCATTTTCTTCATCTGTAAAATGTGCTGCAGAAGGAAATGACAAACCACTCCAGTATCTTTGCCAAAAGAAAAAAAAAGTTGGGTCCTGAAGAGTTGGACACAATTGAACAGTCAATAAACGTTCACTGAATACCTACTATGCATGAAGCATTGTGTTAAGGAGGATATAATGAAAGTCAAAAGCTAGTTCCTATTCTAGGGGAGTTGACAGTGTAGTGGGGGAGACAAAGTAAAACAACTTTGACAAGACATAGGGTAAACTGGAGGTGATCTGTGAAAGGCAGGCATTATTGACATTTTGTGAAAGGCGATTGGGAAGGTTTCTTGTGAAAGGAGAAATTTTTAGCTGAGACTTGAAGGAAGCCAGCAGTCAGAGATGGAGGTGAAAATTCCATGCCTGAGGGGCAGCCAGTAAAAATGCCGGGAGATGGGAGATGGAGTGTACTGTTTAAGAACAACTATGAAGCCCGTGTCATTGGATCACAGAGTATGTGGAGGAGAGTGAAGTATAAGAAGACTGGAAATGTAGGAAAGGACCCAGTCCTGAAGGACTTTGAACATCAAATAGTATGTTATATTAAATTCTAGTAGTGATAGGGAGCCATTAGAGCTTATCAATTAAGGGAATGGTGGTCAGATGCACATTAGGAAGATCATTTTGATCGTTGGACTGAAGTGGGGTGAAACTTAGTGGCCAAGACTAATTTGCTGTAATAGTTGAGAGATGAGGGTCTGCACAAGTTTATCATGAGCAGGAAGCTTTGAGTGCAGTCCCAGTGACTGGCAATCTGCTCTTCTAAGAACAGCCTATGAAAACCGATCACCTGGAGGCAAACCATTAGATAATTCACTCTTTGGGGTTGGCAGCCCATAGACTGCAAAAAATATTTGCTGTTTATTTTTAAGACTTACAAAGCATTTCCATTACATCAGTCATGTCAAGTGAGTTGTACAAATATCATCATCCCTGTTTTACAGAGAAGCAAACAAATTCAGAGAGTCTGTGACTCCTCATGGTATGTGTTCAAGCTGAGATTCAAAGTCAAGTGTCTTGATTCTCTTTCCACTGTGGTATGCTGTTCTTCAAATTCTCATCAAAGTACTTGTCTTCCTATGTCTACTCTGCCTGGTTTGGGAAGCACATGCATGAGAAAGCCCCCAAAATAGCAGTCACCTTCCCTTTGTTCCTGAAGTCTTCCCCAGAAGAGAAATGACTCATTTTTGAGCCAAGTCTCACTGTGAGCAGTTAGGTAAAATATGGATGAACGAAATCAGTAAACTTCTGGGGAAAAAAAAACAAAAGGGCAAAAAATCCGTTCAATTATTTCTTTAAAACAATGCTTGGGGCAGTTAGGTTGCACAGTGGTTAGAGGACTGGCCCTGGATTAAGGAGGATCTCATTCAAATCCAGCTGTGTGACCCTGAACAAGTCACTTAACCCTGATTGCTGTGTATGTGTAGTATGTATACACACATATATACATATATGTGTACATATATGTATATATTAATTGGAAATGATACCCTCCTCTATCAGCCTTTTTAGAATTAAAAGGAAGAAAAATGAGAAATGTCAACCAAATTCTTTGAAAAAGGGTTTATTACATATGAATGTGAAGGATAGACATCTTTTCAAAAAAAAAAAAAAAAGAGTATAAAGTCTCACATTTGAAAAGGCATATACGAAACTATTTACAACAAGGCAGTGAGCACCGTAAAACATTATCCTAAGTTACTAATGTTTAACAGAATTTTATAAAAACAGAAAGGAAACAGTGCAAAAATACTGTCAAAAGTAGTCAGTTTTATACACAGGATAAAACTGGCAAGCATAAGCTTATTTACTGATGAATACCACAATAGCATGCATAGTTCTTGTTTTTATTTAAAGGCTTTCAATATTATAAACCTGGTATGACATCCATACCAAATTAATGACCTCTATATGTATGATGACACTCCCTGACTTACAAAAGTATGTACAGATAGCTGGCCAGCCTCTCAACAAGTTGCATATGTGCAGGAGTGGAGGATATCGAAATACCAAGAGGACAAGAAATATCTCCAATAACGATCCCTCTAATAACTGACTTTTGCAACCTGTCTGATTCTCAACATACATTCTGTCTCCTGTAACCACACCAACCATGGAAGGTGGGCAGGACATTTGTTATCTCTATTTTACAGATGAAGAAATAGGCACCAAGGAGCAAGCACTATGGCCAAGATAACGTTGGGTGAGTGGAAGAATCAGGGTCTGAAATCCACTCTTCTGACTAAATCCAGTTCCCTTTCCACTGTATTTTGAATACTTTCGTTTTAGAGACCAGCTCTAACACTGGAAGCAAGTAATTTAAGCTTTCTGGGCCTCAGTTTCTCTCTGGGAATGATACTAATGCACACACTATATCTCCTCAGGTTGTTGTGAGAAAAGCACTATGCAAACCCTGAAATACTGTATTCCCATAGCTATCACGTTCCTTTCTTGCCATATGGGCAGTGGCTGTTGCTAAGGGTTGAGAAGCCATGGGAGACACATTTCTTGCTGGACAGAAAGTAGCCACTGCTGACAGTGGGAGGGATCGAAGTGGGTAAAAAACTATGTACTCAAACATTCCAAATTCCACTGTCTCCAACAGAAAGTGTTCTATTTCCCTGGCCTCTTAAATGTAACTGTAACAGTACTGTTTTTCACTTACATCATGGGTCAAATAAGGTGCTGTGACCTGGCTGGCGAGCAAAATGTGCTTCGAGTTCCAAACAACCCACTTACGAATGACTTTGAATTGTTTGTTAGCTAGGAACTAGTACATAGTGTCAAGACAAAATACTATAAAATCACCATTTGCCTTGAATTATTCTACTTTGTTACAGTGTTTGGTATAAACATAGACCAATGGAAACCTGAATACTAAAGTAAAAAAACAGGACAATAAAATCCAGTGACAGAAAGCTAACTAGCAAGTTACCTGGTGTAATACAAATTATATACAGTTACAAAGTTAATAGTCATCTGCATGTGTAAACTTCTTTTCCTTTTTAAGTATCCAACCATCTAATAATTTTGCTGTTCAAGAAGCAAAGCTTGCCCATAGGTCATCCTCCCCAATGAGGACTACTCCTCTAACCAAAATAGGAAGATTACTTAGGTATGTAAGACTTCAGAGAACAGTCAGAAAATAAATAGGTAAAAGGTGGGTTACAGGAGTAATTTCCTTGTCTAGATGGGGAAAAGGTTGTTTTGATGAGTTCTATCAGGTATGTAAAAGGTTTTTGAAGATGTCTGTGACTTAAGTCAGGTGAGCATGGCACTGGAGAGAAGCGGGGGGGAGGGGTGAGGAGGAGGAGAGAGAGAGAGAGAGAGAGAGAGAGAGCGCCCAGTCCTTAGTAACATAACTGCTGCAGATATGAAATACTAACTCGTAGTGCTTCCACCTTTGATGAAAGACACATCACTCTCATGTATCAAGGAAGCAAACCGAACCAAATATTCTGGCTTTTTCTTCCTCCCAACTTTTTAGCAGAACTTATCAAAGATAACGTTTTGTATTTTACTACATGAGGAAGGGAAAAGGGATGTCAAAGGGACTGGTAAGCCCTGATTAGATAACTAGTCTCTTTGACTACCTTTCCCAAACCATTGTGGCCAACTTCAACCTCGTTAAGGTTCTGTGGTCTTGATGGACCTATAACTCACTCAGCTTCATGGCTGAAAAACAGAAGTAATCTGTGCAGAGTCTTTAAAAGCAAACATGTCTCAGTACATGGAGATTAGAGATTGGTTTTCAAAGGTTCTGTTACCAATTATAAATGTCACAATGCTGATCGTAACCATGGTGATCCTATGGGAAATCACCTTTTGACTAATTACTACAAAACATTTCCTAAATAACAGCACCAAACCCTTCTTAAGTTAAGCAGCCAGTCACTCATCTCCACCAACAGGGAGACAAAAATGTGACTTCATGTTCCTGAGCAATAGTATTAAGTCCTATCAGTTATCTAGATATTTTGACCGCCACCGTGAGGTGGTGGTGGTTGTAAAAAGCAAGTCTCTGTTTTCCCCTGAAACTAGGTTAGCTTGTCTATTAAAAATAAAATTTCCTTTAACTAGGCAGTCAGTGGGTAGGAACACATTAGGGATTTTAGATGACCATTTGAAATTATTAGGCCAAACAGGCAAGCTTCCATGGACAAAAGCTATAGTGTGTTCAGTTTATACAATTAATGTAATGAAATTATGGCTTTCTGATGATGATAATGACTGCCCATCTCTCCCCCCACCCAAGCTACCTAAGGCAGGTAAGTCTATCCATTTCATCACTACATCCTATCAATGGTTTTACATTCTCTAGCATAAGAATAGTTTTTATTCAAAGGAGATGACAGTGGCTATACTTTAATGATCCTAGGGATGGAAAAGTCTAAGCCTGCGAAATCTAATTATTAGTAATATGAAGCCTACCATGCAAACAGGAATAGTCCAGTAGTAAACTGGGCCAATGAAAAAAATATTTCCACAGCACAAAACAAAGTAGAGAGTGATCTTAGTACAACTGATCAATGTGGAAAGACAACAGAATAATTTAAACCTAAAAACCCACTGTGGATTTGAACTATCCAATCTGGCAGTCTACCTCATTCAGATCTTTACTTCACATAAATACCAAGTAAAGTATTACTCAAAAATGAAAACAGATGCCAAAACAGAGGTACAGTCTTCTTAGCTCCCTACAGTCCCTGCCCACAGAACATTTGTATTCTCACTGGGAGAATGAACTTTCCAGTGATGGCAAAAAAAAAGAGGTTCACACATTGCATCTCCACCTTCCCAGTCTCCCCTACCTTAAACTAAATGCATGAACCATCACACTGAGAAATTTACAAAACAATTTTGAAAGGGTGACTTTGGTAGACTGAAGACATAATCAACTATGGCTTTTTATTTGACATGGCAAAAGGCACTTCCATTCAGAGCAGAAACAGGGACAGTTACAGAAGTCCTAGAATTCAAGTAAGCTATAACAAAGCAATCTTGGATTTATTTTTCAAGTAACTGGATTAACTGACACTCCAAACTATGTTGGATGGATACTCATGCTTCCTTTTCCAAACAACAACAACAACAAAATCCCTAGTCTGAGGAAATGGAAGCAAAGGAAACTATGCCTAATACTCAAAGCTAAGGTCCAAGAAATTTTTCTGACATGAAGAAGAAAAACTATAACTGGAAAAGAGCATTTTGTTCTAGATGCGAATTCCAGATTTGCTCAACATTTGGCCTTCAGTAAGAGGAAGACTTGAGTTCAAATCCTAACTTAAACACTTGCTAACAAGATGACCCTGAGCGAGACACTTAACCTCTATGAAAGCACCTCCATCTCAAGGTTGTCATGAAGATAAAATGTGATAGTATATGTAAAAAGTACTTTGTAAATTTTTAAAGCAGTATATAAATGTTGCTGTTATAAAATCAATGTCTTTCTTACTCATTCTTCAGAAAATGGCATACGCTCTCATTCTGACTCTTGTTTCCTCCAGGTATGTTGCTGTTTCTTTCTACCAAGAGTGGGGCAAGTTTAACAAACAGTGTTTTGGTATCTTTTAAAATGCTGCAGGTGAAAAGTTAACCTGAAGTAGGGAAACCCTCTTGGTAGAACTAACCACTTTTGCCCATCCAGATGAGGTATTCTCACTCTTAAGTTTATATGCATTAGCAAATTTAATGGGATCCAGAAGGTGCCCAAATTTTCTCCCCTTTGCTTTTCAGGAAAAATCTGAAAACTGAAGGTGACTTGTGCTTGACAAAAACCCTTTCAAAGTACAAAGGAGTCACTAGCCAAGGCCCCTCAGAGGTCCCACAAGGGACCCATATGGCTTGGTATCTCACAAAAGACATTCAGGTGGATACTTTACAATGCCCAGATTGGCCTTCTGCCCTGTACCACTCCAGGGAGGCATTCACTGGCACTGAGAAATGCTTGAGTGACATCAAAATGAGGCTGAGAATAACATTCTCCAAGCAGAGTGAACCACCCCTCTTCCCCAAGAGGAACCTCCCTAACACAAACTGGGCCTAGCATGCCCTGAAAAGGATTTTTGTTTCTCCTAAAGAGAATATAAATGGTTACACCTGCTTTTTCTAGTAACCATATCAGAGAACCAGATCAAAAGGCAAATTCTGCTTTTCTGACTAGGGGGATCTTTAGGATCCTCCCACTGGCTGAGGTTAGGTGGTGAGGACCCCATTTCAAGAACGGATGACTGTTAGGAGCACCAACAGGCACCTGTTCACTGACGTACAAGATCTTGTTTGAGTAATCACAATTACTGCAGGACTCTATCTAACAGAATCACTTCCATATTCTAAGAGACGCCTTCATGAAACAAGTCACACTATAACAAAAAGATACAGACCACCCACCTGTAGTGTTTGTTGTAGTGGGAACTGACCTGTGACTACATCTCACTGAATGCAGCACTCACTTGGGGAAATGATGGGTCACTGGAGCAGCACAGGGTGGTGGGGTGAAGGCTGGATTTTAAACGAAAGCAGACTGAGTATGAACCTAGGCTCCTAAGAGCTACAAGAGAATCTGAGCAAGGCACTCTAACATCTCTAATCACAGTGCCTTACACATTCTTTTTATTCTAGACCAGTAATTTAAATGACATAAGGGAAATACCATTAAGGAAATGTCCCCCACCAGTGAATATGACCAATTGTCCTGCAACTTATAGTCATAAAAAGTCATCTGGGGGCACTAACAGGACAAACACTTGGCCTAGGATTACATAGACATTGTATGTCAGAGGAAGGACTTGAACTCAGATTTTGTGGACTCTCAGGTGAATTCCATCCTGTACTCCATGATCCCCCCCACCCTACCATTACTAAATCCTTACTGAACTGGTTTGAATTGAGCCTTGGTTTCCTCATCTGTAAAGTGTGAATGATAATCCTTATACTTCTTAACTCACAGGATTACTGAAAAGAAATTATGAGTAAGATGATGATGATGATTAAAATGAAAATTCAGCATCAAAAGAGAAATGAGAAATAGTAGATTTTGGCAAGATCTAAGGAAAGTTTAAGAAGCAATGGGGGCATAACTGGAGGGCCAGACGTGGAGTCAAAAAGACCTGGGTTCAAGTTCTGTCTCTGCTATATACCAGATGGACATATAGGAGACTCATTGCTGTTGGGCAATTCTGTAAGATTCTACCAGATGAGTTGCAGTTTCCATTGATGAGGAAGGAATTTCCACAGTTTCACAAAATTAAAGCACTGGGTCTGTTCTCCTCCCCTTACTTTCTCCCCCACCAAAAAAAAAAAAAAAGATGGTGTAGATTTTTTTTAAAGTCATCACTGAACCCAAATAAGCTTCTATTTCTGTGAAGCCCAAGAAACAAAAGAAGCCACAGAAAAGGCTAAGTGATTATTAAGCAATCTTTTCATGAAACGCTTGAAACCAAACCACGACAATAGAGTTTACTATTGGGTAAGAGGCCAGCTATTCAATAAGACAGAAGAGGAAACTGGAGTTGACTCATAGAAAGCTTGGAGAGGGCAGGTACCTTGGAGGCTGACTATACCCACTCCCCCATTTTACAGAGGTAAAAAAAAAATCAAAGGACTCTGGTAGAAGCATCTCATATTTGGGCAAAAAGAAGACTTCTTCAAGAAGGCTCTGTAAGTAAAAAAAAATGCAATTTGATCCAATTTTCAATCCTTTCTGCCACTATCTATTAAGTGTTCTGATAGGGCAGTAGTGGACAGAGTCCACGTAGAAGTATTTTGGCTTCTATGTTTTGTTGTGTCTGCCTGACCTTCTCTGATCAGGGGTCAGTTCTGTAACTATCACCCAGTAGCATGCTAATTCCCCCCAGATCATCAGTACGATGCTTATCAATGTCATAGAAAAGCATTGAAGATCTGGATTCCAAGCAATTTTATGTGTACAAATAATGTACTTTTCCTCCATTACTAACCTGGATAAAAATCCAAGGAAACAAGTAATCTTCAGTCTACACACACACACACATTTAATCATGACATTTCCTTTGAAATTTACTTAATTCCAATAGGACAATGATCAACCTCCCTATAAATCTTGTCATGTGTTATAAGATTAATAATACTTGTCCCTTAACCTGACTGATTAGGGACTCATGGTAAGCACAACAAAGTGACATCAAGTGACTTGACAAAGGATAAAAGAAATCATGGCTGTTATTAATAAGCCATAAGAACTGAGAGGATGGTGTGGTAGACTCAAAGAATTATTAGAATTAGAACACATCTTAACCTGCTAGCCTAAGCAAACTTCATTCATTCATTCATTCAAGTACTTACTATACAACAACATGATGGCATGTGATTGTGAATGGATGAATAGTAATTCATGTGACTGTGTTACAAAAATGTACTAGACTGTCATCTCCCTGAAGACAACAACTGTTTCATGTTTTGTCTTTTGTGGCCCCAGTGCCTCGATCACTAACTGACACACAGTAGCTACTTAATAACTACATATTAAATGAATGAACAAATATTCTTCCTTTTTGTTGTTCCCTTTATCTGAAACCTCTCCCCTGGTTGTTGCTTGAGGAATATTTACTATGCACCTACTCTGCACCAAGCACTGTTTCAAAAACTTCTAAATTGCAGGAAAAAATGACTTAAAACAGTCTATTTCCAAGAAATAAGCCACATGATCTAAATGAAAAGGAGATGTGACATACAGACAGCCACCTCCCCTGGCTCTATTTAAAGACCATGTGTTTGTTGGTAAGAACGTGGACTAGAAGACAATTTTTAAAAAAACCTTTCTGGAAGACAATTTTGAAAAATTAAGGCTATTCCAGACTATAAGGCAACTATTTTAACTCAAACTTTGAGCACAAATTAAGGTGCTGTTTCTTAAAGTTACAGATTTATATATACAGTACTATGACAAGTAAAGAGCAGAAAGGGACTTTTCCTATCTCTCTCCATTGTGCAGGAAATCTGCTTTCAGTAACTTAATCAGTTCAATGGTAAATTTGGCCCAGGAAACTCAACAGTGGCAGCTGTGAGGTAGCAATGAGTTCACTCTTTCTCTAGATCTTCCTGACATCTATATGCAGCACCAGGCCTCTACACAGAGGAAGAGAAAAGAATGCAAAGGCCAAAAATGGTAAGATTATAAGAAATTTAAAAAAACTGGGAAAAGGAAGGAGGCCTTGGGAGAGTCTAAGCATACTAGACATCAGTTATCTCACTTCCCTTTTATTTTCTCAGGGAGCCTGCTGTCTGCTAAGGATGTATGTGGGATAGTTGACAACTAACATTTTCCCTTCCACTCACTGATTATACACTGTACATATAAATCTGTATAACTGCCTAGCTTAAATTTTCCTTTTTCAACGTGTGGATCATGGATCATGTTGTTTCATTTAAATCTGTCTAAACAAGTAAGGCTTTTGCAGAAGAAACAAACATTTCCACCAGAAAGCTCTGAATCCGGAGGCTGGTGCCCACTACCTCCCACCTCCCTCCACCCCTATTTAATTCTCTCTCTTTCAAATCCAAACTGCAGCAATGGAACCCGACAGCTCGAGGTTCAAACTTGATACATCATCAGGAAATTATTCCAAAAGCTCTAACTAGATAACTAATTTAATACACTTTGCTTCAAGGTTTATTCCTTGGCCTGCTTCCCAGATATAAAGCATCTCTGGGCAATTATTATGCAGATGCCACAAAAAGGACTTTAAACGGTTGCCACTAATTTAACAAGAGATGTGTTGGCATTTGCTGGAGAGCTGAAAAGAAAAGCAAAATGTGCTCAAGGACCAAAGGCACTTTTGAAAGATATGTACAAAATCTATAGAATAGGTTAAAAAAAACCCATTTGTTTGGATTTGATATTTGAGGTAAACACCACCCACAAAGTTTGTGATTATGGCTCTTTCCCTTCTCCATTTGGTGCAGTGAAGACGATTAGCATAGCTCAATGTGGCTCCCATGGCCTAATTTAAGTGAAGCTCCTGGGAATGGAGCTAATCATGAAAAAACAAAAGCACCCATTTGAGACCTCATGTAAACAAGTTCTGGGTGTCCTTCAGTTTAGGAACCAAAATTAAATTTAAAAAAATGTTCTCATCATCATACATTGAAGCAACATAAAAAAAGAAGACAAACCCTGCCAAATAAATAGATCATCTAGTTCTAAAGCCTTGTCCAATGGGAAAATTGCTGTGTGTTCTTTCTATACTACATTTAATACTTAGAGCTTTGATTTTAGAACACAAATGCTAAGATTCCCAGAATCTGGCAAAGCTTACATAAAGCTACACTCCTTAGTAACTAACCCCTCGTCCTTTTTGGGGGAAGAGAAAGAGTTTTATAACCCCACATTTTCTTATTTACAAATCAATCGACTGCAATGAAATAAACATGAGTGAAGTTGCCACATGTGGCCAGATGCAAACTGCTATAAAGACAAGAACGGCATTTCCTATTCTGATCTACTTAGAGCTCCTACCATACAACAATGAATCCATAACGGGGATCATACTTCTGACTGTTCTGGGGGCATTCCTTCTATTCACCTTCAGACCAGGGAAAAATACACTGTAAAGAACAGTGAGTGCACATAATGAAAAGGAATGCAACACCAACACAATATCAATGAGGTTTTTTTTTGGTAAAGGCACTGCAATATGACTGTCTCCTAAAAGAATTGGGGCATCAGAGACAAGTCTAGTCAAGCACTGAATTAAATCCAGGCCAGGAGTGAACAATATACGAATGCAAGAAAGTTACAGTGGTAGTGATGCTACAACTGATAAGACAGAATGCCAAAAAGATCTCAGAACAAAGGGGTGGTAATGGAACTAGCTTTTACTGAGTGTATGAAAATTAAAGAAAGTATTTCACTAGAAATATTCATGGATATGTTCTCCAAGAATGGAACAGGCAGTGAACCTAGACAAACTCTTAGGTTACTGGTAGTCCTGGCTTTTGTCCTTACAGGTCACTGAAAGATAAAGATGACTAACACATACTGCAGTTAAGCCTTTAGGGAGGGTTCCTGCCAAGGCACTAGCTATATGAGAGCCAAAGAGTTCTGTAAATCAGATCGCCCAACTGTTTCCTTTGCAACATTTCCAATAACTTATTGATAGACTGATGGATAGACTAACTGCACCGATCACCTACCCCACTGGGCACCTATCCACCATATTTAAATAACGAAAAATGTCAAGCACCTTCCCTTCCCTTTGGTCCATCAGCTGCTATCAATCAGGCAGCCAGCCTGACTGAACAGATGGGGTTGGCAGATTGCCCCAGAGGCCACTGGGCTCATCAAATGAACCCACCAAAGGAAGCCACTACAAGAAACAGTTCCTGGAAGGGAAACAAAGAATACTAATCTTAGAATTGTGGGTGGCTGAGACAAGTTTAGTGTATCTATCTTGGAAGTTTGTACTGCTCAAACCAAGAGGAAAGTTTCCCAAACACTAACTTAACCTCGGAAAGGAAGAGGCTATTGAGGGTAATGAAAAGAGAATTAGAAAGAAAAGGAGAGAAGCTGGCAAGTCTAGAAGCAAAACTAGTCAATGAAATCACTCTATTTTCATTGCTTATTTGTGAAGGAATCATTCCTTTGCCTTCCTCATATGTGAACAATTGTAACTGATGATGAATTATAAAGTTTGTTAGAAAACTACAAATGAGAAGATGTGCTTCCTACCTTAAACCTCAGTCAATAAGGTGACCCAACAGGCAATTTTTTCCACAAAGAAGTCACAATGCAGATCAGTCAAAATGTGGTTCAACACAGAGTCATTATAAATGGTACAAGATATTACAGAAATTCACAAAAGTTATTCCAAAGGGAAAAAATAAATTATCTCATATAAAATAATCCATGATGATCTCTCATGTTCCTCTCATAAGGAACCCTTGAGTGCCTAACTTTGGCGAGATTGGGGTATGCTCGCTGCCAGCTATCTGCACCATACTGGCTCACCAGATGTTGTCTAGAGGCCTTTAATTCCACAAGTTTCACAAGGAATTGGATCTTATGAGAAATTAAATGAGTCTGGAGTTTTGGAGAAACTGGATGAGGACGTGGTAGACAAACTTGTATTGAGCGATGGTCTGGACCATAAACATTCTCTGTTCTCTCAGGTGTCTTAACATCATGGGCACATCCACCTTCTGTAATGTGAAGGGAAAGAAAGCATTAAGTTTTAAAATAGCCAAAGATAAGAGCACACTCTCTTCTGTGTAAGATTTACTCAAAAGAGTAGTCATATTTCCAGAAAGCACAATGATAATCCTCGTTAATAACTGCTGATATCAATTTAGATAGGTGAAGCAACTGATAGAGCACTGAGCCCAAAGTCAGGAAGACCTGAGTTCAAATCCAGTCTCAGACACTACTAGCTGTATGATCCTGGGGAATTCACTTAACCTCTATTTGCCTTAGTTTCCTAAACTGTAAAATGTAAAACCTTGTAGGGTTGTTGAGAGGATCACATGAAATAATATTTGTAAAGCATTTAGTACAGTGCCTGGCACATAATAGCAGGTGCTATATAAATGCTTATTCCTTTCCCTTTCACAGTCCAGTCAATGAGTCATTGCTGATATGTGACAAAAGAATCAGATTAAAAGAAGTAAATCAATCCTTGTTCTCCTACTGACTGAGGTGGCACAGTGGATGAAAAGCTAAACTTGGGAAAGGAAACAGTTGAGTTCAAAACCTACCTTAGACAATTCCTCGATGTGTGACCCTGAGTAAATCACTTAAAATTTTATGAGCCTCAATTTCCTCATCAGTAAAATGAGGGGGTTGGTTTCAAATCTAGAATTCCCATTATACAGCAGTGTAACTTTGGCCAAGTCATTTAACTTCTGTGGGCATGCCCATATCTAAATCATGGGAATGTTGTGAGAATCAAATGAGATACTACATGAAAACGGACTTTGGAAGTATAAAGTTATTACGGTATGAATAGAGTATGATCTAGACTACATAGAATTTGAAGTTGATCTTTTATAGACAAGGTATGTTTAATGCCTTTGAAGAGTTAAACAGTTCGTATAGTGTTAACAGAAAACAATACCTGAATTTCCAGTTTTGGTACAAACATCTTTTAGAAAACATCATTCAATATAAATTTCAAACTACAATATCACAAAGTAATTCTATAAATTATAATCCAAGATGTGGTGGATGACACATGGGGTTGGAGGCAAGGTCAGGATAATTCTTATCAGACAGTAAAGGCCATTTCCATTTATTAAAAACCTTCTTCAGGAAAAAATGTAAAAGCTTTGTAATAACACCTGTATATCTAAGTTAATAAGACAGGATCTTAAGCTTCAGTGCCTTTACAATTTATGACATAAAGTGACATCTAAAAGCTGACGACAATCTGGAAGCTTCAAATAATGGAAGAATACAATTCCAATAGTGCGTTTTTCTTCACTTAACAGCATTTAAAGCACAAGAAGTCATCAAAAATATCCCTGAAAAAAATATCAGCCATACAATGAAATTCTTGCTATTTCTCTCTTACCCACACATATTAATTCATTCAACAAGATTATCAAGTGTTTACTATGTAGTATGTACCTGACACTACACTAGGCTCTGGGGATATGGAGGCAAAAAAAAAAAACAACTAAAACTAAAATCAGAACAGAACAAAAACACAGTTCCTATATTCAGGGATCTTATATTCTATTGGTGGAGAAGAGCGTGAAGAAAGGTACAGAAATATGAAATATACAGAAAATCAACACAAGAGTATTTTCTAATTAAACATTGCACTCTAAGAACTTAAAAATGAAGTCCTTAGGGACTAAAGAGAAGGGAAAAAAGAATTTGTACACAAGTCAACAAGCATTTATTAAGCTCTTATGGTACCATGTGAAGTACTCAGGATACAAATATAATAAAAAAGAAAGTTATTCCCTGTTCTCAGTGAGAATGCATGCTAATTGATGAAGACAACACATCAATGGGCAGCTGAAAAAGGGAAGGCATCCACTTGGCAGGTGGGAGAGAATTATGGATGAATTGTCATCTAAGGCCCTTCCCCAAAATGGAGGTTTCTCCCTAATGGGAGAGAGGTCCTGAGCTTCCACCATATTCATAAATCAAAGGGCAGGCACTAAGTTCCTTGAGGCTGGGAATCTTTTTTGTTTTTACCAACTTGTACTCTGTTCTATAGTAGCTAGTACCATGAAGACACGGAACCCTAAAGACTCAATTAAGGGGCTTTTTTCTGGAAAGCAATAAAAGAGATAGAAATTTAATCAGTAAAAGTTATCAGATCCTGCTGAAGGGTACTGACAGGATGTGCTTTTTCAGATTTTTTAAAAAGACAATCTTTAAAATCAATTTCAGCTCTTTCATTCTGCATTTCTGCATTTCTATGATTTCAATCACTAGTTCAGGGAATGGGTGGTTATAGTAGCAATACTCCTTTGACCAGGTAATAACACAACTTCTCAGGAAGATCTCCATGGCATCTCTCCATAACTACCCCCAACTCCACGAGACAGGTTTATTAAAAGGATTAACTAAGGCATTGGCATTTACTCAGGTTTGTATGATTTCTCCCCCCTTCCTTCCCAACATAGGGTAAAAAAACTACAAAAACATTTAAGTTCAAGATATCTGCCATGTGCTGAGTAAAAACAGTCTATCTGGGCAGGAGAGGCAGTTGAATCTTTTCAGTCAATAGAATGTCTTGCAAATTTCAGAACTGCCATTCCCTTGAGGGGGAAAATAGATTGGGCACTAAAATTTTACTGGCAGCATTTAGATAAGTGAAAGCATGAGAAAACAAGATTATGGAGAACAGTGAAGAGTTATTCATAGGATCATAGAACTAAAGTTGGAACTGACGCTCATTTTAGAGAAAAGGAAACAGAGGCCCAGAGAAAGGAAATGTCCTGCTCAAACTCATGCCAAGAGTAAGCAGCGGAGATGGGACTTGAATCTCACCTCCTAGTCCAGTCATCCATGTGCTACACACTGCTGCAACCTCGAGAATCTGTCCAACCCTCATAGAGAAACCTTTGTTTCAGTAATTTTAATAATCTTTCACGGTAAGAAAAACATGCAAAAGAAAACTGAGTTCCTAGAGTTAAAAAGCATCTTTCTAACACTAGAAGAACAAATTCAAAGTGATTTACAAGTTAGAAAACTGAGGGGTTTAATCTCACAGTATTAAAGGTTTCCTATACTGAGAATGGTAGAGGTTGGACTGAGTGTGCTCTGAAATCTGGTTGGACGCAAGAGAATTTAATTTTCTAACACAGAGCCATAGGACTGCACTTTAACCTGACCAGGTCCAAGGTGAGTCTTTTGAAAAGGGAGGAGAAGAAAAGCAAGGGCAGGAAGAAACAGAAAATAATGACAATTTGTTTTTGGCAAAAGCATGGGGTCTTACCCCAAAGAATAAATATGAGAGGATACCTCCTCCATTTCTTTGCAGAGATAGAAAGTCCATAGGTGTGAAATTGTTTTTATTTCCAGATTTTTTTTAATGCATTCATCACTTTTGTTGATTTTTTTCTCTACTTTTTCTTTTTAAAAAATTCTCTGTTATGAGAGAAATTTAAGCAATACAAACATAAAACAATAACATAGCTAAGATTTGTTTTAAAAAATAATAGAGCCTGAATTCAGTTAGGGATGGCTGACCACTGAACCATAACAAAATTAAGGTATTTTCTTAACCAATTGATTATGATGGAGAAATAAACAGATAGGAACCTGTCTCTATCTGTGCTTTTTGTAGGACAAAGAACAGAGAAAAATAATGAGTCATCGCATCACCTTTGGCTATCAAAGAAGACAGAAGTTCTCTTTGGCTTTGCTAAGTTCCACCAAAGAATGTTCTGGCACACACTTAGGTGCTCAGGAATTAAGTTATGCTCAGCCACACCATTGAGAGCTTGGTTGTGCCAAGCACACAAAAATGAGTCGAAGCCAGGCCCTAGTAGCCAAGCACATCATTCAGTCCTGTCCTGGCTTTGACGCTCATTGTTTGCATTCTACTGGGCCAATGACATCTGGAGATCAATGAGCCCTTGTGTCATCACATCATCATGGCTCAGGCTTTGATGGCTCTCCAAAGAGCCCAGAACAGAACAACCTTTCATGTCAGGAAAAGCCAACTAAACACTGCTCCTCAAGTTGAACAAAATAGAGGGATAGAGGGAGGTGTGGAAATGGGGAGATGAAAGGGATACAACAAAGCAGAAAAAAGGAGGGGCATCTAAATATGCCTTTTTTTCTCCTGTGGATTATCCTGTACTTTCCCACCCGTTATGAGCTACAGACACATAAAAAACATCCCCATATACAGTGATTTCATTTCTTTTACCTAACCAATAACAGCTGTATTTGGATTTGGGTGGCCCCCTTATTTTTCTTCATCAAAGGCACTCTGTGGGTAACTGAACAGAGAAGAGTCAAGAAACAATTCTAATGGAGGGAGAAAAATGCAAGGAGGTTATTAAATGTTTTGTTCAGTTTGCTAGTTTCCCCATGCCACATGAGAGGGTCCATACCCCTCTCTTTTTAGGAGTTCCTTTTCACAGTACGAGATGGATGGAACTTCTTTCACCCATTTCCCATCTATATTACATAACATTTTGTAGGTAATTATTCACAGACAAGGTCTTTATATGCCTTTGAATAGTGCATAATGTTTAACAGAACAATGTCTAAATTCCAGGTTTCAGTATAAATATCTTTCATAAGATATTATTCAATGTGAATTTCAAACTATAGCCTTCACAAGGTAATTATATAAATTGGAATCCTGATTCTGATAAAGACTGTGCATTATGCTTTCCCATGTAAAACAAAATTTCCTTCCATTTTCTGAATTACTTAAACTTAAGGTTGTCCTAGAACTTTTACAAGTACAAAGTATTAACCACCAACCGCCACCTATGTAAAAGACTGGCAGGGAGATATCTTAAATTCTCATGTCTCTTTTTTTAGGTCTAACTTTGTTAGTCATTAATTTTCAATTATTTTTGTGATTGTTGTTCTTTGCATTTATATAATTGTAGTTGCTATGTATACAGTTTTCCTGACTCAGCATATTTTATTTTGTATCCTTTTAAGTCTTTCCATGCTTCCATGTGTTCATCAAGAGTAACTAGGTAGCACAGTGGATAGAGCACCGGGTTTGGCTGAATTCAAACCCAGCCTCAGACACTTACCAACTGTGTGATCCTGGGTAAGTCATTTAACCTTTTTTGCCTCAATTCCTCATCTGTAAAATGAACTAGAGAAGGAAATGGGAAACCACTCCAGTATCTTTGCCAAGAAAATCCCAAATGAGGACCCAAAGAGTCAGACACGACTGAACATCAAATATATTCATCATCTTTGCTATTTCTTGCAACATAGTAATATTTATATTCACATACTGCAATTTGTTGACCTATTCCTCAATCAATGGAGATTGACTTTGTTTCTGGGAAGGTTCTATTACTACGATTTATACTTTAAATTTTGCTGGTGCTATCTAAGCTATATTGAAAACTCAAACGAGTGTAGAAAGTATGAATGTTTTGTGTGCAGTTCTTCTACCCCACAGCAGTAACAGAATGAGAGATAGCCTAAGTGAACTAAAGATTCAGAATAGCAAACTATTCCAACAAGTAGAGAGGAAGTCACATCTCTTATACAGAGACCCTGGGATGGGGTATCATAAAGCAAATTAATAGCTGATTCTACAATGTAGCAAATTTGCCTCTTTCAAAAAAGAATTTACTATCAGAAAAAGAAAACATACACTCATAAGGCATCTCCATTATGACCAGCATTTGGATGGGTGAGATTTGGGCTAATAAATAAGATTTCTTCAAGACTTCCATTTTTTTGAGCCAATTATCTGGAAAAGTCAGGATTAGTGTAGGAGAAAATACCTCAAAAGTAATTAAAAATAACTCATTATGAAAACATCCCAGGATAAAACCAGAGGTTCTGAAAAAGAGTATAGAAGAGTCGGCTTTCTTAAAGCAGATACAAAATAAGGAGAGAAATTTTAAAATGTCTGGCTCCAAATTTTCATTTCTCTATTATCCCTTGTATCTGTGAGCTTGACACTTTAAAAAGGGTTTCCATGGATTTTAGCTTATCTGATTCTCAGAAGAATCTTTGCCAGTAGGTAGGGTACGTGGTATTTATCAAACTTTTCCAGATAAGGAAAACTTTTTGGTTTCCTTTTTAATACAATGCATTTTATTTCATAGATTTAAAACCAATTTTCTGCATATGCAGAGTCTATATTAAATTGCACATAGTCTTGGGGAGGGGGAAGAGAGGAGGCGAGAACAATTTAGACCTCAAAATCTTAGAGAATTGAAAGCTGAAAGCTAAATACAAATAAATTAATTTTTAAAAATTTTAAAAAGCAACATTTTTTTAAACGTTATTCTTCGGAGGTCCCGAGGTTTCAGGAGACGGCTAAAGGGACCCATAGTAATCAAATCGGAAGTAAAAATAACACTCGGTATTTCTGTAATGCTTTAGACTTGGACGGTGTCCTGCAAATATCTTACGTTATCTCACCAACCCCGAAAGGTAGATATATTATCTAGGAATCAAGGTACAAAGTGCTGACCTTGCTAACCTTCATATTATCTAGTGTTTGAAGTTACTCAGAACTCAGGTCCTCCTGACTTCAAATCTCACATTCTACCCATTGTCTTTATGACCACAAAAATGGCTTAGGACCCCCATTCTCGTTCAGCCTCCTTATTTGACAACCAGGAAGACGTAGCTCAGATTAATAAACTCACTTCATCAGGAAACCTTGGTCTGGAAAACGAGAAATAAGAATGTGGGGAGGAGCAGATCAAAAAGGTAGGGAGTGAAACATTTTTGTTTGCAAACTAATTTGTATACACTATTGTTTTCCTTGACAAAATGACATTTTTCTACGTAGACTTATCTCCCTAATCTAAGACAGTCACATGGAATACAAACCAACTTACTTCATTGTGCTCCAAGCAGCATATCATCAGTTCAGTGAGAATGACCACCCCTGTCCTCCCCACACCAGCACTGCAGTGAACTACAATCGGAGGGTTGCAGTTCTTGGTAGTATTATCCAACATGCTGTTGGTATGGCGACGCACTGACTGTATCTCCTCCAAATATGCTGTAAGACAAAATGCAAATCATGTTGCAGAAATCCTACATGGTTTCATATGAAGGTTGAAAGAATTCATGGAGTCCTTTTTTTCCTTTTAAGTGACAATAATTTACAGTTCTTACAAGACACTAATTATTTGGCCAGGACCCACTATGCAGTCTTGGATCCAGAAACTACCAGCTGGGAGTCAATTAGTGCATGGGAGAGTTTGGTCCTTTAAATTAAATAGTTCTTTTTAAAAAATTAAAATCTGGTTTTTCCCTTCTGCAAATCCCCAAGTCCCATAAGCAGATGATCCTAGACATTACTTACAGCAATTCCTGCTATTAACAGCCTGGGAGCAGAACAACAGCAAGGTCCCCTTGATACTCTTGCCTGTCAAAGCCAATTTCTGGGGAAAGAGAGCGTCCATCTGCCCCTTTCTTCCTTTCCCTTGTAGAATGAGCCTGAATGTCAACTGAGACTTGACTTCATTTTTTGGTTCTAAAGTGGAGATTAAATAGACTTTTTCTGGACCCAGTGTTCACTATGGTTTTCATTCTGTTATGACAGGGGCTTTAATTAAATGACTTAAGATTAACTTCCCATCTAGAAACAACATGTCGTTCCCCCCACCCCAAATCGCATCCCTTTCCATCTTCTGCCTGGTAGATAGCTATATAGTGTTCTGTTCAATGTCTGGCTTGATACCCATGCTTATGACTGGTGAAGATGGAAAGACCAACATTACAAAGATACAGGGGTCTAGTCAGTTACAAAATGGGTCACAGAGAACAAGGGAATATCTGAAAATCATGTGTTATCCAGAAGCTTCACTTTAATAAATATGGTAAAAGTCAATCTTAATTCAGATTTTGCCAGGATTAAAGTGTTCCTACTTCTCAGTGAAACCTTTCATTCACATTGAAAAATTTAAAACAAAGTCAAAGGAAAAATGGTTAAGCATATTTAAATATTTACTGAAGATACTGAAAGCTAAAATAATCTATGATTCTTATCTAGCTAAGAAACTGTAGTGAAAGCTAAAAACACTTGTTGTTTTTAAACATCTACTTCCAGCAAGATTTGATATGGTTTACAAAATTTTAAACCATGAAAGACAGAATTATTAAGGATTAAACCAACAGGATAAACTATTTAAGAGGAATACATGAATAGCATAAGCTAATTACTACAGTTAGGGATCGAATCTGGCTCGAAGTTTCCCAGCAGCTAAGGTTAAAAAGAAGACACACGCTCGGTTCCATGGTATTCGAAATATGAGAAAAGACAACATGTAAATTTGTCTGCAGGGACAACCTTTATTGTGGAAGTATAAACTCACAGAAAAATTGATCTTATGAGTTCATGAACAAGGGAAATGAGATTTGACTGATGGGGTTCAACAGTTTTATCAGAGAGTTCAAAGTGGTGATACATCAGTTAGCTGTCTTTAAGAAGTATGGGTATAATAGAGTGATTTAATGAAGGAATTTCTTAAGAGACTATGATAATATTTTGCTTGCTGAAGATCTAGCTTAAAAGGATAAAACTTAGACAATCTAAAAATGTAAAAATGTATAGCTAAAACTTATACAATCTAAAAGAATGTATAGCTAAAATGTGCATCAGAGAATTAAGATGTTAAGCCATACTTAGTGAATTAGCCATATACCCAAAATGAACAAAACATATTCTTTCATAATATTCTCTAATCATTTTTTCACTATTTCAAACTAACCTATTCAATTAGATCAAATAGGAGAAAGCTTAATGTCTTTTCAGTTAACTTCTGGGATAAAACATTTCCTTGAGCTCCAGTCAGTTACCAAGCATGCCCTTTTTTTCCCTTCTTTCAGTATCCTAGTAGAAGTGTAATTTGTGAAGAAACCAAAAAAAGAAAGAGGGCAGGAGGAGTATATTAGGACACTAAGAACTCAATTTCAGGACCTGAATACTATGCCTTTTCACCTTGATGGGTAACATTCTGTGCACCAGAATCTCTCCAGAGAGGACAGATTTTTTTTTTAAACTATAGGCCATGCCCCAGGGCAAAGCATAGCAAGTCAACTTTGGCCTGAATTCTATTATGAATAAAGGAATATTTGTGAGGATTACATGACTGTATCAGAACTGAAGCAACAGATAAAAATGAAATAAAAAACAAAAACTCTGGAGGAAAGAAATGGAAAGAGAATAGCTTATAAAAGAAAGGGGGCAAATCCTACTCAAGTAATCAATTCCCTCAAAACTAAAATGGACTAAATAGAGATGATGTTTCTATGAGGCAGCAAAAAATATTAGAACAGAATTAAAAGATTTTTCAAAAAGAGTTAAAAATTTAAGTTACTTGATTTAAAAAACCACTAACTTTGAAAACTGGTTTATGAGAAATAATTTTAAAATTATTGGATCTGCTGAAAATCATAAAGACCTGGACATTATATTTTAAGAAATCATTGATTTTTGAAAACTTCCCAGATCTTTTTGAAATGAAGAGACAAAATGAAAACAGAATCTACCAATCATCTCCTGAAGGGAACCCCAAAAGAACAAATCCCAGGAATGTCAGTGTACAAAGGTCTCCTACAGCCTTGGATTCGGAGAGAAGCAATTCAGATACCACACCCTCACACACACACCTACTTGATATAGAAATACATCAAAACAAGCAAAAGGTTGGGGGGACAGGGGGTGTGTCACACAGCATTAAGGAGGATGAAAGCTCCTTAAAGGAAAGTATAACTAGTCAAACAAGTCTTCCTGACCCTGAAGTGGGGAGCAAAAGGGGAAAAGAATAAAGACAAGTAGAATCTCAGGGAATATCTTAGGCTGCTTTTCACACAATTGGAAAATGACTGAATAACTTGTGGTACATATGCATGTAAGGAAATATTGTTTTGCAAGAAATCATGAAGGTCGTTTTGATGATCCTGAGCAGACCGAACTGATGAAGTGAGCAAGACCAGAACAATTCCTACAAACACAGGCACTCTGATCAATGCAATGATCAACCATGTTTCAAGAGACCCATGATGAAGCACCTCCTGACACAGAGAAGATGGACAGAAGAGACATACATTTTTGGATCTGAATACTGTGTGAATTCATTTTGCTTAATTATGCTTTATTGTTATAAAAGTCTTTTCTTTCTTTTTCTCAGTTTTCAATGGAGGAAGGAAGAAATGCTTAGCACACCAGAAACTACAAGGTCATGGAAAATTTTTTTTTCAAATGCAAAGAGAACTGCAGAAGGAAGTACAAGCAAGAAAAACAGTTGTGAAGGTAATGTATAAAAGTTATCATATACACACACATACACACATATATAAAAAATACATACATTTATATTCATATACATACATATTTTTCAAAGCAAATGCTATGAAATGGAGATTCAGAGTCTCATAGAGAATCTTTTTGTGTTCTATTGTGTGTATAGAAATGTTCTTTTTTGTTAAGTTCAAGTTGAAAAAAATGAAACTTAAAAAAAAAGAAACGAACCATTTCTTCCATTTTGTTTCTAAGCAGAGCAATATCTACATTACCCCTATCAAAATTGGAGTTTATTTTTCTTGTAAAAACTTGGAGAAACTGGTTCTACAATCTTCCTTCATAAAACTTTCATGAATCCTAGTCCAAGAAGGATCCCCCCAAAATAATTTTTACACACACACACACACACACACACACACACACACACACACAGTCACACTCTCTCTCTCTCTCTCTCTCTCTCTCCCGCCCCTCCCAGTGGAAAGAGTGATTAATTTGAAATTAGACCACCTGGGTTTGAATCTCAACTCTGAAACTTCCAATCTGTGTGACTTTGAGCCAATCAGTTATCTTGACATCAGTTTACTCATTCATAATACAAAAAGGTGAAACAATCACTTTAAAGATCCTCTGGTACTTTATGAAGAACAAATTATTGATTTCATACTCTCTCACTCTTAGGAGCTTTTTTTTGCTGCTATTGAATTAAAACCCCTCTCCTCTCAACATTCAAGCCCAGGTTTTTTTTTTCTCCCTAAAGAGTTGAAAAATAGTGCTTATGAGCATCTGTAGTGAATCCCTTCGTATACTAAATAGTATTCTCTATCACAACCACATGAGAAAGTCATTTGAGAGAGGTGGAAGGGTACCCTGGGTGTTAGGAAATGAGAATAGCAAAGATCTGAAGAATGGCAGTACCAGCAGATAGTATGAAATTCAAAGATTATGGATCTATGTTGGCAGACAAGGCAACTGGAAGTGCCCATGAGAAGCTAAGGGGACACAGATTCCTCCTATAAGCCCTGTGAAGTTGGGGGAGGAGAAAGGAGTAACCAGTATTTAAGAGATTTATTAAATGGGTAAAAACCTTTAAGAAAAGTAAGGTTTTTTCAAGTTAATGTGAGCAGTTAGGAGCACTGTAAGAAGATGAGATGGCCAAGCATGGTGGCCCATACCTGAAGTCCCTGCTACTGAGGAAATAAAAGTTAGGGTGTTCCTTAGCTGTGGTAGTGCTAAAGCTGATCGCCTGTCCCTGCTAAAGCTAGAACCAGGAGTCGGGGGAGACACAAGCACTAAGAAGGTGTAAACCAGACCAAGGAGGAAACAGAGTAGGTCAAAGCTATGATGGGGGGTGGGGGGAAGAGCTACTGGATGAAAGGGAGTTTCTAAACAATGAAAGGAGGAATACAAATGTCACAATGGAAGGAGAATGAATAAGAGAGGGATAGAAACTTAAAGCAAAGGAACAGTTAGAAAGGGTTTATGCCTACGGTCTTTGTGATTGAGAGTATAGGATCTAAAGAGGGGAAGGTTAATCTGAGAGAACAAACTATAGTTCATGAAACTAAAAATTATTTTTCACTTAAACAAACTGTAACCAAGAACACAATGTAGGTAGTAAGTACCCTTCTATGTGCTGTTAGCACTGTAACCTTGACTCTTTAGTGAGAGTCTTTAACACTCAATGAGAAATCTCTTTCTTGTGTGGCTTGTCTTCAAATGGCAAAGCAATTCAGCAATTGCATTTATGACAACACAGAACTTACATAAAAAGCCTTGGACATCCTCTGGACAACCATGATCTGGCCAGTCAGTATACTGCAAGTGCCACACTGTCCTCTCCTGCCCAGACAAAAGATGCTTGACCTTCAGACCTGTGGTAGCATAGCAACCAGAATCAGTTCGGAACTTCGTGGTCACCTTGAACTTGCCATAGGTGGCTGAGCTGTGCTTAGAGCCCAGTTTGGGCCAGTACCGATGGCTCTTGGTTCTTCCGCTTTCCTAAACCACACACACATACATACACAAAAAGCAAAAATGAAAATGGGTTCAGTTCAATTCAAGAAACATTAAGCATCTATTGTGTGTGTGTGTGTAGTACTATGCTGGGAAGGGGAAGGTACAATACAAATTTCAAACAGCGCCTACTTTCATGGAGCTTCCAACCCTTGAGAAGTTATGACTTAAAAGCAGAACATTATAACAGGCAGCATTACACGATAAATGCATATTGGAACAAGAAAGCAAAATGCTATATGAGAGGCCCTAGGGGGAAAAGGTGGTGGACACCAGTCTTCTTCCTCTTAGGGGGAGAACCTGATGACCAATCAAAAGCTCTGAAGGGAAGAATGACTTCCCTATGAAAAGAAACAATTTGGTACAATGTCTAACAGACTGTGAATTCTCTGTAAGATTTGCATCATTGTAACAATCATTACACAAACAAATATAACACTGGAAATTTTTTAAATTTTTTTCATTTCTTTCCCTAGGATAGAATATCCAAGTATCTTCCTGATACTAAGACTCAGAAACAATGTGCTCGTCCTCAATGGTCTTCCATGAATTTCCTCATTAAGAACACAACCCCAAAGCTCAAACATATTTTATCATCCCATCTCGACACCTTCCCATCCTGAATGTTCAATAGCGGCATAAACACCTCAAAAAACTACAAAATCACTTCACCAGTTTGGTCACCAAAACAACACTGCTAACAAACTAATATCTAAATGGAAACATTTTGCCAAATGGGAAAAATCAAATATGGATGATTTTGTAGAAGAAGAAAATATTGGAATGTGGGGTAAAAAAAATAGAATTAATCATAGGTTAGGAAGATCTTATAATCAGAGCTAAAAAGGGCTTTCGAGGTTATCTAATCCAAACATCTAATTTTACAAATGAAGATGCAGAAACTCAGCGAGGCTAAGAAAACTTGCCCAAGATTGCACATGTAGTAAGTGAACCAGTTTAAGCTTGATTCTACTAATTCCAAATCCAGTGTTCTCTTCATTGACTCATGGGGTTCTTCACCTGGAATCTAGGAACTTAATTCTTTTCTTATATTTTAATAATTATATTTCAATATGACTAGTTTCCTTCATTATCCTATGTATTTTAATTTATGCACATAAAAACAATGTTTTGAATATTCCATTGCCTTCACCAGACTCTCAAAAGGGTCTAAGACACAAAAAAAGTGTAATATGTATATATTCTGGCTTAAAGTCATTCTGAAAATATGGAACTTCTTCATCTCCAGTCTTGTTCACAGAAGGAGAATGAGGTGAGCAGTGAGAATTTTGGAAAGAGAGCCAGGGACTCACTGCCTCTTGCAAATAGTAACTGATTTAGACACTCATTCCACCAGAAACACAAATTCACATTCAGCAACCTACACCCAGGGAAAGAGCAAACTACAGAGATGTGTATGTCTGCTTCAATTTTTAAAAATTCAAAATTTATCTGCTAGATATTTCAGAAAGGTAGCAGTTATTTGTTTCACAAAAAAAGATTCTTGGCTTTACAAGATTCTCAGCAGGGTTCCTTTAGTATTCCCTGCAAAAGGTAAAACACGACTGGATTGGCTCTTTATTCCCTAAAGTGAGATGCATCCACATCATGCGTCTAACCTATAGTTTACCCATCTAAAAATATATCATTATCTGGTTGGCCTTCAAGGCCAGCAGTATCTACCACACATCCTCTTTGACAGGATTTCCAACACAGAGGAAATCTCATGGCCATAATCTTACCATCAACCTTCCCCCACACACTGTCCAATCCCTATCTCATTTACCGTTAAACATACTTCCACACCCAGCCCACACTCTGGTGACTAAGAATCTTCGGAAATCAAATGATCATCCTACAGTGGAAAAGTCTGGTCACCACAGGCCTACAGGAAGGAGGGCCTATTTAAAAATTAAAAGAGAAAAAAAAGACAGGGGAGTGGTGAGAAGCTCCCTTGATTTCAGCTGTGGTTTGTATTAAAAAAAAAGGAATGAGTTTAAGTTTTAACCTGAGTGATTTTGGTTAGACATAAAGTAATACCTCCTGATTACAAATGTTTGGGCAGCATGCTTAGCAAAAAGACATCTGAAAAGGGGATCAAGAAACCTCAGTTCTGGTCTCTGTCTTTCAGCTTGTTAGACAAATCACTTCATCTCTCTGGGCATAAGCTTCCTATTCTAGAAAATAAGGAAATTGATTTAGATGATTTCTAGGGTCCAGGTTTATGAATCTAATGAAGTGCTAAGATCTTGACATTTTTAAGAGAAGGGAAAATCATTCTCTCCAGAATGGTCATGGAACAAGGCTTGACCCAAGATTTGGAACTAGGTTTGAACGTTACGATGTCTTCCATTACAATGGTCTTACAAATTAATCTGCAAAGTACCCACTATGAATGGCTAGTAACCAGAATAAAAGTCTCTTTCAATTCCATTTTCTCCTCATCTTTTACAACAGTCAGAAAAGAGACTTTAAGTGTACATTACTAATATCATCATGACTACTATCAGTATTAGAAGGGGCAGAAAAGGAAAGTGACACCACTTCACAATTAGTGGAACTCCTGTAAAATCTTAGGTGATAAATAATGAAAGGCAAGGAAAGAGTTGGTGGAAAATTGGTGCAGATGGTAAGAGAAGAAACCTCCATCTTCCTCATGTTGAACAGCAAAGCACAAGGTTGGCTGGTCCGTCGGTGGTGTTATTCTCCAGTTACAACAGAATAACTTTGACTTGGCAGGAGAATAAAGAGGATCTCTCCTCTCCCCAAAGGATAGAGACAGGAACAACAACTTCTGGTCTCTTCAGCTGATAAGAATGAAGGCATGTGGAGCTGGCCTTGCCTAGGGTTGGAATATATGTCAATTTAACCAAGCGCAGTCCAAGGTTCTCAGATTCCAATGGAAAGATTGTTGCTACATTTGGCAAACAAAAAGTTATCCAGTTGAACTGAATTTTGTTATTTTTGCTCTTTGGTTCACAGAAATCTAAGCAGTAGTTTAAAATGCGATGGCAGAGGTGGAGAAACTGCAAGAGTAAATTATTTCTTGGAATAAAACAACAATTATCAAAGCCTAGATGGAGAAGATGAGAAAAATAAAAGGGTGCAAGAAGGCCATGTGGTTAGGTTGAAAAAGGGCTGAATTTGGAGCCATGGAACTTGGGTTCAAAACCCAAGTTCTGTCCCTTATTACTTGTGCAAACTTGGGCAAGTGATTTCACCTCCCAGAGTCCCATTCCCCTCATAGCTAAAATGAGGGCTTTGGACTAGGTGATAGATAAAGCTCCTTTCCACCCGATGTCTGTCTCTGATCCTATGATCCAAAAAGGCTCCCAGAGGAAGAGGTAGGTGGAGAATGGAGGTTCTAAAAACAACCACATTGCCTTGTCACCTGCACTCATGGAAAAGATTTACCATCATTCCACATACCTCTTCTGCCGTGACCATGGCAATGACATTCACCCCTTGCTCCCATACCATCTGCCAGAAGTCATGGCAGGTATGGGGCAGAGGACCTTGGGTTGCTATATAATGCCATTGTTCTCCAGCAACAGCTACCTAAAAAATCAGAGAGAATATCATTAACACTAATCTCATGCAAACTTTTTTCTCCATCATAATATATATGTTAACAAAATGCCAAAAACCAAGCCAGAAAATAAGGTGAAGGAAGGGAAGGAAAGAGGAATGGGAAGAAGGGAAAGGAGAAGGGGAGGAGAAGAGGAAGAAAAAGGGAAGAAAAGAGAAGGTGCTATTACCCCCATTTTAGAGTTGAGGAAACTAAGACAAATGGAAGTTAAATGATTTGTCCTGTGGAGCATGCAGCTGGTAAATATTTGAGGCTGGCTCTGAACTCGGATCTTTCTGACTCCAGGTCCAGTGTTCTAATATAGGTTCATTCAGATGCTTATAGCATAAAGATCCTCTGCTTTAGTCATATGTTAAATATTTATTTAAATATATTTTATAATAATCATTGAAAATAAAAGGAAAATGTGCTAAGGTACATCTCATGTGGTTGGATAAATCCAATGTTTCTGCAGCTAATTCAATTCTACTCAATAGATATTTACTAAACATCTACCAAAAGAGGATACAAAATGGGAGGTTGGTGGGAGGCCCCTACCCTCAGGAGTTTCCAATCTAATGAGGTATACAAAATCTTTTCAGATATGTAAACTCAGGAAAATTTGGGAAGGAAGACTGAAATCACTTATTCAATCCTAACGTTCTAATAGTATACATGAATTCACATCTATATACATATAATCTATGACAAAAAGTCAGATTCTAGTATGAGGGAATTCCAGTAATATGAGGGAAGAAAAATTCACAAATCTATAAATTTTGTTCTCATTTTACACCTGGCAATAAAAGACAATTTTATTTAAAATGAAGAATTTCTGCTTTAATAATTGACTAACAAAAGAAGGACGTCATCTATAATGCTTTCTTACCTAGATCACAAGCCAAAAGCTGAAGCTGCACAAATAGCATTATCGCAACACACACATACATTTCTGTAGAATACAGCTATGTATCCAAAAAATCAAAATGCATGGGGAGAGTAATTCATTATAGTGGAAAATGAATGCCAGTAAGAGTTAATGCGTTTTCCTATATTGGCTAATTACCAAGGGGTAATTAACTTAGGGGCAGAATGGAAAAACTTCTCTCTTTCCATAGTCACAAAATTGGTGAGTTAGACTCAAGACTGATTTCCACCAATACTTACATTTTCCTGACTGCAAATGCAGATTTGGATAATTTATGAAGAAGAGTTGAGAATATATAAAAAATGATGATGTTGTTTCAGCTTGCCCTGATAAACTTCTAGTCTCAAACAAAAAGCAATTTTTGTTTCTCTAAATACTGAACAAAATATTACACTTTAAAAACCTTTCATTTTTCTAGAAGCATAACAACTAAAGGCACTTGGTTGTTTTAAAAACTATTTTAAGGAGCACTTGTCCCTGTTGTGGCTGTGCAGACATATCGTAAATTCACATAGATCTTTATTCCATCATACTCTACAACTCTGTCTCATCACAGTCCCACAGGCCCAACCTCATATGCCCTTTGAAATGAGAAGAGATGAGCTTGTGATCTTGGACTAAGACAAATCACCCCTATGCAGCTGGAAGTGATCTTGAAAGGATACTTACATTTAGCTCATGGCCACTGTTCACTACCAGTTATAAATATCAGATGAAAACAGCCACAAACAAAAGGACTGGCCAAAGTGCTTAAGGCTATGCTAAGAGGGGAAAATGGATGCTTTGAAGGGAGTCTGTGCCCTGAGTCACAAAACTGACTTGAAAATTGGCAGGCCAGTATATTTAAACTCATCAACCAATGCTGATCCTTAAATGATCATGAAAGCAATGAACTTTGTGTGTGAGTTTGGCAGGGATTTTTCATTCCATGTTTTTATGTCCCATGAAACAACAAATTAACATGATTCCAACTAGGCAAAACCTTATCAACTGCCCTTTCATCATCTACGCATGTTTGAGTCTAAGCTGTTAACTGCATTCTCCTATTATTTGTGGGGAATAAAATTCATGTACTTTTAAAAGTTAAGCTTATCTGTGGAAGCATGTGTCTCAACATTAGCCTTTCTGGCACATGTTACATGTGACCTTTAAATATTCTAAGAGGATAATGCCTAAAGCATTTTACCACATTCTCATGCAGTGACAGTTATTAAAATCTGAATTAAATACATATACATACAGACAGTACAAGCCACTAAGGTAAATTTCACAAATATGACTCTACCATCTAAGCAAATAAACATCTGTTTGGCCTCTGTTAGCCACCCCTTGGAGCCCAGGGAGGGATACTGACAAGACCCAAAGCTTTATTCCAAAACCATGGCTACATGTTTTTACATGCTCGATGGATTACATGCCATGCCCACTATGGCTACAAATGATGAATAAGCCTCTCAGAAAGTGGTTGGGCTAAGGAATGCTTCTCTGGTAATAAAGTCTCTTTGGGCACAGTTCAAGTAGCAACAGTTACTTTCCAAAGGTGGAAAAATAATGGAAAATATTGGGTGACATTCTATCCGGAGTATGAGATATCAAAATATTGCTACATATTCCTTTCATGATTTGAAATATCAATTTGAACCATAAATCAAGGCTAAGATACTGATTGCAATCTCTCCTCTCTGTCTCTCTGTCTCTCTCCGTCTCTCTGTCTCTCTGTCTCTCTCTCCCTCCCTTTCTTTCTCCATATATAAACTGAACAATGGGTTGGTTGTTCTGCCCACCAAGATTCTTCTGATAGTGCACAATAGTACAAAGAAAATAGTAGTAATTGACTTCAGACACAAAAACTCTATATCGAGCCACAGCACATTCTTTATGCTACAAAAAGAAAGTGATTACAATTAGGGAGGTACTTTAATACTTATTGGAAGTTAAAAAAGATCATACCAATATTACTACAGGTTAGGAATGCACTCTTAAAAAACTTCTCTGGGCTAGGGTTCATTCAACCCTTATCACAAACATATACGCAGCTTTTTTACACTATCATTAAAAGCATGTACATGAATTCCCATCACTTCCACTAAGAAAAGAAAATAGTGGAAATGAGCAAGGAGGGACAAGAAAGTGTACAAAATAACCTAACTGGCTTAACATATTAGCTTGGTTTATGTCATATACTAGCTAGGGAAAGTATGTATGCATGCAAGTATGTACATATGTGATACATTGTTTAAATACAAATTCTGACTCGGGGTAGAATGTAGTGAACTAAACTTAAATCCTAAGAAAAACACAAAAAGATTGCTCCTGAGTCACTCATATACAAGAAGATTACAGGTCTTCAATAATTCAAAATCTGTGAGGACAATGTTGTAAAGATCTGTTTGTGCTTTACAAAAAGTAAACCCTCTATAGCTAGCGAGATGATTAGCGGACTAATCTCATCGAAACCAAAGTTTGAATTCTCACTGCAATCCACATATGCATATGGTATAATGACCTCTACCAAATTAACTCAAGAGAATCACTGGACTGAGAAATTATTTTATTTTCTGTTCCATGGTTGATACGTTGTTTGTCTTTCATTTTCAAAGAGGATCGATGACGTCATGGGGCAACATCTTGACTTACATGTTAATTAGAACTAAGTGTCACAGAGTTGCACAAAGTCATCAATCTCACTCTCTTTCAGAATCATCAGAGTCCAGTGGTAAGACAAAAATCAAGGTGAATGGTGATGGCCCGGGATGCAGTGGGTGATCTTGGTGTTTTCCATGTCTAAGCGCTCCGTAGCATCCACTTCAGATGCCTTTGTGACCCTTGGAAAAAAATGTTCTCATCTGCCCACTCTGCCAGGGAGAGCTCTTCATATGTTTGGGGTAGACATGCCCCCAATTCACCAACAAGTTTGAGGCCTGCTGTTTGGTTACCCACACAACATGCTGAGATGCTTTTACTGGGGTATGGCTGCTGCACATGCTACAGCTTCTTGGAGTCACAGATGAAGGTTTGGTGACTTTTTGGACACCAAAGATAGATGACCAGGAGCCCCCAAAAGCCTTCACACCAGAGTTGCTAGTCCTCTCTTAATACCCCATATACCCCATGGTTGATATACAAACATACACATAAACCCATAAAAAATACTTAAAATTATAAAGCTTATTTTTGAAGGGTAGAATTCTCAGGCCTTTTCATCTTGTGGATTTCAAATTTCTCACTTCTCCCTCAAACTGGGAGAAGACTCAACTACAACTGATCCAGAAATGTCTTTGGAAGTCACAGCTCTGTCTTGAGGAGAAGCCTTGTCATAGTACAACCCCTATATGCTTCTGGGGTAGATGCAGCTATTTATGCATTTGCTCCAACTTAGCCTGAAGTCACTGGGACCAGGCAAGTTGTAGCCATCCTCCTTCAAAACACCTACCAATGTGAACAAGGGCAAAGGCCATTGACCATTTATATGACCAACAAAACAATGGTATTCTCCATGGAACAATGCATAATGTGGAAGTAAAGGTTGTACCAGCAGGTAAAGAGGGAGTTCATAAATGAGACTGGATAATTAGGAAAAGTACTTCGAAGACAGTTCATACCAGCAACTACCCAAAAGAGCTTTGCTTAGATACTCCTCCTCCTTGACTATAGGTTTCTTATCATCCTTCTCTTGTTGCTGAAAATACCTTATTCTGGGACAGGCACTGCACAGTCTATCCCCTAGAGCAGGATCCATGGAAAAGCTTGAATAGGAAAAGTGTTAAATCTTTATTTTTGCTAACTTCTAAACGAAATTTATTATTTCCTTTAACTACTCATTTTTCAAAAACATTACTGAGGATTCCATAAGCTTCACCTGACTGGCAGAAGGTTCCATGTCACACACCCAGGCCTAGGAAGAATGCCAGGATCATAAGACCGGTACAATTTGGAACACCCAGAAGAACAGGAGAGAGTGGTGTGAAGGTGTGGCAGATGTCTGATAGCCCAGAGTTTCATACAGGAATCCACTTAACCAAGGCCAGCAGCATCAAGGGCAACCAAAGATCAGGGACTGGCATGGCCAGCAAGAGCTTCCTCACCAGAATGAAACCCTGGACCTCAGCTTCCAACAACCATGTGAGAAATTCCCATCTTTGACCTTCATTGACCTCTGCAACCTTTTCTGCCTGCACTCCACCAGGACACAAGGGATTTATAAAGGAAGGAACTTTTAGAACACAACCCATTTTAAGTTCAATTCTGCTGTACCTTTCATTTCTGCAATAGGTTTCACAAGGTAATAACAAAGTGAAAATGACTTGATTGACATCTTTCTTATAAATTCAGTCAGAGATATAATCCACATGGGAAGTAAAAAGCCCAATTCATTTGCAGTGAATACACCAAAAGTATGTGTACTTGACTCCTCTTTCTTGCTAGATTATTAGCTTGTTTGGGTTTTTTTCTCCCTGCAGTAACAGGCATGCCCTTCCAGTTTACTAAGAAAATTATGGGCATTCAGAAACATTCCCTAAGGGTTTGGGAAAAAGCCAACATTACAATGAGAACCCCCTCAAGTTTTCCTCATTCTTTTACTCCCTTAACACACAAGTCTTTCTCTGCAAAACCTCCACATGCTTGCCCATTTACCTTGATATGGGAGGCGTTGATATACCCAGTACTATTTTCCTTGGTTGGTACCAGCCCAACGCGATTTTCCTCATAGGGGACCACCTCACGAATTCGGCTTCGCTCAGCATTTTCTGGGAGTGTGGCAGTGGTGAAAACACCATCTGGCTTCTTCTTTGGAATTTGCTCATATTCTGTAAATACCAATCCCTCTTCCAACTTCTTCTTCAGGGTTCTAAACTGCAAAAGGACATAAGTTTTCATTCTTTTTAATTGTCATCTTTAAATGATTCAAACAAAAACATCTTTTAAAATATGCTTGTAATCACAGCACTGATAGAGTCTGCTAGACCATACATTTAATTCTCATTTTAAACTAGGAATGGTGAGTTAGTGCGGGGATTATCAAGACTCCTTCCTTCTTTCTAGTTTCTTTTCTTTTGGCCACATTATTTCTCATCAGGACCTCCAAAAGAATATAATGTGAAGCACAGGCAGAAGGCAAACTCCAAAGGACAATCCATTTTTGCTAAACTATCTATCAGCACTTCTTTTTGAAGATAAGAGCTCGCATTGATCATATAACACTTAATAAGGGGAGCAGCTATGGGTAAATTGCTTAACCTTCAAGGGTCCCAATTTTTTTATTTTTAAAATGACATGCTTTTGCCAGATTTTCTCTTGAGACATCTTTCTAATTATCTATAATCCTAAATCCTATAAATTTATATTAAATAACTTTAACTGAACCCTCCCTGCAGCAAACTTTCCTTTAACAACTCCCTAACTGATCAACTATCCCATTCACCACAGAAGCTATTCTAACACTTAGCCTTCCTCAAGCCTCCATGATTTCTCATACATGAGAACCTCTGAAGGTCCCTTTTTTCTCTTCCTCCTCTTCCCACACCACTCAGATGTCTTCCTCCAGTATCTCCTATTTCATTTCCATCTCATGTGAGAAGACAGGCAGTCATCCTCATTACCAACACAAACATTCCAACATGCTCCCTTGATCTCCTGGCCCCCAGAATTCTCCAGCCGTTATCACCATCATTCTCTCTAATTTTCAGTCTCTCCCTATCTATTGCTGCCTTTAAATGAGATCATATTTCCCTGATCCAAACAAAAATAAAACTCTTTTAACCCAATCATCTCTTCAAATCCCAACTTTCCTAAATAATGTCTTAAGAAAAATAAATTTGCTTCTGAACCTTCTACAGTCTAGCTTGTCACCTTGTAATTCAACGGCAATTGCTCTCTTAAAAGTCATCAATGATCTATTAGTTGAAAAATCTAATGGCTTTTTCTCAATCCTCCTCTCTCTTGACTTCTCAAAAGCCTCTGATGCAATCACCCTCTTCTCTGGAATATTCTTATATTTTCATGACACTTCTCTCTTCTGGTTCTCACTCTCATATCCACTCCTGTTTCCTTGGCTGAGTCTTTGTCTAGGTCACGCCCACTAACCATGGGTACCCTGTCCTAGGTGCTCTTCTCTTTTGTTTTTCTATCTCTCTCAATCTCCTCAACTCCCTTGGTTTTAAGACCAAGACTAAGCAGATGATTCCCACGTTTATATTTCCAGCTTCCACAATCACCAACTGGCTCCAGGAGATCTAAAACTGGACATCCCATGGGAATCTCAAACTCAACATGTCCAAGACTGAACTCATTATCTTTTCCCAAAAACCTTCCTCTACTCCCAACTTTCCTGTTATTATTGAGAGTGGACCATCCAGTCACCCAGGTTCACAACCTCGGTCTCATTAGCAGCTTCCAAATCACTCTCACTTTACATATCCAATATAATGTTACTTTCATGCTATTTTTAACCTTTAAAACATCTAACACAAATCCCCTTCTCTCCACTCACAGAATCACCACCTTCCTACAGACACTCATGACATCTCACTAGGATTATTGCAATGACTTTTTTGTTTCTTTTAAGATTTGCTATTTTTAAAAACTGAATTCCAAATTCTTTCTGTTCCTCCAACCCCCGACTCACCCATTGAGAAGACAAGCAATATAATACCATCTTACATGTGAAATCATGCAAACCATATTTCCATATTAACCATTTTGTACCAAAAAACAAAGCAAGAAAAATAAAGCGAGTGAGAACATTATACTTCAATTTGCACTCAGAGTTCATCGGTTCTCTCTCTCTGGAGATAGCATTTTTCATCAAGAGTCTTTCCAAACTGTCTTGGATCATCGTATTGATCAGAGTAGCTAAGTATTTCACAGTTGATCATTGTTACTGTGTACAATGTTCTCTTGATTCTGCTCTCTTCACTTTGCATCAATTCATATAGGTCTTCCAGGTTTTTCTAAAATCATCCCTTTTGTCATTTCTTATACTGCATGGTAGTATTCCATCACAATCATAAACCACAACTTGTTTAGCCATTCCCCAACTGATGGACATCCCCTCAATTTACAATTCTTCGCTACCACAAGAAGATCTGCAATAAATATTTTTTACATATAAGTCCCTTTAGTTTTCCTTTGATCCTTCTGAGATATAGGCCTAGTAGTGGTACTTCTGGGTCAAGGGGTATGCACAATTTTATATCCCTTTATACATAATTGTTCTCCAGAATGGTTGAACCAGTTTAAAACTCCATCAACAATGCATTAGTGCCCCAATTTTTCTGTATCTCCTCCAGCATTTGTCATTTTCCTTTTGTTAACCAGGCTAATAGATCTGAGGTAGTAGATCAGAGTTGTCTTAATTTGCATTTCCGTAATCAAAAGTGATTTAGAGTATTTTTTAATATGACTATTAATAGTTTTGATTTCTTCTTTTGAAAACTGCCTGTTCATGCCCTCTGACCAATTATCAACTGGGGAAAAATTCTTTTTTTATAAATTTAATTGAGTTCCCTATATACTTGATAAATGAAGCTTTTATCCAAGAGACTTGATATAAAAATTTTCCCCCATTTCCTGCTTTCCTTCTCTTTTTGGCTTATTGTTTATGCAAAACCTTTTAATTTCATGTAATCAAAATTATCCATTATACTTTCTATGATTCTCTCTTTCTCATCTAGATTTCTAGATCTAACAAGTAAAATATTCCGTTTCCTTAATTTGCTTATGTTATCATCCTTTATTTCCAAATCATGTATTCATTTTAACCTTATCTTGTTATAGAGTGTTAGATGCTGGTTTATATCTAGTTTCTGCCAAAGTACTTTCCAGTTATCCCAGTAATTTTTGTCAAACAGTGAGTTCTTGCCCCAAAGCGAGGATCTTTGGGTTTATCAAACAGTAGATTATTATGTTCATATACTACAAATCAATATACTGCTGTGTACTGTATAATTAATCTCTTCCAGTTATCTTATCACTTTATTTCTTAGCTAGTATCAGATTGTTTCGATGACTACCATTTTGTAATACAGTTTGAAATCTGGTACCATTGTAATACTTTCTAAGTGCTCTTCTCACCTCAAGCCTTATGCCATTCCAATCTATTCTCCAGTGAGCTGCCGAAATGATCTTCCTAAAGTGTACCTCTGACCATGTCTTCCTCCTCTCTCCCTCTCTCTCTCCCTCTCTCTCTCTCTCTCTCTCTCTCTCTCTCTCTCTCTCTCTCTCTCTGCTGCCCACCCCGCTTGGCTTCCCTTCCCTCTATAATCCTAAATCCTGGCAGACTGAGCACTCTGTAACTATTGGCTAAAAGCCTATTTCTATATTGTACATTACATTTCTCATGGAGCCTTTCATCCTTACCACAATTGTTTCTAGCTGAACCAATTTCAAAAAAGTTGCCCTCCACTCCCCAACTGTCTCAGTCTATTTCTCTGCCTCACCTCTCCTCTTCTCTTTTCTCTCTCTCTCTCTACATTTCTCATGGAGCCTTTCATCCTCACCACAATTGTTTCTCTCTGAATACATTTCAAGAAAGTTTTACAGCTTTGCA
Organism: Potorous gilbertii; assembly: GCA_028658325.1. Lineage (NCBI taxonomy): Eukaryota > Metazoa > Chordata > Mammalia > Diprotodontia > Potoroidae > Potorous > Potorous gilbertii. The sequence continues at coordinate 590,649,861 of CM053770.1, read as the reverse complement.
TCTTAAAAGTCCTTTTTGTTGTTCAACCCACTGATCATACGAAAATAATACTAGAGAACAACTCAATGAGGATTTAAAAACCTGAGCTCTGTTAGCACTATGTTAAATCATCCAGCATGGTTCTACCACTTCCTGAGGACAACAGAGCCAGAGTGAAAAGAAATCTTAAAGGTCATGTAGTCCAACACCTTTATTTTATAGTTAAGGAAACAGAACACAGAAGAGGTACAGGGGCTGAGACTTGAACTTCAATTTTCAAGTTCAGGACCTTTCCCCTACAAAATAAATGAGCTCCAGGCAAGGAAGTCTGAGAGTACTAATCAGGGATAGGGTGAATCTGTACTTGTGTCTGTTTATCATTAGAGTGTGTAGGTCTGCCTGAGGAAGACCTTAATTTAGAAAGGCCAAGGTCATCCAGTTGTATCCTGAGCCATAGCCAGTAGTCTTCACTTGTCACTGGACTTGGATGACTCTGGAGGAGAAAGTAAGGCTGATGACTTTGCACAGCTCTGCCTCACTTAAATCCAATTCACTGGCAAGTCAAGACATCATCCTCATGATGTCTTTGGTCCTCTTCAAGAATGAAGGATTAATAATAATAAATACAGTATCTTTTTTTGCATCAGAAGGCTTCCTTAAGAGTTATGGGTAAAGGAGAGGCAACTAGGTAGTGCAGTGGATAGAGCACCAGTGCAGGAGTCTGGAGGACCTGAGTTCAAATCTCACCTCAGACATTGACAGTCACTAGCTGTGTGACCTTGGGTAAGTCACTGAACCCCAATTGCCTCATCCTGGGTCATCTCCAGTCATCCTGATGGATATCTGGTCACTGGATTCAGATGGCTCTGGAGGAGAAGTGAGGCTGGTGACCTACACAGCCTTCCCTCACTCCAAACAAAGTCAAGTGTAAGTCATGTAATTATTTCTCTGATGGCATGGTCTCCTTTGGCAATGAAGGACGAACACATATACATGAGTAAAGCAAATGACTGTACAACAACTCATACTTTAAATGCAATAGGGGAAGCTTGAACATAATAAGGAAATCCTGTGGTCAATTCTATCTATTCTGCAAATGTGGATCTTTATATGGCAAGCTTCCCAAAATGAGCCACACTTTTATACTATATAGGTAGTTTCATTAATCACAGAAGAGACTTGAGAAATCACTTGGTTCAAACTACTCATTTCCCAAGTCATACAGTTAGTGAAACTGATCATTTGAGTCAAGTAGCACTTCCCGCCCTTGACAAATATAAAAAAGAAACTGGGCCAATGTTAAGGGACCAACTCAATGTAATAAATGGAGAACAAGAATGAGAATTTCAAAATTCTTGCATTCTTAAGTAAACAAATTAGTGTATTATTAAAATACATAAAACTGACAATGATGAACAAAGTAACATGGAAAGTAGTTTTTTCTAAAAATTTGGAAATTATGGTGAAAAGACATGCTGAAAGGAAACGTATGTTTAGCAAGTCCAACACTTACCCTGTCATCCATTGTCATTCGAGATGCATCATCTTGACTGACTTCACGCCCTGGTATCCGGGCCACTGAGAGTCCATTCAAGGCTGCCAACATGAGTGGCCTCTTCTGAGCCTCCAAGCCTGCCACCTTCTGCTTCTCTAGATTCTTTTGGCAAGAAAAGGCATGTTCTCATTCTCTCTGAGTAATTGTTTATAATACAAGTAGAATACAGGAATGCATTTTAATCTCCCCAAATCTGTAACTCCCCAGCCAAGGAATGTAGATGATCACTATTAACAGAGTAAATTCAAAAACAACTTTCCCATTCTTCTTCTTTGCCCCAGGGGACTTGCTGCTACCTGAGTGTTGAGTTCTTACTTTTGAAAGGAAAGCTCCTAAAGAGGAACAAATATATACCACCAGAGAGCTCACAGAAATGGGTGAGGATCTCTATGTATCTGTAAGATTTTTTTTTTAAGCAAGTGATAGGGAGTATGTGGTGAGGCCATTGGATTGTAATGTATAATCTGATTTAATAATGACAATAGTTTGAATCATCCACCCACAATGTTCTCAATTCTAAGTGAGTTCTAGGCCACATAACAGAAAGCAAGAGTTTCTTGTGTTCTCAATCAGTCAATAAGAATTTACTAAGCTCTTTTTGTGTTCCAGGGGACAGAAAGGAAAAAAAGTGAATTGTCCCTGATTCCAAGGAGCTTGTATTTAAAATTATATTCTATCTTAGTGATGAATGTACTCAAATCTAACTCCAGTCACAGAAGGGAATGATCCTTCATATATAAATAGTTTTGGGGTTCTGAAATAATTTCAAAAGAGAGATGAAGACGGACAAGGCTGAGATCCAAGGTGTGACAGTAATCATAAGGGCTGAATAAATGACCCTCATTCACAGACAAAAATCTGTTAAGCTCCTACTGTGTGCAAAGCAGTGTATTAGGGAAGATGCAAGATATAGGATGGAAGTATGTGTACATGCTATATAGTGAAGGAAATATGAATATGCAGCAGTGAGCAAGACTGTGTGGTTTTATAATTAAGTCCAGAAGTTGTTTTTTGATGAACCAAAATGCAAAAGAAGGTTCATGGCACTATTGGCTCTGATTACATTAGTGGTATTAATCCCCAATAATTAGGCAGAAAGTCCTAGTCATTCCTGTCCTGACACCTATGATGTAATCTAGTAGGATAAAGGATGGCATGAGCCCTTCATGTCTGCCAACAACAGTAAGTAGCATTTATCTAGCTCTTGCTATGTACCCAGTGCTTCACAAATATTTTCTCATTTGATCTTTATTACACCCCTGAGAGGTGCATGTCATTATCATCCCCATTTTACGTTAAGGAAAGTGAAGCAACAGAGTTGAAGAGACTTGCCCAAGGTCATGGTTAGTAAGTATCGAAGGTCAAACATGAATTCCAGTCTTCCTGACTCCAAGTCCAGAGCTCTATTAATTGCACCACACAGCTACCTAAGATGTATCCTCACTGATCACAGGATCACAAAAACCAACTAATCCAACTCCCTCCTTTTACAGATTTCTGAGGACCACAGAGACAAAAGGATTTCCCCAAGAACATTCCATCAGTGAGTCATCTGGGATTTGGATCCAAGTTCTTTGACTTTCAATAATGTTTTTTCCACTAAACCACGTTGCCTTCCTCCAGGCATCTAAGATTAGTACCCTTTCCATTCTTTTTTTTCCAAAAGCAGGACACAGAAGGGTAAAGTTAAGTTTAAGTATAGGGTCTAAAAATCCATGAAGTGGATAATCACCTTTTGAAGCGTTACAAGTTCATCACAGGGCAAATTCTAACCTTCTGTAATCCCTCCTCCTCCAAGTTTCAAAATATTTTTAGTCCTACTACAAAAAGTACACCAATATGGACAGTTAGATGGGGCAATAGATAGAGCTTCAGTTCTGGAGTCAAGAAGACTCATTTTCCTGAGTTCAATCTGCCCTCAGACACTTAGCAGCTGTGTCACTTAACCCTATTTGCCTCAAGTTTCCTTTAAGATGAGTTGGAAAAGGAAATGGCAAAGCACTCCAGTATCTTTGCCAAGAAAACTTCAAATGGGGACATGAAGAGTTGGACACAACTGGAAAATGACTAAATAACAACAACACACCAGATCCATCGTCATTGTCAATAATATTCAATTGTCTATTTCAATAGTATGCAATAATACTCAATACTTTTCAATAGTGCACTGTGAACCTTGGATCTGGAATCACTAGGATTGCTTCCAAATCCGACTCTGACACTTAACAGACGTATAATCAGGGTGAGTCACTTCTTTTGAAACTCAGTCACCTCATCTCTAAAATGGGGATCAAATTTCTATTACCTACCCTTTACAGTGTTACTGTAAAGAAAAATACTTTACAGACCTTAAAAACACTGTAGAAATGTAAGCTATTATATCGTCGCTGACTGTGTCCCTCCCAAACACGCCAAGTACAGCTATACAAGTCCAAGGAGACATGAGGAATCCCTGAGATGTCAGGGTGCTACCTGAACCAGCTTGGTGAGATTCCTCAATAAAACCAATGAATTCAACTTGAGCCTTTCTTAGCACCTTTGCCAACAATGTCCCTGCCCTAGTTTACTCTATTTCAGCTTAGTGAAGAAGGTATTCTAACCTAACTTCAGAATCACAGAAAGGAATGATCTTGGGGAGAGATATCACATGAAATAACTTCAAGGATGAAGCAAAGCAGGCCCACAACAATATGATGTTCCTAACATAATTGTTTTAGTCTATTTATTCTCACAATTGATTCTCTACTATCTGCATGAACAGGATGGAGTAGAGGATGAAATAAAGCAGGAGACAGTTCATTCACTGTTTTTCCACTTTTAGCTCAAGCAAGAGTGGCAAAGAGAACGAGGCAAGGTCTCAAAAAGCTCTCTCCATCATCCCCTGGTACCACAATCTAGAATATGAGTTTCCTTGAAATATAGGGCTGTTGGCTAAGGTCAGAATGATAGTAATCATCCGAATTCACTGGCCTTGTAGCCCAAAGTCAGCGCAACTACCGTGAGTTATAGTTTCTGAATGGTCTGAAGGTGTGTAAATGATCTCCAATGGAATAAATAGGAAATGAGTGTATTCATCAAAACTTAACTGAATGACTAGCAGGGGTGGGGAATCTGTAACCTCAAGACCACATGTGACCCTCTAGGTCCTCAAGTGCAGCCCTGAAGGCAAAGGGCTGCACTTGAGGACCTAGAAGGTCAAATGTAACCTTGAGGGTATAAGTTCCCAACCCCTGGAGGGTAACTAACCATAGAACTTGACATGAAAACTTTACCTTTCACTGGGCAATGAGCTAAAAGAAATCTGACAAACTTTGGTTCTCCTTTGATTTAAGTTTCAGGTTGGATAGAGGGGAGCCTCCTGTATCGACTGTACTAGATTGCAGGCTAGCTGGCATATATTTCTTTAACTTAACAACATGATGGTCACAAGAAGGGTGGGACTATGACTAGAGACTAAGATGGGGCACTACTAAATGTGACAAGAATGCAATAAACATTCTAGAGATAAGAGGAAATCATAATGGTCTTGCAAAGATGACTTCAATTGCCTTAGAACTATTGTTGTTAAGTTATTTCAGTTGTATCTTACTCTTAGTGACCCCACTTTGAGTTTTCTTGGCAGAGATACTGAAGTGGTTTGCCATTTCCTTTTCCAGCTCCTTTTAAAATCAAGAAGTTGCTATTTTCCTCCAGATATGGAAAAATGAAAGTGGGGGCAAAGAATGACAACTGCATTAGTTTTTGAGTATTGCTGCAACTGTAGCTAAACCAACATGAAGTAAGAAAATTTTTAAAACAAAAATGTTTCTATTAATCAGGTGGTAACAACCTGGGATTTGGGGGTTTGTTTGGTTTTTCTGTCCATTTTATCTTACTTCGTTTTAAAACCCTGAGGCTTGGGTTTCCTAAAACATTCACCTTGACTACTCTTTGGGAGCTAAAGGAGGTAGAAGGAACAGATTTATAAATGCAAGAAATTGTGTAAAATGCAACTAGAACAAATTTCAATGTTTAGAATTCCTCAAATGACCCAATGCTATCTAATAGTACAGATATGGTGAAATTAAAAATAAAAGAAGAAACCAATCCGAGTTTTAGTAGTCAAAAATAAATTGGTTTCTCAAACAGAGAATAAAAACTTCCTAGAATACTAAGCAACACTGATTTTGATTACAGATATCTTTTAAAGCAACAACTTTATTATCAGCAATTTTCAAAATAAGGAAGAAAGGTATCACCTCATTGGAATAGACATACTTCCCTCCCCACCATTCTGAATACTTCTGGTCACAAAGCCTCATCTGACCACCGATGAGGGAAGCCATATTATTCATGTCTAGTATAAAATTGTGTCTAGATGGCTTGTCAGGATATATAATACCATTAGTGGCAAAACAGACTAAATTGTTAAAATGAGAGGACACTTCACTTTGCTTACAGGAAACTCTAGCTATTCTTCTCAGCATTATGGTGCTCTTGTGTTTTTCATATGAATACAAAAACAATTTAAAATGTACTATGCATTCAAATATGACAAAGAGCAAAGATGAAATTTATGTATTCATCTGCGGGGATATACATATACATACACACACACACACACACACACACACACACATATATATATACACACACACATACATATGCATATATGTATATGAGAAAATTATTTCCATTCTAAAATATTATTTAGAAAAGGTATGTAACGGTAGTGTAGGCAAAACACTGACCCAGGTATTAACCCCACCAACTCCCTCAAAAACACATTATAAAAATCATAGATTTAGGGAATACATACAAGATTGTAGAAAAAAGGTAGTACACAGTGACTAACGTTGCAGAAATGTAGACCTTAATGGATAATTTTTGCATTTTTAAATTTTGCTCCAATTTTTCTAGAAACCTCTCAAAGCATTTCCTGAGTGAGCTCTCTATCTGTTTTTGGAGGAACTGTATTTTCAGATTGTGTGTGCAGATATAAAGAAATGGGGAGGCATACTAAGGCAAAGAGAAGAATAGGAGAACACAGGCAGGAAAGGAGGCTATTTACTTACCCTGATCATCATTTCTCTCTCTATAATGCTGTCTTCTAAAGAAAACATTTCAGAAACAGGTCTCTCCTTCACAGGTTCTTTCTTGACCCGTTCCTTTACACTTGTGAGGTCAGGTTCTGAGATTGATGGGCCGAGAGAGGACCCATTGATTGTGAGCTGGTCAGGTCGAGATACACTAATGGCTTTGGTGGGTCCTGGTCTCATGACTCTGGTTCTTGCGATGACTGCAGACATGCTCACTTGATCTTGCCTCAAGGCTCCATTACTAATACTCTTCCTTGGTCCTGGGTACTCAGGGGGTGGTTTGTTAGGGATACGGGCCAAAGCAGCTTGCAATTGGGCACTGTACCTCACATTCTCACGGAGTGGGGGAATACGAGGAACTGGTTCAGGAGTCTCCTCTTCCTCTTCACTCTCACTACTATGAATCAGCATTGTGGCATCAGAGGAGGTCTTCTTGTGATGGAAGTGGGGGAGCTGCTCCTGTACATCGTGACTCATTGACACTCCCTCCGGCTGCACCTGTTCACGAAGGGTATTACGACGAGGTATCGGGGCATTGAGTGTCTTCAGGGCCATAGCTTCAATTCCACGCACCATGTTGCTGATCACTTCTAGGCTGTGGCGCTTATTTACATTGGTATGACGCTTGTTGGCTGTCAGGGGCTCACTGACCTCTTGGAGTGACTGGTGTACCACTGGGGAGCTATCCTCTTGGAAAGTCTTCACTGACAACTGGACCTTCCGAGTGACTAGATCAGGGCTGCTACCACTTACATATCTGTGTCGGTGACTGGCAAGATCTGGCGTGCTGGTGGCAGGGCGAGGTCGGGGGTAAGGGGGTGGTGGCCGGAAGAGATAATTCTTGAGCATATGAGCTGTGTTGTAACTGTGGTTATTTTGTAGTTGCATGTTGGCCAGCTCTGGGGTGCTCACTGTATGGGATATGGCACTGGGTACCTTCTTATTGTGCACAGTCTTATTACTTGGTTTGATTTGGTCAGCTCGGCCAACAGGTTTGGTGTACCCTCCATGAGGCACATAAGGAACAGTATAAGGATGTCTCTCCCTTATCTCAGGTTGACTATAAACCAGATCCTCTGGCTGGTTGTAAGCATGAGTGTTGCCAATGTTGAGATTCCTAAGAGACTGGCTCTGGCTGTCCACAGGCATAACACCCCTCTTCATCTGCCGCATCACTGTTTCATAATCAGGAGTTGGCCGGTATGATGGGACGATGATTGCACTATGTCGGTGGCTAGGGATATAGTCAGCTCGCATGATGTCACTCCCTGGGATGCTGAGATTGGATGACACAGGAGAAGCCTGAATGAAGTTCTGGGAGCAATTAAGGGAATTCCCACTATGGGCGCTACAGACACTGCCATTTGTAACAGTACCATTTAAGTAACTTAAATCCATTGCACACCGGTCCAGGCTGGTCTGGGATCTGCAGTAGAAGCCTTCTTCATTCCCATGGAAAATGCTATCTAGAGTAAAGGTTAATTAAATAGGACATGTGAATTTACTAGACTAATCATGTATATCTTCTCATTCACCTGGACATGCTCTGATAGAGGGAAATCATTAAATAAATACATAAAACTCCAAATCCTAATCTATATGTCAAATATCTATCTACATATATAGAGATAAATATGTAGATAGGTATATATGTATGTCTCTCTGTATATACAGATAGATAGATAGATATCTATAGCTATCTACATATATATCTAGATAGATAAATTGCTATTACCCTATTATAAATTATAAAATTATAAAACACTCTAAATGAAAAGCAAAATATGATCCTAATCAAGGAAAAATACTGAAATTCAGATTCAGGGTCCCTTGGTGTCCTTCTAGAATACAATCAGCTGAGAAGGTTTACCACTGAAGCGAGACCTCAACGTCTCATGCCTCTTAGTAGCTAAAGAACTTGCTTTGTATGGAGCTGGCCAATGGGCTGCTGAGGTTTCTATGCTGGGAAAACATTACAGAACTAAAACTTTTGGATAAGCCCCTCATTGGAGTTTTTTCTGAGATGCCTATCTTTTCTAGTTACAATGGCAGTATCTCTGGAATACAAGGGAATATGGAGGGGGATCAAAATAATAGAAAAATAATGAAGTAATTCAGATAATATATATAGCTATCTAACTTGGATAGTCTATACCAGGGGTGGAGAACCTGAGGCTTCAAGGCCACATGTGGCAGACCTTTGACTGAATCCAAACTTCACAGAGCAAATACCCTTAATGAAAAGATTTGCTCTGTAAAACTTGGACTCAGTTCAAAGGCCATACCCAAGGACCTAGAAGGTCACAGGTTCCCCATCCTGGTCTATATTAAGGAATAGGAATTAAAATTCCTTCTTAGGCCCCTCCCCTTTAAGACAGAAAGAACACTATAGAAGAATCCAAGCAAAGATACAAACTTAAAAGGAAACTCAAATATGAAACAAGAAAAAATTATATTTTTAAATTACAGACACCATGCCAGATATCACGAGTAAGTGGCATGAAGAAACAGAAAACAATCAATTACTGACCAAATCACTGCGTATGTTATCTATGAAAATAGTGGGGCTCATCAGAGATGGTTGGAAAGGAAACAGAATGGATAAGCTGGGAGATCAGAGAATCAGAGAGAGTACTTGGATGGAGGATCCTCTCCAGTGAGGCATCTTAATGAGCTTTTGGGAATTCCAAAAAAAAAAATCAACTTTACAAGTCTCTTTTAAAAAAGTCTGGAACATTATTAACTTTCAGGGTTTAGGGATCTGAACTATAAAAGGTATTTTGTAATCTAGGTCTCTCTTCTTTTCCATCTCTCATCCTTTTTGGCTATTTTATAGTTTATTAGCATCTTTACCATGTGACTGGTTTTCCCTGAATTAACTGGAGTCATAACGAATTAACATACCTGGGGCATGTGATTGGTGTTAGAAAAGATGGAAAGTAATAGCTAAAAATTAGACTCTGAATGGATCAATATTTTCCATGGTAATAGGGTATGAGGTTATGCAAGGTAATTGAAATAAAAACCATGATTTTTTAAAAAAGTAGCTCTCTGATAATGTCCTGCCCCAGCTCTGTATTTTGTTCTTAGATAATGGTCAACAGCAAACTCAAGGCAGTATTTCTTCATATATACCTATGTGTATATATATTTAGTTAACTAGGAGGATTTTAATTCCTATTCTTCAGTATACAGACCCTCAAAGTTAGACAGCCATATCTAAATTATCTAAATGACTTATTTTGGGGGTGTAGTATGTATGTATATCTATATACACACACACACACATACATACGGGGGGAGGGGGAAGAGAAACATTGTCTTGAGTTTGTTGTTGAACAACATGCTATCTCTTTCACAAATCAAAAAAGTCTGCTATTTATTATCTGTGTAATCTTAGGAAAGCTATAGATCTCATGTTCCTTCCTCATCTATAAACTAAGTGGAAGAAGGTGGATAGATTAGTGACCTCTAAAGTCTAACTTTATGAACCAATGAACTCCTACAATCCTGAATAATACAGACTGAGCATCTATAATCTAGGTAATATGACTTGGAGGATAGAATGTGACTCTTGACATCAGGAAGACCTAGGTACAAAATTCCACCCCTGACAATGACAAGCTGAGTTAACCCTAGGAAAATGAGGTTTCACTTATGTGTCACTTATAGATCCCTAGGACTTATCTAAGAATTCACAAAGAGCTTGCAATATGCAAAGGTAGAAGGAGTTATTTTAGTGGAAATTCCAACATGCTAATAAAATCACAGATCATATGAATAGAAATTTCAAGATGGAAGAGACTTCAGAAGCCATCTAATCCAATCTTCTCATTTTACAGATGAGGAAACTGAGAGTTAAATGGATTTTCGAGAGTCATAAAGGTAAGTACAAGAGCTAGGATATAAATCTAAGTCTTTATACTCTAAATTCGGCACTCTTTCCAAAGTAACACAATTTCTCCTGATCCTTCCACTTAATAAGGCACAGTTAAAAACAAATATATTAATGCCTTTTTTCTTATTATATTCTATAATTTCTTGTATTTTTTTTCCTTTTAAATTACAAATTCATGAGCCAGAAATACCTTGTGAAGTGTGAGTTTCAGTGTAGTGTTCTCCACATTGGACATGCATAGGTGGCAAGATATATGGCTGCTGTCTTGGCTGAAACAAAGAACATATAAAACACAGGAAAAATCTCATGAAAACGAAATGAAAATTTTCTATTTTAGAAGAGAAAGTTAAGATAGATGGTCGATTCCATCATCCAGTGTTCATAAATGAATCTTTGGCCCTTGGCCACTACTGTTTGCTCTTTTTTTGCTTTTGCCCTTTGACCTATTGCTGCTTATCAGAGCTTCCACTCCTCTCCTATTCAGTCGACTGGGAAAAAGAGAATGAAAGTGATTGAGTAATAAAAGGTAGTACTAGTTTTGGTCAACAGTAGACAATGAGACTTTCAGATGCAGAGGTGAAGGATTCAAAGTCCATAATGAAGTGTGTGTGTGTGTGTGTGTGTGTGTGTGTTTGTGTGTGTGTGTGTGTGTGTGTGTGTATAAATATATGTAGAAATTTATTCTGCTTTCCAACTCTTGGGGTCCTATCTGTAAGTCCTTTTCATCTGTAAAGTTAAAATGCTACGTTAAATGATTTCTAAGCTCTTTTTTGTTCTTAGTAAAAAACTCATAACTCTATAAAATTATTTTAAACAGGAGTTTTACTGGCATTATTAAAATGGTGATTGCCTTTAGAGAGCAGCAGCAACTAGGAAAGCTAAAAAAAACAAACTCAAGAAACACCACCTTATGCTGGAGCCAAACATGCCCAGCATTGGAGCTGGAAATAGGAACTGTTTACCATTTCCTCGCTTCTTTTGTTTTTAAAAAGCAAAAGGAATGAAATGGTGAACATTCAATGAAAAAACAAAGAAGAAATTAAAGGCAAGAAAAATAGGAAATGATATTCATAAATATCACTGGCTATTTTGGGAAGTGAAACCTCAAAAAGCATTTTTCTGTATCTTTAGAAAAGAGTCATTCAACTTTTAACTTGTTTCTATGATGGCAGAGTATGTGATGTGTCTGGTTTCAAATAGTGAGAGGGGTCTGTACTGGGCCAGAATGAGTATAAGACATAGGTGAGCTAAGACCAGGAATTGGAATCATAGGACTTCAATCTGAACCTTGGGTCTGCTCTCTGCTACATATGTGGTTTTTGGCAAGTTACTTTATATATGCATATACAGAGATATGTATGTCTGTATATGTGAACACACACACACACACATATGGGTCTTGCCTTCATCTTACATAGTACTCTGAGAGATAATCATGGTATAGTGGAAAGATTGTAGCTTTACAGTTAGAGGACCTAGATTCATAGCCCAGCTCTCACTGTGTGATCATGGGTAAATAAATTTGGGGCTAGATGATCTCTTAGGTCGCCCAAGCTCTAAATCCAATGATCTTATGACCTAAAGTGAGAAATCAGAAACCCCAGTTAATGATAACAGACAGAAGAGGGAAATGAACTTGGTCTTGCTTTCATTTCTATCAGTGAAAGGTTACAAATTAACTGACATGAGAAAGGGAAAGCTATGAATCATGCTTCCTTACAGGCTTAGGTTATCAGGATCAAATAGGAAGGTCCTTAAGTTTTTCATAAATAAATCTAAATATAGGATCAGATCAAGAGATAGAATAGTTGCTTAGTCTCCCATCATGCTTCATGAAACTTTGTTGGGAAATGATCTCACTACTTCAAATGCTGAGATTTTAATGAAAGGAAAAGGGAAAACAATAACAAAGGAGATTAAAAAGAAACAGTATAACATTATATATCTCATAGCAGCCCAGGTGACAAATTTAAATTGATACTCCAGGTTTTTTAGTAGCTAAAGGCTGGGCAGCTCGGCAGCACAGTGGATAGACCACTGGGCCTGGAGTCAGGAAAACTGATCTTCATGAGTTTAAATCTGGTCTCAGACACTTGCTAGCTGTGTGACCCTGGGCAAGTCACTTGACCCTGTTTGCCTCATGCTCCTCATCTGTAAAATGAGCTGGAGAAGAAAATGGAAAACCACTCTAGTATCTCCACCAAGAAACCCCCAAAAGTGGCCATGTCATGAAGAGCAGGTCACAAGTAACAACAAAGGTTGGGGACAATGTCTACTTTATTTAAAACAATGCCTATCAGAACACTTTGTTCCTCTGGATACTAGGCAATTACTAAAACAAGAAATATTCTTCACAATGCTAAAAGAACACAAATTTCTAACAATGTAATTTCCTTAAGCAAACTATGTTGCTAATAATGTGTTGATGAATATGCATCGCTTGTGAAAAAAAATCAAATTTAATTTACAGTATACCATATATTGGGGGGGAGGGCAATGAAAACTTATAAAAATACAACCTTGACCTAAAACAAACAAGATTGTCAACTCTAAAAAAAAAAAAATGAAATGGCAGATCTAAACAAACCTTACCACTGTTTTCTAGTATTTTCTATCTAGAAAATACTGGTATGGCCAGATCTAAGGCTGTCCTAGGTAGATGTTTTGGTTTTTGTAAGAATTCATAATCTCATAAAATACAACATAGAGTAGGATGTATCTGCTGCAATCAGAATGGTATTCCTTCATCTTACTGCCAAAGGGAACAGTTTAAAAATAACACAGGTAAGTGGAGGTAAAAGTAGCATAAAGTAGTTTAGGATTAGGGGAAAACACAATAAAAATTTTGTTTGAAAACCAGTCTGCTATCCATAGGGAAACATATATCATTCTGTTTTATATCCATTACTCCAACTAGCCATCTGACATCCTTTAATTCATTTATCTATTCATTCAAAAAACATTTATTCAATTGCATACTAAGCCTTACAGTGAGGAGATAGGAATATTAAAAAAAAAATGCTCCCAGTTTTTGTAGAACCTAGTAGTAACAGGACACGGTCTGTATCTATAAAAACAAAAGAACGTCAAAGCAATGCAAATTAAGAGTATGAAAATGCAGCATAAACTATATATGTGTGTTGAAGGAGTATAGGATATTCATTTTGGAAGGGGATTAATTGAATTTCTTTAAGAAAGAGAACTCATCTAGATTTAACAGGAAATGATAGACATGGATCTCTGGCACATTGTGACAAAACGGACAATGGTCTTCTTTAAAAAAAAAAAAAAAGATAAAGGAAGGCTACACCAAGTCATACCATATACTGAACATCTGCTGGCTTTGTGGAAAATTGTAAATAGTTGCTAATTTGAACTGACAGAGTTTCCTCAGCAGGAGTCCCCCATACTAACAAGACCATTATTAATGAGGTCCAGACCAGATTCAATTTCTAACTCCATCAGTGAGATGGCTTGATAATGACCATGTTCTACATACCAATGATGACCGGCTCCAGGTGGGCTGTCGTCTGATGGGAGGAGGAGAACTTGACTGTCTGTATGAATGATGGAAAGATGAATGCAGCCTCATATTAGATACCAAGTTTGAAGAGCAAGTCTCATTTGTAAAAAAAAAAAAAATACTTAGATGGAAATAAGAAATTCTAAAATACACATCAACTCCTTTGTCAAATAAAAGTTCAAATAGACACAAAAACATAATTTAATACTGATATTATGTTTCTTACTGGCATTGCTACACTCAGATTGTCCTTTCCACCAAAAGGCCCAACATGATAGAGATAAACACAATAATCTTGCATTTATAAATGAAAAGGTGGTAGGAAAAGTAGAATGTTCTTGAGAAACAAAAAAGCTAGGTACCTTAAAGCAATTTATCACGATGACTTAAGTGCTAGATTAGAGGTAAGTGGTTGATGGAGTTTCACATAGGTCAGACCTAAGTATGCAAATCAGTTCAGAAAGTTGGCCATGTAAGCAAAACCTCAGCTTTGAGTGCATTCTTAGTAGCTGAAGGAATTGCTCTGTGCAGCGCTGGGCAATGGGTGGATGGCTGAAGAATGGTCTAGGAATCTTATGAAGGCAAACAGAAAACCTTAAAAGTATTCTGGAGCTAAACTCCAAGACAAGTCTCATGTGTTGCAAGGCTTATGGGTCAAGAGAAGCATGGAGCAGCCAGAGAGAAGGCTGGAATAACCAGACACAGGTGGAAATAGTACACTAAGGTAATGAGTGGAGAAGAAAAGTTGTTACAGAAACAAGCCCTACAACAATGAGACAAAATGGTATAATAGAAAACTAATAGCTAATAATAGTTATTACAGCTAGCATTTATATAGTACTTTCAGGTTTGCATAGCTCTTTTCAAACACACAATTTATAAACTTACAAATAAAAACAAATTTACAATGATATTTCATTTTATCTTCACAACCTCAGGTGCTATTATCCCTACTTTACAGACAGGGAAACTGAGGCAGGCAATTTTGTGTGTGTGTTTTAGTGACTTGCCCACAGTCACACAGTTAGCTAAGTGTCAGAAGCTATATTTGAACTCCAGGTTTGGTACTCTGTCCCACCTCCACTGGATCTGCAGTTATTGACCTGAGTTCAAATCTCAACACTGCCTCTAACAACCTGTGTGATTTTGGACAAGTCACTTAACTTTTCTAGCCTCCCATTTCTTTATCTATAAAATGGGAGGACTGGACTAGATGACCTCTAAGGTCCTTTTCAGCTCTAAATGTATAATATTAAGTTTTAAATTTAGAAATGGAGGTATTTATGTGTAGATAAGAAAATCAGAATTTCTTTTCATCAGTTTTTAAATAAATGTAAGTTAATTTTAAAATCAATTTTAATTAATTTTTAACTGACGGTGAATTATGCTGAACTGTCCATTTGAGGAAAAAGCAACAGAAAAAGACAAATGGTGACAATGTCACCTTTAAGGCAAAGTCTGAGAAAATGGCTGAGTTAATATGGTAAGAGAACCAGCTTACGAAAGGTTTTCTTGGTTCATATCAGCTCATATCAGGTCATTAGTAGAGCTCTTATTAACTTCAAGGAGCAATTTAGTGAATTAATTAAACAAGTATGTAGGTTCAGATACAAATATAAATGGAAAATATTTCAAAGAGATAACCATATATTGAGAGATCGGGGGTGGATGTCCGAGGTTATGTGTTTGTTTCCAATGGCAGCTATGAAATTCCTTCCCCCTCCTGAATTTGCCTCTCTAATCTGCCACTCCTCCAATTTCTATTGGTAAGCTTCATTATACATTAAACAGTAGAACAAATACACACCAGTGTATATGTATGTACATATGTATGTGTACATACACACATGCTTCCACACATACATGGGAGTATGAGTACATATATATGTGTGAGCATATATATGCATATATGTGAGTATATACGCATACATGTGTATACATATGGTTGGTTGGTTGTTATCCTTCATTTTCAAAGAGGACTAAAATGCTATCACCATGGTAAAGTGAAGTTTCAGTGTGCCCAATATATATGCGCATGGATATTATGACATGCACATATATATGTCTATAATACATATACATGCAAACATATGGATGCATATGTATTTTTGAGGATATTCATGCATATCTATGATCCCTGGTTAGCTACCACCAGAAGGTGACCAACTTTCAGAAAGGCAGTGACTTGTGATAGCTAGAATGAAACAAATGAATGGCCTTTAATGCATGGAGGGAAAAAAACTTTGCCCTGACCTAAAGATACAGTTACAAAAGCAACAGAGACTCCTCAGCAGGGATTGCTCAGGGCCAACATTTTCCAGACCCTTGATTGTGTCCACTGGGGGAGTACGAAGGCAATTGTTCATTCTGCATTTACTTTCCTAAAGCTTTAGGATACAAAATTAGATGCCCCATATTTCTAGGTTCCCAAATTGCTGCCTGCTTCCTGCTGACAAACTTCTTTTTAAGACAATCATAGTCAGGGTAATGACAGTATGAGCCCCCAGCATGCAGTTCCCAAGGTCAGGTCATCCTGAAGTTCCCTTATCACACTCTCCATTACTATCCTTATTTCCAAAAAGAAAAAAAAATTTAAAATATGAATTTGTGCCATCTATTAGAGTCTTGCACACTTTCCTCTAATTACCCAGACCTCTCATTTTCAGTCAGATGACATGACCCAGAGGCACACACAGGGGCTAGCCAACTGTGTAAGTGAAACTGTGATGAAGATGACAGGGGCTTCTTTTCTTTCAAGTTGGCTCCTCACTTCACACACACTTCTGAATACAGTCCATGCTTGACACTGTGAGGCACCCTAGGAAATTCTGAACAACTCAACCATTCCAAAAATCAGGAAGTTTGTCAGTAGGGGATGCATGGGGTACGGATAGTAGTTGGGGAGGCTGGAAGTCATAGAATGCACACACCTAAAACAAGAAGGCTAACGTACTCACAACAGTGTAAGCAGTTAGGTTCATAAAACAAATTTTTTCCACTCACATAATCTCATGTAGATTAAACAAGAATTGACCCTGAAAGTTCTCAACTTCCTAGTGTTGGCCTGCTCTTTTGACTTCAGGCAAAGTATGATGAGAGGATAGGAGGGAATGGTGCAAAGAGGGATGTGTAATAGAGGGAGATCACTGAAAGCAAATCAAAACAAAAGAAGCCCAATGACACTAAAGGCCCAACGGAGACAAGGACAGATATTTACTTACTCAGTGCAGATTTTGTTCTGCTTGTAAAACTTGTGTCTTGTAGCAAACAGCCGAGAAATGTATTTGGCATTTTCAATATCATCCTTTAAAAAAAACAACAAAACACAGAAGGAGAAAGATAAACATTTGACTACACATACACATTTCACTCTGGCTACCTTCTAAACTACATATGTCACACATATCTCCTCCCTCTCCCTTAACCAAAAAATCCTACCATGGGAAGTATAGTGGTTGCTAAAGGAACTGTTACTACTAGGTTCACATGCTTCCATGGGATTGCTTCAAAACTAAGGATGTAAACACGCAGTACAAACACCAGTCATCATGAAATTTAAGGCAGAAAAGTGAGGCAGGTAAAGTCCAAGACCTAAACCAGGAAGTCCATGGAGGATAAGTTAACCTGCTCATTTCAGATTAGCCTCTGGGGCACAATAGAAAAAAAAATCCATCCTAGCTCAGGTCAGCTAGGGAAAGCAAATATGGTGTAACCTAACCGGGGGATGACCTGATGAAGCCTGTAACTGGAGGAGGATGAGTACAACAGAATGCGGCACAGCAGAGAACATGATCCATTACAAAGAAGGAGAGTTCAGGAATCCTAAAAAGGAGCTTACAAGTCAGTTATAGTACCTAGAATGTGGTTTTATGACTACTAAGCCTAAGCTTTGGTGACAATACAATGGGAAGGCAAGATCTGTAGAGAAGGTGGGCACATCCCATCTTTTCTACAATGTCTTTCTGAATGCTTATTGGCTCATGACAAGAGAATCCATTGAGTGTGGAATTCAAATGATAATTGAATTTGATTTACTATACATCTACTATAGAATGCTATGAAGCAACTGTGCTAGGCATAAGGACACAAAACAGAGCATGCCCTAGGAAGTTCCACTCTACTGAAAGCAAGAGTTTTAGTCTACTATATTTGTCTTTAAAGAGCAGCATAGTGTGAGTGCCTTACTGTGTGAAAGAGGGCCGTCTCTTCTTTGTTGATAAGTTCCAGTAGGATGGTAGACTTGTTATGTGTGATATTGCCAATGTCATTCCACCTGAACAAAAAAGACATCACTGAGTTTGACCAGAGATGCTTCTAGGTAGCATCCAAAAATAATAATAGCATTTATATGGTACTTCAAGTTTGCCAAGTGCTTTACATACATTATCTCACTTAATCCTCACGATAAACCTCCTGATTTTGCAGAGGAGGAAACTGAGACATGAGAGAAACTAAATGATATACTCAGGGTCACACAGCTAGTAAGTGTGTAAGCTACTAAGGCAGGATATGAATTCAGGGCTTCCTGATTCCAAATTTAGCATTCTATCTACTATATGAACCTAGGCTGGTCATATATAATTTCATTTTATAAAATATATTTTTAAACCTAACACTGTATAATTATTATAATGGCCAAACTTGGCCTCTGATAAGAGATGAGAAAAACTCTACTGTGGTAGAAAAGGCATTGCTGTTAACGCTGCATATTCTCTTAAATGTGGGCAGTGTGCTGGCTGAGGGGTTTTTGTTTTAATCTTTGTAATCAGGCATGGCAGCTAGGTGGCGCAGTAGCTAGAGCACTAGGCTTTGAATCATCAAGACACGAGTTCCATTCTGGCCTCAAACGCTGACTAGCTGTATGACCCTGGGAAACTCACTTAACCCGTTGCCTCAGTTCCCTCATCTGTAAAATAAGCAGGAGAAGGAAACGGTAAACCACTCCAGTATCTTTGCCAAGAAAACTCCAAATGGGGTCAGAAAGAGTGGGATACAACTAAAGTGACGCAATAATAACAAATCAAGGAAAGCCTTGCTGGGTAGAAGGAGGAGAAGGGTATATTTGGAAATGGATGTGATGCAAAAGGAAAAAGCACTGATTTTTTTTTTTAAAGAAACATATTTTATGTTACTAAAAAAGAAATGGAAAATGGTAGCTGCCTTAAAGCAGAATATATAAATTGATGAGAAGGTTAGATTACATGATCTCAAAGATCCCACTTTGGGGATGCTAAGTAAATATACATTTACTACACACAGCAAGAAATTCTTAGTTCTATGACACCCAAAAGTCTACTGGAGTTTATGCCCCTGTTCTAACCTTAAAAGATAATACATGTAAAACCAGAAGGGATCTTAGAATCCATCTAGTCTAAAGCCCTCATTTTACAGATGAGGAAAACAGAGACCTAGCAGGGTTCAGTGGCTTGTCCATGGTGACCCAAATAGTTCTGGATAAGAGGCAGAATAATAAAACAGTGCTTCAACAGAACCTTACAGATGCCAAGTACTTTATAAATATTACCTCATTTTACCTCCACAACAACCCTAGGAAGTAGGTGCCATTGCTGACCCCAGTTTACAAAGGGGAAACTGAAGCAGACCAAGGTTAAGGGACCTGCCCAGGGTCACGCAGCTAGTAAGTCACTGAGGCTAGATTTGAACTCAGGTATGTCCTGACTCTATCTACAATCAGCACCTGTTGGCAAAATAAGCTATGGCACTTTTCTCTTAGTATAAGTAACCCATGATGCACGGGTCACTAGCCAGTTGATTGTGGCTTGACTTGGTCACAGGGGAAAGCAACTTCCACCTCTCCTTCTTCCCATAGCCCAACCACCTTTTCAACAAGGTGAGGAATGGCTATAGGCTACCACAACCACAGCTTCTCCTCTGTGTGACACTCTCTGAAGGATAGGGCATTTCAGGGAAAGAAGGAGAGTGTAGCCTAGTGCCATAAGAGTGCCGTTTGAGAGTATGACCCAGTTTTTGCTGAGTCACAATTCTTTCTTTCAGTCTAATATATCCATTAACAAGAATTTAAGTGCCTACTATGTGGCCAGATTGCATATACAAAGACAAAATCAAAGTCCCTTCACAGATGTTTAGATTCTATATACATATTTCATAGACCTAACTTGATATTAAGGCTAAAGTTAAAGCAAATTAAAAAAAAAACAACTTTTCCTAGCAAATGGTTTAGAGAACTCTTTGATATAAAGGGGATTATCTCTCAAATATACATGTTGCTAATGTCATTTTCAAGTGAGGATGCCCACTGAATATGTCAAGTGCAAGAGAGGTCCCAACATTTTCTTAAAAATATTTACAGTAGTAAAGAGTCTAGGAGGAGATACTATACAACTCCAAAACTGCTGATATTTGTATTATACAGTAACACTGTCAAAATGTAACTCATTAAAT
The DNA here is from genome assembly GCA_028658325.1 of Potorous gilbertii. NCBI lineage: Eukaryota > Metazoa > Chordata > Mammalia > Diprotodontia > Potoroidae > Potorous > Potorous gilbertii. Next base: position 590,629,405 of record CM053770.1, on the reverse strand, counting down.
TTGACATTGTTGCTTATAGGGAGAGGGAGAAAGAAATACCTAAGTACAAATTTAGTTTGCTATACAAAAGTATGCAAAAATTAGTAAAAAAAATTACAGAAGAAATCAACAACAAAAATTAAGAAACTGATGAGAGGTTACCACCCACAGACACAGAGGAATCCATGATAAGCTGCAGGAAAAACTGGGGGAACTGCACAGAGGAAGACAATTGCAGAAAAGGATGTACTGATTTCAAGGAAACATTTTCAATCAGCAGCACTGGGAAGTCTTAAAAGACCACTCTCATACAATACCACATCTTGTTTGAAGAGAACATTATGTATTTCAGAGCACATCTAATTGGATCCTTATTCCGTCCTATGAAATTGCTGAGGCAATCTATCCCCATTTAAGTTCAATCAATCAACATTTACTAAGCACCTACTATGCGCTGGAAACCAAGCTAAGTGCTAGGAACACACAAAAAAAGAAAAAAGACAGTCCTTCTCTTCCAAGGAGCTTACAATCTAATGAAGGATACAACATGCAAACAAATACATACAGAACAAGTTACATTGAGGATAAATAGGAAATAATTAAGGGAGGGAAGGCGCTAGAATTAAGAGGGGTTGAGGAAGGCTTCCTGTAGAAGGGAGAATTTTAGTTGAGATTTAAAGAAAGCTAGGAGGCAGAGGGAAGAAGGGAGAGCATTCTAGGCATGGAGAATAGCCAGAGAAAATGCCTGGAGCCAAGGGATGGAGTGTCTTAGGCCCAGAATAGCCAAAAAGCCAGTGTCACTGGATTGGAGAGCATGTGTTGGGGAGTAGAGTGTAAGAACACTGGAAAGGAAGTGGAGCCCAGGTTGTGAAGGGCTTTGAATGCCATACACAGCTGTCTGTATTGACCCCTGGAGGCAAAAGGAAGTCACTGGAGTTTGCTGAGTAGAGGGATGAAATTTTTGTTGTAGTGGTTGTTGACATTTGCCCTTTAGTCTCTAAGAGAACCATGACATCAGGGAAGCAATGCCATGACATGCAAGTGAGTTGGATGTGAGAGAGGGCTGCGCACAGTCACCAGCCTCACTCTTTCCTCCAGAATTATCTGGGTCCAGTGTCAAGATATGGATCAGAGAACTGGAGATGGCCCTGGATGCAGTGGGAGACCTTGGCCTTTTTAAGTAAAGGTCTTTAACAGATCTCCGTTTGACTGAGGCAATATCCATTCAGTGATTAAGGCTAGATAATAAATGAGACAGAGAATGACCTCTTTACTTAGTTAAAAAAAAAAAATCCACCCAGGAGGGGAAGACCCTCAGGATTTCTGGCCAAAATAGAAACAACTGATATTTACATTCATTCTGAGCCAACCAAACAAAGACCAAGTAGGGCTTGGCCAGGGACCTATTGTTGGCCAATTAATAAAAGCCAGAGAGATTTAGTATTAAGGCTGGTCTTTAAGAAAGAAAAAAACATTCAGGGATTAAAAATAATGAAAATTTTAATCTCAGAGGGATGAGGAAACAGACACAGAATGGCAAATATATTGCCTAAACTCACAAAGGCCCCAAAACAGGCTTTCAAAATTCTTAAATCCAGCCTTTTCTCCACTTTACCAAATCTATTCATGCATCTCATTTCCGTGCTTAACAATTACTACATGACAATCTGGCTTAATCAGACCTCAAAAATGGCTACCAAAGTCTATCCTCTGGTCACTAGATGGTTCAAACATAATTACCTAACAGAAAAAGAGGTGGTCCGGTGTCTGGGCTTTAACCCTTCCAAAGAAGCAACAGTAATGGCTGAGAGCACAGGCCACCCCCACAATATCCCTTGATTCATTAGCATAATAAGGGTGTTATAGCAGCACCACATTTCATCTAAAATGAGCTTAGAGAAAGGTACTTAATAAAGCACAGTCAGAAATTCAAATTCCACCTTTGACACTCATTACCACTGTGACAACGGGAAAGTCCCTTAACTCCTCCTCCATAATTTTAGGTGGTAATGACTCATACGAGCCAATCTAACAAAGTCTTTATTCTCACTGACATGTCCATAAATTAAACATACTTACTTTGTCCATAAATTAAACATAATTTTAATCTCATGTTGGCTAAATACCTGTGAAGAGGTGTATTAAAAATTATATTCATCTCTGGGATGAGACTTGCTGTTTGATTAGCTGCAGACTTCTCCAGGTTACCTGAGATCTGCCTCTGATTATTCTATACATATGTAAGTTATGAAAAGACTAACTAAAAGTAGTCCTTAAATTATGCAGTACAAATTGCTCATAATTACCCCTTTTCTTCTTATGGTAATTGTAGTGATACACAAGGGAAAAAGGAATAATTATGAACAATAAAAGAGGGAAAAAATTGGTCTAGAGGGCATCTGAGTCCCCAGCCCACTCTATTTCTATCATCCTATAGACCTATGACACTAAAAAACTAGTTTGTGGTATCAGTCATCTATCTGCTTTTGGTACAAAGATGGCTTCTGATGGTCACACAGTCATCTTTAGGAGTTAAAGATACTGCTAATGTAAGCAGAAACTCAGGGTAACTAGATGACACAGAGGATAGAATGCTGGTCCTGAAATCAAAAAGACCATAAAATCCAGCCTTAGACACTTACTAGCTGTGTGACCCTGGGCAAGTCACTTAACCCCTGTTTACCTCAATTTCTTCATCTGAAAAATGAGCTGGAGAAGGAGATGGCAAACCCCTCCAGGATCTTAGGCAAGAAAGTCCCAAAGGGGTCAAGGAGAGTGGAACACGACTTAACTACAATAAAATTAGAATCTTAAATGCTTTCTGATTGGGAAGCAAAGGGTGAAAAATTCTTCATGAATAATAAACTAAATGGGTAGTTTCCATTTCGATAATCAAGTTGTTTAATTAGGGTAATGTGATTAGTGGATAGAGAATTAGCCTTGGATCAGAAAGACTCAGGTTTGAATTCTCAGGCAAAGGATCCTAAAACTCAAGTTGGAAGGGTCCTCAGATGCCCATTAGCTTTACAAGCATCCAAGGCAGGATTTGAACCTTGGTCATGGTCTCACTGCACTGTACTGCCTGCCTTTCAGACACTAACTGTCCTTTTGGGAATAATAGCAGCTCTGCTACAAGGTTTTTGTGAGGATCAAATAAGGTAATATACATAAAAAGCTTTTATAACTCTTATGGAATTTTATAAATAAGAGCAATATTACCATCCCCTTCCTCTCAATTAGCCAATTTAATCCAATTCAACAGACACGGAATAATCCCCTACTAACTACAAGGCACTGTGCTTGCTCTACAGAGCGTAAAAACGAGCTCCCTGAATCAAAGGGGGAAGAGGAGAAAGCCCTTTTTTTGCAGTGTTCTCATAAAAAAGGAAAGAATAATTTCCCTATAACTGCTCAATCATACAAAAAATTTCCCTTACCAACTGAAAGAAATTCATCTTCTTGAGCCATAGATTAAAGAACTAGGTTTACTTACTGGGCAACTCAGGTAACTAATTCTGATTTTTTTAACTTCATTATTTTAAGTATCAGAAGAAAAAGAAACTCAAAACAAGAAGAAAAAACAAAAACTGTCAGCCCAGCCCTACCTGTGTATTGATAGTTGCCTTCCAATTCTGTTTCTCACAAAAATTCCCATGAAGAAAACGCCCAGGTGCACATTGTTTCCATGATTATCCTAAGAGAGAGAGAGAGAAAGAAAGAGGAGAGAGAATAAAAAATAATACAAAGGATATATTTGGTAAAAGGGAACATTGGTTTCCATGAAATACAATGCAGATTTGTATCTATATTTCAGTCTGTTGGAAGGCATAGGTCCACCCTCACTGGAGATCTTGATGAAAAGCTAGATGCCCATTGGTCAAGTAGGATGGAGAAAAAATTCTTCTTGTTATGTACAGCTGGATTTAGTGGCCATGGAGGACCTTGCCAACTTTCAATTTCTATTAGTCTATTTCTCCATTTCCTTCATGAAATAAATAGCTTATGCACATGACAGGTATCATGGCAATAAGGATATATTTCTAGTGGATGCTAGAAAATAAAAAGTTTTAACACATTGCTGCTCCTAGGATTGTGTCTATTGCTACATGTCTTCCAGATAAAGGTATTTACCACTTGCCAACTCTTGGTGGGACTCTTTTTCCAACACCATACGCAGCTATTCCTTTTTTTTTGTCCTTCCCCCTTCTGTTCCTTTTCCTTTACTTCCCCCTTCTCCCAAAACCTTTCTTTTTTTACTTCTCTTTTGCATTTACTTTTGGAACAAGCAGTAGTAGCTTTGGATATTGCTTATCTCCACTTAAGGCCCTTGAACCTAAAGAAGTCACTGAGATATGTTTGAGCAGTTATTTAATAATGCCACAAGATAATACATAGGACAGAATTAAGAGAAAGGTGGCACTGCAAACAAATATTAGGGGTCAGTCGAAAAGGAATCACTAATATATGGTCCCTTCCTCCTTCCATCTACCTCTCCATCAAGCAATAAGCATTTATTAAGTGCCTACTATGTGCCAAGTACTGTACTAACTGTTCAAACTAGACAAAAATGAAACAATCCCTAACCTCAAAGGGCTGTAACCTGGAAGACAGCATGCACATATATCAATATATGCAAAGCAGATCCAAGGTAACCTGGGAGGGAAATACAAATAAGAGATTCTGGAATACCTGTATTTGGTATCAAAAGTATCCCCTGATCCATCAAAATCATATTTCCCACTGGTTGTTCTACTCCAAGTAGTATGCATTTCTAATTTGTAAGCAATCAAAAATCCTTCAACATCTTTTTACAAAGTGGATTTTGTACAATTAAGATATATCAAAGCATGACTAGGAGATAAAGCATGACCTGATATGCCAGATGACATATGCAGTAACACTGCTAAGTCATCTCCTCTGATACTTCATGGACATAATCTTTGTAATACTACAATCTCAGAAGAGTTGAATGTATAACCAAAGCTTTCCACTGACAAAAGGCAAAGGAAAGGGAAAGATTGGGTGTAAGTAGGATGTAGCATATTGCAACAACAACTTACTCTTCCAAGCTGTTGTGAAAAACATCATCAAGGATACACATAACCAGGAAAGGAGGTGGCTAGTTATATATCAGGAATAAAAATTGATAAACCAGCATCTCATATCATATACCAAATTCCAAATGGGTACGTGATTTAGACAAAAAGATGACATCAACAACTAATTAGAACAAGGAAGAAATTTCCTGTCAGATTGATAGCTAAGATAAGAGAATTCATGACCAAACAAGGGATAGTGAGGATCACAGAAGGTAAAATGGACCATAGAATTTTATAAGTTTTTGTATTTAAAAAAATAATTTATCTCAAATTAGAAAAGAAGCAAGTAAATGGGGGAGGGGAGAATCTCTGCAGCAAATTTCACTGATAAACATTTATAACATTGTCACAGCAAGGACCCCAATACTGATGACTACACCATAACATAACAGCAAGGACCCAGACATACACAGGAGGGCCTTCTGTACAGGTTTTTAGATCTGCTTTTCTAAAAGGAAAGTGACTTTTGAAGGGTCGACAAACTACTTTAATCAAGCACATTTATCATTCACTTAGTTTAGGGGAAAAAGTAAGCACCCTGAACTTCAAAGAAAATAGAGAGAAATAAAAACCAACAGAGAGGGCTTCCAACTGTCTGACCATAAGCAATACATACATTACAGATCAACAGAACCTGTATGACCATACATATATAGTTACCACAGAGAGAAGCACCGACATATGAGTTTTCAAAGCCAGGGGGTTCCTTCACAGCTACCCAGAGTCTCTTCTGACCACACACTTACCATGAGTAAGCCCCAAAGTAAAACCTCAGCTCCGAGTATTTATACATTTTTCAGACCCTAAGGGCAGGACCCTCAGATCGAGTGCCTCAACAGAAATTAACAAAAGTATTGAGGCCTATTATGGACAGGAAAGATCTTTAACTCTTCTGCCCACCCGCCATTATCCTTAAATTAACATATTATCACAAACATGTAAGGAACTGATTTAAATCTACAAGAATAAGAATTCCCAGCTGGTAAATGGTCAAAGGACATGAAAAAGCAGTTTTCAGTTTTCAAAGGAAGTCTAATCATTTATCAATAATCATATGAAAATGATCACTAGAAATTAGAAGTTAAGACAATTCTGAAATACCTCACAAAATCATTAGACTGTCAAAGTTGAGCAAAAAAAAAAAGTAAAATGAAAAATGCTAGAGAGGCTATGAGAAAGCAGCCCAACTGTTAATAGACTGTGAACTGATCAAGCCTTTCTGGTAAGTGGTTTAGAACTATGCTTTGAAATTTTCTAAATTATACATACCCTTTGACCCAGTAATATCAGCTAGGTCTATGCTCCAAAGAGAACAAAAGTAAGAGGAAAAGGACTCATGTATAAAAGTATTTACAGTATGTCTCTTAGTGGTGGTAAAGAACTGAGAGCTAAGGGGCTGCCCTTCAACTGGAGAATGGCTTTACAGGTTATGGTATATTAATGTGGTGGAATGTAGTGAAAGAAATTATGAAAAGGATAGTTCAGGGAAACCTGGGAAGACTTATATGAACTGATACAGAGGAAAATGATCAGAAAGAAGAAAACAATTTATACCACAATAACCACATTTTAAAGACAAACAACTTTGAAAGGTTTGAACCCTCTAATCCTTAACCAGCCACAATTCCAAAACCAGGGGGCTGAGGAACCTGTCCAAAATACTTGTGATAAAGCATACTACTCATATATTCTTTTTGACACAGTCAACGTGGGAATTTGCTTTGCTCGACTGTACATATTTATTACAAGGGGATTATTTTTCTTTTTTCAATAGGGAGGCTCAATAGGAAGGAGAAAAGGCCAATTTTTATCCATTAAAAATAATTTTAAAAAGAATGAGATGATTGATAGTCAAGTAATACACTGGTAGGCCCATGATATGTAGGAAACCAAAGGAAAACCTCCAGTAAATAGAGCAGTGCCTCAATGAAAGATCTGTGGTATGATATGGATCAAAATTACAAAGGGTGAGAAATTATAAAGAGATTATGATTGGTGTTGGTGAAGGGGCACTGATGAACTCCTGGATCCAAGTGTTAAAGGCCAAAAATAAAAGGGGGTCAGAATTATCATTATATACAGAACTTCCAAATATATGATCTTTTTGTTAAACATGCACACATACATAAAGAACTCAAGTTCCTTACTTGGTAAGACTATTATCTTTTTAAAAAATTCAGATCTGAACAAGAGTAAATATAATGAAGATTAGAATAGAGTTAACTATGGTAGTAAATGCAGAAACTGGTTCAAGGGAATGCATGTTTTTGAATATGCTTCTGAAAGAGCAGAGAAAATAGATTTCAAGAAAAAGAATAGATTTAAATGTAGATTATAAAATAGAAGAATGTATAGAAAAAGATACAGAAATAGGGAAAGCAAAGGTCACAGAAATGGTCAGGAAAGGAAAAAACACAATATCTAAGGATCTCAGCTTCTACTCTACAAAATAAAAAGATAATTTGTAACTCCAATATTTTGCATTCTCTGTTATGTGGATATTTGTATGTGCATATAAGTTTTAGGAGGACAATACAGATCTAACCTATGCTTTCACCCACTTACAGAAATTCCAAGATGGCAATTTCCTTTACCAGTGCAGATCAGCAAGTCATCTATATCTCAGAGTCTTAAAGAGCCACTAGGTAACTAAGAAACTAGATGAAAGGACTTGCTCATGATCACATGATTAGTGTACATGAGAGGCTCAACTAAACTTAGCCAGGCTAGCCCTCTATTGACTATACCATGGTCATATTCCCATCATATAAACTGACAATTATAGAACAACGGAGAGAAATTACAGACAAATCTCCTTTAGTTTTTCTAACCTGAAACTATCATTCTCCATGGAAAATTGAGGTCTACAAGTCATATTTTCCAAAGGGTTCTACTGTTAATCTTAGGAAACATTAAGTCAGTATGGAAAGTAGTTACATGTATTGAAAAGGTTTAGGTGAAGATATGCCTAGAACAGGACAGTAGATGATGGTATGTTTAATCTTTTGAAAAATTATTCATAATATTTACTAACCATTGACTTTATAAAGTCAGTTATGACCCTCACTGCCCAAAGAGACAATACAGTGGAAAAGCAATACTTCTTTGGAGGGGGATGAGGATGGAATATATTTTCCTCAGACTGCTCTTCAACTTAATTTGGCTCTGACTATGCCATCCCTTCCACTACCATCATGGGGATTCTAATAATCCTATAGTCTGAAAGTTTCTTGATTCACAAAAAATGAAGGTAAAGAGAGGGAGTAATTAGAAACTCTACTAAATCACAGTGCCACCAAAAGAAGTTTGTAGTATCTCTCTACTTGCAAAAATGAGATGGCATCAAAGGTCTTCATTGATTTTTCCACTTAAAGGAAACTTAGTAACGCAGCTTGCATTAACAAAAAGGCCCGTCTTAATGTCTTGGCTGTTTCTATTCCCTGTTACTGGCTCCAATCTCAAAATATCTCAATACCAACTTTTTTTTATTAATAAGAGAAAAATCCAAACTTTTAAACCAGCGCATAGGGGAAACATTAGCTTTCCACCCCCAGTTTAAAACAAGCAAAATAGTTGGCAGTTGGAAAGTCAATTTTCCAGAAAGAGTAGAAAAGTTTCCTCTAATTTTTCAGTGACCCAGCATATCATAACAGTATGTGGGCTGCTGAAATATAAGTAGGTTGCAGATGGCATCATAAGGCATTATTGCTAGGAAAATGGATTACTGCCCTACAAAGGGCAGTCATCAGAGACACAAAAGAAAATTAAACAAATCTGAAAAAAGGTCCATTTAGCCATTTTCACAAGCTATAGCCACCTTCTTAGGCTTCCTCCAATGCACATGGGTAGTTCACATTAAAGCAAATGGCACATGTGCAAAGAGGAACAGGCCACTTATAGCCCATACAATGAAGCCAGTTCTAAGTGAAATGCTTGTAATGAAATTGCAGTCAGATCTGAAATGATTGGAATGAGCTAGTGGTATTTAGTTCCATTTTTCTATGGAAGGGGGATGGGACTGATGGAAAGAAAAACCAAACTTGGCCTTGAGCTCAGAAGCACAATATTCTCTTGCCTTAAGAAACTGTGTTCTCTGTATCATATCTGATGCCTTTCCCTGTGACAACAGCAGACAAAACAGAAAAGAAGAAGTCACAGAACTGAGTAAAAGAAGTTTTGTTCACATTTGCCTACTAAGCAGCACTTATAAGCTAAAAGATGAGAAAAAGGCGACAAATGTTGGCTGAGAAGTCCCAGGTGGCCATCTTTAATTTTACATACTTTATATTAACTTGGAAAATAGCCATTTGTCTACTTCCGGGCCATGGCTGCATAGCAAAGTGTCTGCCCTATAAATAAATAACGATGACTAATTCATTCATTTTTCAAATGAGTATATAGCTATTTAATAGGCAGCAAAGGCTGATAAATGTTTTGTGTGTACCTAGAAAGCTTCCTTACACTTAAGACATATTTTGTAAATTTGTGGCTATAAAATCTTAGGCTGCTTTGAGTTTTACGTTATATCACATTATACTTCAATGAATCTATCCACTTATGTAGGAATCTCTTTCTAACAATGCAGGTCACAATCCATCTCTGCCTATCCTGCATTCCTCTTGTTGGTCATTACATAAATTCTTCACAAGAGGCCAACTCAATATGCTAAGGGCTTTTCTCTATATCTCTTGACCTCATAGGGGTACCAAAGGAGAAGAGAGGCTACCATTGTTGCTATGTAATGAGTGCATGTCCTTTTTTCCAGTCAGGCAATCTTTGATAATACTTTTTATGACATCTCTGTAAAATGAAGAATGTCAATTGTCCATACTATGAAATGCAGTTAGACAGATAGCCTATAGATGTTTTCCATCAGTACATGGATCCTGGAATAACACTAAAGATGACTAATGAACTGGATCCAGAAATGATTGCTTTGGGGAAATTGCTGACTAGCCCCAAACTTCACATTGAAACAAAGACCCATGATTTTTCACACCAATATTTTTCTGGTTTTTAAATTTCAAGTCTAGCGTTCCTTCCACTACACCAAGAATTCTTCTCTGTCCTTATCTTTTTTCATCCCTCTGCAATTTATTAGCTACCTTTTCCATCTAGATAGTCACTCCTCTCTGAGTTTTCATGACAGTGACCTTGATTTATTTTCCTCCTACCTGTCTGATTACTCTTCCACCATTTCCTTTGCTGAATTCTTATCCATGTTCTTCCCCTTAACCATGGATGTATACCAAAGCTATCTTTCCTCTACATCCTCTCTCCTGATAAACTCATTATCACCCACAGATTCAATCAGACCTTTTACACAGATGCCTTTCAGATCTATCTATCCAGCCCTAGTCTCTCTCTTGAGTTAAAGTCCTAAATCACCAAATGTCAATTAGATATTTTCCAACTATATGTTTCACAAGCATCTCAAACTCACCATGTTCAAAACAGAACTCATTATCTTTGCCCATAAATCTTCTCTCCCTAATTTTCTTCTTGCTAGTGAAAGTACCTTCATTCTTTCAGGCACTCAGGTTCACAACCTCAGAGTCATCCTGGAGTCTTCCTTCTCTTTAACCCTTCCCCCTAATCCAATTAATTTGAAATCTTGCCGATTTTACATTCATAACATCTCTCATATCTATTTCCTTCTCTCCATTCACATAACTATCCTCCATCGCTGTCCTATTAATGCCCTTGTAACCTCTTTCATGGATTGTGTCAATAGCTTCCTACCTCAAGTCTCTCCCCTCTCTAGTTCACCATCTGTATCAAAGGTGTCAAAAACATGGCCCATGCAGCCCACAAACCTACCCATGAATAGCCTTAATAAGATGAAAATGTAGCTGGATATGACTAACATGGAAATATACTTTGCATGATTTCACAGGTATAATTGATATCATATCGCTCTCCATCTCAGCAGGTCAAAAAGGAATGGGAGGAAGGGAGAGTATTTGAAATTCAAAATTTTAAAAAAAAGATTTTTAGAAATAAAGAATATTTTTTTAAAAATATATGCACATACTCTCCTCATAGTTTGATGTTAGTGGACTCCCCAAATTTCACCCATATATAATAAAATCGACATAACTGCTTGGGGAAAAAAGCAATTTGTCAATATTTAACCATACAATAAAACATAGATAATAGTATATTTTAAAATTAAGTTGATATGAGACCTTCAGGGTTCCTTATGTATAGATTAGCGGCCCTTTTTCTGTTTGATTTTGATACCAACATTCAACACAGCTATCAACTGATTTCTAAAAAGCACTCATTTGACCATGTCACTTTCTTCCTCAAAAAGTTCCTTGGTTCCCTGTTGACCAACTATAAAACACAAATTCTCCTTTTTGGCATTTAAATCTCTTCATAACATGTCTCCAACCAACCTCTCCAAGTTTTACTGCCTATCACTCCCATTTCTAGCACTTTATATTCCACATAGGATTCCATCTTCTGCTTCTGTGGTTTGGCAAAGGTTGACTCTTATGCCTGGAATTGATTTCCACTTCACCTCTGACTTTAAGAAGCTCAATTTTTTCTTTAAAGTTCACCTCAGGAGACATCAATTAAATTGCCTTTATTCCATTCCACTTTCTACCTCTGCCATGCCTGGTACCTACTCTCTTCCCCACTCACAAAATTACTATGTATTTATGCTGCATATATTTTGTATTTACTTATATACATATATATATATATATACACATCGTTTCCCCTAATAGGTGTGAGTTCCTTAAAGGGAGAGACATTTTTTTCTACTCTTATTCCCAGGGCCTACTGTACTGCCCGCTATATCAATATTTCATAAAATCTTGTTGATTAAATGAGCAGCATGTATGATACTTCCTTACTTTTCATTTTTATTTAACTTTTGATATCTGTATATCTTGTCTTTCATATTGGATTTTAAGATCCCTGGGAAAAGAGACCATGATCTTAATGAACATTTCACTATCTACACTAGGCAAGGCACTGTGTAAAGCACCATGGATAATATATAAGAGAGGACAGCATAGTCTTTGTCCTCTAAAATTTAGAAATCTCTGCACCTTTTCTGAGAAAGGCATGCAAAGGAAAAGCCAGAGTACATTACCTTCACAGGGAAGCTTTCCTGTCCAAACCCATCCAAACGTTCCACTTCATTGATATACATGAGTTCAGCTTCCGCTGGCAGGATCCCACTAGAACCAAAATAGTATCAAAAGGAGGAAACAGTTAAGGAGGACAAAGCCAGTGGAAGATTTGACCCTCATGATGCCAAGTTTCATAACTGTTTAGCTAGTTCGATTTGGGAGTAGTAATCCTCACAAGGTTGGAATAATATCATGCATCACTTGGTCACCCATTTCCATAATTCCAAGAACCTCTCCTCCCTGGAGTGTACTTTAACTAAGCAGGAGAATGTAAAAGGAGCTACATAAAATCTTCTCTTGGAGAAAGTACTGTGCTGTAAACACTAAAAATTTATGCCAAATGGCTTGTGTATAAAGTAGCCTGCTCAAGGCTAATATAAGCCATTTCCTATATTTAGGATAATTCTCCACTACCTTAAAAATATGAAAACATTATTTTTGGATGCAAAAGATCAAGATGAAAGTTTAGAAATATTACGCTTGCTCTCTAACAATAGAAGGGAAGGATGGGATGGGATGGGATAGGATGGGAAGGATGTTTATTTTGTAATAGCCTAGAAGAGCTCCTAGAACTCTCAGTGACATCAAGCTCTCTAGTGCTTCCTTGACTCAAAGACTCTTACCATTTCCCTCCAAGTCTAGCCCTTTGATCTTTGTCACTATTGGTAACATAGCTAAGCCTAGAGATATCTACTCAAAACAGTATTTTTAGCCCACACTCCCAGGATTTCAAGGATAGGGAATGTCAGGAAGCTTCCAGTACTGGCAGCACATGGAACAAATCCATAGAAGAAAGATTTCCCCTGACTCTCTCCAGCCAAAAGGCCATCAAAGACTCTATAGGAGTAGGCTGATTCCAGATTAAAACAATTAAAAGTACAACCTCCAACAACACTTAAAGTTCAAGAGTGAATAACCCAAGACTGAGTCGCAAGCCAACTGAATGTATCTTGAACTTGATCTTTTATGCTGACAATGCAAGACTATGTATAAGAAGTAAAGATGTGTGGATGTTAACACATCCTCACATATGGACATATGCTAAACATAGCCTTCCATAGCAAAGCCCCTAGAATGCCAGCCCAGACTCTAGCCTGGCCTCAGAGACAATCAGCGCAGCAATTTGTATAGATACAAACTGGCAACCACCTGCTGCATCAGCCTCCTTCTACCCTTACAACCTAATTCTAACTCAACCCTTAATTCCAACCCTACTCTTAATTCTAACCCTATACAGGTATAAACCTATACAGGGACAAAGCAGTTTTGCTTTATTTTGTGTTTTGAAGATTTTTTTTTTAAACAAATTGAAAATTTGGGGCAACCTTGCGTCAAGCAAGTTTATGGGCACACATTTTCAATGTGCTCACATTGTGTCTCCTGTCACATTTTGGTAATTCTTACAACATTTCAAGTTTTTTCAATATTACTATTTCTGTTACAGTGATGTATGATCAGTAATCTTTGATGTTACTATTGTAATCACTTTTAGTCACAAATGTACCTATATAAGACTGCGAAAAATGTTGCGTGTGTTCTGACTTATCCCCAGCCATTCCCCATCTCTCTCTCTCTCTCCTTGGGTCTCCATATTCCCTAAGACACAACAATATTGAATTTCAACAACACTGAAACCCTCAAAATGGCCTCTAAGTGTTCAAGTGAAAGGAAGAGTCCATCAACGTGGCAAACTTCATTGTCTTATTTTAAGAAATTACCACAGGAACCCCAACCTTCAGGAACCACCGCCCTAATCAATCAACAGCCATCAACATCAAGGTAAGACCCTTCACCAGCAAAAAAGATTACAATTCACTGAAAGCTCAGATGATGGCTAGCATTTTTTAGCAGTAAAGTATTTTTTAAATTATAATTGTTTAAACATAATACTATTACAAGTTTGACAGATTACAGTATCGTATAAATATAACTTTTATATGAATGGAGAAACGAAAAACTTCATGTGATTCACTTTATTGTGATATTTATCGTGGTAGCCAAAGACCTACTAAAGATCCAGAAAAGAAAGTTCTCAAAAGCCAAGTCCTTGGCATCGTTAAATGGCTCAACATAGAACCAGATAAAGTTTTGCCAATGTTTTATCAACGACACTAAAGAAGATGTCTTGTTTCTGAACCCCAAGAACAATTAGACCTTTCCTTCTAACTTGCGACTGAACCCTAGTCTAAGTGATGTCTTCCCCTTTGAGAATGTGAGCTCTCTGCCAGAAGGGAGTCTTGCTTTTCTATTTGCATCCCCAGTGTTTAGCCCAGCTCTCTGCACAAAGTATGTACTTGATCATTTTGTTACTCGTTCATTTCTTGTTTCATTTCTCACAGTCATCACTCATCTTCCCCTGTTCCATCTCTCCCTTACCTGTGTGCTTTATGCTCCTGGGCCACTTGCTGGGTCAGCTCCTCCAGGACAGCTTCTTCCAGTGCCAAGTCCTACAGAAATAGACACCAACAAGCGTCATAAAGATCTTGACATTCTCTATTCTTCCCCAATTCAAAGTTCTCCTCCAAAATTCACATTTCCAGGAAATCATACCTGAACAAATTCACCCAATGGCATATGTTTCTCAACTCTTTTAAGGTTTCTTTTGTGCCATGATGATGTATACTATGCTGATAGTTGTGTAAGCTCTCTTAAGGCACAGCACTTATGCATGTTCTATACCACCAAATAGACTATATGCTCACAGTGGGCAGGGCGTAAGTCTTCTCATATTTTTCCTATAACCATACCAACTTCAATGTATGACGTATCCTTGCACTTACTATAATACTAAGACATGTAAGCTAACTAGAAATCATACAAACCCCTGTGAGAGTAAAATCTCTAATTTCTGCTTCAAAGTAAATGGAAGTAGGGGGAGGAGGTCAGAATGGAGTATTCCAGCACAGGCAGAGGTTGTGCACCAGGTAAAGCAGAAGTCCCAGATACAGCTCAGAGGGCCCCATCCTCCTAGCAGATCACAGCAACAGGTGCCAAATGTTAGCTTTGTCACTCACTACACAGTTCCAGGTCACAAATCTAGGGTAGACTAGGGAGAGTACCTGAATCTAGAGGTGGCATTCCTGGGTAAGGAACAGCCACAGGCCCTAAGCCACTTGTTGCATGCTAGCTTGTGAATTTGCGAGGAGCCAGTTCAGAAGCAAATAGCTGACTATTTGGCTCTGCTGCCTAGGGCGGAATGGAGTCTCAGTTCTAGTTTCCATTCCAGTAGAAAACACAGGGAAAGTGTATCAGACCAAAGGGTAATCAGCAGCTCTATTATTCTGAATCAGCAAAGCTTCTCAAGATGATAGTGGCTAAGTCTTGCAGTAATCATCCAAAATTCCAAAGGAAGCAAGCCCACAACAGACCTGTTACTCAGACCCAAACTCAGGTCAGGAACTTGCAGAGCTCAGCCTGGGAGTGCAGCTATCAGACTCTGTCCTAGGTCAGACCACTTAAGAAAAACTAAAAGTTTACAAGTCCCCAGCCTGAGTTATCTCTGAGATACTGGAATAACATAATTTTCATTACCCTCAAGAGAGTAGTGGAAGAACCTGAGAAAGTACAAACTCAGACCGTGCCTTCTGAAAATACAGAAAACCTGTCCCTAATATAAAATCCAAAGTCATGAAGGAGGCAAAAAGAATAAGCAGTACAAAAAAAAATTCTACCATAAAATGATCACAGAAATACTCAAGACATAAACCCAGAAGAAGAGAATGATTCCAAAGCATCTACAAGCAAAACCTCAAAGAAAAACACAGGTTGTGTCCAAGTTCAACTAAGATTCATGGAAGAAATTTAGCAAGAGTTTTTAAAAGTTCAAAAACTTGTTTTTATAAATGAAATTAGAGCACTAGAGGAAAAACTGAGAAAAGAAATAAGAGCTATGGAAGAAAGATTTGGAAAAGGAATTAATAGTTTGGCACAAGAGGTACAAAGTCTTGCCCAAGCAGCAAGATCTGAAATGAAATGGACTGAATAAAAGCTAATGATTTCATAGGGCAGCAAGAAAAAGAGAAGAAAATCTAAGTTATCTCATGGTAAAAATAACTGACCTGGAAAACAGACATAAGAAAGAAAAATTAAGAATCACTGAACTGACACCCTTTAAGCTATAACTACAGGAGGATAGACATCATATTTTAAGAAATTATAAAAAAGAATTGCTCAAGTCTCTTAGAACGAATCTACCAGTCACCTCTAAAAAGAAACCCCAAATTAAAACTTCCAGGAACATGATCGTCAAAATCTAGAGCTTCTAGGGCAAAGAGAAAAATAATGCAGGTAACCAGAAGCTAAGAATCCAAGTCCTGAGGGGGATCACACATGATTTAGCATCTCCCATTATGCAGGAATGGAAAGCTTAGAATATGATACTCCAGAAGGCAAATGATACAGGCTTACACTCAAGAATAACTCACCCCACAAGAGTATAATCTCTAAGAGAGGGAAAAGAATGAATCTTTAATGAAAGAGGATTTCTAAGCATTCCTGATGAAAAAACCAGAGTTGAACAGAAACTTTGAAGTACAAACACAGTAATCAAGAGAAACATTTTAAAAGTAAATATAAATGAAGAATCTTAAGGTTCTGAACAAGAATAAACTGTTTACATTCTAAAATGGGGAGATAATACATGTGTCTCACTGGAACTTTACCATCATAGAAATCTAATTATCTTGAGGGCCTAGGAGTGTCTATTATATGTTGAAGATTTTAAAACAAGAAAGAGAGGGGAAGATGAATATAATGTGAGATGGGAAAAGGAGGGAGAAATATGGAAAAAAATTATCACACATAATTGGGGTACATGAGTAGAAGTTTATAAAAATAAGGAGAAAAGAATGAGGGGAAAATTGTCCAAGGAAAGGAATCAGTAGCACTCACACTCACACACACACATACACAGTTGGTTACAAAGATACATTTCACTTAACAGTGAATTAGTAAGGAAAAAGGAGAAGGGAAAGGAAGGAATAGGAAAGGGAACAGATTAAGATTAAGTGAGGGATTACTGTTGTTGAACCATGTCTGACTCTCCATGTTAATTTTAAAAAATAAATGTAAATACCTTCCAATTTAGCAATTAAGCATCTATTATATAAAAGGCATTATGCTAGGTAACATATTTATTCACAAAGATGAAAAACACACCCTACTCTCAGGGAGTTGACATTCTCCCTGGGAATATAGCACATAAATAGATCAGTAAATCCAACATTTAAAAAAATCCAATAATTGTCAGTTACCATACCCT
Source organism: Potorous gilbertii (assembly GCA_028658325.1). Classification (NCBI taxonomy): domain Eukaryota; kingdom Metazoa; phylum Chordata; class Mammalia; order Diprotodontia; family Potoroidae; genus Potorous; species Potorous gilbertii. The sequence continues at coordinate 590,611,919 of CM053770.1, read as the reverse complement.
AGAGTATAAAAAACATGTAAAAGCCATAATCACATGTGATCATACTGAAATTTAGAGTTATTACAAGGAAAACTATTCAAAACTGGAATCCACCCTCATCATCGAATGTCTTCAAGCAATATATGACTGTTTGTTTCCAGTTATGGGCTAGACTAGATGACCAATGAGGTTTCTTTTAGTTCTAAAATCACGTGATTCTGTAATCTTCACAGCAACCTTATGAAACAGATGGGCATTATTCTTGAAATCAGCAATTATGTTCCTCTTATGTCCTCTCTCCTTCAAACTAAATCAGTCTATCCTCATATGGTATGATTTCAAGACCCTTCAACATCCAGGCCGCCCTCCTCACATTTATCAATGTCCTCCTTTGAATGTGACATGAAGAACAGAACTTTCCAAATGTAGCATGACCATGTGAGGATACAATGAGCTTTTCTCCTTCCTAGGCATAATTACCATACCCATTTTATAGTTGTAGAAAGAGATGAGGCTCTTAGAGGTCATAGTCCCACAGCCAGTGTCAAAGGCAAGACCGACCATCAAGTCTCTCCTAAATTCAGGTCCAGCACTTACGCTGTGACACAATGTTGCCCTAAGCAGGCAAGGTCATAGCTGGACTTTGTTCTTTGCTCCATTTTCTTCCCACCTTTACATCAAACAAGAGATAGAAGACCTATCATCACTTAGCTCTTCATTTTGATGTTGAGTTCTGAAGGAAATACCAGGAGAGAACCAAAAGAGTGTGATCAAACTAAACCATTACTAAGGATAATTTACCTAGACATATAGAATTTTCCAGGAAATAGCTATGATAATCGAAGAAAGAAAATTGAATATTAAGCTATGAATTTCACAACTTACTATGGAAGAAGATATAAATCTTCCATGTGGCTCCTACCGCCTACGCATATTATAACCCTTCCATTTCTTATAGTCTTAGAGAGTTGTCTGAGACCCAAAGAGATTGACCTTCCCATGGTCAAACAACTAAGAAATTTGAGAGGTGGGATTTCTACTCAGATCTTTCTGACTTAAGCCTAGCACATTCCATCAATTACTCCATGCTGCATTTTAGAGTAAGGGCAGGGGAGCAGGATATATATAGATCAACTATTGAAAATTGTCCTGTATGTAGAGATACAGAGTTTTTGGAAACTAATCATAAGACACTTCAACATTCAAACTTCAACATGCTTTCTTTGCATCCTTTGACTAAAGTGGTTTCTGTCATGGTAGGTTCCAAATCCTAGAGTATTTTCAGGTTTACTCTGAGTAGCAAATATACCATGCATTTTACAAATTCAGTTGTATGTGTGCATCATCTTGTAAAACTCAGCGTTTAAGAGAATAAAAGAAATAAAGTAGTTTTGGAGGTGGAGGGTAGAGAAAATATTTTACAAAACCTCAGATCTAGGCTTTAACCAAAAAGAACACCAGAGTCTGCTATTGTACTTAGCTAAACTGTCTCCATCTAGAACTCCTGGGCCTCCCTTCAGTATTTGTCTCTGCCACAGAAAAATGTGAGAGTGGTACTGTGCTAATGAAAAATGGCATGTACATAACCACTCACCTATGGGATATACTATCCATTTAACTCTGTTATTTCAACTGGTGAAAAAGTGCCATGACACATTGAGGAATCATTAAAGATCAAATGGAACTGAAATCTGTACCCCCCTCCTCCCCCTAACAAGTGTATACTTCACTTTGTCTGTCTGCCAGGGAAGGAAGCATGGGACAGAGAACAGAAATCTTACTTCTAAGTCAGGAAGACTTGAGTTCAAGTCCCACCTTGGTCTGAATATGTGACCCAGGTCAAGTTACTTGAGCTCACAGTGTCCCAGGCAATTTTCTAAGACTATACATTGGAGATCAGATGTTGGATCTACATCGGTAGAGTGTTTCACCAGGATATCTCTATACTGATAAAATTACAAGTTTAGTCCAAAACAACTGAAACTCCACATATACTCACATTATTTAATTACAGCCATTCACTGGTTCACCAGCATCATGAATTTTCTATCTCAATGCTCAGATTAGAGCTAGAAAATACGTTTATAACATGTAGAGTTTAAAATTACCACCTAGTAATTTATTAAAATGTCCCCTGGAACATAACATTAAAGGCACTATAGAAAATCTGTTAATCAATCACAGTCCCTGATCACCTTTGTTCTATGTTTCAAAATAGGCTTCAAGAATGTACAGCTAGTAGGGAGTCAGTCAGGTAACATTTATTATGCACATACTATGTCCCAGGCATGGAGTTAGCACCTAGCAGAATGTCTTGAAAAATTCAGTGTCTAAAGACTACCAACTCTTGATGAAAAGACCTCATAACAATTTACACCAAGCACCAACATCTGAGCTGCTGACGGTTTTGTGCTAACTTTTCAGACACAGTTGCAAACTCAAAGGTTGTAATTACTGTTAACTACATTATTGTTTTTAAAAGATGAGAATTAAATGGGATAAATGTAAAATTCAGCCCTGTGGTTCAAAACATCAACAAATATAGAATGGGAAGGTCAGAGCTACAAAGCAGTTCATCACAGAGGAAAAGAATTGAGGAGGGAGGTGTTCGTGGACCTCTCGTTTCATTGAGTCAAAGGTGCAACAGAGATATCCTCCCAAAAGGTAAGATCATGTTAGTCAATAATACAAATATATAGAACCTGGAGAAAGGCCACTTTATCCTCTTACTATTCTTTGTTCTGGTCACAATACTTCACAATATCTTAAAATTTTAGAGCAGGAAGGAATGTTACAGAGGTCATTTGATCTGCCTCCTAATTTTATGAATGAGTAATATGGATGAGATGCAGATTAAGTGACATCTGGAATGTCACACAGCAAATAAATGACAGTAATTCTGTGTGCTTTCTATTACATTGAAATAGACTAGATGCTCAGCATTCCAATTTTGTAGAGGTTATCAGAGAAGACTACACTAGATGGTCTCTAGAATCTTTTCAAACCAAAAACATGGTTTAAAAAATGATTCTGGAACCAAAAAAAATGACGTCTATGACATCAGTTTCTTTGTAACGGGCATACAATTTAACATTGGTAAGTACCCAATACATCCAAAGCCCTTTACTAGGAACTAGATATTATACAGATGGAGATTCCCTTAGGAAGACATTCCATGAGAAGATCTTCTCTAATAGGAAATGTTCTCAACATTTCTGACAAAGGATAGAGTTATTCTTTACTGTTGGCATCTCTCTCCATCCTCTGTAGCTATAGGCATATCCTCTGGTAAGAGAGCCCAGCCACTCCTCTAGTTCACTACAGAAATGGATATTTTGCAAGTCCCATCTTGTATATCCTAACCACATCTACTTTTCCCCCAAACAATGTTTTTTTTTAAAGAGTGTCCCAACTCTAAAAGAATATCATGAGTCTTGCCAAGAGAACATACATATCATTCTCTGTGCTTCTCTTTTGAAAAGTTTCTCTTTTCAAAGGAAGGCTCCAAGTCCATCAGGAAACAAAAGGCAAAATAGAAAATGGAAAAATACACTCACCATAGGAAATAACACATATTCTCGGAGGAAATCTTGAGATTCAAATTGATTGTAGTCCCCAAAATCAGCTGAAAACAAAGCAAAACAAAAAAAAGAGAATGGTGTTCAATACAATGACCTGAAAGGTGAGAAGGGGGAAAATACAAATCTATAAAATGACTTCCAGGTTAAGATTTACAGGGAAGAATCCCCTCCTCATTCCTCACTCCCATAAACAAAAAAGGAATAGATGGCTTCTTTTATCAATTATTACAAGAATGCTTTATTTATTTACTTATTTATTTTTGTGGGGGCAATCGAGGTTAAGTGCCTTGCCTAGGGTCACACAAATAGTCAGTGTTCAGGTTTTAAACAGGAACAATGAAGGCTAAAGCCCTCATCTCACTCTAGAGTGTTGACTGAGCATCAATAAAAGATGAAATACTAATAACAACGATAGCAACGTGAATAATAATCACATTTATACAAGGTGATCCAGAAGGTTGGTGCAGGTTTGCACCAACATTTCTAAGCAGGGTCAACCCTGTTGAGAGCTTTAAGCTTGGTGAAGTGCTTGATCCCCACAACAACCCTGGGACATAAGTGCTGTTATTATGCAGATGAAAGTGAAATACTAGAACTCCACAGTCATGAATGGAAAGCTAGCTATTGCTTCATTTGACCAGATACTAACTCATCACATTTATGACCTGAAATTTTCCCCTCATTTCCTCCTATTTCCTGATTATTATATGAAAATGGTACCAAATGTATGTTCATGGATAACGACGACTTATGTTTACCCAGAAGCTAAACATCAAAGTATGCATAGTATGAAGAGAGCAAGAATTTTTTTAAAGGATTTCCCTTTAAAAATTTAGTCAAGCCTGAATTTATCCATTTGTTAAATATGTCACTATTCATATCTTAAGAATAACTTGCCAAGGGGGCTTTTAAACTTCATTTTAATTCGGAGAGCTGAAGAACAAACACCACTTGCAACTTTTCTTATTTCTGAAGCTGGAAATCCCCACCATAAATCACCCTTGGCAAGCACCCATAGAAATCTTTACACCTCCTAGACAATTTCACATGTTGAGAGATGCCAAAAATGCTGTTCTGTCCTGTTTTCAGCTCACAGAGGTATGTACCAGCATACATGAAGAAAACAAAATGTTTCTATACCATAGACAGTAGTTCTTAATCCACTTCCCTGTACCCAGAAATAAAGTTAAGGTTTTATTTCTTATTAGATTTCATGGAATAGTATTAAAAAATCAGATGGCTTTCAGATAAGCACATGTGCACAAAAAGAAAGCAGAGTTTATTACTCATGCCACCTACAAAGAAAGCATGGTACTAATTACATGTTGGGTTGGGATGTGCTCAAGGATAGCAGACTTTTTCCTGTCTGTCAATCCACTCTGAAGTCCAGAGAAGTGGAGGGCTCATCTCATCAAATGGCTAATACTGTTGGTAAGAAAATTTTTCTAATTACATGATGAGAATTCTTTGGAAAAGGCTGATAAAGTATAACTGGAAGTTATACCATCGCTGCTAGTAGCAAGTTTTTAGTGGCTCAGCATCTAGTGCAATGTGCTTCACATTGTAGGAACTTAGTAAATGTTTGCTCAGTTAATTCAATAAGCATGTGTCAAGCTCCTATCACTGGAGGGGACTATGCTGGCCAGTGAAATTCAAAGATTAAAAAAAAGAAAACTGGACCTGTGCTCAGAGAACATACTTTCCACTGTAGGAATATAATATGTACTATATCAGTAAATACTCTGTGTGTGTGTGCGTGTGCATGTGTATGTGGTGTATGCAAAGTGTACATGTAAATAAGCATGTATGTATAAATAGTTTGTATGTAAATACGTATGTAAGTGTAAAGTTTGTGTGTGGTGTATGTATATGTATGTGAATAAGTGTGTATGTATAAAACGTATGTGCGTGTGTTTATGTATTGTACGTATATGTGTATGTGAATAAGTACGCATGTATAAAGTTTTACAAGCAGCTAAGTGGTATGGTGGATAAAATGTTCAGCCTGGAATCACTCAGACTCATCTTCCTGAGTTCAAATTCAGCCTCAGACACTTACTAGCTGTGTGACCCTGGACAAGTCACTTAACCCTGTTTGCCTCAGTTTCCCTCTGTAAAATAAGCTGGAGAAGAAAATGGCAAACCACTCTAGTACCTTATCTTTGCCAAGAGAATCCTAAATGGGGTCATAAAGATTTGGACACAATTGCAACAACTAAATTACAACAAAAATAGGGTTATAACAAAATAATTTCTAGAGGAAGAAAATTCTAATAACTGAGGCAACAAGAAAGCCCGTGAGCAGGAAGGGACGTGTGAGCTGTGCCCTAAAGAGAGCTAAAACTGAGAGGAGTGAGGAAAGAGTGCAATACAGACACAGGGGAGCATTTATGCAAAAGCATGGAGGGAGGAGGTCAAATGTTGTGTAATGGGACTAGAAAAGAGAGTGGGCTGGCCAGCGCAGGATATGGCACAAGACAGAAAACGTAGGTGGCAGCCAGGTTGTGGAGCAGTTTAATTGCCAGGCTTAGGAATTGCTACTTTGTCCTAAAGATCATAGGGAGCTACTCAAGATTTTGGTATAGGGGGATGGCATAGTTTGAGTTGTGTTTTAAGAATATTAATATGGCAATTTAGGAGGGATTAAAGAGGAAACACGAGATGGAGGAAATCAATTACGAGGCTATTGCCTACAGTGTTGCTGAGACATAATAAGGGCTCAAACTAGGGTACATGCTGGATGAGTGAAGAGAAGGGGAGGATCCCAAGCACTGAGGAGGTGAGAAGAACAAGCCTTCACAAGTGATTGAATGTGGGGGTAGGTTCAAATTCAGTTTTATATTTGGAATGAGGTTCAAGGCACAATTCCCATTCTTGAAAACTAATGTCCAAAATTCAAGATGCCCCAGAGAGTAATAAATAAGCTATTCATGGACTTATTATTACATAGTAATTCTATTTAAACATAAGTAAAAAAAGGAAGCATATTTTTTTTAAAATTTTTTTCAAGGACTATCACATGCTCATTTTCAAATTTGGTTTAAAAAAGGGTAAAGGGAAGTCATCATTCAATAGAATAAAACCTATATGTTTTTGTATACATGGAGGTAACAAACTTTTGATCCATATACATGGGACAGAGTGAAACATAAATTTAGCCTATTATGTGTTTATCTTCTTGCATAGCAGTCATATGTTTCTGTTTATCTCTGTAATTAGCCTAGAGGAAATTACACTTTAATGTTTAATAGTCATCAAACTTAAATTATTATAAGCGCACAAAACACAGACATAGAATAAGCATGAGAAAACGGACCACAGACACAGAGATGAAACTTTAATTAATGGCAAAAATAAAAACTGTGACTTTTCCACATTCAAGGAGAATTACAATAGCAAAACTGATTTGCAAAAGTTCTAGAAAATTCTTTCCCTAAAGTCAGAACCCTTACTTTCCCTTTTTTAGCTGAGCTTAGGGGTTGAGATTATACGGAAAGTAAGAATGACTGGGAAGGGATGTATGAGCTTTTTTCTACCACTACAAATCCAGAAAAACTAAAACACTAAAAAATAAAAAATAAACCATGGTTCCAGTCATAGAGTACCACATGCTGTGGGTTAACTGACTGGACCTTACCTTGTACAGCTAAGCCAGCTAGTCGGACCCCCTGTTCCAGGGTAGCTCGCAAGTGCCCGTCCAGAACATCTTTTTTGACTTGTAGGTAATACTGATACCTGTATACACAAAGAAGAAGAACAGAGACCCTTAAGAATGGAGAGGCTTTGGGACACAAAACTTTTGTGTTTGATGATATTGATAAAATGCCTCCCTCTTCGTTTTTCAGTACAAGAGATGAATAAGAGCCTTGACAGTATTAATCAGTTTCACCTGCTTGTACTTAAAATGATGGTAACAGCCAGTTTTTCATTACAGATGAAGAAAGTAAAATACTCTTCTATACCTGGTCACCCACAACACTAAAGGTTGCCAGAAGCAGAGTCAACAATGAGAACAGATTACTGGATAAAAGCTGAAAGCAGCATGGATTTTTATTTTTTTAAACTAAAGCACCCTAGGGGAAGTTACAGACAATTGGCTTAACTTTACAACCAAAATCAACAATAATCCAATTTAGATCTATCAGTACAAATCTACAATTCAATTTTATTCTACATAGATTTATCGAGTACCTATGATTGCAAGCTACTTCTTAAAAGCTAAGGTGAAGACAAACTACTTTGAGCAACACAGCTTCAAACCACCTACCTGCATAAGGGTGGTAATCTAATGCAATCATACATCTTCTGTCTCGTAACAGCATACCTCAGACAGACATAGGAATGTGCTGCTAGACACATCAAGCCTCAGACTAGAAACTGATCTCAGAAGGTAAGTATGAGGCCTTATTTTTCTTTGCCATTATAAATGGCCTCTTAGAACTACTCAACACACAGCAATCTCCTTATACCACAGGCTTCCTCCCTAGTACCACCCCTCTTAATACTCATTCCTCTTCTTTCCCACATTTCCTTCACTTATCTACACATACCCCTAGCTATGGTTCTCCAGCATCAATGCGTAGCAATAACCAACATTCTATCCACCAGTGGAAAGCTTCATTCTCTACCCCTTTGAACAATTACATATTAAGGAACTCTGAAAAAAGACATATCAGTAGTAGGCCAAAACCCATGGCGTATTCTACAAACAGAGGACAAGAGTCTACCTTGGGCCCTTATTTACTATGAATTATACTTCAAATGGTGCCACTGCTCATTGCTGTGGTGTTTGAGATACCTGACCATCCCCTTGAGAATGTTAATTTCTTCTCCCCAATGCCCAGTGCACTATGCTAGACCAAGAAATTAGAAGAAGTACTAATTGGATTGGGGCAGGGCAGAACAGGATGGGACACAGTCTCAACCATTAACCAGGCATGGAAGGTAGCTAAAGATTCTCTTTTTGCCTCTATGAAAAGTACATATTCTAGTTGAAAGAAGAAAGCAAAAGCTATGAATTTATAAAACAACTGTGGTAAGTGCTAAAGATACAAATGCAAAATCCATGTAGTCCCCTATCCCTAAGGAGCTTACATTTTGGAGGAGAGGTACCACATGTTCATAGGTAAGGAAACAAAACTACATTAAAATAATTATTCAAATAAATCATAAAATATAAAGAAATAGGAGGAGGCATACTAGCAAATGGGAATATCATATAAGACTAAAAAAAAGGAGTAGCATTTCAGCAGGTCCTTGAAGAGAGTCAGGGATTCCAAGAAGTGGGAGTGAGCAGGACATGAAGGAGCAGAGATCCCTCCCACTTATGAGTCTTACTACCTGCAAGAACATAAGCAAATGACTGAACCTCCCTGGGCTTCAGTTTCTTCACCTGTACAATGACAGGACTGAACTAGATGGCCTCCATGAGGTCCCTTCTAACTCTAAATCTATGATGCTAAAAGCAAAGAGACAGTATGCCAATTTGTTTGGATCACAGAGTTCATCAGTGGGATTAATGAGTAACTAGCCTGGAAAAATAGTCTGGAATCAAATCGTAAAGGGTTTTAAGTGCCAAGAATTGGAATTATATAATTTATAATTCTTTTCGATGGTTGTTTGTCATAGAAGGGATTTCAAAAGCTATTGGTACATGCCAATTCAAAACTTAAAAAGACTCAATAATACATCCAACAGAGGTCGTCCAAACTTTTGCTTGAACACATCAAGTGAGAAGTAACCTACTACCTCTCAAAGGCACCCATTTACTTTTAGATAATTCTAGTTGTCAGGAAGTTTTCCCACTAAGTCTAAACCTGCCTCTCCAGAATTTCCATCCATTGTTCCCAGTTTTGACCTTTGGGGCAAAAATAAAGTCTAACCCCTGTCAAAAGACTGTCCTTCACATTCTTGAAACAGCTATGATGTAATCCAAAGTCTTCTCTTCCTCAGGCTAAACCACCTCAGTTTGTCAACCTCTATCATGTGGCACGATCTCAATGCTCTTCATCAACCTGGCTGCCCTCTTCTGGATGCTCTGCACTTTATCAATGCCTTTTTTGTAAATGTGGCACCAAAAACCAAATACAATACTCCAAATGTAATTTGACCACATGAAGATGCAGTGAGAGTTCACATACCTGGCCCTGAGTTATATACTTCTGTTAGTGCAGTCCATGACTGCATTAGCTTTATTGCCACTGTATACGATGACTAATATTTTTCTTATTTATTTAAATATTTATATTTGCTAATGAAGGTTAAAAGTGAAATTCTGACTAAAATTGTATAACATTTGGATGAGAGAGAGACAGAGACAGAAAGAGGGAGAGAGCATTTTCTCTCCCCTAAGACACTGAAATTAATTTGATTTCTCAGTCTCCATCCCCGCCTCTATCTTGGAAGTGATTTCTTCTTTATCTGATCTCACTGACTTTATACTTCACTTATCCATCTATGTTCTAATTTATAGCATATGTCTTATAACAGAGACTACTAGACTATAAATTTCTTATGGGTAAGGGTCATCTCTTTTTTATCTTTGTAAATATTGGACTATCTAGCACATTGCTCTACATGCAGTAAATAATAAAGATAATTAATAAAAATTATAAAGGTTTATAGAAAAGATTTTTCCATAATTAAGTAGTTTCTATAAAACAAGGAGAAATCGTACATAACCCTTCGGCAGTAACTTCCAGTTGGAGCATTCTAGGATTACCTTACTAACCTTGTCATTTTAGTTTTTACATATGCCCTTTGGCTCCTAGAAAAGTCACATCAGGTAGAGTAGTCTGCCACATCCTCTACAACCAACATGAATCACACCAATTACCAAAGATGGGAAGGTCAACCCAAGAGTCCCAGGAATAGTAGCAACCCCCCCAAACCACAGGTCCCCCACTCATCATCCTGGAAAGTAACCTTTGTGATGACAGGATCTGGAAATTGCCTCTTTTAGGTCCTGTTGCTTTCCTCCTAGCCCCCTTCCCAACAGCCATAGCTGTTAAAAATCAGGAAACTGTTTAAACATGTAATTGAGGAAAAAAAAAAATATATTAAATATTAAAAAAAAAAAAAGGAAAAGAAGGTTTTTGCCACCTAAGTCCTTGGTACCAAAAAATGACTCAACAGTAGAAACAGATATGGTTTTATCAACAGAGACAATATGAAGATGCTTCGCCCCTATAGCCTAAAGTCTTTCCATCTAACATGAAGCTAAAACTTTTGTGTATGTTATCTCTTCCTATTAGAATATAAACTCCTTGAGAGGAGGGACTATCTTGGTTTTCAACTTATATCACCAGTAAAACACAGTACTTTGCACGTAATAACTGTTTAATAATTTTTAAAAATTTCTTTCTTTTTCCCTTTCTTTTTCTTCCTGTATGTCTTTCTATCTTTAACAACTAATATACAAGACAGACCAGAGAAAAGCTGCCTAATCTGACCTGAATATTAAAACTCCCAATCCTACTCTCCTCAAGTCAACCCTATGGCCCACCTATCACCAACTTCCATAATGCATTTACCACTGACATGTACATGAGTTGGTAGCTATGTGACATGGAGAGCAAGAGAGCACTGGATCTGGAGTCAGGAAGACCTAAGTTCAAGTCTAGCCTCAAGCAATTACTAGCTGTGAACAAATCATTTAAATTCTGCCTGCCTCAGTTTCTTCATCTGTAAAACTGGGATAATAACAGGCCTTACCTCCCAAGGTTGCTGTGAGAATCAAATGAGATAATGTTTGTAAAATGCTTAGCACAGCACTTGTAACCTATAAACACTGTATAAATGTTAGCAATGATTATCTTTTATTCATGCAACAGCTCTATATTTTTACTCAGCAATGAATTCCTACATACTTTTCTCTGATCCTAAATTCTTGGAGAGTAAAGACGCTCTGTTTGCCATAAGGATTACATGGTATTGTCCAAATACCTATTAAATTAGAAACTTAATAAATGTTTAGTTTTGATAAAAGAACCAATAGTTCTGATAATCCAACTGGCAGGCTCAGTCTGTGAATGAGTACGTTTCTTTTACTTTTTAGAGATGCATGGATGGAAAGGTAACATGGCATAGTCAACTGAAAACTGACCTTGGAGTCAGAAGACCTGGGTTCATATTCTGCTTCTAATAGTGCCTGGTAAATAGCTAAGTGCTTACTAAATATATATTGATTAATTGACTCATCCTAGCTCTGTGATCACAGGTAAGTCATTTAATGTCTCAGTGTCCCATGACACACTTTAATATTATTAGTTACAGAAGAGTTGCTATATTAGTGGAGTAAATTTCCATACTAGGAATGTCCCATACCAATCAGATCACAGACAAATAATATGTGTGTATATGTACATATATATGTGTGTATATATACATATATGTACGTGTGTGTATATACACATATAAAAAAATAGTATTTTCCTCCTGGTATATATTATATATAAATCTCCCCCTTCCCCCCACAGGGCTAGGCATTGTGATAGTTTCCAGAGGAGATTGTTGTTGAGTAGTTCATGTGCATCCAACTCTACATGACCCCCTTTCATGGGGTTTTCTTGGTAAAGATACGGGAGTGGTTAGTCATTTCCTTCTCCAATGTGTTCCCAATTTATAAATGAGGAAAGGAAAATAAGAGTTAATTGATTTGCCCAAAGTTAATAATTATCTAATTATTATAGCTAATAATTATCTAAAGCCAGATCTGAATTCTTCCTGACTCCAGGCCCAATGCTCTATCTATGGCATAATCTAGCAGCCCTGTCTAGAGGAGAACCAAAGATAAACACAGATAGTCTTGGACATCAAAGACCTTACAATGTAGTATTAGGTGATCAGATATGTACACAGATACATAAACTATCGTAGATTTGGAGCTAGAATAGACTTCAGAGGACATCTAGTACAACAGTAACATTTTAAAGATGAGAAAATACAAATTAGAACAAATACAAAGATGAGAAAATACAAATTACAAATAAGCAAATAGGAATATAAATTGTTGGGTCAATAAGAAGATGGAGACTCTTCAGTCACCACAGGAAACAAGAAAGCATTAAAAAAAGTGGAAATGTTCAAGTCAAGCTTGCAATGTTAAGTTTAAATAACCAAAGCAAAGGAATCTGAACTTGTGTGCACCCAAACTTGCCTCCCTAAGCAATTTTTTTTGTACTTCTCTTTTAACCAAGGCTCAACCAGTCTTATCTTTAAATATTTTGTCTGGAATTGAGTTAACATTGCTTAAAGATGCCCCTTATAAAATGTACTTGCTGCTTCCCTTCCTCTTTCTTAGAGGAAAGAAAGGTGATAAGCAAACTTAAGAAAATGGTCTTCCTAGGTCACTCTAATTAGCAAACATGGAACCTGGAAAATAAATGGTTTACATTTGTTCTACTGCTTCAAGAAGTTTATACACTGTCAGTGACAAGAAAGTCTCTTGCTCATACAGCAGAATTTGTCAGTAGCAATTCAGTTATGTTGAACCTAACCTAATACTCCATATTTAGGGTGAGGTAACACCCATTCATTGAATAGGCCTGTTTAAGAAGTAGCCAGGACATGGCCCCTTTAATGAGACAACGAAAAGAAAGACATCAGGCTGGGAGGAAAACAGCAACAGTTACTATTGATAGTCACTCTAAAGACAGGAGGGTCCAAAAGGCAGGGGGCAGGGACCCTATGGTGTCTGAGCTACAGAGTGCAGTAGGCTCAAGGGAAGGGAAGTGGTGGGGAGAGGAGTGAAAGGGAAAGAAGGGGCAAGGAAGGGGAGGGAAGGGGAAAGAAGATGATGTCATCTCTCCTATTTCTTTTACATACCTTTCTTTAAAACATTTTCCATTTTTACCATCAATCCAAATCTTTGCTCAATGAGAAGCAGAGTAGTGTAATGCAGCGATATTAAATTCGCATAGAAAAGACCTCCTGCATAGTGACTTAGGAAATCATAAATTAACATTATCTATGTTGAACTTTTATTTATTTTGTCAAGCATTTTCAAACTATATTTTGATCTGGTTTGGTTAGAATGGCAGATAAAGGCAAGAAGACCTGGGTTTGACTGCGAGTTCTATGTCCCAAAGATATTTTTAAAAAAAAGGAAAAGGACCTCTTTAAACAAAAATAAAGCAGCTCTTTTTGTGGTGACTAAGAATCAGAAATCGAGAGGATGCCCATCAATTGGGAAGTGACTAAATAAATTTTGGTATCTGATTGTAATGGAATGTTATTAAGCTATAAGAAATGACAAGCAAGGTGATTTCAGGAAAACCGAGAAAGATTTACATGAACTGACGCAAAGTGAAGTGAACAAAACCAGGAGAACACACTGTACACAGTAATAGCAATATTGTATAATGAAAACCTATGAATGACTTAGCTATTCTCAGCAATACAATGATCCAAGATAATCCCAATGGACTAATGATGAAGGCTTCAAAGAAAGAACTGATAATATTTGAATACAGACTGAAGCATATTATTTTTCACTTTTTTTAATTTAAAATTTAAATTAATTATAAAATTACTAATATGGACATGTTTTACATGTCTACACAAGTATAAATGATACCAGATTGCTTACCACTTCCAGAAGCAGAAGTGGGGAGTGATAGAATTTGGAACTCAAAACTTTTTTTAAATGTTAAAAAATTGTTTTAGCATCTAATGGGGTAGGGAAGGAAAGAAGGGAAGAACAGGGGTATATTTTTAATGTTTTCATAATTCAAAAACACAAGTAATGGTATATAGTTGTGAGAGTTTGATGAAAAATTTCAGGTTAACAACAACTCGCTTTAATAGAAACAGAATTATTTTCTCCAAAGATCTCAAAAAGGCAAGTGACTCTAGGTATGGTTACTGAGAAAAGCCATAGTCTGTTTTTGAAGAGTTTTTTATCTAAATGAAAGATCAGTTTATTAATTTAACTTCCCAAGGTTATTACAACACAAAAGAGATGCAAAGAAAAACTTTCTGATCATTGAGATTGTCAAACATTATCAAAAGAGATTGGCACAGCTTTTAACACAGTTTCTGGTACACAGTAGGCACTTAATAAATGCTTTTTACCCTTTTTATCTCTAGATTATTGAGGGATATTGGAAACTATTCTCTGCAAGTTTTATCTAATTTGAATGTCTTTGCCTAAAAGAAAGAAAAGATAAAGTCTCTGGGTTCTTTTCTTGCCCTATGAATGAATATCGAAAGTAAGATGTATTACAAGAGATCAAGTCAATTTTAGACAAGAGTCTACCTCTAATAGTGACACACAGACATGGTTTCTTGAATAGCTAAGTAACATATTTCTAGGACAAAGTCCTCCAAAACCAAGAATTTTACTTGACTCAGATTTTCAACAATCCATTAGAGTTCTATGATTAATTTATTCATCTCAACCCTATTACATCTATTTCAGGACCATCACTTTCAACAGTACTCAAGATCATGCCATGGGGCATGGGGCATTTCTGCCTGACAATGATTATTAAGACAGGTCAATGATCATCATCTTCTCTGGGATCACTTAGAAACCCCATGACTGTGACATTCATAGATGCTCCTCAAAGATCTGTGTCTGGTTAGTGAGAAAGATGGGAAACGAGGAATCAAGCAAGACTTACCAATTTAATGCTAACAGTGATTCTTAATTGATGAACATGTGGACCATTCAGGCCTCTTGCTTTCCCCACTTTGTGGCATTTTTAATGCTCTGCTCATAAACATCTCTCTTAGAGGCTGGGGAGAGAGGCGGGGGTAAGCAAAAAAGGTAGAGCAAGTCTGTGTACTTTAACCATTCCTTAAATGAGAAAAGGGGTGTAGAGATGCCTAAGGGACCACATAGCTCAGCGTAGAAGACAACAAAAGAATTTTAAATCTTAGGTCACTAAAGATATCAACCTTAAGGAAATCACATTCCATCTTTCCAAGAAGGGCTTTAGGGTTACAAAACCTGATGATTAACTCCAGTGCTCACGTCCGTCAGAACCAAGAACAATGCCTGGGAAGGGAGAGAACCCAACCAAACCACTGACTTGCTTTCTCCTCTAATTGTCCTTAACATTTCAGAGAATTGTTTGGACCTTGGAAGTTCCTGAATAAAAGTTCCAGGGGCAAAGGCTGTTTGATTGATGTTTAAAAAAAAGATAAAAATGTATATACTATTTAGAAATATTTGATGATAACACTTAGTCTTTTGTATTTGCCTCACATGCTTACTGAATGGTGCTGTTTTGTTTTGCTTCTTAATCCAGGTTTGAGTTAACAGACAATTAAATCACTGCACTGTATCCATATAGTCACCATACCTGTAATTATGCTAAGGTGCGAATCATCTAAGGAAAAGGACAAGGAAAATGTAAAGTCTGGCAATGACAACCTTGCAGTGTCTTATTTCTACCAGTCTCCTGTAGACCACAGCCATCTTGTTGAGGCTTGCAGGGTTGATACACACACACACACACACACACACACACACACACACACACACACACACACACACACACACACCGATACCACAGACACACACACACGCACACACACACTTCTTGACAAAAGTTCAATTTTGAGAATCACTGGCTTCCAGGCTTTACCTACTACTAATCCTCTTTTGGTAGGGTCACTTGACCTCCCAATTGTGATTCCTAAAAATTTAGGTTCCTTTGAGTCAAAGAATTGTAATTCTCTCCTAAAAAGGATGATGTGAATTTAAATAGACACATATACACACCTTTCTTAACTATGCTATGAAAAAAGGCCAGTGATAGCAAGTATTGCAAGAGAGGAAGGCATGCCATGACTCGATCCTTGCTTTCTGCCCTTGAACTCTTGCATTAATTATAACAAATTACAGGGAGAACAAGTATAGTTTATAAGTATAATAAATTCCCTAATAATAACCTATAATTTAATCAGGGTTATTCCAGATTTTATTTTTTCTAAACAACACATTTTAGGGGAGAGAGAAGAAAATCTCACCACTACTCACAGATCCGGACTTCTTCTTTTCACCCCTACTCTATGTCATTAGGCATGGACACCTTTAAAAATTAAGCTTTAGAGCAAACAAATGTATGGGTCTCCATGAAAGCCAACTGGGGAAGGGAGAAACCCATAGAAAAGTAAAATGACATGATATCCTTGTGAGGAAAGCTGATGACACAAGGTGAAAACTCCAGCCCCAAGAAAAAAGATATTTTGCCATACTGTTTGATGCAGTCAAATATGACATAACTGGTAGATGGAATTTGGAACCTGGAAGGAAAAAGACAGCATTTCTTGGAGTACACACGTTGAGACATGTTAAGACCATATAGCGAGGTCCCAAGGGAAAGGAAAAGGGAAGGAACTAGGGATGGGAAAAACAAAAATACTATCACATTGTGGGGGTCAGACCACCACTCAAGAAAACCAGTTCTGAGTGTCTGACCTTGGTTTACCATGGCTACCCACCATATCCTCTGCCTCAAAAAAATGCCCAAGCATCGAGCCTTCCCTAAGCATTACAGCTCATTTGGGTAGGAATTTATCTAAACTTTCCATGATGGCAGATACTATATTATATAAATAATGTAGACATCATATGTTAATGGGGAGGGAATCTGGAATTTCTTTTCCCCACTGAATCAAAGAATTTAAAGTTCTTTTCTAAATTGAACTTGTAACAAAAGTTTGTTCAACATATTCCCCACCCCAAACATTCATGAAGTCCCTACACCTCCAGTAATATAAGGACTCATTAGCAGAGGAGGCACTTAATTCCACTTTTGGAGTGCTTTACATTGATCCTAAATCTGTGTCTCCATAAGATTAACTTTAGTTCTAATTCTTGTTAGAGATAGAAACTGGACCTGTGGTTTCATCAGTACAGGGAATTCTCAATGATAAAACTCACTCTGACAATGCAAGTAGGCACCTTCACTGTAAGTCGCCTGGATGACTTGCCTGGGCCAGAATGCCTCAATGGGTCAGAGGAGGCACCTGAACCCATGGCTTCCTGGCTCTGAGGACAACATTCCAGCTATTAACCATGCTGTTTCTCCTCTGAGGGCAACCAAAATAAATATATATGATCTCTCTGCAACCTTTCAAACTATTTAAGAAAGAGAAGAGTACAGTTTAATTTTTCTTCAGGCTAAGTACTTCTGCTGCCTTCAAGGGATATTTCTGTCCTGATTGAAGCCCCCTCTCCAAAGGGAAAGATTTTTTTAAAGAGCTCAATGCGGCAGGTGAGGTCTGAGGGTGCAGAGAACAGTGCAACTGTCCCTTCTAAGCACTGGGATTCAATTAATGCTTCATTAGTGTTTCTTCACTGCCAATCCATAATATTGACTCCCTATGGAGTTTATACTCACCTAATACATCCAAATCTTTTTTACAAGTTCCTCCTTTTTAGCCATCTCTCCCCAACTTATACCTGAGAAGTTATTTTTTTTTTTCAACCTAAGCACGACGACTTTTATCCTTAATAAATTTCATTGCATTTTAACCACGCATGGTTCAACATGCTAAATTTTTTTGGAATTCTGATTCTGTCAGTGAAGATATTATCAATCTTTCTCAAATTTGTGTCAGCCAGAAACTTAATAAGCTGAATATTTACACTGGCGCACTGAATTCAAGCCTTAGAACTGGAGTCAGGAAGGCCTAGGTTTGAATCTCACCTCTGACACTTAGCTGTGTCACCTTAGGCAAATTACTTAATGTATCTGAGACTTGGTTTCTTCTTCTGTAAAAAGGGGATAATCACTATAGTGCCTTCCTCACAACTACCCCATGGATACCCTGCCACAAGGTACCAATGAGATAATATATGCAAAGAGCTTTGCTACATAAATGTCAAGGTTAAGTGACTTATCCAAGGTCATACAACTACCAGAATATAAACCTGTAAGTATTAAGATTGACAACTTGGAAGAATAATTTGAAATGATGCTTAAAGAGCTATATAAACTGCATTTCCTTTGACCCAGTCATGCCACTATGAGGTCTGTATCCCAAAGACATAAAAGAAAAGGGAAAAGGCCTTAAATATACAAAAATATTTATAGTAGCTCTTTTTATGGTGGCAAAGAAATGGAAATTGAGGGGATGCCCATAATTTGGGGAATGGCTGAGTAAGGTATGGTATATGATTATGATGAAACACTATAGTGCTATAAAAAGTGAGTGACAAGCAGGATGCTCTCAGAAAAACCAGGGAAGACTTATATGAACTGATTCAAAATAAAGGGAGCAGAACCAAAAAAGCAATGTATACAATAAAAGTAATATTGTAATGGTAATCCACTGTGAAAGACCTAGTTACTCTTATCAAGAAAAATGGTCATCTCAATTTGTGTAAATCCACTACATAGTTATTAAATTCTCTACTTCATTTTGACTATGTAGAATCTTCTGTGAAGCTGATTTTCTCCCTCATTGAACAAGATCAAAAGAACCTACATGCAAATTCTAAATGTACAAGTCATAATAAACAAACCTTTATAGCCACCTCCCAGGACTTCAAATTAACATGTGGCTCTTCCTTGTTGGACTTTGACAAAATTAAATTTTGTTAAAAATTAATAATTAAATTAAATTAATTAAAGTTAAAAAAACACACTTATAAACCGTTAGCTTAACTGTACTTAACAAAATATCATGACATTCAATGTACTGATTTATAAATATGTACGTTATTTTCTTGAACTCATAATTTCAAGTATATGCAATATCAAGGCAACCTATAACTATGTTTTTGGATATTGAATTTTCTGAGCTTTTTAAAGAGATGGGACATTCAGAATGACTTCTAATATAACTATCCCTTCATCTTATTTTTCACAAAAAGAAATTCATAAAAAACAGGTACATTAGCCCTCACTTAAAAGTCCAAAATCTATATCAGTTTTAAAAGCTATTATGAAATAATTTCTCATCCCAAATAATCTAGAGAACTAATGAACAGTTGAAAAAGTTATGTGTTAGGGGCAGGGAATGAGCATTAATTAAGCACCCACTAGATATACCAGCCTATGTTACTCACTTTACAAACACTATCTAATTTGATGCTTGCTACAGTCCTGGAAGGTAGGTGTTTATTACTACATTTATATGCCTCAAAAGCAAAGTCTATACATCATATGCTTTTTGAAATAAAAACTTGGAAAGAAAAAGAACTAGTGTTTGCAAAAAGACATACTTAGTTGCAGCTTGGTGGTACAGAAACTCCCATCCCATATGTTACTTCGTTCAATATTCTGTCCAGGATATACTTGTAGAATATAACTGAGTCAAGTCCTGGTTGTTTTTGCACTTACATATGGATCCCTGATCCTGGATAAGAGGTATGTGCTAGGTGAAATGAACATAAAGTGATCCATCTGCCCTGTAGCCCACTGAAATTCTAATCCAACAGATGAGTCGGATATCTGTTCACGCTGAGAGGTCAGAAACACTGCTTTGATATGGTCCATTTGCTCTGTGACAATTGGTTCAACCTACCTCTGTGAGCTACCAAGCAGCAAATTATAAACTTAGAGAAATAAATCACAGCTGGGCCCCAACAGAGAGGAGTTAAATGATCTTGTTGAGTAAAGGGAATACAAACCAAGCTACAATAAGGCTCACTGCTAATTAGTCAACTGAAAACCTCTCATCTAAATTCCTATCGTGCAATAAATCCAGAGGCTCATCTTATGCTACTAATAGATATCTCTTGACTCATCACTTCAAAATATACACCTGTCTGCCCTGAAAGGCATGTGTTATACCATTACCCACAATGCCACTGTGGGAAAAGGTACCTTAAATTACATATGGAAGCAGGATGATTCACCTACTCACAGATCTGTCTTTCTGGTAGCTGGCCAGGTTAGTGGCTAAGCTGGTTTGCATCATATACTAAAAAAAAAATTGGTGAGCCTGCAGATGCAGCAGTAGGAAATAATGCAGTTTGTAATCTGTACACTCTGAGGAAAAATAAAATAAAATAAATGAAACCATAATGCAGCTAAAAGAAGAAAAGAGCTCCTTTTGTGAGAGGTTTAAGATTTTTTTTTTAATCTTACCTACTCAAAAACAACTCGTGATTTTTTTATATATCCATAACTTCAAAAAAATAAAAACCTCAATTCCTAGAGGAGAACCAAGATTTCAGAAGCATCAGTCACCTAAACTTTCTTCTGATTCTTTGAAATATCCATTATTTTATGGATGTCGATATTCCATTTCTGAAGCAAGTCCCAAACCCTCTATGAATAAAAAGCTCATTACCTCGGAACAGTAGATCTCTACCCTCGGCTAGCCTGTTCCTTGGAAAACAGTCTATTATTGCTTCTGTGCTTAAAGATCTTCCCAGGAGTGGGAGGCATCCAGCATGACATACTTTAATACATATACTGGGTGTCCACAAAATCATAGTCCAGTTTTAGGCCATTAAAGCTTACTTATAGCTACATTCATACAGCACCTATCAGGCTATTACAGTTTTAAATTGCAGTAACACTTTTGAGATACCCTATAATTCTTGTACAAAAATGTGGTCAAAATCAAGTAGAAAGGAGAGGGGCACTCCCTGTGGAAGGCATACTGATTTTGAAAACCATATATTAACATTATTTATTTCCTACCGTGTTTTTATTTATTTTGCTAAATATTTCCCAATTACACTGGTATTTTGACACCTCTGCTCTATATGCTCTCCAACAACCTACCTGCTGTGGAGATGAGCCAGAATAGGTCTCACTTTTGTCTGATGGGTTTGGTTGGAGGAGGAGCAGGAAGAGGAGGGAAGAAGAAAGAGGAGAAGGAGAAGGAGAAAGAGGAAGAGGGGGAGGAGATTTACTCTGTACAATACACCAATCATTCTTTCCTTCACTGACCTAGTATCACTGCTTTTCCCCCTCTATCACTCTGCACAAGATTCCTTTGTAAATAAAAGGCAGTCAAATCAGTTTTGATCATGGCTTACCAATCTCCTCATTCTTGCATATTCCAGGTTTAAACTGGCCTCAAACCCTGGGTTTCTTTCAGTTTCTGTGTCCCTTTGACATTGCTTAATCATTTGCAGGATATAGATACTGTTTATAAAAATCTGCTGACATTGTTGATGTGCAAAAGAATCACCAAGATGCTGACTCAAATTCAAGATCTTTCCAAAATGTCCATGGGGAAAAAATAAACCAAAGTCTGAATAGGATATGCATTAGTAAATATTGGCATATCATGGCAAAAAGCTATCCTACCAGGCAATCAGAAATGTGGGCTTTTCTGGAGTGATGTTACTCCCCATCTATGAACTATACCCCCTTCTCTATTTAAGCCATAGATTACTTGAAGCCAAGAATCACATTCAAATCAATGCCAATTCTAAATCTATAAGTATTTACTAATTACATACTAAGTGAAAAACATGCTTTTCACATACAAAGAAGAAAAATTATGGTGCCTACCATCTGGAATGTAACAATAATATGATGCTTTTAAGCATCACTTCAAGGTTTACAAAGTACTTTACACGGATTATCTCATTTGATATTCAGAATAACCGTGTAGATAAGTGGAGAAGGTAAGGAAGGAAGGGGAAGTACGGAATCAGCATTTATCATGTGTCTACTTCTGGGCTAAGTGCTTTACAAATATTATATAATTTGATGCTCACAATAATTTTGCAAGGTAGGTACTATTAGGATCCTCATTTCACAGCTGAGGAAGCTGAAGCAAACATAACTCAAGGGACTGGCCCAGACAGGGTAAGACAGCTAGTAAATATCTGAAGGCAAATTTGAACTCACATCTTCCTGACTCCAGGCAGAGCGCTCAAGCCACTGGCACTACCTAGCTGCCTCAAAGTACTACTGTTCCAATTTTGCAGATGGGGAAACTGAGGCTGAATGAGGTTAACTGACTTGTGTAGGATAGCACAACTGCTAAAACAGAGTGTTAAGGCATATATAGAATAAGGTAAGTGCAATGGAGTGGTCTGTCAATAATATTATTTTCAGTGGCAACAAGAGCAGATTTAGGTAACAACTGTCATATAACAAGAAAAACAGATTTGTTCTATTTGCCTCCAGACAGAATATTTAAGGGAAACAGGTGGAAGAGACGATGTTGGACGTTGGAGGCAGGAAGACTTGGGTTACTAACCATGTGATCCTGGGCTGGACATTTTTAATGTTTCAGCCTCAGTTTTCTTGTCTGCAAAACAAGAGTTGTAATTGATGATTCCACAATCTCTCCTATGAGCCCATGACACTATGAAGTTACAAAGAGAAAAAATTTTCTAAGAATTAGAGCAAACCAAAAGTCAAGTGTTTTGCCCCAAGAGGTGGTGGATTTCCCTCCATTGTTCTCTTCCAATAAAAGCTACATGACCCCTGGGGAAGGATACTATAGAAGGGATTCAGATACAGGTTAGTCTCTGAGGTCCCTTCCAATTCTGGAAAATCTGAGGAACAAAATCTATTCTTCAGTCTGTATCCCAAATGCCTAATATACTAGCGTGTAGATAGACAGATTTAGAGATATAGATATGGGTCTATATATACACACACCACATTATATATACATACACACGTGTGTATGTACATATATGCATGTATGACTTAAAATAAGTCCCCACAAAAAACCCCAACAACCTAAATCATGTGCTCTTTTGGAAGAAAGTCCCTCAATAATTAGAAAAATAGCTGTAGTACTAAAAGATCATTGGTTTCATAACTAATTATAATGTCCAAAAAAACCCAATGTGAGATATTACATCAAGGACAACATGGGTATGCAAAGAAGACTTCTGATATCTCCACCGATAACCTCTACAACTGAAGACAGTTTTGAGTTCTGTGACCAAACAGATCTTAGAAACCAATGAGCATAGAAAGCACCACCCAAGAATGCCTGGACACATGGTAAACATTTTGAGCAGAGAACTTTAAAATTTGGAACTGCTTCCCTAGAGTTAAAGGATAACTGAAGACATCAAACATCCAGGCAGTAGTAGCTCCTGCAGGTCCAGGGTAGAATACTCAAAAGAAAAAAGGCCAACAAGCAGATAGTTGTCAGCACATTACTGCGTGAATCCAAGGACTGGGATGCAAGATGAATTTTAGTATATTAAATGAATAATTATGTCTTTGTAGAATCTTCAAAAAAAAAAACAGCTGAAGATATCAAGTGTGGCAACAGCTGCCAAAGATAAAATGCCAATCCAGCAACATCTCACGACCCAAGAATTTTGCATCGTCCTACACTGCAACTTTTGCCAAATTCTTGCTTGATATTTTCAAGTGCAGAAAGAACAGCCTCCACACAAATCCTCTTTTCAAATCCCTTGCGAGGCCCGAGGATTAAATGAACATACATTGCCTCCCCATTTGCTTGTGAATTGTGGTTTTTTTTAAATTTTGTTTTGTTTTTTAGATTTTAAATATCTCAAAGCAGGAGGGGGAAAGAGAAACAGAGAGAGAACAGAAAACCTTTGGAAAAGGGATTACTTAAAAAACATTATAGATAATTCCAAACAAATTATTATTCCATTTGTCTCATACTCAATCAGTGGTTAGAACACAATTCGACAGCTAGGCATAGTGATTAACAAAAGAGAAATTAACAGTTTTTTCATGTGAAATGCACTTTCCCATGACTAATGTATCAAGGAAGATCTTGTATCTTATGGGAGCGCAGACCTTGTACTAGACACTCACATACCCCACAGGTCATCCTGTCTACTACGAGGGAGGTGAGAATTCACAAATTCACCTTTGTACCCCAAGAGATTAACGTGATCAAGACTTGGGCATGAAGAGTCCACAGCAAGTCACTATCAAAGATACACAGGAAAGAAGGGCCATCATCATCAAAGTCACATATGATCAAACATATGATCAAATCAATTCCATAAAAATGAAGACTCAGGAAGGACACTAAACCTATTAGAAGCAGGTAGTTTGTACAGTGTATAGAGCACTGGACTTGAGAGTCAAGGATACCAGAGCTCAAACAGAGCCTCAGACACTTAATAGCTTGTGTGACTGTGGGCAAGTCACTTACCTGGTCTAGCTCAGTTTCCTCATCTGTAAAATGTAAAACTTTCTCCTCAGAGCTATTGTGAGGATAAAATGAGATATTTATAAAATGATTTGAAAACCTTAAGAGAGGTATTATTAAACTAGCTATTATTATTTGAAGCATTTTCTGGCAGAAGGAGCAATGGAAAGAGATCAGGATTTGGAGTCAGAGAGTCTATGTCTGAATCTTGGTTTTGTCACTTATTGCCTATGTGATCCCCAAAAGAGATTTCTTATCTTTGGGCCATATCTATAAAATGAGATTATTGGATTCAATGACCTCTAAGTTCTACTTGTTGTTCAATCATTTTTCAGTCATATATGACTCTTCACGACCCCATTTGGCAAAGATACTGGGGAGGTTTACCATTTCCTTCTCTAGTTCACTTTATAGAGGATGAAACTGAGGCAGACAGGGTTAAGTGAGTTACCCAGGATCACACAGCTAATAAGTATCTGAAGCCAGTTTTGAACTCAGGAAGATGAATCTTCCTGATTCCAGACTTGCAGCTCTATCCACTGTACCACCTAGTTGCCCTTATAATCTAAATCTATGATTATATGATCCTGAACCCAGAGGATAAAACTAAGCACAATGACTGCAAGTTACAAAGAGGTGGAAGGAGGTTTGATATAAGGAAAAACTTGTTAACAATTAGAACTATCCAAAGTACAACTGGCTTCTTCAAGAGGTTATGAGTTCTCTGTCAGTAGGGATCTTCAAGCAAAGAAATGTTTGAGGGCTACTTGGGTGTGTTGTAGAAGGTACCCTTGGTTCTTTCCAGGGAGCATTCTGGACTTTCTCTACCATGACCCAGTGCTAGGTATGGAGTCTCCTTCTCCCATCATTTTCAGCTTCCTTTTATGTATAGGTCTTACCCCATTAGAACATAAATTCCTGAGGGGATGAACCATCTTGAAATATCTGCTTGTATTTCTATTCCCAGCACTTAGCATGATGCCTAGCACATAGGAATCACTTCACAAAAGCTTGTTGTTTGACTGACTGCTTGATTACTCAAGTACTGGTTAGACTAGGGGGTCTCCGAGACCACATCAAACTCGAATTTCTATGATGGGACAACAAATAAACCAGTGAGGTTTGGGGACAATTAAGCAACACGGGTCCATTGTAAGAAGTAAACGATTTCCCAGCTGTGATACAATCTGATGTCCTCTGCTTGTTCAATTCTGGGCTAAGTTCATTGCCCATCTACAGTACCTCTACAGTAGGGTTCTATATAGTGATGAACTAACTTAATGAATGTTACATTGGTTTGCCTCCAAGAGCAGAACTGCAAGAAAGCCTCCTGTGAGTAGGTGGAACCTGTCTAGTGTTTATGGAAAAATGCAGACAAAAAGTCTATCTACTTCTCCACCCTCTCATGTGTCCCTAGAGAGACACATGCAGAGCAATTGATGCCAACATGTTTGTAAGAAATGACAAAACTGAGTGCCCAGCCCCTGATTTCAAAGCTACAGCTGTAATGCCAGATAGGAAGATCAAAGAATCAGGTTTTCTGACTTCAAAGGAAAAAATGTTTTTCTTTTATCCCCTGGACTTATATTTCATGTGTCTTTTGGACATAATGTGTTCAATGACTTTGCTGAAAAGTTTGAGAAACTCAACTGTCGAATAATTGGTGGTTTGGAGAGCTCTAACTTTGATTAACTCACATGAGTTAACACACCCAAGAATCAAGGTAGTCTGGGATCCCTGAATCTCAATAGTGTCAGACAACAAATGGATTATTGCTCAGGACTGTGGTGTCTTAAAGGCAGAGGAAGGGACATCTCATCATCATTGATGAGAAAGGGATCCCTTACCAGGTTATTATCAACAATCTTCCTGTTTGTTACTCTGCGGATGAGACTAATATTATATGATGTTATTTGACAGACTCACCTCCTTTTATAACCATACTTAACTTTGATGAAATCCAAACCATTTTTCATGAGATCACCAGCAATATGCTACAGTCTACTGTTAACCACCCATTCAATCTTGCAAATTTCATATTCCTGAGATAATAGTGTTCTATAGTTTGTAGTCAAATGGTATCATTGGTTGAAAAAAAATGATATAAAAAGAATGACGCTTGGGAGCAATACTTAAGCAACATGGGCCCAATGTAAGGACTGAATGATTCCCAACTGCAATACAATCTAATGCTCTCCTCTCACTCAATCCTGGGCCAAGTTCATTGCCCATTTACAGCACCTCTTATATAGTAAGATTCCATATAGAGATGAACTCAATTAATAAGCTACCCATCTGATTTGTCAGGGGAGCATTCTTCATCGACTTTGTTTTTCCAAGTTGAATAGTTTGGTAAGAGACTGTTTCATTGGGGAGAGGGAGGAGGAGAGAGGTATATCCCTAGCAACTAGAAATAAATATTTGTTGAATTAAACTAAATGAACTGAGGAAATACTATACAGTTCTAGGGCTTGATGCAGTTAGCATCATGTGATAGGAGTATTTGAAGAGCTGTATTAACCAGGATTCTTTCTCTTTGAACTCTGCCTATCTTCTTTTACTCTAGAAAATACCTTAGTTAAGCACAATTTTCTAATTTGGTTTCTCAGTTGTCCCATTTTGTTTCTCAGTTGGTTTTTGTGTTTGTCCTTCATTCTCGAAGAGGACCATGACATCAAGATGATGACATGGCTTGCAGTTGAATTTGATTTGAGTGGGGGAGGATTGTGCAAGGTCACCAGCCTCACTTTCTTCTGTGCCACCTGGATCCAGTGGCCTGATATTCATCAGGACAGCTGGAGATGGCTCAGGATGCAATGTGAGACCCTGGCCCTTTCAGGCTAAGGTCAGAGAGTTTGATTTTAATATTTAATGGAACATCTCCATGGTCACATGCATCATATAATCTATTATAGCTTTAACATATGCCTGGAAGACACTCTATTTAGGGCTTCATTAAAAAACAAAATCAATGAACAATAGGCATAGCAGGTCCTTAACATCCCTTAAACTTCTCAATCAAATATGATTGGTCAGTCAAAAAAAGAGTCCGAAAAAATCTATCAGCTTGCCAACTCAGGCTGTGCACAGGGATAGAGACGACCTATTCTTACAAAGATTTGATAAAATGAGAAGGCAGCCATATGGACTGATAGCTACTGACCTCAATCACTGATTTTTTAAAGAACTGTCTGTGATCTTTACCATTCATTTGGAATCACCATAACTCGCAATATCTTAAAAACCAGACCTTGAATGCCTTTAAAATTTTGTTGCTCAGAACACAGACTTCTTCTATAAATATCTGGTCAGTTCGATCTCTTCCCAACTGTCTTCCTAACTATCATTGCTACTTCCTCAAAGTACATCAGATACCAAGATGAGTCAGAACCAGTGGTTCCACTATTCACTGATAAAGAACAGATTAATTTTAATTCAGTAAACACTTATTAGGCTCTACTATGTGCAAGACTGAAATAGGCACTAAGGCTAGGAGACAGAGACTAGACCTGTGATTTAAATGATATAAGGAACCCTTACCAGAGTAGGTCTTTTCTCATATACATCATCTCAGAGAATTACCTAGAGCACTAAGAGGTAACTGATTTGACCAGGACCATTCATGGTAATAAAACTATTTTATTTCATCCCTTAAGGAATTCCCTCAAAAAGAAAAAATTTAAATAGTTCCTTATAATTTTTGTAAAGCAAACCATTAAAATGTCTGGATTTAATCAACATTAATAACTGCTCACTATCTATGATCTGACTCTCATGAGAACAGCAATGCCATCCCCCGGGGGGAGCCAGTTCTCAGGTGAACCCTACTATCAGCACTATAATGCTAGCCTAACTTGCTGCTCATCGTAATTCAACTTAACACACATTTATTAAATGTCTCTTATGCCCTTAGCACAGCACTTGGCATATAGTAAGCACTTAATAAAAGATTGTTGATTGACTGCTAGGTGGCTGACGCTACGGAATGAAAATAAAAACACAAAAATGTGAACTAGATCTTTATATTTTTTTGGACGAATTTCAAGAAAAGATTAATCATTTTACTTTAAAATCACAAAAGGTATGAAGTGGTCTTTACAGTAGAACCAAAAGAAAAATAAAATTGAGAAACAGAAAAAAAAAAAGACAAAGTAAGAGTATTAGAATGCTCTATTCCTCCTCTGACATTTATTTAGGCTTGGTTTGTTTTTATAAGACATCACCTAAAACTGGCACTATTTTTAGGTTAGCAAGCTAAGTCCTGCATAAATTCCATGCAAGACATTCAACTCCAACTGCAAATTCACCACTTTCCCATGTGCCAGCACATTCCACAGCACCTCTTCCAAGTCCTGTATATGGGCATGAGAGGGTTTAGGTGTGCCCAGGAAGATTCTGTCCTGAGATTGAGGATATTCAATCCAGATATTTTTCTCCTTAGGAACAAACCAAGCATTAGATTAAAATATAAACTAGACATAGGCTCTCTTTTAAATGTTTAAAACTTAGAATTCTAGATATTTGGAGGGAACAACTTACGTAAAAGCTTGGAGATGGAATTTGAAATACCAAATTCACAGAACAGCAAGGAGACTTATTTGGCTGAAAGCCAGAATACGTAAAAGTGGGTATTGTGCTATAAATTTGAAAATCGTTCCCAGATTGTGAACGATTTTAAATGCAAAGTTGAAGAGTTTCCATTTTATGCCAGGCGCGACAGGGAGAGGGCCATTGAAATTTCTGGAGTGGGGCTGGAAGGAGATAATGACATGATACCAATTGTGCTTTAGGATTACACCATATTTTGATAAATGTTCCCTTGAAAAATATGTCTACCCTCACATCATTAATGTTATTATGGTCATTAAATTATAAATATGAACAATATAAAGAATATTATCAAAAAAAAGAGTTTAAAAGTTAAACTCAGAGATACTAGCCAAATTATTTTACTATAATGGAATTCCACAGATATTGCTATAGAAACCCATCCAATGGGGTTTGAACATCTTTCTGTTAGACAGGTTTTCATCATAATGGTGTTGATCATAACACAAATAAATATGTAAAATTCAGTTGACCTGGATGATGTTTAGTAAATGATCACCTCACCACGCTTTCAAGAAGAGTTGTACATTCATCCTTCGTTGCCAAAGAAGACCATGCCATCAGAGAAATAATGACATGACTTCCACTTGAATTTGTTTTGAGTGAGGGAGGGCTGTGCTGTTCACCAGCCTCACTTCTCCTCCAGAGCCATCTGAATCCAGTGACTAGATATTCATCTGGATGACTGGCGATGACCCAGGATGAGGCAGTCAGGGTTCAGTGACTTGCCCAAGGTCACACAGCTAGTGAGTGTCAAGTGTCTGAGGTGACATTTGAACTCAGGTCCTCCTGATTCCTGCACTGGTGCTCTATCCACTGCACCACCTAACTGCCTCTTCAGGAAGAGTTAATGCAGGACTGCCTAATTTAGTCCTGGGATACCGAGTAGGCACTAAGAAAGTTGGATTCAATAATAACACTGAATTTGATAAGCCTTTCTTCAAAGAAAATCAAAATAATTTATAAATATCTCATTACTTTCCTATAATTTCTATTTTAGAATTCTGAAGTGGAAGACTCAGACAAATAAAATATTTAACAGGTAAAGAAAATAAGGAGGAAACTGACTACAGATTTCTCCCAAGGTTATATAACAAATTAACAGCAGTGCCAAAAATAGAATATTAAGATTCTCACTTTCTAGTCCTCAGCTTTTCATGACCAGATCTTTCAGGTAAATTCACTGCACTTTAATGAGTACTTTTCACTCCTATTTTTTTTATAAGAGCATACAATTTTTCAGAGCATTGTGAGCAGAATGTCTTACACAGAGTAGAATTAGTACAACAGTTGCTCACATTTATCCAAAGCACTGGCTTATATTTCCATTTTACAGATCAGAAAACTGATGCATCAAGAAGTGACTTATCCATGGTCACAGAATGGTGAGTTTCAGAGCTAAGGTTCTATCTTCTACGTTCAACGTTCTTCCCACTTACAGTATCGTGCCTTTCAATAAGTGTTGTCCGAACAAACTGAACAAGTGAAAAAGTAAATATGGATATAAGTGCCAGGTGAAATATAAAGATAATTAGGTAGAAAGAAGCATGGCACAATAGAGAGCTGCCCTAAGAACCAGGAAGGCTTGGGTTCAAGTTTCTCCCTGACATAGCGACTGAGTGACCTCCATCAAGACAAGTAATGTCTCAGTACTCTGGGCAACTCCCTAAGTCTGCAAGTTGTAGAAAAGGTGTTGACCAGCACTGATAGAAGGGATTTCTTCTTGTGAATGTTCCCTATTATCAATGAAATAGCAAGTCCAGTCCCTATAACTTTATTTTTATTTATTAATTATAATTTAAAAAATTAAAAGCAATAAAAGTAACTACTTAGGAGCATTTGCAGGAATGCATCAGAAGGATGGGGAAAGGTGGCATCAAATCCTAGGCAAGTGGAATAACATTAGAAATTATAAAACTTGGATTCTAATTCCAGTTCTACTATTAACTAATCATCATAATAGCTAGCAACTATACAGCACTTTAAGGTTTGAAATGTATTTTATGTAAGTTACTTCAATTGATTCTCACTACTCTGATGCTATTATTAATACCCATTTTACTGATGAGAAAAGTGAGGCTGAAAAGAGTTTAAGTGACACATCCAGTAGGCACTGAGCCTGACTCCAGGTTCCCACTCTCTAGCTGTGTAAACTGAAGGAAGAAATTTTTTGACCTCTCTAACCTTCAGTTTCATCAACAATGAAATGACAAGATCATCTTTAAAACCTCTTCCAATTCTAATGTATTACATATTGGACCTCTCTGTTCTTTTGAATAGTAGGAGAGATCTGAGTTAGACCCTGATTAGGCCCTCATCTATATCACATGAATAAGAAAAAAAAGAGACAAAATAGGTAATCTGAGTAAAGGGAACAGACTGAGAAAAGGCCTGGGATTAGCAATGAATAGGGCATATTTGGTGGCAACAGAAAACAGTGTGAGCTAAAGGGTCATGTTAAGTCAAAGACCCCACTAAAACAATGATGGACCTTGGATATTCCACACCAATCTATGTATTTTATATCCACAACTTTAATTGTGTAAAATAAAAATATAATTAATCATCATAGTAAGTTAATTTTCTCAAACCCCAGTCCAAAAGAAGTTTAGAAAATGACAGTGAGGTTAGAATTACTTTTATTGCAGACAGGGGAGTCTATGATTTTTATTCTTGTTAGCACTTTTTCTTCTAAATATGACCAAGAAAAGTCAAGTTGGCCATTCTTTACCTAATCAACTCAGATTGTGACTTGAATAAATTACTTCTCCAAATATTGGCTGACAGTAGAGCATTGGACTTGGAATTCAGGAGGCATGAGTTCAAATCCAGCCTCAAAGATTTACTAGATGTATAACTCTGTCTTCTTTTATTATATGACTAACATGGAGATACATATTAAATGCTTGCACATGTATACCCTATATCAAACTACTTACCATCCCAGGGAGGGAGGAGGTGAAGAAGAGAGAAGAAAAATTTGGAACTCAAAATTTAAAAAATTTTTAATGCGACCCTAAGCAAACCACTTAACCTGTTGGACTCAGTTTCCCCATATGTAAAAGGGGGATAAAAACAGCACTCATGTCATAGGGCTGTTTTGAGGATCAGATAAGATACTTGTAAAATGCTTTGTAAATCAGAAGGTACTATGTAAATTTCATCACCTTCATTATCAAGAGGATCAGACTTTACAAAGGGAAAATATAATTGTTATTGCCTTTATTAACCAATCAAAAGGTTTCACACACTGTCAAGGATACACTGTGACAAGTGGTCTGGGGAATACAAATGCCGTGTATGTCCAAGTCCCTGCCAACTTACAGTCCAGTAAGAGAGATCTAACAAAGAAAACAATTAAAATACAAGAGTTCAGAGAAAAAAGTATTACTGCAATCAGGGAATTCTTCATGGAAGATGTAGGAACTGGATCTTGAAGTAAGAAGAATGCTGGACCCAGAGTCAGAAAGTCCTGAGTTCAAATCTAGCCTCAGATACTTAATAGCTATGTGACATTAGGCAAGTTACTTAACATCTGTCTATTTCAGTTTCCTTATCTGTAAAATGAGTAATATAATAGTACTGACTTACCAGAGTTGTTACAAAGATCCAATGAGATAGCATATATAAGGTGTTTTGCAAACCTTGAAGCTCTATTTAAATGCTAGCTAATGTAACTGAAAGATTGTCAAGGATGATGCACTGCATTTTAGATGTGCTGATTTTGAGGTAATAAGAGTATAATAACTGATATAGGACTTCAAAGTATATATGTAAAGCTTTACATAACTTATCTCATTTGAGCTTTCCAACAACTTGGGGGGAAAGGTATTATAATACCTGCTTTACAGAAAGGAAAGTCTTAGTATGGCTAAGTGACCTGCTCGCAATCTAACGGCATCGGAGGCAGGATTTGAATCTAGGTACCCTTCACTTCAAAGTCATACCCTACATGGAAGACCATATTGCCCATGCATGCACCATTAAGTATATTATAGTGCATATACACATTGGCAGTTGAAAATATGTGACTAGATCAAATGAGATATAGTGAGAACAAATGAGTTCCAAGAATAATCCCCATATTTATGCTAAAGATGCTTATAATTCAATTTAATTCTGCATTTATTGAATTGAAACTGAAAAAGTGAAAAGGGAAAAGTTTTTACCATTGACTGAGTTCACAGAGAGAAGAGATGAAAGCCAAGGACAGTGGAGAGGAGATTCATGGGGTTAGGTCTGATAACTTGTAAGGTGTCTTTCAAATCTAAAAGTCTATGATAATATTGGGAGAAAAGAATCAGAGAGGGTCTAAAGACCAGAGATAAATCCTTCAGTGAAGAGAACTTCCAATATGTAAACTCCCTCCAC
The DNA here is from genome assembly GCA_028658325.1 of Potorous gilbertii. Taxonomy (NCBI): domain Eukaryota; kingdom Metazoa; phylum Chordata; class Mammalia; order Diprotodontia; family Potoroidae; genus Potorous; species Potorous gilbertii. Next base: position 590,578,350 of record CM053770.1, on the reverse strand, counting down.
AGACAAATACAATTAAACAAAATGAGGGCAAAATCTATGCAAAGACTCAAAGAGTGGAATTCTTTTAAATACAGTGAATTCCCTATGGTGAAATAAGTTTGATGCTCCCTCAAATCTGAACAGTTTTATATGCTTGGGAACCTATCATACTGGAGACAGGAGGTAAGGGGGAGGTAAGATTTGCCAAACTATGAATGATCTATGTCTATATTTACAAAATATTCCACCTACAAACACAAAGAGGTATATTTCTCTTTCAAAATAGTGTTAAACTGAGTTCAAGTCTAGCCATAAAATTGTAATTTACTAGCTTAGATAAGTAACTTCATTTGCTTAAATCTCAATTTCTTCTTTTGTAAACTGGAGTAACACCCTTCCTTCCCTTGGTTATGGTGTTGTTACTTTACAGTGCTTGTGAAAAGTTTTAAAAACTCTGAAGTGCTCTGAAAATGTAAAGGATGGGTATACATCTTGGGGATAATTGTTAATAAATGTTAAAGTAGAATAAATTGAAAAAGAAAAAAAAGCAAAATTGTACTAAATTATCGGGGCACCAAAGAATTTAAAAATCCAGATGTCACCCATTCCCTGTATTAAAAAAACAAATGCTTACAATTTCTTCTTGTATGCAACTACATTGGAGAGGCTCAAAAACCTAATCTGCTTTCTGAGCATATTCTAGATTGACAGGATCATAAATTTAGACTAGAAGATATTATAAAACAATTTTGAATGAATTACCTAATTAGCATATGAAGTCAGAAATTTAAAATGCCTGTTTTGGAGTTCAGGACTTTAATACTTCCTGAAACCCCTTTGAAGGTGTTCAATGAAGCAGGTGTTAAAGAATATAGCTTTCTTCCCCTTTCTTCTTGTACTTTTTACCTTTTTATGGCTAAATCACTTCCAATATTTCCTTCAAATGAGTCCACATTTTGAATAGTTTTTTTAATAGTGCTATCAGCCTGAGGATAATTCTTTCAACACAGTTAATAATCAGCATTCATTTGTTAAATACCTACAATGTGCTACGCACTGGGGATACAAATACAAAGAATAAAATACTCACTTCTCTTAAGTACGTTACATTCTATTTGGGTGGTGGGGGGAGAGTTTTCATGCAGAAACGGGAGAGGGGTTTTATGAGGCAAAGCTAAGAAAGGAAGGTATGCCAGGCATGGGCAACTGTTAGTGAAAGACATGGAGATGGGAGATGGGTTTTGTGTGTGAAGAATGCAGAGGTCAGTCACTTTGACTACAGGGTAGTGTGATAGGGAGGGTGTATACAATAAGGCTAGAAACAAAGGTTGGAACCTGGTTGTGAAAGGTTTTAAAAGGCAAACAAAGAAGCTTATATTTTATCCCTAAAGGAAACAGGGAACCACTGGAGTTTACTAAGGGGATGTTGGCAGCAGTCTAAAGGATGGACTAGATTTGAGTAGGGAAGAACCATTAACAGATCACTGCAATAGTTCAGACAGAAAGTAATGGGGGCCTGAACTAACATGGCAGTTATAGAAAGAAAGTCAAGGGATCAGATGAGAGATGTTGTTGAGGTAGAAACAGCAAGGTCTGGCAAGTGATTGGACATGTAAGATAAAGGTAAGTAAGGGGCTGAGGATAATGACAACGAAAGAATGGTGGTGCTTTCAACAGAAATAGAAAAATTTGGAAAAAGGGTAGTTTTATGGGAAAGACAATGAGTTCTTTTGTGAACATGTTGAATTTGAGATAATTCTAGGACAATTAGTAATGTTTGTAGGCAATCAGCAATGCAAAAGCAAAGGTTAAGAGAGAAACTAGAGTTGTGTATGTGTGTGTGTGTATATATATCATACACATATACACACACTATATATATACATATATATGCATAAGTGTGTGTGTGTGTGTGTGTGTGTATATATGTCTGGGAGTCATCAGCTTATAATAAACCCGTGAGGGTAATGAGGTCACTAAAAGAAGGTCAAGAGGGAAAACAAAAGAGCAGACAGAGCCTTAGGAATAACCATGGATGAAAGGAATGACATGGATGATGACACAGCAAAGGAGACTCTTAAGGAGCCATCAGAGGGACAGAGGAGAACAGGGAAACCACGGCATCGTGAAAATAACTGCGCATTTCTACGGCACTTTAAGGTCACACAAGACCTCATCTGATCCAAACTCAAAGAGGAGAGACAATGGAGGAGGAGGGAGTTGTCTGCAGTGTCAAGTGCAGTCGCTAGCCTGGAAAGGATAAAGACTGAGAAAAGACCATCGAATGTGGTTATTAAAAGTCCACAGTGACTAGAGAGAAAGCAGTTTCAACTGAATGATGAGGTTAGAAGCCAAACTGTGAAGAACTGAAAAGTAGTGAGAAGAAAGGAAGTACAGCAGTCAGGGTAGACAGCTTTTTTTTTTTTTTTAAGTTTGGGGACAGCTACATGGTTCAGTGAACAGAGGTGGCCCTGGAGTCAAGAGGACCTAAATTCAAATCCAACCTCAGATACATGATACTTACTGGCTGTGTGACCTTGGGCAAGTCATATAACCCCGACTACCTCACCTCCTCTTTCCAAACAAATAAAAAGAAAAAAAAAGTTTGGCTGAGAGAGGAAGGAAAGCTATAGGAAGGTAATTTGAGGGGACAAAAAATTCTAGTACATTTTTTTAGGGATGAGGAAGATTCGGGAATGTTTGAAGGCTGAAGGGAAAGAGTCAGTAAATAGGGAGAAGCTGATGATTCTCAAGAGAAGGGGAAAAGGCAGGGATGATTGAAGGTGCAATCTGCTCAAGGGAAAGGAAGAATAAAGGAAAGAAAACAGCACTTATTAAGCACCTACTACGTACCAGGCACTATGCCACAAGCACTTTAAAATATGATCTTATTGGATCTGTACAAAAACTTGGGAAGGTAGGGGGCTGTTATGATCCCTCATTTTACAGTTGAGGAAACTGAGGCAGAAGTGGGTGTTATTATAATACTCATTTTTACAGATGAAAGAACTAAGACTGAGACAGGGATTAAGAGACTTGCCCAGGGTCACACAGTTAGAAAGTGTCCAAGACAGGTTTCAAACTAAGGCCCTCCTGACTTCAAGTCCAGCCTCCAGACCTCAAGAAACTTACAATCTGGTAGGAAATGAAAATATGAACAGAAATATTCCAGTCACACACACTGGAATACCTAAGATGCTACAATAATGAGTATTGCAATGTATTCTGTCCTTGTTCAGTCCTGTCTCATTCTCCATGATCCTATGGACCGTACTGTCCATGGGGTTTTCTTGTCATAGACATGGGAGTGGTTCGCCATTTCCTTCTCCAGTAGATTAAGGCAAACAGAGGTTTAGTGACTTGCCCTGGGTAACACAGCTAGTGTGGGTGGCCGGGTTTAAATTCAAGTCTTCATGACTCCAAGCCCAGCGCTCTACCCACTGAGCCATTTACTGTCCCCTATGTAATATACACTCAGATAGAAAAAATAGGGTTTTAAGAATTCAGACTGAACAATTTCCTATAAAGTTCTGAGGATTGTCACACCACCATCAATGCCCCATACCCTACAGCAGCTGTGTCAAACACAAGGTCCCTGCTAACAACCAGACTATCTAGATTAAAATGTCTCCACACTCAGCCATCTCTCTGGCTGTCCCTCATGCTTGTAACACTTTCCCTCCTCCATTCCCGTTACTGATCTCTTCTTTCTTTAAGTCCCAACCAAAATCTCACCTTCTCCACACAGGAAGCCTTCCCCAACCCCTCTTCATTCCAGTGCTTGCCCTCTATTAATTATTTCCTATTTATCCTGTTTATAGCTTGATTTGTGTATATTGTTTGCATGTTGTCTCCTCCCATTAGAATATAAATTCCTTGAGATCAGGAACAGTCTTTCACCTCTTTCTTTAACGGTGCCTAGCACATAGTAGGCTTTTACTAAATTTTTATTGATTGAGAAATATTTATCAAATAAAAATATGCTAATTACAAAAAACATAGATAGTGTAGTAAAACAAAGATAATGTTAGTATGTGGTTGGTTTTCTAAGTCAATAAGTGACTTTCAGGGATCCTTACCTACGGCTTTAGTGGCCACATTTCGACTTGAGTTTGATACTAATGTACTGCATCCTCCTCCTGCAGAATTAGATCACAAGTGTAGTTACTTTTCCTTAGCCCGTCAAACCACAACTTCAAACTCTAGAGTTCCTTACTCCACTCTTATGAATCCAAAACTTACCCAATATTGCTCTGAAAGTAGTGTAAAATGGCAAACGAGATTAAGAAAAAGGAGAAAAAGTCAAGAAAGAACGAAAACCGGCTTTGTAGATTTCTTATAATATTGTTAGGTGTTGTTACTGATTGGTGGGGGCAGTGATGAAGGCAGGAAACATGATGTGGTTCTAAACTTTTTTCAAACTTATGATATTTTCCATATTCTAAGATGTGATGAACAACCCCTTCTCCTCCCCTCTTTTAACCATGTTTTCATAACTTCACCTAATCATTCTGGACTGTTGCAGAAGACATACTGTAAATACCTCTCTTCTCTAAAACACACACACACATACATGACTTTACCTAATCATTCTGGACTGTTGCAGAAGACATACTGTAAACACCTCTCTTCTCTAAAACACACACACACATACATGAACATATATGCACACATACCTTGATCATGCTACTTGACCATCTCTAAGCCTCACTGTATTTGATGACAGATAGAGAGAGGATGGACAAAGGGACAACGAAAGGAGGATGGAGGAGGAAGAAGATATTGACAATTACAATTTGCACAGTGCTTTATCATTTTTTAAAAGAGATTTCATGTACTTTATTCTCACTAGATCTTTATCTAGGCATCTCAGGTAGGGCAGACTATATTTTCTTCATTTTATAGGCGAGCAAGCTGAGACCCAAGACAACACTTAGTAAGTGGGGTCATCATTTATTGAATATGCACCAAAAAAACAATTCATCCATTGTTATTTCAGTGATATAATCCAGTCTCAATCTATTGCAAGCATTACTAGAAGCAATAAAAAGTCATCAAAAGCTTCCTCTAAGAAGATTTTGTAGTTCAAGAGCTTTTAACGCTACTATAACTAAATGGCATTTATACAGCGTTTTCAAGTTTGCAAAACAATTTCCATACATTATCTCGTTTGAGGTGAGGTGGGTATTATAGGTATTATCATCTGCACCTTGCAGATGAGAAGAAAGAGGCTTGCAGAGGTTGGACAGATGATATATTAAGTTAATGTTCCATGGGCTTATCATTAAATCTTGTAAAAGGCAGGACATAGCTAACTCTCTATACCATGTTTCTTGTTGATGCTGTTGTCTGACTTTTTGTGATTCTATTTGGGGTTTTCTTGACAAAGATATTGGAATAGTTTGCCATTTCCTTTTGCTGGTCATCTTACAGATGAGGAAACTAAGCAAAGAGGGTTATTGCCCAGGGTCATACAGCTAGGAAGTATCTGAAGCAGGATTTAAACTCAGGAAGACGAATCTTCCTGACTCCAGGCTTAGAACTCTATCCACTGCACCACCATGCTGCCCACAAACAAGTAACTACTAAATGTCAAAGGTAATGTCTGATACCAGGTCTTACTGATTCCAAGTCCAGTATTCTTTCCATTATACATGATAAAAAGAACAGAATGATATTTGAAATTAGATTTCAAAATCACCAGCTTCTTTAAACTGACAGGAACAACTCTGTTTTCAGTAATCAAGATTGAGAGAACAAGGTCCTATTCACTAGCAGGAGTCAGCCAGGAGAAGGATTTGCCATTCTCAGCAAATTATTTTGGCAACAGGGAATTAATTAATGCTACATCTTTAAGTCTGACTTGAAGGGAGCCACAATTTCTCAGCCCACAGTCAAACTTTATGCATCTATTAAAATTACATTTCAAAATAAAAAAGGAATCAGAGGAAAAAAAGAAAGGGTGTTGTAAGAAGAAACAGGAACAACACCATAATTAAAGTTTTTAAGAGGGACACTCTAGAAGCTGTCTGAACACTGACTTGTTTACAACAGGCTATAACCCAACCTTATATTGAAATATAAGACTAAAAAAAGAATCTGGTTTAAAAGCAGCAAAAAGTGAGAAAAGTTTCACTAGGTCACTGGAGCTGCTGCCTGGGGCCAGGTTAAAAAATAACACCATTGTGTTCAGTACAGGAATTCACCACTTCACCCAATCTGAATTCTCTACCATTCCCCTCCTCCCCATTATGGTCCCAGGGGAAGAGATAAAGATTAATAGGAAAAGAAAGGTCCCCACCCTGTCTAAAAATGCAACTTCCCTGATTCCCTTGTCACTCACATGCCCACAAAATGCATTTATCCTCTGTGCTTTTAAAATGCACACATTTATTTCATGCTGGCTGAGTTGTGGGTGCTTTATATGTTTAGCCACATCACAGTGGTCTCTTTCCTAAGATAAAGGCTATGTGTGTTTAACAATATACAGTACCCGACACAAGATCACTTGTAAAAAAGTGGAACTGAACAATGCTTTGGATGCTAGAACAAACCAAATTTTCTTTTGCTCAAGTTCATTCTATTAGCCTTTGATATCCATTCCCGCACACTAGCTTAAAAAAACCCTTGAAGAGCAGACCATGATAGGGGCAATGGGATAACATTAAGTTTGAGCAACTCTGGAGCCCTAAAACAGGCATGATTATATACTCATGTGTGTTGGCATTGTACGATGGCATTCAGGCAGGTGACTGCTTATGATCTTTGGGGGGGCATGACCTAGGAGGTGAGAAAGTTTCCAATTTCTATAACTTCTAGTTACACTGCTGGGTCAAAGATTTGAATCAAGTGCCTCAGACACACCTTGGCAACAGTCATCACTTCAGGAAATCGGACACTTCTTGCATTGGAGGATTTGGCATTAAGTTTCCTGACCCACTATTCTGTTGCACCAGGAGAAGAAACATAAGATGCATCATGTTTATGGATTGTAATTCCCACAGGTAGATATGGAACTCTTCTAAGCCACTGAATATAACTAAAGGGAACCCATACACTACACGCAGAAGCACTGTGGTATCAGCACTGAACAAGGAATGACCTTTGACTTTCCCCTTCAATATAATCCAAAGAGTCAACCCTGCCAAGTAGCCTAGACCTGTACTCAAACCTGTTTCCTCCCCCACCCCCTTTCCTGTGAGTGTGCTTCCCATAAGTTTAGAAGCCCACTGGAGCAGGACCGTATTAAAATCAGGCATGCAAAAAGAGCAGGATTGTGTTCAGCTTGAACGGAAATGGTATTCTGGCTTTTCTTTAGGCCACTTTAACCCACCACTTTTGACAGCGTACAAAGCAATGAGGAAGGCTGATTCTCTTTTGGTTTCTGCTTTTTCTTGATCTTATCCCCCAAAGCACAAAAAAACAAGATGCAAACAATTGTGTACAAATAAAAAATATAAATATATATGTATATATATGATAAATTGAAGGGTGTTGGAGGTTATATGTTTGATTCATTCCCCTCAAAAAATTCCTTTACTTTTCACAAGATTGAATAGGGTTAGAACTCTATAAGTGCTAAATTATATTTTCATTTACTGTAAAGAAAAATGGGTCAATAGGCTACTGAGTTTTAAGAAAATCAAACTGTACAAAGTTGTACTGGTTGGAATTCTTTTTAAAGAATATTTTTCAGCAGATACTATCCACCTAGCTCCAAATTCACAAGCAATATTTAGGTAATTTGTTCCCCAAATATTCTGACAAATAATACCGTAATGGGGTTACCAAATACAACATATGAAATATCAAGTTACTTTAATAGAAATATAGAGGCCAGAACAAGGGACTTGATCATCATACCTTTCTCTGCCCTGGGTTCCTCTCCATTCATTCAACCACCACCGCAGTTCTAGCCCTTATCGTCTATCCCCTTAACTATTATAAGATCTTCTAATTGGAATCTCTGCTTCAAGTCTTTCCTCTCTAATCCCTCCTCCACACTCCTGCAAAACTGTGATCCTAAAGCCCAGGTCTGGCCATGTCAGTGAGTTAGTCACTAAACATGGATTAAGCACCTATAGGCCAAGCCCTATGTTAAATGCTGAGGATATAAGTAAGAGAAGGAAAAAAAAAAAAGACAGTTCCTGGCCTCGAGCTTACAATCTAATGGGGGAAGAAAATAAATAAAAGGAAGCTGACAAAAGGAGGGAGCCCAGGACCTGGCATCATGTTCATGTAACTGAACCAAGCAGGGTAGCCACCATCTCAATAAATTTCAATGGCTCCCTACAGCCTCTACGATCAAACAGAAACTCCTCTGGGTGGTACTTAAAACTTACCACAACCCGATCCTTTCCTCTCTCTTTCTTCTTTTAACACTTCCATACACTTAATAGTCCAGCCACACAAGATCTCCCTGTCGTTCCTCATATACAACACTCCCATCTTCCATCTCCGTATCTTTGCACTGGCTGTACCCAATGCCTAGAATGTTCTCCTTCACTTTCAGCTCCTAGAATACCTGATTTCCTTTAAGACTCAGCTCACGCATCACCTTCGGGAGGTCTTTCAAAGTTGCTCCAGTTACTAATGCCAACCCCTCTCAGACCCCTTTCCATGTGTTGTTGTTGTAATTCAGTTGTTTCAGTCATGTCTGACTTTTTGTGACCCCATTTGGGGGATTTCTTGGCAGAGATATTGGAGTGGTTTGCCATTTGCTTCTCCAGCTTATTTTACATATGAGGAAACTAAGGCAAACAGGGCTATGTGACTTGCCCAGGGTCACACAGACAATAAGTAACTAAAGCTGGAAGTGAACTCACAAAGATGTCTTTCTGACTCCAGATTCAGCATTCTATCCAGTGTACCACCCAGCTGCTCCTACCTCCCATTTAGTATTTTTATAGAAATATATATATATATATAGTCTCCCCTATTAAAACATACATTCCTTAAAACTAAGGACTATTTTTGCCTATTATTTCTATCCCCAATATTTAGTCAGCTGTATGGTAGTGGCCTGGAATACAGTAAGCTTTAATAAATGTTTGTTAAGTAATTAGACCCCAAATAATCAATGAGATAATATTTGTACAAGTATTTAGCACAATGCCTGGTACATAGCCTCTATATAAATGTTTAATCTCTTCCCTTCTCCCCTCTTCTCACAACTAGGAACACCACAATTTACGAGGTACATTAACAAACTGGAAAGGAGGCAACCAGTAAAGGAAGTCAAAGTCTTGACATCTGAGGATAAATCAGAGGAATAAGGAATGTTTAGTCTGGGTAAAAAAATACTTTAAGAGAACATGAGAACAATCTTCAAATAATGTAAGATTTTCACATTTAACCTGTCATGCTTGGTCCCGGAGGCCATAACTATAGGAAAGTTTAAAAAGAGGTCAATTTCAGTAAAATGAGGAAAAAAGTCTTAACATTTCAGGCTGACCTGAAATAGAATGGACTGCTCTGGGGAAAGTGGAGTCTCTGTTAATGGGGCTTTTCAAGCATTAGAAGCTGTAGTCTGGATCAATGACCTAGACCAAAGTTGTATTCAATGACTGCTATAGTCCACAGCCTAAGATTCTGTTGTCAAGTCATCTTCAGTTGTGTCCAATTTTTTGTGACCTCTCTTGGGGTTTTCTCGGAAAAGACACAGGAGTGGTTTGCCATTTCCTTCTCTGGCTCACTTTTACTGAGGAGGAAGCAGAGGTAAACAGAGTTAAGTGACTTGTTAAGGGTCACACAGCTAGTAAGTGTCTGAGGCCAGATTTTAACCCCAAAAGATGAGTTTCTAACTTCCTGGCCCAGGACTCTATCCACTGTACCCTTCAGCTGTCCAAGATTCTATGACCTGTGTTTTTGTTCTGTTTTGTTTGAGATTGGGTCTCCCTATCTCGCCCAGGCTGGAAATATAGCAGCTACTCAGGGGCTTGACTCTACCACTGGTCAATACGGAGATTTGATCTACTTTGTTTCCCGATTGGACCAGTGTAGCCCTACCTAGGTGGCCTGGTAAGTTTCCCTCTTCTTCCCCGCCCACAGCAATCCCACGCTCAGAACCAAATAGGTGTCATACTTGGTAGAGACACTCAATCAGCTTTAACCCTCTACAACTCAGAACTTCTGAACACGTGATTAACTAGACATCACCTCACCAATAATAGGTATTACATGAAAACACCACAACACAAGGCTCTGTGACCTATTCTAAGATTTAGTTCTGCCTTAAAAATAAATATTTCTTGGTGATATATACATGCAAACATGTTTATGTATATACATATATCTACATATATAAATATGCTTATATACATATTTTTATATATGTATATGTATTATCAATGAGAAATACTTATTTTTTGTGACCAGAGTAAATAAAATATTGAATAGAGTTCTGAACCTGGAGTCTGGAAGACCTGAGTTCAATTTTGGTTTCAGACACTTACTAGCTATGTGACCCTGGGCAAGTTACTTAATTTCTGTTTATCTCAGTTTCCTATTTGTAAAATTAGGGATATTAATGATACCTACTCCCTAGAGTTGTTAGAATAAAATGAAATAACATTTACAAAGCACTTTGCAAACCTATAAAAATGCTAATTGTTACTAACCAATTTGACAAATGAGGTCAAATTGCATGTAAGTAGCAGCAGCATATGTATGAATGTGTGTTTGAGGATCCTGAAAAATCACATGTGCTCCTAGGATCCATAAAGCCTGATGGTGAGAGCATAGGATGTCCTTGTTAAGTACAGTGATGATAGTGACTAATGTAATTAACACCACTTGAAATTTATACAGTATCCATATCAACAAGGCAAATATTCTAAGATTACCATGCAGGCCCCAAATAAATCCTGGAAATGGACAAAATGTTAAATGACCTCCACTGGACAATGAGAAGCTCTCTAATACTATAAAAATATAGCATCACAGCAATGTCTAATGCAAAAGTAAACAATATATCTCTGAAAATAACCAAACAAATTTCAAAACACAGTAACCATTTACATATTTCTGTAGCTCAGGGTAAGGAACTAAAGTTTAACCTTCAAAAATAATGGAGAAAAAATAAAGGGTTTTGACCAAAAAAAAAAAAAAAAAACAACCCAAAAACCTGAGAAATCAGGCAGGGACTTCCTCACTAGGGAAAACTTGGAAAAACCCCATAGCTAAACAAAAAAGTGATGGTCACTGCCAACAGATTCCTGGCTCGCACTTGCTATTATTAAATATACTTCTGTTTGACTAAGAATTCTTCCACGTCTTACAAACCATCTTTTCTTTCAGCGTCCAGAAAAATTTGAAACCCATGTGTTTATAAGAAAACGGTTGCTATGCAAATGATTAAAACACATTACAGAAATCTTCCCTTTGAGTCAGAAGTGGAATGACAGGGGAGGAAGATGGCATTTTTTTAAAACAAGAATCCTTTTTCAAACAGCAATGCTGGCAATAAAAAATATAAAAAGTAAAATGGAAAATAAGATAAAATGGGGGAAGAGTCTTCAGTTGAGTCATAGTAACCAGACTGGATACATGACAAATTTTAAGGAAATTAATCTTACACTGTGGGGACTGGGCTGGCTGCCTAAAGGGTTTTTCATCTCTCTAATTTGTATCCTTTCTTGACTAAATTCATCCAGCTCCCACCTTCCAAATCACTTCAATAAAGCTCAAGAATTAGAATATATAATAGACATATATGTATATGTATACATATATGTGTATATATATATATATATATATATAAAAATATCTGTTTTACTCTGTCATTGATAGTGATTATATTTTCTATTTTTTCTCCCATCTATCTTCTCCTTTCAAAAAACGTCCTATTTTGATATATTTTGTTTTGACACAATGGTTATCTTCCAAGAAATATCCAAACTTGTTTACAAAGTACATTACTTACTGCCCTCCCAAAACAAATTATGAATTATTAAAAGCAAGGAAAGATATAGCCTTTAACTCTGATTGACCAGTATTAAGACTGAACAATCACTCTACTGGACTAGTTTTGTTGCCTCTCCATGTTAACTTTCTTTACATTATTATAGTTATGCAAAGTGTTCTATATTACTTCATAACATATAGTCCTGTATTTCTCTTCATCCTTTATATTGGTCAGTCCTCATAATGCAGCAATATTCCATTATATTCATTTACCATAATTTTTTCAGCCAGGCCTCAATTGTTAGGTCCATAATTTCTTTTCAGCTTTTTTTTTTATCATCAATATTGCTGCTTTGAATATTTTTGTACATTATGGTGCAGAGGAGTTTGTATTTGATTCTAGAGGCAAGAGGGGGCCAACAAATCTTTTTGAGAAAGGGAGTAACATGACCATTCTGTGCTTTAGGAATATCAATTTGACAGGTATCTGGAAAAGCGATGAGAGACACAAAATACCTAAACTTGTGCATGCTCCCCTTTGACTCAAGGATCCCACTACAAGGCCTATGCCTCAAGGGTCTTCTTTTGTATCCTGATGAATCTGTGATCATATCTGTGTGTCTATGCACACCAATTCACAGCTATACTCCTGAAACTACAATATCAACTTTGGACTACTTGCGCCCCCAATTCAAAGAGGAGATAAGGTTAGACATGCTAATGCTACAGAAAATGGTGTTCTATTCAACCAGAGGGAGTTGGACCATTGCAAACACTTGTTAAGTCAAAACAAGTTTGGTTGGTTAGAGACAAAGGTTTATTTTTTAAGCACAGATGGTTGAATGGTTGTCTCCTCCAAGGGGTTACCCACAAATGAAAGGCAGACTTCTCTTTCTAATCTATGCAAATATTTTACTCTGCAGGGCATGACAAAGACTAACTGTTTTATGTCAGACACTCTCCAGATCCCAGGTGCTCTGAGAGATGCCAAAGCCCATTTCCACCTGTGACTGGGTAACTCAGATAACAGCTGGATGACTGGAGAGTTATTCATTAACTAGTTCCTAATGAATGTTGTTTGGACTTTCAGCGAAGCACTCTTCTGGAATTCTGCACCCCACCCCCAGCTTCTCTTTAGATGGAAGGATGGGGAGAGAATTTCAATATTCCACTCAGCTCACAGCTGTTTTCGAAAACTTCCCAAGAAGGCTTGGATTCCCAGGAGCTCCCAATGACTACTTAGCAGCAGCCTGCAACATGTGTGGAGTTCAAAAATTTGGCTAGAACCACAAAAACCAAAAGCTTGAGATTCTGGAACGTCATTTTGTCCAAGCAGTTTTTTTCTACTACACTATTCCAGAAGTCATTAACTTATTGTACTGTACTATGAAATGGTACCTGTTACAAACGTTAGACTTAAAGCTAGAAGGGACCTTAGTAGCCACCTACTGCAACCCACCCATTTTACTTACAAGGAGCTGAGTACGGTTAAGTGACTTCTCCAGGGTCACAAAAGATAATAAATGATGCAGTACTGATTGGGGTGTAAGTCCTTTTGCCTCTAAATTTAGCTCTCTTTCTATTGTACCAAGTTGCCTCTGGAAATTGTGGGTGGCACTCTATAATTAATATAATTAATATAAAATAATTAATTCTCTTACTTCTACCTCATTTTCTAATTCTTGCATGCTCATTTCCTTTCCTTTGCTTCCTTCTCTCTTACACCCTGGGCATAGCTTGAAAGGCCTAGTATCCTTCAGGGCTCAAGAGGCTCCAGATTTTTGAACAAAGAAAAAAGGCAATTCTCCTAATGCCCAGTACCCTCAGCCCCAAATGTCTTTCATCTCGGCCAAAAGAAAAGATCTATACTCATGGGTAAAATGCTAATGATAATGCCTGGTTTTCCAAAATGTTTATTCCTATATTTTCCTACTTTTTGCCTCTGACTTAGAGAGCCATGTAAAATTTTATACTAATGGGGCATCTCAGAGTATAGGGGGTACAGACCACTCCTTCTTCTTTCTCTCTCTTTTTCTTTTCCTCAACAATTATAATTGGTTATTAACACCATAGCTGGCTGGCTTACTGCTGACTGATGGTCCAGCTAACCCTTGAGAAAGGAGGCAGGAAAGCTTTCCTTTCCCTCCATTTCAGCACAAAAAAGGAAGTCACAGCAGGTATTCCTAAATCTTCAGATTTGTGTTTTATGGGTTCCTCCCCAGCACATGAACAAATGAATGAATGACACTGAGACACCCAAGTTTCCAGCTGGGCTCTGAATGTTCTCCTTGGGATTATGACCAAGACTACTAGGATATGGGTTTCAAAACTCTCAAAAATAGCATCTGAATTTCAGGCCAGGAAGCTCCCCACCCAACACAGGCCCACCTACATTCTATAATATGAGCAGTTTAACTGTGCAATAAGTAAAGAAGGAAGCAAAGATTTCCTCCTTCCCTCCCATCAATGATAACTATCTTACCCTAAACTTGAAATGTAAAGGCCCTTATGGTTAAAGCGCAATAATATATAATAACAGCAATTCTAGTAGCTTCGCTATTTCATCATTTGTACCTAATAGGTGGAATGAGTCTTCTTGTATAATTGGTCTCAGAACCTTAAAGAAAGCCTTTTTACAGCATTCCTGAGATGGTCATTCTAACTCATATCGTTTCATTCCATTGCTCAACACCTACAAATTTACAAGGATAAATTTTGTCTTCACAATTTTCTACTCACTGGTCCTAGTTCTTCTTAGCTCCAAAGGGTGGAGTTGTGTAATTTTCCAAACATACATGGTAGCCCTTCAAATATTTAAAGATTTCTACTATGCTCCCTTGTCCTTCAACCTTAGGTGGTCTCTTCTCTATGCTAAATATTCCTATTTCCTTCAGTCATTTCTTATATGACACTGTTTTTACCCTTCTCATCATCTTGGGAGGTCACCCTGTTTGGCAGCAAATGTTCTACCAACTCAATGTTTATCTAAAGAGTACTGACTAGAAATGGGCACAAAACTCTACGTGACCTGATCACGTCCACGTGGATGAGACTTGTATGTATGGTAACTATACGCCCAAAGTTCAACAGTGAGCCATTTTTTTCTAGACATATTATCTTGTCATTTCATTTAGGATCTCTGGTTTTCAAATGTACCAAATGTGAGATGTGTAGGGTTTATACTATTTCCTCTTCTATCTGAAATATCCAATTTATTCACCAAATGCCTTGTTGTACCTGAGACCCTTTAACTTTTCATGGTGACTACATATCAAGAAATTGGTTGTGATTACATCAAACACAAAAGAATTCATTTTTTATACGTAGGGACAAAACACCATCTTCCTGTCAAAAGAATCCCAGAAGGAAACCTATATCTAATTCATTTAGTAGGGACCCTATGAAACAACTCTTGCCTACTAAACATCTCATTTCCCCAGTTCACCACCATTTTAGGAGAAGCTATCCCTAATCTGGAAGCTGGGCAATTAATTTTGTTTGGGAATTTTCTTCAACCCCATCCCCCAAAAGATCACATGGCTTGAAGTTTAATTTCTAACTGGGCATCTAGAGGTTTGCTTTAAACATACATTTTCTTGAGTTTCACCTAATCTAAGGAAGATGCCAAGGAAGATGCATTACACACAAATTTTACTCGATATTTTCTCTCATTGACTTTCCTAGGAACTGAGAGAGCTGACCATCTCATTCAAAATAAAATCATTAAAATTACAAACGAATTATTTAAATCTTGACACTGTCCAACCCAGTTCTCAGACTTATCTGTATAATCTGAGCCCCACACCATTCATCTATACCTATAGGGTGCAGAGAAGGAAAATGCACTTACCTTGTGGCCTCCTGCTGAAGCTGTGACACATTTGGCACATAGAACATGACTCCAAAAAAAAGCAAAGGCTCGTTGGCAAATTTGTCCAGCTGCTTCTTCAGAGGTTTTTCCAGCTCCACCCATCGTGCTTGCTGGCTCTTGCTAAGAAACCAGAGGCCAAAATAGTGTGTCTAGATAGAAGGGACAAAATAACACTGGTCAATTCTTGCGACTGGCATCTCAGGACCACACAACAAAGAACAGGCAATTCCCAGCCCCCAACCCCTCACCAATGCAAATTCTATTATACAAAGAAAGATCTGGCAACTTTTCCTTTTGCTCTTTGTGGCTAATCAGAAGAATCTACTAGCATGCAAACCAAGATGCAGTATATATCCACTTCAATGACTGTTGTATATTTAACAGCATTTACCAAAAGCTCTGTTGGAATCAGGGGGGCAGATGGCATTACCACTTTATGGAAGAGGTGAATGACTTTTTTAATATCTGGAGACTGATATATTCAACTGACATACTATCTGAATGCTCCATGATCTTACATGAATCATATTGGCAACTACAGAGACAGTTCTTACATCTGCTGCAGAATAAATAATACCTGATTCCTAAGACCAAGGTTACTATAAATGGAATGCCTCTGTGTGGTAGATATTCTTAAATAGTACAGAGAGAGATCTTCACAGAAAACTGGTTAACCCCTTTGGGGCTTTAATAACATGCTTAAAAACATACTGCACCCTGAGAGTTTAGCATACACAGCCTGATGCAAAATTCTATCTCTCTTTGCTATCAGGCATTGTGAGCACAAAGATTTCCACTCCACAGCTGCAATAGGAGCCCCCAGTGGTTATTCTTGATGGATTTTAGTGGGATTTAATAAATAAAAGTGAGATTTTCATCTTTAGATTTGAAGCTTCAACTAGAATAAGTTTGGAGCAAGATGCTAAATAATTAACACAGGCACGTCCATGCATCTAAGGATTTATTACCTCCTGCTAGGATTTCTAGATTAGCACAACAAGCACAACTGCTTTTGAAGCTGTTTTTTTAAACCTAAATTCTCCCCAAGAATTGCTTGTAATGCACCCAGAAATCTTCTTTCCAGCCATGGGAATAAAACTACAGTGTTCAGCTTCCTAAATATAATCAGTTTTGTACTGTATTAATACTCATGTTCTTGCTGAGCTCCTTTATTATTACCAGAGCTTCACCTCCAGATGAAAGTGTCCTATCATCATTCATTCAACCATAAAATCACAGGTTTAGAGATGAAAGAAACTGTAGAGGCTCAAAATGCATCCCCTTATTTTACAGAGGAGAGAGATTAGGACTGATCAATCAATAAGCATTCATCAAATGCCCACTCGGCGCCCTGACACAAGGTATATGGAGTGCTCAGGAGGACCAGCACCTCTGGTATGAAGGCTTACTCAGCTCACCTGTGGCTCAAAGAAGCAATAGCATGTTCAGTGGCCACATCACAGGCTGAACCAGGTTGAAGGTACCCAATAAACCTCAGACCCGTTGGTGAGTTAAGGAGAGACCTACCCCAAGCATGTGAAGACTTCCCTAGGCAGAATGGGTAGATGAGAACAATGGGTTCCAACAGCCATGAAGGGTGACTGAAGAAGGCTCTGTGAAACACTAGAGCTTGGTCAGGCACTGAAGATGCCAAGGTCATCCACTACATACCAGACCATTGCCAGTAGTTTTGACTTTTGTCCTGCTACTGGACCTCAATGACTCAAGAAGAGAGAGTGAAACTGATGACTGTGCAAATGACTTACTTAAATCCAATTCACTCAAAAGTCAAGACATCACCCTGTGATGTCACTGGTCCTCTTCCAAAACAAAAGACAAACAACTCTGTGCCCTGTTAATGTAGCTACACATGGTAGCATTTTCATACAAAAAAAAAAATGAACCAATTCCTACTGTCTCAAGAAGCTTTACATTGTTGATGCCTACGCATTCAAATACCTTGTTTGCAAACATTGCTACACAGTCAAGTGACTGTTGGGATTGCAAATCAATTCACAGACATATCTGAAAGAGGAACAGGAAGAAAAACAAAAATACATTCCTCTTAGGATATGGGAGTGGGCATATTTACATTAGGACTTACTCACCATAGTGCTTCAATTACAAGTGCCAATAAATGGACCCAAAGCTCTATTTCTGTGGGCAAAATAATGCAATGGTGAGGATGAACTACCTTGAGCAATTTTAAACCAAAAGGTTGTTTTCCCCCTCTGTGCTAATGCAACTGTGAGATGTCGGTCCTAATATAATTATCACTGGTGATATAAAAAAGAAGCTTAAGTAACTATCACCTGGCCAAATAATTCTAACATCTTCTGATGTTATGATTCTCTAAGATGTGGAAAATTATTTTAGTAACTTTACATAATTCCTTTTCCTTAAGTCCTGCTTGTTTTTATCATGTTGAAGCAAAACAAATTTTCCAGCACTAGAAAAGAAGCTATCTAGGAATGAAGGGGAAAAGACTATATGAGTCGAGGGGAGATGGAGGGAGGCTGAGAGCAACACTAGAAAGTAATTTAGAACAAGCAGAAAAATGGGGAAAAAATAATTTTAAGGTAATAGATTCTATTTTGGACCAAATTCAAAGAATCAAAATACACTAACTTGTTATTATAGTATTGTCTAAAAGGTTCATGATAATGAGGTCACTTTGGTACTTTAGTAAAAAAAAAAAAAAATTCCCCTGGGTGAAGTCCAAGACAGACTTGCCCAGGATGAATGTTGTCTAGAGAAAATAGTGTTATAACAAGGAGCCAATGGTGAATTTGTATATAATTACCACATACAATGGACCTCTTTTTTAAAGGCTGATTAAAGGGAAATAATCACACATATTTCATTGGTTCAGCTTGTCCTATCAGGCTTTAACTGAATGTTATATCTGAGAAGGCAACATTTAACTGACTGTAAAATTAAGCATGGACAATGACATGTCAAGTGACAAAAGTGTGCCTGTAGTGAAATATATTCCTGGTCCACAGTGAAATTAAAATTGTAACTTCTGTGCTGAAGACTATCATTCCTAGACCTCTTTATTCTTTCCCCTATCCTCATGCGGGCAATCAAGTAAAATCCCCTCTTAAAGGGCATAGTAGAAAAAACACTGCAAAGACCAATTTCAAATCCTAGTCCTGTCATTCTTTTTTTTTTTTAATAGGGCAACTTTTATTTTATTTTGGGTATTTTTTTTTAATTGAAAAACTTTCATTTTCTTTCTTTCTCACCTCCCCCATAGGGAGAAAAGTCTTTACAACTAATATGAATAATCAAGCAAAGCACATTCTATCATAGTCTACTCTACGTCTCATTCTGGATCTTGAGTCCATCACATCCTATTCGGCCACTGGCTTCATCAACGTTTTTAAGTCTTTCCAAGTTGTTTGTCTGTATAACGTTGTTGTATATTGTAGAAATTGTCTTAGTTCTGCTTACTTCAGTCTGCATCAGTTCATATAAGTCTTCTTCCCAAATTCCTCTAAAAACATCCCTTCTGTTAATTCTATGGCCCAAGTGTTCTATTATATTCCTATAATGTTATCATATTCCTTTATTATATGAATATAACATATTACCTCATATAACATTATTTGTTCATCCACTCCCCACTTAATGGACATTCCCTTAGTTTCTAATTCTTTGTTGCTACAAAAAGAGCTGCTTGTACATAAGAGTCCTTTGCCTCTTTCCTCTATCACTGTAGGATACAGACTTAGTGGTGGTATTGCTGGGTCAAACATCATGCAGCTCAGAGACTTTTGTGCAATAGTGCTGAATGGCGAGACCAATGCAGAGTCCCAACAACAGTGCTAGAATGTGCCTATTTTCTGGCAGCCCCCTTTTCATCATATTTGCCAATCTGATGGGCATGAGGCAGAACCTAAGAGCTCTTAATTTGCATTTTTCTAGTTATGCATGATTTGCAGCATTTTTCGATAGATTAGATTTCTTCCCTCAAAAACTAAAAATCACTTGTTCACATCCTTTGACCCCCTTATCAACTGTTCAATGGCTCTGTACTCTTATAAACCTGAATCCACTCTTTATATACCCCTAAAAGGAGATATTTATATGAAAAATTTACAGCCAAGATTTCCTTCCAGTTAGTTGTTCCCTTATAATCTTAGGTACCGTGAGTTTGTTTATGCCTAACCTTTTTTAAATTTTATGCAATCAAAATTGTGCCTTTTATCATCTACAATCTGCTCCAATCCTTGTTTGGCCTGAAATGCTTTTCTTATCCATAGATTTGAAAGGTAATGTCTTTCCTGTTTCTCTAATTTACAGACCTTTTATATCTAAGTCATATCCATCTTGGAAACTAACTGTACTCTATGACATCGTGTTCATCTAAACCTAATTGCTGTCAAACTGTTTTCCAATTTTTGCAGGATTTTTTGCCAAATGCCGAATCTTTATCCCAGACCTGGAAATTTTGGGCTTGTCAAACACTAGTCTAATAGATTCATTAATTTCTGTATGTTATGTAATCAATGTGTTCTAATAATCAACCTTTACATTTTTAATCAGCACCAAATTTTTTTATCACTTTGTATTATAATTTGAAATCTGATGCTGTAAGGACCTCTTTATTTCCACTCTATTTTTCAACACTTCTCTTTAGATTCTGGACGTTTTGTTTCTCAAGATAAGTTTTACTATTATTTCCTTTCTCTACAAAGCAATCCTTTCACAATTCAATTGCTCTGGAACCCATTGTTGTCTTGATGTATAATACTTGGAGGTTATTTCACCACCCTGGGGCTCAGTTTCCTCATATGTGTAAAAAAAAAAAGTAGCTCAGAACAGATGATGTCCAAGGTCCTATCCAGTTCTAAATCAATGATCCTAAACTCAAAGTACAGAAGGAAAAAAAATTATACATGGAAGCAAGGGAAGAATAAGTGTTACCAAAAATCCTTGCCAGGTCACTAATGGTACTAACCCAGGGCTTCAAAGCAATCTGCATAAAGAAATGACAAAGTAAGCCTCTTGTAATGAAAACCTCAATTTAGAGTACAAAATAAAATTTTTCCATAACACTATTCCTACAGGACTCAGCATATTTTACAGTGACTTGTTATGTAACTGACCAACTACAAAATCAGGCTGCCTCAAAGAGCAATGGCATAGCAGATGCTTCCTGCACACCTGGGACAACAATCTATTAGGGGATGGAAGGCGATGACAAACTGAGGGACGAATTTTTATCTGCTATTGAACATCAATACTTCCTAATTTAGGACACATGAAGTGCTGGATCAGGTCACATAGTTAGAAAAAAAAAACGGATCCATGGGGCACCAGGTAAACGCTTTTCTTTGGGAAATGCTCAATTTCACTAGATCCACTCCCACTCCGGTGGCTACTTCCCTACTCTGGAAAAGCTTTCAAGAATTCCAGAAAGCAGCCCCATGTACTGATTTTGCACCATTAGAAGTTGTATAAAATATAATATAGGTTCCAGTTCTAGGGAAATATGCAATGAAAATTTGAGTAACACAGCTGCTTCACAGGATTCATCATCATACTCATTGGAATACGGCTGTATAACTTAAATCTGGCCATCAAGCTTTTGTTTGAATCTCTTACTAGTGAGGAGACTAGGATGTCTCATAAAATGTCACCAAGAGACTAAGGTGGTTTCTAAATTCCATCAGGTGATGCTAATAGAAGTGTAACTACATGAGGAAAACTGACAAAGCAGGATGGAAAAGGAAGGAAGGAAGGAAGGGGAAAGGAAGGAAGGAAGGGAAAAAAGAAGGAAGGCAGGCAGGAAGGAAAAAAGGAAGGAAGGGAGGGAGGAAAGAAAAAAGGAAGGAAGAAAGAAGGAAAGAAGGAAGCTTTTTAAAGCACCTACTATATGTTAGGTACTGTACTAAGAGCTTTAAAATTATCTCATGTGAACCTAAAAATAACTCTAAGAGGTAGGTATTATTTGTCCCCATTTTACAGTTTAAGAAATTAAGGCAAACAGAGGATAAGTGACTTACCCAGGGTCACACAGCTAATGAGTTATCTGAGGTAGGATTTAAACACAGGTCTTCCTGAATCCAAGAACAGTGCTCTATCCACTGTACCCCCTAGAGCTGCTTCCATGAAAGCTATTATTAAGTTTTCTCATCTTTATACTATATACCCCAACTCCCCTCAACCTCTCCTCATATGGCACAATCTCTAAGACCTTCACTATCCTGATTGCCTTCCTCTGGATGCTCCCATTGTATCAGTGACCTTCCTAAAATGTGGTACTAAAAACTGAACACAGTTCTCTAGATGTGGTCTTTCCATGGCAGAACACAAGATTATCAGGTTGAAAACTGATGGGAATCAAAGCACCCGGGTTCTAATCTTGACTCTAATGCTCACTATCAGTGTAACCTTGGACAATTCATTTAATAGCAAGAAGCCAGTGTCAGTATATCCTTTAGTAAACGGAGGAAACTAAGGTGTAAAAAGATTAGGTGTGAAGTGGGGTCACAGGAAGGTTATGGAGGGCTTCCAGTGCCAAAAAGAAGATTTTATATTTGATCCTGGATCCTGAAAATGAAAGGGAGTCACTGAAGTTTACTGAGGATGACATGATCAGTCCTGCACTTCAAAAATATTGCTTTGACACCTGAGTGGAGTTAAGATTGGTCTGGGGACAGAGACACTGCAAGGAGACCAACCAGCAGGCTCTTGTAACAGTCTAGGTGTGAAGCAATAAGGGTATACACCAGAATGATGGTGGTGTCACAGAAGAGAAGGGAACATATATGAGACAAAAGTAAGAACAACAGGATTTGACCAGTAACTGTATATAGTGAATGAGAGAGATTAAGCAGTAAATTATGGCACATCAATTGCAAGCCCGGGAGATACCCTCAATCACAACAGACAATTCAGGAAGAAGGGTTGTTGTTGTTGGTCTTTCATTTTCAAAGAGGACCATGACATCAGGGCGGTGATGCCAGAACAGGGAAATGAATTGGATTTAAGTAAGACAGATCTTTGCAGTCACCAGCCTCACCTTCTCGTCTGGAGCCATCTGGGTCCAGGGACCAGATATCGATCATGATGATTGGAGATCACCCTCAGGAAAAAGAGGGGCTTTAGGGAAAGACTAATGAGTTCAATTTTGGACATTCTGAACTTAGGATGTCTTTGAGACATCCAGATTGAGATGTCCAACAAGCAATTAAAGATTCAAGTCAGAAAGTGATCGGACAGGTTAGGGCTGTATAAGTAAATCTGAAAATCATTGGGCAACCTTAGCAGATTTCTTAACCTGTCTCAGACTGTTTCCTCATCTGGAGAATGAAGATGTCAGACGAGATGAGTTGTGAGGTCACTTCCAGCTCTAAATCTATAATCCCAAGACATCAAACTATTAATAAACCATTCAACAAATTCCGAATACATCTAGATGTGTTACATTTCTCCTTCTTGCCCATAAGAACAGCAAGCCAAATGCTTTGCTTCCCTTCATCTACCAGTAAATTCATCAATTCAAGTTATTGTTAAAGATTCTAGTTTCATTTTATGTCATTTTCCGGTAAGTCATCTCATACATGTCATGTATTTGCATGTTTGTACCTAGTTAGGAATTGCTTGGCAATCCATACACTAGATAGTCCCTATTAAATCAATCTCTCTCTGTCCCATAAAATTATGTTTGTCTAGTGGCATTCAGTCTATCAGGTACTCAATTCATCATTACTAGAAAAAAAAAACATACCAAGACTGCTAGGTCAATTTCTAACAAATTATAACTCTTAACAGACCCGTCTCCATGCCTTTCGAATAGCCTTCTCCCTTGCCTATCATGCATTCCCACCTTATCCCCACTGAAGTGTAAGCAGAGACTAGCTTTAGCTTTTCTTTATATCTCTACCACCTGGCACAATGACTGGCACAGAGCAGACCTTAAGAAATGTTTCTTGACTATCTCTGCCTTTTAGAATACCTAGCTTTCTTCCAGGTTCAGTACTTTCTATCTGAAGTCTTCTCCTTCCTAGTAATTCATGTTCTCTCCCTCATAAAATCACCTTATGTTTACTTATCTGTGTGCATGTGATAACTCTCAGTAGAATTAAAGCTCTCGGATGGCAAGGATTATTTCATTCCTTTCTAGGATTTCCTAGCACTATACCTTGCACCCAGCCAGTGCTTATTAAATGCTTGGATTGAGGTCAATTGAATATAAAAAGATTCTGCCTAATAGTAGATGTTCTATGAATGTGGAATGTAGGGTTAGATTACATAATGTAGTATTAATTTTCCTCTGTATATTATGATAAAATCTAGTTATAATAGTTAAAATGATGTCAAGGGTGACTTTGATCAACAGAGCTAGATATGAAAACATTAGGTCCAGTAGAAGGTTTTAATGCAGGAAGAAATCAACAGAAATGAGGCATCACAAAAGGGCAACAGACAGCCTGGAGAGTCTGTGTGGAAGAAGAAAGCAGGCCAGTTCAGCCTGTGCAGTGTTGGCGATGGTAAAAAGATGGGGCTGGATTGCGTGCTGTTTATATATGCACACTGACTACAAGAGACAGGACCCTCCTGCCCTCCTCCTCCTCACCCTACCAATCACCCCGTACCCACCATGCTCTCATTTCCCCACAGCCAAGCTACACAGGGCCTTGCCTAGGCATGGCTAGGATGGATACAAGTGATATTAAAAAAAGGGCTCTGTGAATTATTCATTCCAACACTCAATACACTTGGAGCGTGACCTTTGTGTCAACATCTCAGGTATGTTTGACTCCACTCTTAACCTCACAGACTGAAGTCTCCAATCAAATCAGGTCATTTCACCTTTGATGGCTCTTGAGCAAATATCCAACTGTGCATTTTAATGACATTCCTTTTTAACAATCATGTTTAGAACAAGACATTATGTTTACTGTGCAGATTCCATATATAGAACACCCAAAGCTGTGAGGATCCCTACCCTTTCCCAGTCAACAAGAACAACATTTTAATAACATCTTTTCTTGGAGGTCTTTAAAACTGGGAGAGAATAAAATTGGACTTGATACTCGAGGTGCTTGAAGTACCTCTTCTAAGAAGAAATCAGAGAGATAAATGGTCTCAATTGTGTTTTGTTTCCTAGAGGGAAAAAAAAAAGACCAAAAGAAAGTTTTATAAGCAGGATTGCTTGTAGGTAGGGGCAGCTGAGTAACACAATGGATAGAGTTCCAGGTCTTAGTCAAGAAGACTCATCTTTCCTGAGTTCAAATCTGGCCTCAGATATTTACTAGCTAGCTGTGAGACCCTGGACAAGTCACTTAACTCCTTGCCTCAGTTTTCTTATCTGTCAAAATGAATTGGAGAAGGAAATGGAAAAACACTCTTTGCCAAGAATAGCAATCCCCAAATGGATTCATGAACACAATGTAACAACAACAAGAAAGAAGTTGTATGCTTAAGAACCCCCGAGGAAACAAAAACTCCCATTCTCTATTTTACAAGCTGCCACAAGTGTGTACATGGGAGTTTTATTCTCAGTCATTTTTTAAGTTAAATACAAAAACAGGAAAACAAAAAAAACACTCAACTATTTCAAAATTGGAACTCATTGTCTTGGAGAGAGGGTCTCTCTTTTCCAGGTCCCAGAAAAGTTCCTCTTCCCAGATGAAACAAATAGGCACCAAAATACAGAATAAACTCTACAGGGTGACTTTGTTTCTCCTCCACTGAACTTCACAAACCTCTCTGATAAAATCATGCCAATGACTAAGAATAACAGGATCTTCATAAGCAGACTTCTTAGAATGAAAAACATGCTCAGAGCCTAGAGACCAATGATTGGTTCTCTCTCATCACCCTTACCTCTCGAAGCTCCAACCTCTGAGCCACAGCCTCCAGACACTCTTGCCCTGTGCTCTCCACCGACAGAGTACATTCTATCACATTGCTGTCCAACAGGCGGATCCGGGTGACAAAGCAATTCTTGCTTAAAACATTGTAGCGCCGTGTCCGGCGAAGTTTCAGCCCAAATGGCATGGCTATGTGACTGAAGACAGCTGCCCCCCCTTATGTCAGAGTCACCTCAGCAATTGTGTGATTTGGGGACTTCTCTAGCTGGTCTGATCCTCCACGTATGGGAAGAGGTGTCCATACCCAACACAGTACTTCCGTGGCACAGCTGCAAACTGAAGACAAAAAGTATGGTTAGACTAAGGTAGAAGACAAGCAAGTCCAAGCAGAAACAAAATAAGGACTCAAAACCCCAATGAAGCCCTCATATGCTCCTTAATCCTAAACTATTCCGTAAGTGCTAGTGGTAGGTACAGGCAAGGAAGGAAGAAAACAAGGAGAGGCTAGAAAAAGAATGTAGTAAAAACAAGAGATACATATGATGGAGATATGGTAGGATGCCAAGCATTGAATCAGGTGTCCTTACCCATTATTATAAACTATAAATTGTTGTTCAGTCATATCCAACTCTTCAGGACCCTATTTTGGGTTTTTTTTGGCAAAGATACTGGAGTGGCTTGCCATTTTCTTCTCCAGCTCTTTTTACAGATGAGGAAACTCAGGCAAAGAGGTTAAGAGATTTGCCCAGGGTCACATAGCTAGTAAGTATCTGAGGTCACATTTGAACTCAGGAAGTTCTTCCTGACTCTAGGGTGGATACTCTGTCTAATGCTTTTACACCTTTACCATTAGTTATTTTTTGTTGTTCTCATTCCAGACCTATAATATCAATACTGTAGGAGCATTTCTGATACACAAAATTCCCCCAGGAGTGTATGTATCAGCAACTTCTTCATAATAATTCTAAGGAAATTATGAAGACCAGTGACATTCATTATCACACAATCACCTACTCGAATGCTACTTCAAAGCTAGCCCTCTGTCCAGGATGCCTCTCTCCTGCCTACCACTACTTCCAAAATCCACATACCTTTATTTGAAGTACAGTAGTAAGAGTACTAGTAGTAATAGTAGCAGTAGTAGTAGTAGTAGTAGTAGTAGTAGTAGTAGAGGTCCTTACTGAAAAGGACTTTCAATATATTTAACCTCAAAACTTTGTTACCATATTTAATTTAGTAACAAGTTTTATTGATAGCCTGATGTTCACATATAAATAAAACGTCAAGATGAATCCTAGTTCTGTTACTTATCAGCAGTATAACCTTAAAGAAACACTATCTCTTTAGGGCTAGGTTTCCTCACCTGTAAAATGGGAAGAGGAGTAGGTTACACAGCTTCTATAATCCCTTCCAGCACTGTCTATGATCCTATATCTGTTTAGTCAAATTGGGATGCTAGGATCCTAAAGTTGTGACCAAGCTGTCCTAGCAACTACAAGAAGCAACAACTACAGAGAAAGACCAATACCATCCAGCACTGAGCCAATAACTCTCTAACTGCATGGCTCAGTAAATTCACTAGAAAACTGAAAGGTTCCGACAGCTCTTCTACTCAGCCTTCTGTCCTACATGAAGCTCACTGTCTTCTTACTCTCAACCTTTCCTAATTGCCTCTAAATGATAGCAATGACCTAAGTCATTATGGAGCCATCCTGTTTTCCAGATCCCTCATCCTACTCTGGAGAATTTTTCTCCCTTGATTCATGCCCCAGGGATACGCAGATACAAATAGCAAAGTCTTATAGGCATTTTTGAATGAATAAATAAAAGCTTTTCAATGATGTTGATGGACTACTTCAAGCCAGCACTATAGGCCTTGGTCAGGGTACTATCATACAACACTGCAAAACACTAGCCTGCACTGCCAGACCATTTTCTCATGCTAGCCCCACAACACATTTCTTCGTATGACAGGTTATTTATTTTCTTGATAGTTTAAAACATGGATGCTAGAGCACAACTTGATTAAATAACAGCCTGAAAGGCATTACCATTTCTTAAGCACTTTATGTTGGCAGATCTTTATGTTTACCTACAAGGTAGACTTGCATTGCTTATCCTTAGATTACACACTGAAGATCTGTGGAAGGAATCCAGAATAGAGAGACCCACCCAAAGTTCCACAATCAGCAGCTGAGCCTGAAGCCAAACTCATAGTCTGAGTGGTTTAGTCTGAGGCAGTTAGGTGGCAAAGTAGATAGAGCACTGGGCTTAGAGTCCGAAAGACCACTTACTCGCTGTGTGACCGTGGGCAAGTCACTTATCTCTGTTTTGCCTCAGTTTCCTCATCTGTAAGAAGGGCAGCTAAGTGGTACAGTGGATAGAATATCAATCTTGGAGTCAGGAAGGTTCATCTTCCTGAGTTCAAATCTGACCCTCAGACACTTTACAGCTGTGTGACACACAGGCTAGTTATTTAACCCTGTTTGCCTCAGTTTCCTCATCTGTAAAAAGAGTTAAAGAAGAAAATGGTAAACCATCCAGTATCTTTGCCAAGAAAATCCCAAAAGGGGTCACGAAGAGTCGGCCATGTCTGAATGATACAAAAACCTCTCTAGGTTGATGTAAGGATAAAAAAAGATAACAACTGTGAAGTGTTTAGCATGAGGTTTGCCATATAGTACGCACTTAGAAATGCTACCTATTGTTATCCATTTAAACTGTATGCTCCTTGACAGAAGAGACTGTCTTTTGCCTTGTGCTGTACCTCCAGAACTTAAAACAATACATACTGAACCAGAGGCACTTAATAGTAGTTTATTGACCGAGTAGCATGAGTTTAACTCAGTTGGTTATAGCAGAAGATCTCAAACATTTTGATGCCAGAATTTCTTTACACTCTTAAAAATTACTGAGGATCCCAAAGAGCTTTTGTTTATGTGGTCTACATCAATTGATATTTATTATATTAAAGAATTAAAATGTCTTGCTATTATTATGAAAATAATTTTGACCAGAGTATCCTCCTAAGTGTTAGTACCTCCCCCGCTTTATGGTATCCCAGACCATGCTTTGACAATTGCTGAGTCATGTGATGGTGTTCAAAAGGAGGGCCAGGTGCCACCCACTCAATTTCAATATTGGCTTCTAGCATAAAAAAAAAATTCCCTCTATAAAATATAAGCTTTACCCCTAACCCTAGCAAAATATCACATATATGGATATGCCCCACCAAGGTCTAACACAAACACAGAAAAAGAGGGTGGGGGGAGGAGGGAATATTTTGAATGGTTCACATACCTAAGCTCCCAATCCCATTTTTAAAAAATCAATCTGAAGGGTAAACACCATTGATATATTGATGGTAGAAGAGGAATATCATCTTCAAAATCCCCAGTGGCACATAGTTCTCACAACATCTCACTTAGAAATACCCAGCCATCTGGTTTTAATTTTAGATATATGATCTATGAAGAGAATCAACATGTGACAGGGGCGAATGTGTATTTTTAAACTTCTCTGAATAAGGCTGCTGAACCTGCACAAATGCACATTTCAATTGCTAACTTTTTCAAACCAAGAGAATGCAAAGTCAAGGGCTCTTTCAGCAGACGCATGCTCCTTGGAATTATATCTATGGGATGCTGGAAGAGATCCCAAAGAGGCCACTTAAATGACCCCTAGGCTACAGGTAGGATGACAACTAAATCAGAAGACAAATAACCTGTCTGGACCTTAGTCTCCTTACCTAGAAATTAAGGAGTAGAACTAAGTGATCTCTAAAGGGCTTTCCAGTTCTAAATTGCTATAATTTTATGAAATACCTGTCCCTATTTTTAAGCTTCCCTGTAAAGATTTATAGCCTCCATTATTTTACCCAATTTCATTATGAACTACATCCACAACATATAATGTCCATCCTCAAAACTAGCCGGATATATTTATATGTGTGTGTATATTTTATATATATATATATGTAAGTATGTATATATATATATATATATTTCAATTTTATCCTCAGAAAAAACATATCAGTTGGTATAACTTTTCATCTACCCAAAGTATAGGTTATAAATATGCCTCTACAGGAAAAGAAAATGACTACAATACCAACCTAAAGGGCCCTGTCATCTTCTTTGGGGAAGCTTTAAAAAAAATTGTTGTATTAAAGCACTGAAAGCACAAAGGGAAAATACAAGACAGATCAAGTATAAAAGTGTGACAAGTTTTCATCAAATCACACACATAAGTATCTCTTCTCACCAAAGCACAGATACTTGCTTTTATAGTTAAAGGGCATACTAACAAGATGATTTATAGCATTAGGAGCTAATACTGGACAGGTAGGAGGTTATACACCTTTTAAAAATCTCACTGAATGTATGTTTTGATTTGTTTTGGAACTAGATTTCATTCATGTTGGGAGCTCTCAGTAGGGAACATCCTCTACAAATGCAGACCAATACTATCTCTGTAACTTAGAGTCTTAGAGAGTGTGACTTGTCCAGAGTCACAGAACCAGTATGGACCAGAGGTTGGTCCTGAAATCATGTATTCTTGAATCCATAGCTATCTACTAAGCCAATCTGCTTTTAGGCACACCTTTTTCAGGGGAAAAATGACCCAAAATTGCCTTTTCCATCTTAAAACCCTTTTTATGATTGTGAGAGAAGGCAGGGATTTTCAGTGGGACTCCAATCAGTTTTCAAAACTGACACTAAACATTAAAGACTACGCCAGTCCCAATTCTTCAATATAGATTGCTAAAAGGTTAATGGAAGAAAGCAGAGACTCCATTCAACAAATATTTATTAGTTCTGTGCACAGCATTATGCTGAACTAGGGATCTCTCTCTTTCTCTCCCCTCCCCCAATATCTACCATCAAGAAACTGACATTCCACTGCGGGGTTGTAAAATCAAGAACCTCATCGTTATGTCTATGTAGATAGATATATAAAGAGTGACATGAGGTTTGATATCAAAGATGTTATGAAGGCAGAATCAGCAGAACTTGGTGACTAATCAGGTGTATGGAGCAAAGGAGAAAGATGAATTAAGATGTATGGGGTGAGGAAGAAAGAAAATCAAGGAGAAAGCTAATTTACAAATGTTACAAACATGGAAGGCTGAGAGGATGGGATTACCTCAATAGAAATAGTTAAGTTTGGATGAAGAGGTTTATGGTTTGTTTGGTTAGTTTGAGTAGGTGAGTAAAGAGAGACAAAAACTGAGTAAAATTTCTAATTTACATTCAATTTAAAAAGTTAACAGGACTTCCAAGGTGGAGATGTCCAATAGACATGTAGAGACTGGAATCTAAGAAACACATTAGGGCTTTATTTTATTTGTGTTTATTTATTTACACACACACACACACACACACACACACACACACACACACATTTACGAGTTATCTGAATAGACATGATCACTAAACTGATAGAAAAGGTAGATGAGATTCAAAAAAAGTCTAATGCAGAGACAGATAAGACTTTAAAGGACATCCACACCTGAGATGGATGATGTTCCAGAGCAAAGGAAACTGACAAGGAACAGTCAGACAAGGAGGAAGAAAACCAGAAATAATAAGCATCGCAGAAACCCAGAAGAACAGACAGTGATAAAGAGTATCAAAACCAGAGAGGGCAAGGCAGTGCGGACCATCAAGAAACCACAGGCTTGAGGAGACAGGAGATCATTAGCAATGCTTAGTAGGGCAATTTCAGTATAGCAGCGGCATCAGAAACCAGATTTATGGGATTGAGACGTAGTGGATAACATGAAATTGCAACCAGACATGTTTGTCGACCAAACTGAAGGATCTAGTGATTAAAGATGTCATATTCCTGTTAAAATTATTAATTATTCATGCTTTCATCACAGAATCTTAGAGTTGGATGGAAACTTGATGGGGGGGGGGAGAGGACAAGAGAAGAGAGAAAGACAGACAGACAGACAGACAGAAAGAGAGAGACAGAGAATAATCAATAGGACGAGGTAGATCCTAAGGAGAGTGCTTCTGTTCATCATAAGTGAATTCCCAAGTCAGAACAACAGAAGGTTGCCTCGTAAAATAGCAATCTTCATTATTTCCTGAGCTCATTTATTGTTCCCAAATATATCTATGAGAAAATAAGCTGATGATGGAGGAAAATAAGGATTTTTTTTTAACAAAATAAAAGATGTCTTTTGCTAAGTTGAACAGTTCTTTCAATGTCATGGGAAAGAAAGGAAACTATCCTCTCTTGAAAACAGGAAAACAGTATCAGCCAAGTACTCAACAATCCACTAAAATGAATTACCTCAGCCTTATCATGGATATGCTACTAGGTAACAAGACAAAATAACAATAACAGTAGCAATAACAAAGATGCCAAAACGGGAACCTTGGTTTTCCCAGGGAAATGCACTGGGCTGTGAAATACAAATATTAAAGAGTTACATTTCAGTGGCTGGTTTGGGTTTGGTTTCTCATTTTCCCCTGGCCAGTGGAAGTATGAAGTTTGTTGTTATGGTCGTTTCCATTAAGTTCAAGCCCCAAATATCCCAAAGCAGCTAATAGCTGTTCAGCAGAATCCTCTATTTACCAACCATCTCTGGAATGTTTCCAGTATGTTTTATTGCTACAGATGTTGAACACACCTAACAGAACTATTCAGCTTGCCTGGATAGGAGAGGAGAAAATTCATGCAACTTGTTCATCCTGTGTGTAAACCTGTATATAAACACTCTGTGGTTCTGAAAAAAGTTTGATGCTTTTGATGAAAGGAAGAAAAGGACAGTGGGGACAGAGGAAGGGAAGCAGGGAACAGATGAAGGGAAATTGAAAAGAGGCAGGGAGAAGTGGTTCCTTTTTCTTTGGCATTTCTATCTGTAGTCTTCTAAAACTGAACCAAAAGGAAGTGAATTTGCCTCAAATTTAGTTTACAGCATATAATTTTCCTCCCTGAGTTTGACTTAGCTGTGCTCTGCCCACTGAGTTGTGATAATACATAAAATTATTTTATGGGGAAGTCACATCCTAGGACATTGGGTGGGTTTTGGATTAACTGTACTACATTTTAAGAGGAAATAAAGGTTAAAATAAAGTACTATTCCTATGAAAGGTGCTAAATACCAACATAGCTTTGATGGCTTAAGAAAAGGATGTGTGTGTGAATATATATACATATATGTATGTGTTTATATTATATCTGTGTATAGAGAAAATTTGTGTACATGCATACATGTGTGTATATATACATATGTGTGTAATATATGTGTGTATATGTACATGATTGTACATATATGTATATTCATAGTGATCACATTTTTGTCATTAACCCTTTTTCTCTTCTCCCATCTGATATTCATAATTTCATGAAGAAAAGAGAAGGGCAATACGAAAGACATTTTCCATCTATCATAACTGAGGTAGCTAGATGGTATAGTAGATAGAATAATGGATTCAAAGGCAGGAAAATCTGAGTTCAAATCCTGCCTCGGACATTAAAGCTATGAGATCCTGACAAGTCATTTAATCTCTTAGCTTCAGTTTCCTCATATATAAAATGGGGAAAATAACCCCTACCTCCTAGAATTCTTGGGAGGGTAAAATCAGATAATATTTGGATAGCACTTTGAAAAATTGTAAAGCAGCTTTTTTTTGACCATAATACTTTCACCTTCCTCATCATTTTTGTTTACTAAAAAAACATCAAGTTGGAAAGGAAAAATTCCTTCCAGAGTATCCAAATATCTCATTAAGTGGTACAGTGGATACAGCACTGGGCCTGGAGTCAGGAAGATCTGAGCTCCAATCCTCAGACATTTGCTGAATATGTGACCCTGGGCAAGTCATTTCACCTCTGTTTGCCTCAATTTCCTCATCTGTAAAATGGAAACAATAACAGCACCTACTTCCCAGGGTTATTGTGATCAAATGAGATAATTTTTTTGAAGTTCCTAACACAGTGCCTCCTATATAGTATATATAATTTATGTATAAATGTTAGCTAGTATTATTATTTCTCCAAATGCCTACCATCTCTCAATTTCACTTATTCAGAACACTGCCAAAAATCAGGAAGATAGAAAAACAAAACAAAGCAAAAATAAAAACAAAAACTTTTGAGCAGCCAAAAGAGATGGGAAAAGTACAAGTACTAAAAGCTGATGACATATTTTTCTCACAAGAACCTCTCATTCCAAGCCTATTAGTTCTTACTTTACAGTATGTAGCCAATCAGAAAATAAAACAAACAAGAAAATGAGAGAACAGCTATCATAGACAGCCTACCAATCAGTGAAAAATGTTGACTTCCAGCAAGAAAAGAGGAAAAAAAGTGATATGCAGGTACAAAAATAGAAGGAGTTAGAAATCTTTTAGTATGGAGGCAAAGAGTTCCACATCTCAATAGGCTCGGAAGGTCTATTACTGTTCCTAATGATTACCCTGAGTCATCAAGCAAAGGTTTTTAAGAATACAGGAAATATTTCTATCTAAAATGGTTAAAATAACATTTGGGTTCCTAAAGAAGCAAAACCTCAGCTACTTAGAAGAATTGGCTATCCTGACTTCTCTCAGACTTTCAGAAAGTGGAGATTTTCTTATACCAAGAGTTATACAATATGAAAGTCTAAATATATTTGTCCCTAATTAACCCTTTTACCTGGGTTTGAGATTAATACAAGATTAATACACTGAGATAAATGTATGCAAATGATCATTCTAAACTCCCCAAACCCTGTCCCACTTGACAGGTGACAAGAGAAAATTCCTACAAATTATAAGTAGTCACTAGGGGAAGAAAGAAGACCCAGCCTCTCCTAATTCATCTTCTCCTACCCCAAGCAAGTATTTATTAAGCACCTACATTATGGCCTGACACCAAGGACACAAATATAAAAGGGGATACTCCCCACTGCCAAGGTGCTAACATTCTATTGAAGGGTGGGGTGGATCAGGGGTGGGAGTGGGTGGTTGGGTTGGAGGAGGAAGAGAGACAAGGGTTCAAATAAACACACAATACGTATAGGAAGGCAGTTTGATTTCAACAGAGATATTCCATACCTTTCATTTTTAAAGTTCTCTTTGAAGAAGAATTCAGGAAAAGTTATCTTTGGTAGAAAGACATGGGTTAAGATAAAATGCAATTTTCCTAGAATGTTAGATGCTGAAATTCAGACTACAAAAGCACCTAGGTAAAAGCATGAACTCCTCCCCTTTCCAACTTACACAACTGATCCTATCTGAAAAATATTTGCAACTCTTTTCCTTCTCAAATAAACCTAACTCTGTCTATTCATGCCAGGAATGCTTTGCTCTGGAACACTCCACCTTCTTTTGGGGAGATGGGAGATTCTGCAACTGGGTACACCCACTCTTTATATAGTCACTGCCTCCTCCCACAATGATGCTGTCAGTGTTGAGATGGTAAGATGGGGTTTAAGCATGTTCAAAAGGATAACACATTAAAAGCTTGACCAAAACCCTTACATTATAGAGAAGCTAATAGAAGTTCAAGGCTTGACCCAAAAGGAAGGAAGTAGCATGGTTGGGTTAAACCCACTCTATCTTCCCCTATACAATGCTACGGAGAAATCCCCTGGGAAAAGTCGCAGGATACTAAGAAAATAGTATCAAAGCTCTTTGAATTACCTAGGTTGGATTAGAGTCACAACACCTTTCGGCTCCCTAAAAACTACACTGATCGCTATTTTTCTCTCCTGGACCTATTCCTGACTTTTTAACTTCAAAACCATTCCCCTTCAAAACCAGGATGCTAGCTCATCCTGGAACTTCGCTCAGTGTCATGAGTCTCTTTGCCCTGGAATAGCTTACCATCCACCAAGACCCACTTGCCCTGGTATATTCCTCCCCAAGAACCAGCCCTTCTCTCAATGGTGAAGTCCTCTGAGACCCTCCATTTTGCAGAGGGGCACAGGCCCATCTGCCCTCATTCTCCTTCGGGCTTTCCTAGTTCCTAATTTTCTCAGGACTTCAGAAGCACACTCCCAACAGGTTATCTTCATTCTCCTTACCCAATCCTTCCTTTTTATCACTGTCTTTCCTCTTCATTAAAAAGTAAGCTTTTTTGAGGGGAGGAACAATATTGGTTTTTCTTGCATGTGTATCTCGAGCACTTAGCACAGTATCTTACACATAGCATGCAATTAATAAGTGCTTGTTACCTTCCTTGCTTCCTTTTGAATGTGACTAAACCTTAAACCTACTTCACTCTGAAACTGAGACTCCAATGGGCCCCTGCCTAAGGGCTCCTCTGGACCTTCCCAGCTTTAGAATGATTATCAAAAGTAACTGTTGCTGCTTCCCTCTCAGCCTGGTATCTTTCTTTTTCCTTGGCCTCATTAAAGGGGCCATGCCCTGGCTACTTCTTAAACAGGTCTATTCAATTAATGGGCATTCCCTCACCCTAAGTGAGTATCTGCAAAGACCTTGGCCTAAACGGGCCAAGATCTCCCAGTGCATCCTGGGTCATCTCCAGTCATCCAGATGAATATCTGGTCACTGGATTCAGATGGCTCTGGAGGAGAAGTGAGGCTGGTGACCTGCACAGCCCTCCCTCACTCAAAACAAAGTCAAGTGTAAGTCATGTCATCATTTCTCTGATGGCACGGTCTTCTTTAGGCAACGAAGGACAAACACAATTCATAAAAGGAATTTAAAAAGACAACATGCAACATGGTCAAATAGAGGAAGGACCAGCCTTAAAGTCAGGAACACCTCAGTTTAAGACCTTCTTCTGACACATACAAGATGTATGATCTCTAAAGTGGATCACTTAATCTTTCAGTAACCCAAGAAACTCAGACTTTTATATATTGCATATGTCCATGTCACCCCTCTCATTTAATCCCCTCCAATGACTTCCTACTACCTTCAAGATGAAATAAAAATCCTCCCCTTGGCTCTGCAAACCCTTCATAACCTAGCCTCTTCCTACCTTTACATTCTTCTTATACTTCCTCCATCCTCTTGTCCTTCTGCAATCAAGAAACACTGACCTCTGACATTTCTCACACAAGACACTCCATCAACAGATTGGAGGCATTTTCACTGGCTAGCTCCACACCTGGAATTTTCTCCCTGCTCATCTCTCCTTCCTTCAAGTCTCAACTGAAGCTTCATCCTCTACAAGAGGCTTTTCCCAGCAGTCCTTAATCATGTCCTATAAATGTGTGTGTATCTTGTTTGTATATGGTTATTTGCATGTGGTCTCCTTCATAGATTATCAGCTCCTTAAGGGCAGGGACTAGGTTGTTTCTATCGGTTTGGTTTGGATTTGTTTTGTTGGTTAGTGTTGGTTTGCCTTTCTTTGTTTTCCCAGCCTTTAGTGTCTGACTGGTGGTAAGTTCTTAATATGTGCCTGTTAACGACTTGCCCACATCAGGAGTTCCCTAAAGCAATGAAATCATAATAACGCTCCCCCCCACACACACACACACATAATACATAACAATCATCAGTAATAGTCCAACTAGGAGCCTATATGTAGGTTCTGCTTTCTTTCTTTACACACAGCAGGTATTTAGAAACACTATGGGGAACTAAAGAAGGCATTTCTACCTAAGACAAAAAGATGAATTTCACTGCCATCTGCACCACCCCCAACACACACACACACACACACACACACACACACACACTCACAAGCACACAGAATCTGAATGACAGGGAAAGGGAATAAGTATTTATTGTCTACTATAAGTACTTTACAAATATTGTCTCCTTTGATCCCACAATAACCCTGTGAAGGAGGTGCTATTTTTACATTTTTTGCCCTTTTTACAGTTGAGATTCATTGACTTGACCAAAGTCATGCAACAATAAGTGTCTGTGGTCAAATTGAACTCAGATCCTCTGGACTTCAAACCCAACAGTCTATCCACTAGATCCACTTAACTGTCTCATGCTTCCCACAAAGGGTAGAAAAAATGCTAGATTTGGAATCAGAGGCCCTTGGATTCAAATTCTATTTCAAATTCTGCCACTTAGGACCTTGGACAAGTTGCTTTACCCATGTGGACCTCAGTTTCTTCATATGTAAAATGAGTATGTTTCACTATACGACCTCTATAGTCCCTCATACTTTTAAATCCATAATCACCAATGACTCCTACTCAATGAGTATAGCAGCAATATTGAGAGTAGAGTAGCTGCTCCTTTTCCTGCCTTGGGAGGTAATCATCCAATGAACACTTACTATGTAACAGGCACTGTGCTAAAAGCTAGGATTACAAAGAAAAGCAAAAACAGCCCCTGTCCTCAAGAAACTCACCTTCTAAAGCTGCCCTCGTTTGAGGCAATAAATGCTCTAAGAAAAACGGGAAAGACCCAGTCTAGATCATATCCAAGTTTCTCTCTCCCTTTCCTGTGTACAAACCATAAAAAATACAAACACGAAAGCACCTGGAGAGTCCAAATCTGCCTCAAGGCACAAGACAAGATCGCCAAGGCAAAAGACTTAACAGACCACATACCACAGGCCACACCTGCTCTTCCAGGTAAATCAACAAAGAGCACCTTTAATTCTCTCTCTATTTCACAAAGTAGGAGAAGGTGGAGTTGGGTGATCTGTTCAAAGTGAAGAAATACAGGATAAAAGGGAGAAAGACCCAGAGACTGCTGGATGTGGTGATCCTCACAAAGACTTTCCATTTACTCCTCAGATGTGAGTTCCTAACAGTAAAGACTCCAGGGAACAAAGCCACTCTTCTCTGTCTTCTTTTTCTGCACACTAGCAGCCTCAGTTAGACAAGAGTATATCCTGACTTGGCATAGTAACATCTCAAAAACCACCTGGAGACTGAATGCAAAGAAGCAGTGATCTAAAACTCCAAACTAAGTAAAGAACTCTGTACTAGGTCAAAGGATCGCAGATCCAGAGCAGGAAGGGAACAAAGTCACTTTCTAGCACAACACCCTCATTTTACTGATAAAGAAATTGAGGTCCTGGGAGTTAAGTGAGGTAAAGCACCTTGAGGGAGAGAAAGGGGTGGCATGTGCCAGTCAAAGTACTACCATCATCTTCATTGTGCATATTTGCTTGCATGTAGTACTCCAGTTAGCTTGTGAGTTCCTGGAGAGTAGGGATGGTCTTTCACCTTTCCTCAGCACTGTGACTAAACAGATGTTTAATAAATGCTTGTTGACTTGACCACTGCCTCCCTTTATACCTTGAGAATAGTCATGCTCCAAGACCACCAGGTCTGGTCCAACCCCTGGGGGAAGCAGTTCCTACAAAAAAGAAGCCAGGAATACCAACTAATTGCCAAATACCTGTTATCTTCGAGGTAAGAAAGAGAGGCTAGATGAAACATCAAGGCAACCTAAAAAAGATAAGAAGTGGCATATGCCAATAAAGTCAAACTACCATCAGAATCCAATAGAGTTAGCTGAGGACCCAGATCTCAAAAGGCTTGGCAGTGACAGTGCTACCACTATTAGCTCTACATCAAACCCAGATGTCCATGGTCATCATCCTGAACAGCTCAGCAACTGATTCTGCAGCCCTACCACCTCAGTAGACCCAGTTACTGAAGACCCACAAAAGAAAATTCTTACCACCAAATTTCCTGGCATTGTCAAATATTTTCATATCAAGAACTAATATGATTCTCTAAGGGGACATGATGTTAAAGAAAATGCATTGCCATCAATCTTGTCTATATAACCAAAGGACCATGGGACCTTTCTAATTGACCGGCAGCTAAAAGACACTGTGCATGTTCTCTCCTTCATTAGAATGTGAGTTGCTTGAGAGTAGGGATTGTCTTTTCTAGTAGTAGCCCTAGTGCTTTCCACATTGTGTTTAATAAGTGTTGGATGTTTAATAAGTGTCTAAATAGTAAACATTTTTTAAAAATGCTTTCATTAGATAGTGTCAATGGCTTGCCCAAGGCCCTACAGGTGAGAAGAGACAGAGCTGTTATTTGAACCCAAGACCTCTAAATTCTTGGTACTGTACCACAATTCTCTTTCCTAGTCTTTCCTAAAAGTCAAGTTAATAAGCATTTATTAAGCACCTAATATGTGCAAAGGACTATAATAAGTACAAAGGAAACAAAACGAAACAGTCTCCTGTGAGCAAGCATGACTTTAAACTCTAACAACAACAAATATTTTCATTAATTTTGTAGAAAGATATGGAAAATGGAGGTCAGAAGGAGTGTAGGTAGAGCTTTCAGGATAAGACTGGAGAACTGCTAACCTGCCTTAGAGCAAGCTGGTTCGTCTATTAGAGTGAGTCTTTAAAAAAAAAATGAAGACTTCCTAAGGCACAAGGAATCCAAGCATAAAGGACGGACAAGTGACTACAAGTCTTCATTCTAAATCACGATGCACAATTCCATATCAGATTCTGATAATGTAATGGTACCATGTGAGTTGTATTTTTTTTTAGAAGTGTTACAAGCAGGTAATGCAATCATTCCTCCAAAGCCAAGTAGTTGAATCAGAAGTAAGAAGGAATGAAAACAGGTATGAACTCGTGCCAGCTGTTACAAGTATTGTGTAATCTGAACTGATGCAATGAAATGTTAATTACTATGCAGAAAAATAAAACTTCCAAAGAGGAATGGCTAAGCTACTTAAGTGAAGGTGTGTACCCACATGAGCGTGTGTACATACACACACACACACACACACACACCACACACCCCATTACAACCTGTTACTTCTTTTGTTTTTGGATCACAGTCATTTCTGGGTAATACAACCACCAGCATCAACGAGTCTTCCCTTTTAACAACGAAAAATAGCCAAGCCAAGCCAAAGAAAGACCCTACCAAACAGAAAATGCAACATTCAACAGTCCATCACCATCATCCCTCATCTCTCTAAAGAAAGGAGACAGACATTCCTTTATCTCTTCTCTAGGGCAAATCTTGGGCATAATATTTAAACAGTGTTGTTCCTTTCATTTATTTGATGGTAGTCATTGCACATACTATTTTCCTGTTTATTAAATGGCTTCAGTTCATATAAGCAATCCCATGTTCTTCTGAATTCCACATTTTAGTTCATATATATCTTTCCGTGTCTCATCTAGTGTAAGTGCTGATTAAAAAAAAAAAAGTTTCTCACTTCAGCATCATTCTTGGTAAGAGATAGTAACTTCCAAATTGAAGATTTTCTGAGCAGTTTGGACCCCGGTTGAACTAGTTTTCCCATAGAGGCCTCTGCTTGCAAAGAGGGAAACAAAAACCACAATTGTGCATGGTGTATGCACCTTTAAGGACATGAGGCCAAATGTTCTTAAATGCCTTCAGTTCTTAAATAGTGTTCTTATAACAACTAATTAACTTTAATAGGGTACATTCACTGCCATAGTACGTAGTAGAGAGCTAGAGTTAGGACTAAGGAAAACCTGAGTTCAAACACTGCCTCAGGAGCTTATTAGTTGTTTGACCAAGGCCAAGTTATTTAACCTCTCTGTGTCTCAGTTCCCTCATCTGTAAAATGAAGGGTTTGGCCTCAATGACCTACAAGGTCCCTGTCAGCTTTAAATCCATGATCCAAACACCTTCTTAAACACAAAGATCATCTAGAGCAGAGTTCCTGAACCTGGAGTCCATGAACTTTGATTTGGTTTTTTTGCTTTTTTCATTTTGATAACTGTATTTCAATAAATTGGCTTCCTTTGCCATTCTATGTGCTTTATTTTATGCATTTATAGGCTTCACCAAAATTCCAAAGGTGTTCACGATGAAAATAATCATAAGAACCCTTACCTCAGACTAACCCCATAACTGATGAGCAAGCGGTCACTGGATCTCTGCTTGGAAACCTCAATGAACAGAACATATTCCTTCACGAAGCTGCCTGTTTGCTTACTGGGCCACATTCAAAACGCATAATTAAATTAGATTTCTTTGTTCTTCGGTTACTCTTATGAAAACTATGGGGGAGGGGAAGCCAAGATAGCGGAATATTCACAGTCACAGACACAGACACAGACTCTCTCTCTCTCTCTCTCTCTCTCTCTCTCTGTCTCTCTCTCTCCCCCCCCCCCAAACCTTCTCCAAATACATACAGAAAACCACACTCAATCCTGATTCTGATTGAAAAAACCAACATAAAGACAGGATGAGTCAAACAGTCACTCACACACATCTTTCCAGTACAGCTCCACATCCACCGCAGGAAACAAAGCAGTCTGCGGCTCCAGGGCCTGGGTCTCCCCAGGAGCACACAGCCCAAAGTATTTCAACTTTCAGGGAATGAAAGAACTGAGGCTGTGTTCCTGGGCAACACAAGATTCCTGGCTCATACTGGAGTGCTGTGACCTTGAGCAGGATGCAGGTGTAGGTGCCAACTGACAGCTCTGTCATTCACTACCTAGTTCTGGGTCATGGACCCAGGACAGAGGGAGAAAGAGACCTGGGCCCAGAGGTGACATTCAAGAGACTGAAGGTCCACAGGAAGCATTCAGGGAAGGAGTCATCATTGTCACAGGCCCTAGGCTGTGTAATGAATGAGTAACAAGTTCAGAATCAAGCAACAGATTGTGACTTTGACTCCACGAGCAGAGAAGGAACTTGGTTCCAGCCTCCAGCCTAGTCTGAGGCTAAGACAGAATCACCAGAGCAGGAGCCAACAACTTCCCAGCTGATTTCTAGTGATAGTTCAGCAGAAGTACACTGAAACTCCAGCGGAGGCAAGTCTACAGGCTAGTTGCTCAAATACAAACCCAAGTAAAGAACTTGCAGAGCTCAGACCAAGAAAGCCGCAATCAAACTTGCACGACAGTCATTACCATTTGGGGAATACTGAAAACTTTCAGGACCCCCTGTTCTTGAGATCTTGAGATAACACGATACCCAATATGAAAGAAAGTGGCAGTAGGAACAGTGCAGACTTTCCCTTTAGAGGTGCACAAAGCTTGGCTCTAATATCAAATCCAAAGTCAGGAAATAAACTGAAAGAATGTGCAAACAAAAACAAACCCCACTGCAAAAAAGCCATGATGGTGGCATGGATCCTCAGGACACAAATTCAGAAGAGAATAAATAGCTCCACATCTATAAGCAAAGCTTTAATGAAAAATACAATTTGGGCAGAAATTCAACTAACATTGTTGGAAGAGTTGAAGCAAGAGCTTAAAAGACAAGTTTAAAAATGTTTTTATAAATGAAATGAGAGTGTAAGAAAAAATGGAAAAGAAATGAGAGTGCTGGAAGAAAGAACTGGAAAAGGAATTAATAACTTGGCAGGAACTACCTCCACTTTCAGTTCTGTACACTGGTACATTCTTTTTTTTTCTCTTTTTCAAACTGGAGCCCCTCCAAGGACTTCCCTGAAAATCAGTGTTGTTTGTTGTTCAGTTATGTCAGACTTTTCTTGACCCCTTTTGGGATTTTCTTGGCAAAGATACTAGAGTGGCTTGCCATTTTCCTCTCCAGCTCATTTTACAAATGAAGAAACTGAAGCCAATAGATTTAAGTGACTTGCCCAGGATCACACAACTAGGAAATGTCTGAGGCCATATGTGAACTCAGATCTTCTGCACTCCCAGTCCAGCACTCTATCCATTGCACCACCTTATTCTTTTGGATTAAAGTATTCAAGCCCTTAATGACAACACTTTATTGATAAAGTTGGGGGTTAAACTGAGTTTGTTGTGGTGGTTCAGTCATTTTTCAGTCAGGTCCAACTCTTCATGACTCCATCTGGTGTTTTCTTGCCAAAGATACTGGAGTGCTTTACCGTTTCCTTCTCCAGCTCATTTTATAAATGAGGAACTGAGGAAAACAGGGGTAGGTGATTTGATCCAGGTCACACACTGAGGAAGTATCTGAGGCCAGATTTG
This sequence comes from Potorous gilbertii, assembly GCA_028658325.1. Lineage (NCBI taxonomy): Eukaryota > Metazoa > Chordata > Mammalia > Diprotodontia > Potoroidae > Potorous > Potorous gilbertii. The sequence goes on along the minus strand of CM053770.1, from coordinate 590,534,952 downwards.
AACTGAGGAATATAAGTCTGACTCCAGGCCCAACACTCTACTGTGCCAGAAGACATGAATTACTAACGTCCAAACACTGTAAAGGCTTTTTAAAATGGAAACCATCTCATAGAAAAAACAACCAACCCAGAGGATGGCTCAGGGAAAAGAGAAAAAAGTTAAGAATCATTGTACTAACTGAATGCTATGATAAAAAAAAGAATCTAGACCTCATTTCAAGAAATTCTAAGACTGTCGAGACCTCTTAGAAAAACAGACCTGAGAGTAACTCTGTTATGTTTTGATGATTTTAAAAGAAAAATGGAAAGGGAAGGGAAAAAGGATTTTTAGACAGGACAATTAGGGGAAATTTTTTCAAAGATTTGAAGCGCATGAGTAGAAATCTATTCAAACAAGGAGGAAGTGGAAGGGAGTAACTGACAAGTCAAGCGTAATGGTAAGAAGGAAGAAGATACACACTGTTGGGGACAGAAGTACATTTCACTCAATGGGGAAAGAGGAAGTAATGGAGAAAAGGAAGAATTAGAGAAAGGATAGATTAAGAGAAGAATTAATCCTAGGCAAACTCTAAGGATATACAAAAATCTCTTTGAGATGGCAAAGAATTAGAAACTGAGGGGGTGCTTTTTAATTGGGGAATGACTGAACAAGCTATGGTACATAAATGTGATGGAATACCACTGTCCTATAAGAAATGATGAGGGGAATTGTTCCTGAGAAACCTGGAAAGATGTGTAGGAACTGATACAAAATGAAGTAGAACAGAGCTGAAGCAGAACAATTTACACGAAGACAATACTGTAAGACCAAATGATTTTGAAAGACTTAGGAATTCTAATTAGCAAAATAGTCAACCATAATTCCAGATGATTAATGATGAAACATGCTACCTACTTCCTGTGAGAACTAAAACATTAAGAATACAAAAATGAGACTTTCTAAAAAATATGGTCAACATGGATATTTGTTTTGTTTGACTATAAATGCTTATAACAGGTTTGGTTTTTTTTTTCATGATTGAGGGCAGAGGGTTAGAGTAAGAGAGAGAGAAAGCAAATTTTTGCTATTTGAAAAAAAAAGAAAAATTTAATTTAAAACAAAATAGAGAGAAATGAACTGGAGAGGAATGGAAGAATCAAAAAGAATTAAATACCAGTTTTGCTGGATGGAACTTTTTCTTGTTCCCTGAGTATCAGCAGTTTCTGCCTTCCTCTAAACATTTCTTTTAACCATCATAGCAAAGTTCTGAAGATTGAAGGTCTGACTGGATTGAAACAGGTTTCTCTATCCTTTGATGTAAATTTATTTCTTGACATTAGATCCCTCCCAAAATTGGGAGAAGGAGGTTTTTTACAGGCCAAAACCCAAAGCAATCAGGCTTTGCAACTGGCAAATTTGCATAGTAAAGAAAGGAATGCAGGCAAGGTGGTTGGAAAACAAAGACTGGGCTCCTTGCCTTACCTTTAGCTCAGACTAAAATTCATTCACATACTAAATCAAAGAAGACCTAGGGAATAAAATAACTAACCCTAAATTGGAGTTATCTGTAATTCTATGGTCTCACCTCAAAATCCAAAAAACTCAATCTTGGCCTGGAGACATTCTGCAAGATATGTGTCTGCTAGGCTGATAGCTATGACTAAGACTCTGACTTGTCCCTATAAAGGACAAGTTCTGGTTATTTTCCCGGAACTAATCAGAACTGAGACAGACTGGATGAGCCTGAAGATGTGAGGCCAGAAGGAAGGAGTAGGACCCAGTGGGGATTACAAATCAGCAGGGACTTGTGAGTGGTCCTGCAGCAGGAGACATGAGTTGCCTCTTTTAGTGTATTCCCTATAAGCTCTTTCATGGGTGGTTTCTAAGCCCATTAACAACTCTCCTCACTTGCTGGTTGTTTCATAGATAACACACAGAAGGCACTGGAATCTTGGACTCAAGCCTCTAACAGGTTCATTCTTGATCTGATCAGATAGGCAGACACCTTTGGAGAGGTTAATAATCAGCTTTATGCTAGTCTAGTCTTCTCAAATGATTGCTGATAATGGCAGTACCAGCTCCTACAGCTAATGACCCTTCTTTCAGGGGCCAGTGACAAGGGGGGGCAACTACCCCAATGTCAATCGAGACAGGCTCAGCTCATGCACTCCTCTAAATTCCCTCAAGCCTCTATGGGAGCTGGTCAAGGTACACACAGATTCCCCTGTGAATTCCCCATGGTTTCTCCCGCTCACTAACCAGTGCCCATATGCTTTATAGGGCAACAGACAAATTAGGCATATTGTCACAATGGCCTCACAGGTTAACTTGAGCAGTATTGTCATTCTGCGCAAGTGTAGTAAATATCAATTATGCCACCCCCATGTCTCACGGTGCAGCCTCAGTAGGACTGCCTATCACTATGATTCTAAGAACTATTATTTGGAATCCTTGAGGCTATTCTGGGAATTATCTAATACCTGGAAACTAGATATTGCCATGATCATGGATCCTGAGAAAGTAAAGTCTAAAAGGATAACAAAATCCTCCTTACTTACAATGGTATATGTATATTTGTGAGACAGTGTGCCCTAGGTTTATGAGGTTAATGTTCTATTGTGAATCTTTTTACTGTCATTTCCTTAAAAGTCTTTCCTTTTAACTAGCTGTATCCTTTGGCTGGCTAGAGGAATAAGTAAATACATCAATGCTTCCTTATGAGCTAGTTTTGAGTAAATGTGGAGCCAGAGAACACCTTGAATCCAGGGTAGGTATTCTAGGAGACCCACATGGAAAGGTACCCCAATTGCCGCATAAACATAGTCCAACACCTTATTCACTGCTGTAGAAGGTAAAGGGATTTGAATTAAGTGAGAAGTCTTGCTACTCAAAGGCCAAGTCACAAAAACTCTAAAAGATGAAATGTGCCCTGTAATATCAGAAATGACCCTAACTATAGGTTGATACTTATTTCTTAGTCCTGTCAAATGTAGTAACTCTGTATGTTATCACTTGCACTTCAGAAGATGCAAGAATTTTAGTCCTAAAGAGTGATTTAAGAGGTCACTTGTAGTCAGTCATCTCATTTTACAAAGAAACTGAAGCTCAGATTATCAAATCAAGTCAAGAAGCTTTCATGAAGCACCATATGTCAGGCAATATGATAAGCACTACACTTTATATATCTCTCTATATATATATTATTTATATTATATATATATATATATTCACCTTTGGGGTGAAGGGAAAGGAAGGTTGAGTTGGGATTTGAATTCCAGCTGTCACTGGTGACTTTGGGCAAGTCATTCAAACTCTTTGGGTGTCAATTTCTTCATCTATAAAATGAGGGGATTGGCCAAGATGACATCTAAGTCCCTTCCTGCATCAATTCTATGATCCTATTAAAGCTGTACTGTCATATTCTTATTTAGACATATTTTTTTTTCTCTAGAAGCAACTTGGCTTTCCGAATAGAGTCAGTAAGAAAGATTTGGGTTCAAATCCAACCTCTTATACAAATTGGGTAGTTGACCTTGGCAGTGATATGTCCTCTGCAGGTTCTTCTACCTGTCAGATTACTCCTTAATCTACTTTGCTAGGCCTTTATACAGATTATATCCACTAACTGGGTTTTTCTCAGAAGTTATGGGCCTTCTTTTCTCCCTCTATGGGTCTGTACCACAGATGTCTAATACACACATGGCCCAGAACACTACCAAGTGTGGCCCAAACTGGATTAAAATGTAATTATAATTGGAAACTATTTAACAAAATTAATTAAAATTTAATAAATCATAGATAATGCTAATATAGGTTTTTAAAAAATCAATATCAGCCTTTGGGTATGATTTAATGGTCCTTCATTTCATACAAGTAATTCTTCAAGAGTTTTGTAAAGGAATTTTGACAACCAAGAATTCTCCATATTGATGAAATTACAGATTCTAAACTTGAAAAGGGGGGAGGTAGAAAAGTCCATAGAAGGAGATGCATTCCTCTCATAAAGGGGGCCCCTGAATTTTCCATGTTTCCCTTCTAACTCAGGCTCACAACTGTGAGAAAACAAATTCTCATCCCAGGTTGGGGTGGAGCTAGCCAGCCAAAAAAAAAAAAATGGCAAAGCAAAGACCCGCTGTTGACCTTCTGTACTTTTATGTGTCATGAAAGTTGGGGAGTGGCATGACCTTCCTTCCCTGCCCCAACTGGCCCAGTCTGCACAGTATGCAGCCTTATGGCAGCTGCAGGAGAGTTTAAGCAACTCTCTCTCACCCCAACTACCCTATGTGTCACTGAATCATAATTCTGGTAGCAACAGCACTAAGATTAGACTTCCAAAAACATAATATGAAAACATCCAGGCAAGCAGTGACTGTAGTTCACTTTTAGTAAAATATAACAGGGTAACTTTCCGAGCGTTTCCTTACAGTTAGATGTTATTCTTTGCTAAACAATTCTTCCCTGAGCACTAAATAAAAGTTAGTGATATTTCCCAAAATAAAAACAAAAGGCAACCTTTCCTCCCACCCACCAAGGTCCACATGAAATGCAAGATAAGACCACAATATGGGTGTAGCTTGAGGGACTGATAAGGCCCTAAAAGCAGAGGGAAATGTTCCAGGGTTTGGGGTTACACAAAGACTATATGGAATTATAAAAGATTTGGGGCAGGGAACTGTGGTCTAGGATGGACAAAGGACAGAAAATCCAACAGAAGGAATTATAAGATAAACCTGGTCCGGGTGGCATGAGCTATGGTAAATAACTACCCAAAACAAAGGGTAGACATTCTGGAAGACTCCTTTAATTTATAGTCAAAAGGCCAGATATCCGGTTGTGTCTAGGATCAAAGAAAAAATCCTGTCTTGTATCTGGATTCAACCTACCTTTCCCACCTAATTACACATTACTCCTTTTAAATATTCTACATTGTGGCTAAAAAGGAACACCAGCTGTACCCCAAACTTCACAGGTCATTCTGGGTGGGAGAATGTTTTGTTGTTGTTAGTGACTGTGACCCCATTGGGGGTTTTCTTTGCAAACATAATGGAGTAGTTTGCCATTTCCTTCTCCAGTTCGTTTTCCAGATTAGGAAACTGAGGCAAACAGGGGTAAATGCTGTGGACATCACATTGGTGTTACACCATCTCAAACTGGTTATCCAATAAACATCTCAAATTCAAAATGTTCCCTTCTTCCTAACTTTTCTATCATTATTTTAATTATCACCAACTTCCCGGCCATCCAGGCTTGTCACCTTGGTGTCATGAGCTCCTCACTCTCTCTCACCCCCATATCCAATCAGTTGCCAAGTCTTACTATTTCTACCTTTACAATACCTATCATTTATGTTCCCCTTCTCTCTATTCATATAGCACCTGGAACCAACTTACTGAAGGCCCTCATTACCTCACATCTTGACTACAGCAATAGCCTTCCTGATTTTCCTGCCTCAAATCTCTCCTCATTCCAGTCTATCCTTCCCTCATTTATAAAAGGGAACTTCCTAAAGCACGGGTCTTGGCCATGTCTGACCTCCCACCCACTCCCCATTCATTAAACTTCAATGGCTCCCTATTACCTTCAGGATAAAATATAAAATCCTATTTGGCTTTTAAAGCCTTTCATAAACTGGCCCCTTTCTACGTTTCCAGTCTCCTGACACCTACTCCACACTAAATCCTCTTCAATGCAGAGATACTGATCTCCTCCCGTCTTCCCGAATTTTTACTGGCTGTTCCCTATGCCTGTAATTATGTTCCTCTTCACCTCTACCCACCTAGTTTCCTGATATTCTTCAAATTTCAGCTCAAATTCCATTTTCCCACCCAGTCTTGCCCTCCTCCCACCTTTTTGCTAGTGTCTTCCTTCTATGATTGTCTCACTTACTGATTGTGTATGTATTTTGTACATACACAATTGTTTGCATGTCATCTTCCCCCATTAGAATTTCCCTTGAAGGAAGGACTGTGCTTGCTTTTCTTAAGTACAATGCCTTCTACTTGCCTTTCTTATTTAGCACAATGCCAGAGTTAAGATCTTAAATGCTTGTGGACTTGATGTGACTTAACAGGTCCCTCAAAAATTCATTTTCCTTCCTCCTAAGGTCATCCCTCTTCCAAACTTTCCTCCTGCTGTTCAGGGCACCCATAGCCTCAGTATCACCCCCAAGTCTGGACTCTCATTCACTGCATATTTCCAGTCTGTGCTAAGTCTTGACTTTCTCACTTCAATTCAAGTGCCCCCTTCTATCCATTCCTTTACACAACTTCTACAACTTCCCACACAAGGGAAGGCCCTCATCACCTCACACCTGGAATATCATATTTGTTTTCTGACTTGTCTGCCTGCTCATATTGCCCTACTCCAATTATTCGCTCAGATGCCAAAGTGGCCCCAATCTCCCAACTCTGTGCCTTTTCATTGACTGGAATGTTCTTCTTTCCTCCCCTCCACCCCTGTTCTCCCGACTTCCTTTAAGATGTAGCTCAACTAATTTAGTTCAGTTTTCTGCTGGAGGCTTTTCCCAGTTTGGTCCCATTCACTTTCTCCCTCACCTACCCACTGCAAATGGCTTCCCTGAGAAATTATCTTCAGTTTACAGAGTATAAGTCTTTTGCCTACAACTTTTTGCCATGTCAAAATTTCCACCTTACCATTTGCCATTCTACATTAGAATGCAAGGTCCTTATTTATTAAAAATGAGTTTCCCCCCATTTCTCTCAATTAATTCGAGAATAGTAGGTGGGAAGGAAAGCTAGCAAAAGTGATACAAAAAAAAAGGAAACCACTGAATTTTTTTTCATGCACCCAAGACAACAGAAGGCAGTTTAATAGGAAGCAGAGACAAGCAGGATGACTTTGAAAGTGACATGAAGAATTTAATTATATATGTTTTTAAAAAGCAAGCGGTATAAAATGGAGATTCATTTTCATACAGAATCATCTTGTTTTCTGACATATTTAGAAATGCCCTTCTTTTGGTGTCTAAAGCTCAGAATAAAATAATTATATTGTATATAAAAATTGTTCATGGAAAATATTTTTTTTAAATATAAGAATATAAGTTCCTTGAGGGCAGAAACCATGCTTATATCAACTTAAAATGAATCAAGTGTCTTTAACAATTATGGCTAAGGGATTCTTTATTTTTATTTTAAACTTGAACAAAAAAACAGCCATTTCCACAAATACAGCTGAACACAAAAAGGATTTTATATGAAATCATGAACCTTTACTTAGTATCACTTCCTTTTTTTTAAAAGGTACATAAACATCCTATTCAAAATTATTCTACTTATCTCTCTTTCCTTCTGAATATCTATCTGTTCTGTGCATTTTAATGCCATTTTCAATGGCCCTATTGTTGCTGGCATCATTAAGGCTTACCACCACCATTCCTTATGCCAAAACTCACCTCAGATTAAAAACAGAAGCAGTAAAAAAACCTTCTATCAAAAAAGCATAGTCAAGGAAAACAAATCCACGTGGCAGCCACATTTCAAAAAGGTATCTCTCCACCTTGAGTCCATCACTGTATGTCAGGAGGTAGGTAAAGTGCTTCATTATAGTTCCCCTGAAAACATGGATGGTCACTGCTTTGATGATGTCTTTCTGAGCTATTTTTCTTTACAACATTGTTGTTATTATATGGTTTGTTGACCTAGTTTCTGCTTAATTCCCCCATTTAGTTTAATTCCCCCAGTTTACTTGCTTTGTTTCTATGAAATCATCTCTCTCACCATGTCTTTTATTACAACATTTTAATTATCTTCACATATCATGATCATTCATTTTCCAATTGATAGGCACCAATGGGGTGAATTTTTTTTTTTAATTTTCTGCTTCTCTCATACTAGACCAAAAAGTTCTTAAACTACCTATACTCTTTGACCTGTAATACACCATTTGGTTTATTTCTGAAGAGAATTAGCTACAAAGGAGAAGAATCTATATGTTCTAAAATGTTTATAGCAGCTCTCTTTGTGGTGGCAAAGAATTTGCAGAGATGCCGGTCAGTTGGGGAATGGCTGAACAAACTGTGGTATATGATTGTGATGGAATACTACCATGCTGTAAGAAATGATGAGCTCAAAGAAAGACACAAAATAGTGAAAAGCAAAATGAATACAGCCAAGAGAATATTGTATACAGTAATAGCAATGCTGTTTTAAGAACAACTTTGAATAAATAAGTTATTTAAATTAACTCTAATGGATATATGAAGAAAAATACTATCTGCATCCAGAGAAAGAACTGATAAATATCAGTATGTATAGAATAATTTTACACATATGTGTGTATGCAGACACACACATACACAGATGTATTTGTGTCTAATAGTAGCCATCTCTGGGGGAGGGAAGGAGGGAAGAAAAACTATAATTTTGTTGCATTTTTGAAGGGAATAGTAAGTTGGGCATAGTAGACTTGCAGTTTCATTTGCAATCATCTTTTCTATTGTACTATGTTATGAAAATGCTTGTTTTAAAAACTGAATTAAAAATTTTTTAAATTTAAAATAAACTACAAATTAAAATTAAATTCAATTAAAAATTAAATTGAGAAACAATAAAAATAAATAATGAATATAATGAATACAGAGAAGCAGGGATAGATATACCAATGACGCAAAACAAGTAAACAGAACTAGAAAAACAATAAATGATCACAAGAGGGGTGAATGGAAAGGGCCGTAAGGTCAAACAACTCAAACTAAATGCTATGAAATTATACTAACCAAACTTGGTCCTAAAGTAGAGATATGAAAACATGTCACTCCCAAATTCTTCACACAGATGGGAGACTGTGGGTGGGCAACAATGAACAAAATGTCAGTCTTTTTTTTGATAAGTTGGATAGTTTTGTTGAACTGGTCTCCCTATCCAATCTCTTTTATTCTTTGTTTTAAGAAATAGCTTTCTAAAAGGAGGAGGTAAGGAGAGGATACCTGAAAAATATAGGTGACATAAAAACAAAAGACTAATAAAAATGTGTGAAAAATAAAAACTTTAATAGAAATGGATAGTTTCATATGTAATCTTTTTTTTATTCTCTGTATATCAAAAAGCTTTTGTTTTTTTGATTTTTGTTAGTTTCACAATAAAAACAAAAAATGTTCAAACACCTGATACTGTTTGACCCAGATAAGAACCACATAAAGACCCACTAGACTCTAGAGGTTTTGCCCACTCCCACATTTCCACCAGACATCCCAGTGGACCAGATCGGTTTCCATCCACCACCCCATCATATCCTTCCTAACTTCCCCTTCTATGGTACATTCCCTCAGAAAAGTCTGCTTTCCTGCTCTCTGCTAGCTCCTTTTTCAGGATGTGTTGGGTCTGCCAATGCCATCCCTTCCTTGTGCAGAACCTGGGATCTCAAACTGCACTCCAATTACCATAAGAGAGAAAGTTTGGGCTTTAAGGAGGAGAGAGTTCCAAGAAGCAGAGATGAAGACAGTGTGACTGTGCTCTAGACATAGGAGATGGCATACACCAATGCATGGAGATAGGAAAATGCAGAACGAGAACACGAATAGCTAGTAATCTAATAGGCTGAAATGGAGTACATGAAGGAGAACGTAAGGGCTGTAATGTAAGAATGGAGACAAATTTTGGAAGGTCCTAGAAATGTCAGGCTAAAGAGTTTGTGCTTTGCCTACAGACAATACAGAACCAACTAAAAATTTTTAACAGAAAAGTAATAGACCCAGACAGTATTCAGGGCAGTGTGGGGAGCAAGGGAAGTTGGATTAGAGGACCTCTAAGGGCCATACTAGTGCTGGAATTTCAAGATTCTATCAATGATTCGTTTTTGTAGCAATGAATGAATGAATCTAATGTCAAATTTAAAATTTAAAAAAAATCATGCTAGTGGAAGATAATGCTAGCAAACAGCAAAAAATCTTATTTTACGGGAGAAATTCCAGAGAATCAAGATTGTAGGAAAGTGGCAGGTCCCATGTCTCTCTGGAAGTCAGGAGGCTGCCACATGATGGGCAGCAGCATGAGCAGCCCTAGGCCAAGAGCAGCCTGGAATGCTTGTCTCTTGAGTGCTGATATAGCAGTCTGCAGAATTCTTCTAAGTCAGGAAAGCAGCTAATTCAGTATCAAGCAGTCTGGGGCACCCAGAGGAAAAGAGGAATTAAACAAGGGAAAAGCCTGATATAATACAGAGGGCTCAATCTGGAATCAGAGGAATTGAGTTCTTCTGCCATTTTATTATTTCTATGACCTTAAGCCCCTTTCTGGGCCTCAGTTTCCTCATCTGTAAAATAAAGACTTTGGGGATCTCAGTCAGCAGTGTAACAGGACAGTCAAAAATAAAAACCACCAATGTAATCTTAGGACTCTTGCCTCTTAAAGAGAGGCAGGATAGCCTGTATGAAAAAATGAGGGTTCCCTATATGGTGGCCTGCTCAGATAACATCTGAATTACTGTATCAACTTTGAACATAACAGCTTAGAGAAGATGTTCATAAACTCAGGAGCATTCAAAGGAGAGGTCTCGAAGGGGGAATGGTCCCAAGATTATGACATCTAATGATCCGTTAAAGGAACTGGTTGGATTTTAGAATTTATTTTAGTATCTCATTTGTTACTAAAAATAATTTAGTATTTATTATTTATTGTAAAATACATAAAATATAAAAGATATAAATTACTTATTTAGTATTTTAGAATCTAAGTGAGATGGGAGCTGCCTTTTAATTTTTACACTGAACATAAACAACAGGTAGAATGGGCATTTGCAAATATACAGCAGAACAGAAAATGAATATTGTACAGGAAACTGCAGATTTCTATTGCATACAGCCAACTAGACCAGAAAACCACACAAGGGATATTTGGAGTCAAGAAGACCTGAATTTTAATCCTGCCCTTGGGCACTTAATAGTTGTGTGACTTCAGAGAAATCACTTGACATCTCTGTGTCTCAGTGCTGTATCATTTATTGTTTAACCCCAAAGCTGGTGGTAGGGGAAGGACAACCAGGATTAAAAAGATGATCATGGTTTTATTTAAAAAAAAAACCAATAAAATAGATAAAGCTTTAGTTAGTTTGATTTTTAAAAAAAGAAAGAAGAAAACAAAATTACAAGTATCAAGAATGAAAAGGGTGAATTCACCAGCAATAACAAGGAGATTAAAATAATAATTAGGAGCTATTTTGCCCAATGATATGTCAATAAATCTGACAATCTAAGTGAAATGAAAGAATATGTTCAAAAGTACAAACTGCCCTGATTAACAGAAGAGGAAATAAAATAACATTTTAGAAAATGTTTCGGAAAAAGAAATTGAAAAAGCCATCATCAATGAATTCCCTAAGAAAAAATCTCCAGGGCTAGAAGGATTTATGAGGCCCACCCTCCTGTAAGCTAGCAGCCCAATAAAAGAACAATTAATTCCAATACCATATATAAACTATTTGGAAAAAATAGGTGAAGAAGGAATCCTACCAAATTCTTTTTATGATACAAATATGGTGCTGATACCTAAACCAGGAAGAATCAAAACAGAGCAAGAAAATTACAGACCAATTTCAATAATGAATATTGATGCAAAAAATTTAAATAAAATATTAGCAAAGAGATTACAGCAATCAGTCATGGTGATAATATACTATGATCAGGTGGTATTTATATCAGGCTGGTTCGATATTAGGAAAACTAACAGCATAATTGACCATATCAACAACAAAACTAATAGAAATCATATGATTATCTCAATAAATGCAGAAAAAGCTTTTGACAAAATACAACACCCATTCCCATTGAAAACATTATAGATCATAGAAATAAATGGAATTTTCCTTTAAATTATAAGTAGTATCTATCTAAGACTATCATCAAGCATAATATGTAATGGGGATGAGCTATGATAAGATCAGGGGTGAAACAAGAAGGTCCATTATCACCACTGTTATTCAATACTCTACTAGAAATGTTAGCTTTTAACAATAAGAGCAGAAAAAGAAATAAGAATAGGCAATGAAGAAATAAAACTATCACTCTTTGCAGATGATATGATGGTCTTAGAGAATCAACTAAAAAACTACTTGAAATAATTCACAACTTTAGTGAAGTTGCAGGACATAAAATAAAACCACTTAAATCACTGGCATTTCTATATATTGCTAACACAGTCCAGCAATGAGACAGAAGGATAAATTCCATTTAAAATAACTGTAAATAATATAAAATATTTGGGAGTCTACCTGCCAAGACAAATGCAGGAACTATATGAACAAGATTACAGAACACTTTTCACACAAAGACAGATCTAAACAATTGGAAAAAATATCAGTTCCTCATGGGCAGGCCAAGCTAATATAATAAAAATGATAGTTCTACTAAATTAATCTTATTTAGTGCCATACCAAACTGTCAAAAATTGTATTATAGAGCTAGAAAAAATAATAACAAAATTCATCTGGAAGAACATAAGTTCAGGGATATCAAGGGAATCAACGAAAAGAATGTGGAAGAAAGTGGTCTAGTCGTACCAGAAGTCAAACCATTATAAAGCAGCAATTACTAAAACAATCTGGTGCTGGCTAAGAAATAGAGTGGTGGATCAGTGGAATAGATTAGGTACAAATTATATTATAGTAAATGACCACAATAATTTAGTATATAATAAACCCAAAGATCCAAGCTTTTGGAATAAAAACAGATTATTTAACAAAAACTTCTGGAAAACAGTATGGCAGAAGCTTAGTATAGATCAATATCTCACACTGTATACCAAGATCAAAATGAGTACATGATTTACATGTAAATGGTGATACCATAAGCATAATTAAGAGAATATGGAAATTTTTTCCTGTCATATTTATGCAAAAAGGAAGAATTTAGGACCAAAGAAAATATAGATAGCATTATAAAACATGAAATAGGTCATTTTGATGATATAAAATTTAAAAGTTTCTGCAGAAACAAAACCAATGAAATCAAAATTATAAAGAAAACAGAAAATGGGGAGAGGGAGTTAATTTTGCAACAAGTGTCTCTGATAAAGGCCTCATTTCTCAAATATATAGAGAAATAAGTCAAATTTATAAAAATACAAGTCATTCCTCAATTGATAAGTGGTCAAATGATATGAAGAGGCAGTTTTCAGATAAAGAAATCAAAGCTACATGTAGTCACAAGAAAAAATGCTCTAAGTCACTACTGATAGAGAAAATACAAACTGAAACAACTCTGATATCACCTTACATCTATCAGAGTGACTAATACGACAAAAAAGGAAAATGATTAATGTTGGAGAAGATATGGGAAAACTGGGACACTAATGCACTGTTAGTAGAGTGGTGAACTGACCAGACCATTCTGGAGAGCAACTTGGAACTATGCCCAAAAGGCTATAAAACTGTGCATACCTTTTGATCCAGCAGTACCACAGGTATGTCTATACCCTAAAGACATCCAAAAAGGAGAAAAGGACCTATTTGTACAAAAATATTTATAGTAGCTCTTTCTGTGGTGATTAGAAACTGGAAATCAAAGGGATTCCGGGACAATGGATAAACAGGCTATGGCATTTGATTATAACAAAGTATTATTTTGCTATAAGAAATGAAAAGCAGGATGATTTCTGAAAAAATTAGAGAGAGTTACATGAATTGATGCACAGTGAAGTGAACCAAACCAAGAGAGAGGGAGGGAAGCATAATATTTGGAATTCAAAATTTTAAATAAAAATGTTAAAAAATTTAAAAAGGTAAAAAAAAAGAAAACAAAGGACTGTAACCAGTTATTCACCTGTGGTCTTCCCACAAAAACTGGATGCCTACATGCCTGTCATATTAATCTTCCACAAATTTGACAGGTTGATCTCTATAGTCTCTTTTTACTCAGAGCTTATGTGATTCTTAAACAATATAGACTACGTCATCTCTAAGGACACTTGCAACTTTAAATGATTTCTTCCCCTCAAGTCATATCAGCAGCAGTTTTCTTCATTCATTTCAGTTGTGTTCAACTTTTCATGACCACATTTGGGGTTTTCTTGGCAGAGATACTGGAACGGTTTGCCATTTCTTTCTCCAGTACATTTTACAGATGAGGAAACTGAGGCAAACAGGGTTAAGAGCCTTGCCCTAGGTTACACAACTGGTAAGTGTCTGAGGTCAGATTTGAAGTCAGGAAGATGAATCTTCCTGACTTCAAGCCTGGCACTCCATCTCTGTGCCACCTAGCTACCCCAATGAGCATTTAAGCATCCACTATGGGCCAAGTACTATGCTAAATACTAGGGATACCAAAAAAGGGTGGAAAAACAATACCTACTCTCAAGAAGTTCACAGTGGAACAGGGAGACAACATGCAAATAGCTCTACACAAACAAGATATAGACAGTATAAACTGGAAATAATCTCAGAGGGAAAGTACTAATACATGGAAGGACCAGGAAAGCCTTCCTGTAGAAGGTAGGACTTTTAACTGGGACTTCAAGAAATTCAGGGGAAACCAAAAGGCAGAAACAAGGAAGAAGCAAGTTACAGGTTAGAGGACAGTCATTAAAAATGCCCAGAGTCTGGAGATACAACGTCTTGTGTCAGGGGCCCCCAGGAACCAATAAATGCATCACAGAGAACATCAAGGGAAGTAAGATATAGGAAGACCGGGAGGGTAGAAAAAGACCAAGTTATAAATGACTTCAAAGGCAAAAAAAGATAATTTTATATTTAATTCTGAAGATAATAGGGGAACTACTGGAGTTTATTGACTAGGGGGAATGACAATGTCAAATCTATACTTTCTGAAGATAAATCTGACAGCAGAGTGGCAGACTGCAGTGAGGAAAGATTTGTAGGGAGGTCAACCAGCAGGCTTCAATTGCAATGATCCAGAAGTGAGCTGATGAGACCATATTGGTGGCACTGTTAGAGGAGAGAAGGGGGCATATGTAAGAGATATTACAAAGGCAGAAATGACAGGACTTGGCAATGATTAGATACTGGTGGGTGGAGTTGTGGAGAATCAGAAGTCTAGGATTTCTCTGAAGAGAACATGCAGTATTTCCATTAAAATACTCTGTCACTTGAAAGAGTATGGTAAAGGGGATGGGGGTGGCAGGGAGAGAAGAAACAGGAAAGAAAAGCAATCCAAGATGGTTTAACCTCCCCAAAAAACAATAAACCATTCCTTTAGAAACTTTGAATGACTTACATTAAACTTCAGTCCATAAGGAGAATACTGCCAACCCAGAAATCACAGGACATCCTGCTATGTGTTTTTGTTTACAAGTACTTAGCCTAAGTTATGACAGCTTAGCTCTGTTGATTATGGTTCCATGCAGATATTGGTCTCATCATATATATATCACTTCATCTCTAGCCTGAAATCTCTCAAATGTACATTCACTGACTATAAAGTGTCACTGGTTGAGAAATCAGATGGATTTATGGAAATCCTTCCTCATCAGAAGAAAAACAACTCCAAGGTCCATGCCTTAATGACAATGTCTCATAAAGAGGAAAGTAAATTTTTCCTAAAGTGCCCCTGAGGAAGAATAATGTATCCAGAATGAAAACAAAACTTGCTGTGCTAGGCAGTTCCAAAACAAAGAAAGGAAAAAGAAAAACTTTAACTCAGTATTTTCCCATCTAGCTTCAGCTACCCAACTAGCAGGGATCACTGTATCTGTTTAAAAACAAATCAAAACAAACAAAACAAAATATCCAATCCCTCAGTCTTTCCATTCACCCTACCCAGAAACAGACAAACAACCAGGATACTGGCCTACTGAAACTGACCTTCATCACAGGTAGGTCCAGGAATTACAGAAAAGCTCTCAATCTGAGTCCCATGGATTCACATACCTTCTATCCCAATACACCCCATTTTCAGCACATCCGGTCTGCTACTCTCATAAACATAACCTTCATTCCACAGGCTGAATTACAGATATAAAAACAAGTCTCTGTGTTTATATATGTTGCAAGCAAATCCAGAAATGAGGGGGAAATTTCACTCTGCCTGTTCATCTTGGGCCTGTCTCAATGTTGACAAATTAAAGCATGTTACATAGATCTGCCCGGGCATATCCCAAAATGAGTGATCTGTGGGCAGTTCAGATATGCCTAAAGAGAGAGGGAAAGAAGGCAGAGTAGAGAGGAGAGGAAAGAAGGCACACGGAGCACCAAACTGAAATAGGTACATGTCTCAGAAGCTAGGGTAACTTCATCTATACAAAGACTTCTAAAGGAGGGCAGGGGTAGAAGGGAGAAGCAGTAGTTCTATACAGTAAATCTATATGCTGTTAATGATACCTAAAAAAGGATTTTAAATAGTTTCTTAAAGTGCGAAGCAGCTTGAGCAATCCTTTAAGAAGATAAAGGAACATAGGGACATTTCCCTAACCAGGCAGGGATAAACACAGGGTGTCACCGCCTTTAACTAATCACAACTTACATTAACAAGACTGACAGCCATATGGAGCACAAATCTCTTAGAGGCCCTGAAATATTTTAGGACACAGGACAGATTCCTCAGTTTCCATAATTTACTACCCTAGAGTAGGAAAATGAGTGCACAAAGAAAAGCAGGGAAGTAAAAATACTCAATATTACATAGTACACATCAATCTTTGAAAGCTTAAGAGATATCTGGAGCACTGAGACAGGCCTGGAATCATACAGTCAATACAGTTGGGTCTTGAAACCAATTCTCTATTTATAGGGTGTATCACTCTGAAGCCAGTCTCTACCCACTTTTTCATGATTTGCCTCTTTTAAGCGCATACATAACTGAAAACAAGGGTTCTTAATCTTTTTTATTTCATGGGCTCCTTTGGCAGTGAAATCTATGAACTCCCTAGAATAATGCTTTTAGATGCATAGAATAAATAGGATTACAAAATAAACCAATTATACTGAAACAGTTATTCATATTGTTATATATACATATATATATCATAAATGTGTGTGTGTGTTAAAAATTCACAGATGCCAGGTTAAGAAATTTTGACTTAAATTAATCTGGGCAATACCACAGTTAC
Organism: Potorous gilbertii; assembly: GCA_028658325.1. NCBI lineage: Eukaryota > Metazoa > Chordata > Mammalia > Diprotodontia > Potoroidae > Potorous > Potorous gilbertii. The sequence goes on along the minus strand of CM053770.1, from coordinate 590,517,961 downwards.
ATGACACTGTAGTTAACAGACTTAAGTACTAAGGTATTACACAAATCTTATCTCATTTTTCACTATTTCTGCCTTGTTTGTATTATAACATAACAGAATGTGACAGAAGACCTTCAGAAGAATCATAGAATTCAGAAGGCACTGGGGAGGAAGTTGACGTTTGAAGAGAGTTGATGAATTGTTGAAAAACTGATCCAGTGACGGTTGTCTTAATGTCTTCTTTTTCTCAACATAAATTTCCTAGGAGAACAGAAATTAACTACAAACTACTACGTTCTATTACATTATATATTTGCTCTATTCAAATCTCAAAATCAGCTGGAAAAAAATCCATTTTATATTCATTTCAGCGCTAACTGCCATAACTGCCATAAAATAATGAAGGGGACACTATCAGAGCATCTGAATCTGGGGCTGCCAGGCAAAGGGTTTCAAGATGGAGGCTAGGATGGAGTGAAAGGAGTAATGGGTCTGGAGTAGGAAAGACCTGAATTCAAATCCTGCCTACTACCTATATGATCCTAGGGGAATTCATTCATCCTCTCTCAGTCTCATTTTCCTCATCTGTAAAATAAGGAACTGAACCTCATGTCTAAGGTCACTAATCTAAGATTACTTCCAAATCTAAATTCACGATCCTATGATCTTCCTTAGCACAGTTTAAAGGCAGATCTCCCACACTGAGAGGGAACAAGGAGATAATGGGACATTTGGCAAAACCAGAAGATTGTCCTCAGAAGTCGGCCAAGAACACCTCTTCACCTTAACAGCAGCAGGATGGGAGGGAGGGGTCCCATCTATGTGTGCTCTCCCTTCGTTGCCAAAGAAGACCAGGCCATCAGAGAAATGATGACATGACTTGCACTTGACTTTGTTTTGAGTGAGGGAGGGCTGTGCAGGTCACCAGCCTCACTTCTCCTCCAGAGCCATCTGAATCCAGGGACCAGATATTCATCAGGATGACTGGAGATGACCCAGGATGAGGCAGTTGGAGTTAAGTGACTTGCCCAAGGTCACACAGCTAGTGAGTGTCAAGTGTCTGAGGGGAGATTTGAACTCAGGTCCTCCTGACTCCTGCACTGGTACTGTATCCACCGCTCCACCTAGCTGCCCTGGTCTCATCTATTCAAATAAACTGGAACCCTCTCCTTTCTCCAGGGTTTGTTGCCAGTACTCAATTTTCTTACCCAAATCAATTCAAAAGGTTTTATAAAAATTTAAATTCTGGAAATGACCACATGATGGGGTCTTTAGGGTCCCTTGTATCCAGGCATAAATAAAATGCTGGACCTACAGGAAGATCTGAGTTCATATACAATCCCGGACATTTACAAGCTATAAGATCCTGGATAAATCATTTATAATCCTCTCTGCCTGAGTTTGCTCATCAGCACTTAGCACATTGCCTGGCACAACATTTAATTGAGTTGAATCGAATCTAAAAAGTGGGAACAACAATACCACCTATTTCCAAGGTCATTAAGAGGATAAATGAGACAATATTACAAACATATGTCATATTCACAAAGCATTTTGCAAACCTTAATGCACTATGCAAATGTTAGCAAGGTGGTGCAGTGAACGAGTATGCAGCCTGAAGTCAGGAAGGCTTTTCTTCCAGAACTCAAATCTAATTCAAATCCTAGACACTTAATAGTTGTACGACCCTGGGCAAGCCACTTAACCCTGTTTACTTCAGTTTTCTCCTCTGTAAAATGAGCTGAAGAAAGAAATGGCAAACCATTCTAGTATCTCTGTCAAGGAAAACCCAAATGGAGTCATGAAAAGATAGACACAACTGAAAACGACTGAACAACAAATTATTATTCACTATTATTGCAGCTTTCATTTTATCAATACTTAATAAAATTTTTCTAAATGACCTTGTTTTCAATTTTCTTCCTTGAGACAAGAGTTTTCCTGGGAATTGGTAACCCAATTCAAAAAACCCACTTTCAGGAAAATACAGAGTATTATAAAATTAATATGTGAAAAGTGTGGCAATATTTTAATGAGATTATGTTGATATTAATTGGATTATGCTGCATATTAAACACCTTGTAGTTGAACAGACCTTTCATCTTAATTTCCAACAAAAGCCTTGGGCACAAAACAGTCAATTGAATAATTTTCATTTGTAGATCTAAATGAAAATCCTCAGAGGATATCACATAATGTTCAGTAGAAATATTGGAATGACTGGTTTTAACTTTTAATTTAAGAAAATCTATTTAACAAGTAAGGAAACTTGACAGATTATGTTACAATAATACATACAATGAGTCAGGCTAACATTCTAAAACACCAGTGGCTTTGACAAAAATTCATCTGAGATTATTCATTCTGTTAAATTCTCACCCATTTCCTCCCATAAAATCAAAAGAGAGGGTCCATCTAAAATGCCATGTGATCTCTTTCCCCTTGAATTCTCTTCATAATGTATGAATACTAACCTAACCCACAGGTCGTCCATGGCTAATTTTTGCTATATGACTACCTCATGTTCTCTTCTTTGGTCACATTTCTTGGAGGCCCTCCTTCAAATCACTTCTTCCACCTAATTGCTCATTTGCAATATGTGCAAGCTTACTTGTGTCACTTACATACCTTTTCACTGACTTTGGAGGATAAATCTCAACTTCGGATCCTTTGCATACAACAGAATTTTGTGACTTGAATCAACACAGCACCAGTTCATCATGTAATGAACACTTATCAAGGACTATACTAAACACCAGGGATACAAAGAAAGGCAAAGGCACACACACACACACACACAAAAAGGTCCCTCCTGTTAAGCAGCTCACATTACAAAAACAAAAACAACATGCAAATCATTACATACATACATACATATTAGATATATACAGCATAAATGAAAGGTAATCTGGGAGGAAAGAGGGAATGATGAAGGAACTGGGAAAGGCTTCCCAGGCGATATTTGACCTGAGTCAGTTAGGAAGCAAGCAGTCAGAAGTGAGGAAGGTATGACATATAACCACAGCAAATGTATGAAGTCAGGAGATAAGGCTTTGTGGGGAGGGGTGGTAAGGAACAACAAACAGGCCTGTAAGGCTGAATTGTAGGGTACATGGAAGGGAGTAAAGTGTCCAGTACCAGAAAAATATTTCTGCTGCAATGATGAGCCTTGGTCACAAGGGGATGTTTGGAATCATTAAAAGAATTATGCTGTTTGCTAGAGGTAAGCCTTCTCTCTTCTTCCTATTCAAACCTGAGCCCAGCTCACTATTATTCATCTGCAGATTTTTTTTCCCCAAGATAAATGTAGACATAAGAAAACTGAGATTCAGCAACATTAGGTCTTACCTAATTCAGTCAGAAAACATTTATTGAGCACCTACTATGTGGTGGGCACTGTATTAAGTGCTGAGGATACAAAGAAAAACAAGAGACAGTCCCTTGAGGAGTTCACAGTTTAATGGAGACAACATAAACATAGTTATAGACAAACAAGGTGGACACAGGAAAAATCTGAAATAATTAACAACGGAAAGGCACTAGAATTCAGAGGGATTGGGAAAGGCTTTCTCCTGGGACTTGAAGGAAGTTCACAGAGATAATAAGTATTAGTGTCAGAACCCAAATGTAGGCCTTCTAACTAAACAGTACTCTATCTACTATACCATGGTAGAGCACAGAGGGTCAGACCTAAGAATATATGCAATAAACATGAAAGCAACCACAAAAATGTAAGCTGAACATCATATAATTGCAAAGACCATGCTTGACCTTCATGAAGAAGAGATTAGAAAGTGCATCTCTCTCCCTTCTTTACAGAGACAAGGGAGCCATCGGTGTGAAACACAGCATATGTTGTAGTCAAACTCGGTGGATGTGTTCATTGTGCTGGTTATTTCTCCTCTTTTTAAAATTCTTTTTACAAAAGATAGCTTCATGGATAGGGGAGGTGACAAGGACATATTATGAAAGGAAAATGATGTAAGAGCATATTGATTAAAAAGGTAAAGTATTGACATCCCAAAGGAAGAGAGGAACTTTAATATTTCTGCCATGAAAATTACCATGCTACTGTAAGGTGGAAAAAAGCAACAGAGAAAAATAGAAAAATCTTCTCTCCTCAAAGAACTAGACTCCAAGAAGAAAGGCAAGGACTGTGTGGGAGGGATAAAGTACATTTATACTTAGGAATGGAGGAAAAATGTATCTACTTGGCTGGGTGTCATCTTAACCACAAGCCAATTTGAAAGAATTCCTGTGTCCAGACTCATAGAAACCAGTCTTGGAGGGAAGGAGGCTAACAATTCTGAGTTAAGTTACAACAACCCCTGTCTTAGGGTTTTTCTTGGGCAACACATTTACCCCACTCTCAATCTTTTCCCAATCTTAACCTAGAGCAAAAGCCTGCAATTCACTAAAATCTTGTTCCTTATTCTGTCCTCCTTTCATAGGGAAAAATCAAGTCTAGAAATAACAGCATTATCATTTCTTTATTCTTTTATTGTAAACTTAATGAACACCAAATAAAGTGTATGTGTACACACATATGTGTATATATATATGTATATATACATACACACAATATATGGAATGCTCATTTTTCTTGGCATTTGTTAAGTTTAGAGTATATATTTATACATACATATGGAATGCTCATTTTGTTTGATGTTTATTTTACATATATGCACATATATATACACAAAAAGAGGATTATGCATCAAACTGTATTCTCTATTATTTACAGCTTACTCTTCTTTTAAAACAGTAAACTCAATAAGTAATTTTCAAATTTATCCTGCTTGTCTGTGATTCTTTCTAGCCTAACTTCTGTCTTCTGTGAATTTTTATTGCTTCAATGACCCTCTTTTTTCCTTTTTCTTGGCAACCTTTTCCCTAATCCTTCTCTTTCTCCACTATAGCCCCTAAACTTGGAAAAAGAAAAGAAAAATAAAGTCCTTCTAACAAATATTCATAGTCAATTCAAACATTCCTACACTGAACATGAATAGAAATATATACCTACTATATTTTACAACCATTACCTCTCTCTGTCAAGATTTAGTAAGCCTATTCCTTCTGGACCTCTGGAAGACTGGTTGATCATTAAACAAAGTTTTTAAGTTTTCCCAAGTATCTTTTCTTTACAATATTGTTATATAAATTGCTATCCTAGTTCTTCTCATTTCATGCTGCATCAGTTCATACAAGTCATCCTAGGTTTCTCAGAGATCATCCCTTTCATCATTTCTTACAACACAATAATATTCCATTACATTCAGGCACCCCTTCCTTATTGTTTGTTACAACAACAAAAAAAAAAGAGCCACCTATTATTGTGTCAATGAGCTGTAACAGACCTGAAAGATAGAAAGCCTCCTACCCACAAGCACTACAATTTAATTAGAACCCTCCGGGTCCAGGAAATAGTCTCCATCACCAGTGTGAGTCAGGAATAAACATTCCCCAAGAAATCTGGGGTATTTCAAATGAAGCTCAATATACAACAATAGGGCACTTACCTATTTTAGGAGACCTTTTAATTGGGTAGGAGTGAACTTTTCTAACTGAACAGGGAGAAAAATGCTTCTCGAAATAGCATGATGTGTGTTATTTTAATATACTTTTCACACCACTGATAACCACCACTTCATGTTTCTTTAGACACAAAAGAAAAACAACTAAGCTGTCATTCTCAATCCTGAGCTTAAAAATGTGCTCTGTAATTTTCCATTTCAGTCTTACTCTCATCAGTTTAGAAATGTGCCTTGGTCCTTAACAAAAATATTTAGGCTCTGAAGTATTTATTGCTTCTGCATAACTAGGTCCCAGTGAACAGATGAAAAAGGTATCCAAGAGGAAATCTGGAATAATAGTGTGCAGAGTGTTCTGTGGCAGAAGGTCATACCATGGAACATACTTTATAAATGTAACAGGATAGGGTTGGAATCAGAGAGGCATAGCACAGCTCAGGGAGCTAAGCTGGGGTCCAGGACTCAGGAAATCTGAATTCTAAACCTTACTCTTCCACTCTCTTGCTATAGGGCCTTGACTAAATCATTTAACCCCTAATGGAACAATCTGTCCATGCTACTTAGCTACATCATATAAAATTTAGAAGATTTAACTAAAAATTATTCTAAAAAAGGAAGAATGCATCTGATAGGTATTTAGAAAAAAATTAATTGTGCGCAGTTTTCTCAGCTGTAAAATTAAAGGGGTGCATCTTGGTGATTTTGAAAGATCCTTCAAGAATTAATTTCTATACCTTCATGGAAATATATTTATTGATTTATTCCTTTTCATACTAAGTCCACTTTCATGTTTAAGTCTTCTCCATACTCTGATTTCTTTTGTGAACCTTTGAAAGTCTCTGAATCCATCACAAGTTCAGGAGCCCTTCAACTTACTAGCTTCATAATGTCTTATATATATACATATATATATACGTATATATATACGTATATATATATATATATATATATATATATATATTACATCAATGGCTGTTTTTCTTTTTTAATTAAGATTGGGCACACCCTACAATTTAATTCAAATATATTGGACTCAGCCAGAAAAATTCAGAAAATAGAAAACCCACAGGTTTGTAGTATTAAGAGCATCAGAACCCATTGGTCCAGCAATCACAATGGTAATCTGAAGTGGCCAGTTATATTACAAGATTGGCTTCAGTTACAGCCACTTTCCAGAAATGCTTTGTTAACAGTCTAGTTAAAATAAAGTACACTATTTTGAAAAATCATTTCAGGTCTGGAAAATTTCAGTAGTTGCTAAACATCTCCAGAAATTGTTGATGAGAAATAAAGTGACATTACAAAATTGGCAGTCAGCTGTGCAGTAGGTCTGAAGCAACAGAAGAAAGACAGACAGAATTATAACTGGAAAAATATTTTGAATCCAACCTAAGACTTCTTTTCTTAAATCCCTCCTTTACAAAAACCTATAGGTAAACAGCTTTCTCCTGAAAAAACTAACTCTAACCACCCATTTTTCAAACTACCACCATGAATTATCCACAATTCACCTATCTTCTTTCCAAAACCTCTTCAACTGTTTTTCTTTACACAATTTTACACCAATCCTATCTAGGTTCATTTTTCTTAACTTCCTTATAGAGTAGTTCTTAACCTGGAGGAGTCTGAATTTGAATGGAAAAAAAACACATCTATATTTTAATATAATTGATTTCCTTTGTAATCCTACATATTTTATTTTATACGTTAAAAATAGATCACCTAACTGCCAGAGGGGTCAATGACACAAAAATGTTCTAAATGATACAGGACTGCCTTGAGAATAAGGCCCTTCATATATTTGATGCCCTTACACAGATAATATAAGGACTCAATTTTTTTTTAATTTTGTGGTCTGGACCTGTGACATTAGTGAAACAAATCCCCAGCATAAAAACTCCTTCCATTTATCCAATTCATCTATAACGTCTTTTGTTGTTGTAGTGGAGTCATTGTCATTCATGTCCAACTCTTTCTGACCCCATTTGGGGTTTTCTTGGCAAAGAAAATGGACTGGTTTGCCATTTCCTTCTCCAGTCCATTTTAGAGATGAGGAAACTGAAGCAAACAGGGGCAAGTGATGTGCCCAGGGTCCCACAGCTAGCTGTCCCAGAGAATGTCCAGGTACACTGAGGGAGGCCCTGCCCAAGGTCTCACAGCCAGTACTTATCAGAGTCAAGACCTGAACCCAAGTTTTCCAGACTTCAAGGTTGGTGCTCTATTCACAATAATAGGCTGCCTCTATGGCCTACCACATACATATGAAATCCAGTTTTACAGCAAATAGCAGGAGACAAAACCAGGGTAATGTATATAAGAATTTTCAGTTCTTCCATTTAATCTCTGTTTAAGATGGTGATAATCACTTCAGCATTTTTAAAAATTCATTTTCAATAGTTTTTTTTAAATGAATCTCTTCTCCCCTACCCAGTGAACCATCCTTTGTTACAAAGAGAAAAAAAGGAAGGAAGGAAGGGAGGAAGGGAGGGGAGGGAAGGGAAGTCTTGGTTAGTTAGTCCTTCACAATCTGAGCTCTTTGTATCTTTTCATTTATGTATTCCATCTTCTGACTCCAAAGCTTTTCACTGGTTGCCCTCAGGCCTGAAAAGTTCTCCCTGTTCTCAACTTCTGCTTTCATGGGCTCCCCATAACTAGTGTCTACCGTTTGAGACTACTTCCCATTTACAATGCACATATTATGTGTGTGTATAATATATGCATATATATGCATATATTATACACACACATACATATATATGTCTGCGTACATGTATATATATGTGTGGGTAAATATATGTATGTATGTATGTATGTATTAAAATTCTGGCATAAATGCAATTTCTGAATTTTACAGAAGAAGAAAGCCAGGTCCAGAGAAGTAGTCTGATTGATCTTGAAGATCCCATCCCATTCTAACATTCTGAGACACTTTAATCTTTTAAATCATAGGGCAGTGCAATGTACATACACTATGATACTTTAAAAAAAATACATTTTTACTGAGCACCTACTATGTGTTCAGCATTATTAAGGCACCATGAAAGACAAAGATGCAATAAATAGCCCATCAATTGGGGAATGGGTAAACAAATTATGATAGATGAATATTGTGCTATTAGAAATGACTAAAACAACAGTTTCACAGAAACCAAGGAAGACTTACATGAACTGCTGCCAGTAAAGTGAGCAAAATCTGGAGAAAAATTTAAACAATAACAGCCAACTATAATGTAAAGACAAACAACTTTGAAAGACTTAAGAACTCTGATCCATGCACCCCAATGACCAACTGGGATTTTAACAGAGAGAAGTGATGGACTCAAGATGAGGCAGCTCTTTCCTTCTCTCCTCACCCCACCCCCTTCTCTCTCTCTCTCTCTCTCTCTCTCTCTCTCTCTCTCTCAAGTTCTTGGACACTTCTATCAATCACTGCCAGCACCTCCCTTCAATCTTTCATTCTTATGGTTCCAAGCCTTTGCAGCTAGAAAGGACAATAGAAGTTATCTAGACCAGCCCACAGCCAAACAAGCATCCTCATATCCCCAAACATTAGCTTGGAGAACCCCAATTAGAGGAGTACTGGCAGCTCATTTCATGTGTTCACTCCTTTAGCTAACGTTGATTAAGCCCCTACTGCTTAAAGGGGTTTGATTGGGTGGAGCAATGGGAAGGAAAGAGAGTAAAGATGGAAAAACAAAAAAATAACCCCTGCTCTCCCTAAGGGATGTAGTAGTGAGGAATGGGATCCTAATTTAGGTCATGGGTAATATGACATGGGTAAACCTTGATCCTGTACTGGCAAGTGGCCCTTGCTACCATCATTGAGGGGAAGGGGCCTGACATCCTCTGCCAACACCACTACCACCACCAACACCAAATACCACAGAAGAGCTACCACCCTTCCGGCAGCCAAAATGGAAACACAGGATCTAATTATAACCTGAGAAAACAAAATGCAGGCAGTGCCCTAGTAAACAAAGTCTAAAATTTGCAAAGCAGGTAAACGTTTTCTGGCTCTCCAGTCTCCTATCACCACTCATCTTTGCCTCCAAACCCTCTCATTTCCTGTACTTTCCTATGACCATGGAGGGAACCACCACCATCAGTTATCCAAATTCACAGCCTACGTAGTATTACTTTCCGCTCCTCACTCACGCTCACCCCATATTATATCCAGTCTGTTACCAAGTCGTGTCCTTCCTACCTTCACAAGTTTTCTCCTCTACATTCTCTTCTTTCCATTACTACTACTTTGGTGCACAGCCTTCATCACTTCTTTGTATTATTGTAAAAACTTCTAGTTGGCCTTTTTGCCTCAAGTTTTTCCTTACTCTAGTACATCTTCCACTGATGATCTTCCTAAACTGCAGCTCTGGCCATATCACCTCCCTAATTCAATAAAAACTAGCGGCTCCCTATGATCTCCAGGATCTAATATAAAATCCTCTATTTGTATTTTAAAGTCCTTCATGGGTCCTTTGTACCTTTCTATTCTTCTCATACTTAACTCACCTCTTTGTACCTTACAAATCCAGTGGCAATGGCATTCTTAGCCATCCTCACAAACACTATTCCATCTTCTGACTCCAGGACTTTTCACTGGTTGTCCCCATTGCCTGGAATGCTCTTCCTCCTCCCATCTTCTACTTCAAAAGGCTTTTCATAGTCTTCCCACAGCTAAATCCCTCCCTTTGAGATTACCTTCCATTTACACTGTATATATCTTATATGTCCAAAGGTGTTTCATGCTGTCTCCTTCATTAGAAAATGAAAGCAGGGACTGTGCTTTTGTCTTTCTTTGTATCTCCAGTGATGACAACGGTAGAGAAAATCTCCTCATTGAAATTTCCTTCACAACAATTGAAATCACAGTTCCTATCATTGCTCATTCCCATCCAAAAAAATCTCCAAGAGACATGAATAATATACCCCCAAAGAGGAAAGTTTTAAAGCGAATAATATACATACCCCAGTGTGTCCAAAAGAATGATTAGATTGTGGTAGCAATTATCCCTAGACCCTTGAACAACGGTAGGTATCTCCCTGAGCCAAAGGACTACTATCATTAAGGAGGAAAAGCCATCAATAGATTTCTCCAAGTCCAGTACAAAAGCCTCATACTTCAGACGCTAGTCAAGGGCTTTCATCAAAAAACCAAACAACAAAAAAATACTTTCAAAGGCACTTAACCTTCCTCTTCACTCCTCCTTTACAGACAGAAAGTAAGTAATCTAAAGGTTCTTCACCAAACCAGTAACAGATTGCTTAGGATTTCCCTCCCACTATTTGCTAATCATTGAAGCAGAGGGCTCATTCACAAGCCTCTACAGAGTGAGGTACTTCTGCCAACACAGAAGTAATGTGTCACATAATTAATGACAGTCTTGTCGAGCTCTTTGGAAGAAAGTTTCTAAAGAAATTCAAGATATATTTAAACATTATGATTGTTGCTGCTGTTATAGCATGACCAGCCAATTCCTAGAAATGTATTCAACACAATGAAAAGAGTTTAGCTACAGAAGCAAAAGAAAATTGGTTAAGTGGAAGAGTACAGAGCTCTGTACTTGGAGTTTTGCTTTGGGTACTACAATTTAGAAAGGAGACTTCTAAGGGAGGGAGAGGAAAAGGAAAACGGAAAGGGAGGGGAGGAGAGGAGAGAAGAAGGAGAGGAAAGGAGAAAAGGAAGGGAGAGAGGGAAGAGGAAGAGAGAGAGAGAGGAGAAAATGAATGAGAATCTGTAAGGGATTAGGAAGAGATAGTCCATGTAAGAAACTGGGGGTTTTATCCTGGAGAACAGAAGACAGGCTGAGTTCTCCTCACCCCCTAGGATTGCTGCAAAGGCTATCACAAGGAAGAGGGATTATATTTATTCAGCTTTGCCCTACATGGAAAAAAAGTAGGTGGAAGTGACAAAGAAGCAAATTTAGATTTCATGTAAGGAAAAATTTCTCAGCAATCAGAATGGTCCAAAAGTGGAATAGGCTTAACAGGAAGTCATTAAGCAAAGACTAGCTGAATATATTTTGTCAGGTTACGTTGTAGAGGAGATTTTTGTTCAGATAGGAGTTAGATTAAATGCTGTTCAAGGACTCTTCCAAGCCTCGAGATTTTATGATGCTGTGGTTTCTAAGGTCCTTTCTACGTCTAAAAGGTTCTGTGACTCTGGTTACATTTTAATTAAATGACAGATTTTATATTTCCAATTTCAACTTGTGAAAATTATAAGATTAGGTAGAGGTAAGAAAAGAAACTAAGTAAATGTAAAATTTTGGTTAACAGCAAAAAAGAGAAATGACCCAGGTCATGAGTATTATGTTCAGAAATGGGGAGGGGGGAGAAAAAGGGGTGAATGAGAGGAATGGGGAGGTAAAAGGCATGTTAAGTTGAAAAAAGATATAGCATCTTTGATACAGTTGAGTAATTTAGAAAGTAAAGAGGATGAATCCCATTAAAACACAGGAAGTAGGCTGTAGTCATAAATCTGAAGCTTGGCTGCTGCTCTTCCACTCTTATCTCCTGTATGCAGTTGTTCATGTGCAAGAAAAGATAAACCTTTAAAGGGGAGGGTGACAGGGAAAACAGACAGTGAAAAAAAAATCAAATTCAGTGTTCAATTCTCATTTGATGATAACTGACATTCAGGGGTCAAGCTAACTGGTACCTTCTCACACCAGAAGACCTAAGAGCTTTCTAAATCCCAGGAAAATAAACTATCATTTGTCCCTAGGCAAAAGAAAGCCAGGTAGAAATAAAATCCATATAAAGAAGTTGCTAATTCCCAAAGAATTTCTTTGGTGGTCTGAAAAAACTCCTTTATTATTCAACCACATCCAAAATACTACATAGAATTAGTCCAGTCAAAGTTGAAAGGGACCAGAGGATCATCTAATGTTCTCCTTCTATCTTGTACAAATATGGAAACTAAAATCCTAAAGGTTAAATGACTTTAAGCAGGTTATATAGCAAAACAATAGATCCAGGGTTTGAACCTGGTCCAGACTCCCAATCAGTACTCCTTTCTGTGCCCTATACTACTTTATATCATACACACACACACACACACACACACACACACACACACACACACACACTAACTGCTAAAGAAAGTTTTTATTTCATTTTTAGCTCTGAAAGAAATACCACAAAATGACCATTCATCTTCATTCATCCAATTTCCTCCACTCAAAAGGTAGCCCTTCATCACCCGAACTACTGCAACATTTACCTAAATAATCTGTCTCCCTGCCTGCAATCCCTCTGCAATTCATGCTCTGTCAAAGTCATATTCCTAACTAAAGCTCAGATCTATCCTCCCTGCTCAGGAACTTCCAAAGGTCTCCCTCTCGCTAGGATAAAATGGAAATTCTTCTCTTTACCATTTAAAGCCTGGCATCAATCTGGTTCCAATGTACCTTGTGCAGACTTATTCTATATTACTCACTTTCTTATAATCCCCTGTTCATCCACACTGGCTTATTTGTAGTTCATGAAACACATGCTTCTCTCTCTCTCTTTGCACAAATTGTTCCTCAAGCCTGGAAAGCACTCCCTCCTTCCTCCCCTTCTTAGAACCCCTCGCTTCCTTCAAAGCTCAACTCAAACAATATACCTTCTAAATGAGGCTTTCCCATCTCTCTCTTCTCAGTCTTTCCCGCTTCTCCCTCCAAAATGAAACTGCTCTATATTATATTTATCCTTTATACATTTTACATTTATTGAACGTTTACATGCTGCTTTTCCTCTATTCCCCAAAATATAATCTTCTTGAGGTCACCCTTTTATTTTTGTCTTTGAATCCAAGTTGTCAGACATAGGTGTTGCTGTTAAGTTGTTTCATCACGTCCAACTCCTCACGACCTTACTTTGGGGTTCTCTTGGCAAAGATATTAGGACATTATGCCATGTCCTTCTCCACAGAGGAACCGAGGCTAATAGGATTAAGTGACTTGCCCAGGGTCACACAGCTGGTCAATACCCGAGGCCAGATGTGAGCTCGTGAATCCAAGGGCAGTGCTCTATCCACTGAGCCACCCTAGCTGCCCTCAGACATAGGTAACCCTGAGCGAGTCCCTCAGCCTTTTAGTGCTACAGATAACTAACTCTTCAAGAATTTAAAGTTGTGGAGAAAATATGAAGTGGAAGACCAGCAAAGGCTTCTCTATACCAATGAAATCATAAGTCCAGGTACTATGGTAAATATGGTAAACACAGTGCCAGGTATATAGTGCTCTTCTATTTTTTGGATTAGGGAAGGTTTAAGGTTGTTAGTAGTCTATAGAAAAATGCAATAGTTTTGGCCTGTACTTTCTACCCATTAACAAATATCAAAAAGTCTCATCAACGTCATTGACACAACCTTCACACTCTTGAACGGGCACCCAATCATGACATCACCACTTCTGGATTTCTTCCTTTAGTTATGATAAGATGTGGCAAGAAATTTGGGGAAAGCAAAATCTTTGCCTCAAGTTCAGTCCTTAAATCTCTGTTGTGAGCTAGGTTCAAGGCAACAACTATTTCTATACCCATATATGCTTTAAAAGGTACTTTGTGGTGTGCTAATCCAACCCTGTTGGAGATATTTTTATACTAAACCCAAAATCCAAAAAGTGCTACAGCTATTGGCTCTGTTAAAAGGTAATGCTTCCTGGATTCAGTCTCATGGAAGTCAGGTATTCTCACCATGTTACATTACCATGGCAACTACTCCTACCCTAGGAAGACCATCTCACAAATGTACGTATGTTATTGGGTATAGGAAGAATCAGAAAATACCATAAGGATTACTATAAAAACTCTTGACCTCTATCAAGCAAAGCCACAGTTGTCTAGATTGTATCTTCTTGTGTTTCATTATTTGTTTTCTAGTAATAAGACCAGTCTTTACAATTAATAGCATTTTTGTGTTTTTTTTTTCATTTACATTTTTGTGGTCATCATGTATTTGTTCTCCTGGTTTTTATTATTTCACTTTGTATCAATTCATGTCCTCAATTTCTCTGAACTATACATTTAAAACAGACTTTTAAAAATCTTTTCTAAAGGCGAGTTTATCCTAATCACAAGAGGCTTGCTACTATCTTCACTAATCATCACATCATAATTATCTTAAGTCTCAGAAACAGGTCACTTGATATTTCTATTGCCTAATAATGTCAATCAAAATCAATTTTGATGTTTTAGTAACATTTAAAGACACGCATCTTTTAGGAAAGAATTTCTAAGGAATCTTGCACTAACACCTCAATCCTTCAAATAATATTCGAATACAACCATAATTTCTATCACCCACACAGAGAAACTGAAGCCAAATATCTTGATCTGGGAAACTTCCCAAGTAACAAAGAAAGGCAAGACAGAACATAGTATGATAACAGGAACACTAGGCATAAAATCAGGGGACCTGATATTCTTCTAACTACTCTCTATTGTCAATGTCAATAGTCCACAAATCACTTCACTTATGTGGGCTTCAGTTTTCCAAAATGACAAGGGTAGCGCAGATGATCATTTCAGTGTTTTCCAACTCTAAATTTCATAACTAAAATTAGGCATGCAAACTTTACTTTTCTGTGTCTTACCATAGGCTACAGATGATCCTGTAGGTTTTGTATATTGTAAGGCTATGTATATCTGGACTTTCTGGGGAAGAGTGTACAAATTCAATTCAATAAACATTTATTAAGTGGCTACTTCATGTAATGCACTATGGAGATAAGAAGATAAAAAAATGGCACAGCCCCCACATTGAAGAAGCTTAGAGTCTAAAAGGGGAGATTAGACACATACAGACAGACATGAGTTAGAATGTGATTGGGGGACAGGGAGTGAATTCTAGGAAAAAGAGAGAGAGACAGAGAGAGGGAGAAAGGGAGTGAGAGGAAGGGAGAGAGGGAGGGAGAGGGAGAGAGAGAATTTTTAACTGAATGGGATCATGAAGGAGTTGACTCTTAGATTAATTTATATTATTTATCTCTAGTGATATAAGAATTGGTATATCTCATTTCGATGACAGGCAAGAATTAAGTTTCTCATGTTTGAGGGATACATATTTTGCACAGATTAGGAACTGAATGTTTTGTACAGAGCCAAATAGAAAATTAAAAATCTGACCCTCCTAGTCATGCTCTTCTAAATTTTGTCAGTACACTTTATCAAGGAATAAAGTTAAGTATTTAATTTACAGACAGCTTATAATTAGTTGACTGATGAAGCAGGAGCTGATATATAGAGCTATGGCATCAGAATACAAAGAAATTGAACCAAAGAAAAGTGATCTTTACTTTTTGGCACTTGGGAGAAAGCTAATACTGAAAAATTATTCTCTCTCACATCAGTGTATGTATAGTCAGAAGAATGGGCAATGATATGATGAAACATATTTTTCATTCTTCAATTAAAAGACATACAGCCTTCATTGGCAACATTATATGTGTAAGATATATATTTATATGTACATATAGTTTCATACACACATTATATAACAAAGAGGATATGCTTTTCTAGAGTATTTATTTTCTTCTGTGAAATACATTTTGGTAAAAAATCACAATGAAGTGAATTTCTTCACCATCTTTTTGGTCTTCAAGCTTCTAAGAAGTATAACTAACTACTAAGTACGATGCATATGTCTTTATGTGCTTCTGTGTATGTGTACATATGTGTGTATGTGTACATATGTGTATGTAGTATTATGGGCTTGTAGAAATTATTACACAGATAAAAACTTTGGCAAAAAGATGTTCCCTACCTGCAAAACAAGTACAAAAAAATAATCAAAATATTCTTTAATTCATTTTGGCTTTCATAATTGCAGGATTTTTTAAAAATTCACTTACAGACACAAGGAATTACTTTCCCTCTTTGCAAAGGCATCACATCCAATAGTCATAATTATGCAGGTTCTTCAAATTAAAAAAAAAAAAGATGGCTACATGCAAAAAAAAACAAAAGAACACACAACTTTAAAAAGCTTATGGTCTTAGTCAATAGTACCAAATAGTTAAGCATTACTCATTCCAAGCACACAAAATTCAAACATGAGGTGTTACGTCTGGCATGTTGCTGTGGTTAACTATTAACTCCTGTCCCAACAGTACTCCCAGCAACTCTCCCCCTCTACCCCCACCTACAGCAAACCAGGCTGTTAAAAAAGAGAGGAATGTCTCTCTAGCTTCCACAGATCCCTAATATGGTTAATCCTTGGTCAATGTCATAATCAGAGGGGGGAAAAAGGGTTCTCGGAATTCAAGACCTCAACCTATATATCATCTGCAATTAATTTTGAAATCAGCAGGCAGTCTAAGTGTCAGCCTTTTGGTGAATATTTAAGAAACGAAATAGGGAGTTTTCTATAACTCATATTTTCAATGATACTACCCCTTTATGATATTTCACACATGTACTAGATAATTTTTCTCTAGGATTTTTAATGTAACTTTTGAGCTTGGCTAAGCAATTTGCAAAGTCTCTCTTTTGTGACAGTCATAACAACCTCATCCATTCATTTATTCAATGACCATTATCAGTTCTATGCCTGTCATGCATCGGGAACTAGATTGAATACTTGGGATACAAAAACAAAAATTTTCCCTTCCCTCAAAAAGCCATTCTACTGGGAGCTCTCAAAATCAAATACATATACAGACAACTAACTACAAATATATATACATACATATATATATATATATATATATATATATATATATATATATATATATATATACATTGCTACTAAGAATACCTAGCATTTATATAGTACTTTACAAATTTACAAATATCTCTTCTTACTTAAAAAAAACCCTGGTAGGCAGGTACAATTACTATCCTCATTTTAAAGGTGAGGAAAAGGTTGAGTAACCTATCCAGGATCATACAACTACTGTCTGAGGCTAAATCTGAACTCAGGCCTTCCTGATTCCAAGATTTGCTTTCTAAAAGCAAACTGCTTTTCATGTACAATAATATTCTTTCAGTTCTATTATGTATATAGAAATATCCATTTTATTTGGAATTTGTTACATTCAGAATAAAAAATACAAAATAATAAACAAGTTAGAAACTTAAAATGGGAGTTGGGGTGAGTTCTTATCATTTGGGTCTGTTTTCGTTTTACCCCTAGCATACCCTCCAAATTTTCAAAAATCATTTGTTCTAAAGATGAGGGGACCTATGAAAGTAGCAAAGGAGAAAGGAATTTTAGACCAAAAAGATGCTCTAAATCACCCCCAATTTTTTCTCTACCTCACCTAAGGAATTGCTCCTTTCAGCTTCTTTTCTAGTCTCAGTCAAATGCTCTCCACATCCAATGCTGGCCCTTCCTAGATGACTAAACAGCCAAAGCATAATACATTCTTAATATTTTTCTGCTTTATTTTAAAGTTCAAGTGAAAGCTCAACTGCATCAAAACTGGAAGGTAACTTGGTTGCAGATATTACAGATGACAAGGTGCTCAGTAGTTGAAGGATTGTTAGGGTTCAGTCCCTAGTCCTTTTATAACCACAAGGTAACTAAGAGTTAAGCTACTTGGTGATTCCCAACTATCCTCCTTGATTGAAAGGCAAAATGGGGCATTGAGGCATCCTTCTAAGTTTTTCCAAGATGAGTAATAAGAAAAACTTGAAGACTACTAGAATTAAAGCCACTGTATCATCACAAGATACTATGGTTATTATCGGAACTGGTAAAGCTAACTAGTTAGAATCCTCATCTAACTACCATTTCATTCAGCCCAAATTTAGGTCGCTGTCTTAAACAACAGAATTTAACCCAGTCAGTCTGTTTCCCAGGAACGCTTGGTTAGGAGTAAGCCAGATGAAGTTCCTATCAATGGGTAGCCAACCTAAAGAAAAAGAAGAAAAAACTCCAAAAAGTTTGAAGAACGTAATGAGTTAAGAATGGAGAGAGTAGGTGGGGAAGGGGCAAAGCCTGCACTACCCTGTAAATTCTATGAGGGCAAGGGTTGGGTCCTATCTAAACTCTGTATCTCAGAGATCCCCTACCAGTATGCTCTGCACACACTAGGTGCTTAATGATGTCAAATGAATTAAACTTAGATAAGAACCTTCAGTGAACTTGGCCACTGGGTTTATTTTGAGGGTTGATAGGGAACACCAAAGAGTCCTAATATTTCTTTTGTGATTTTGTGATTCCAGATTACAAATTCCAAAGCAACAGACAGCTCAGAAGAGCCAAATTAATAAATTTAGATCATCAACTTCATTAATAGTTTGAGATCACTAAGTAGGAATGACTAACTTTTAGAAGGCAATAAATCAATTTAAAACAATTGTAACTTCCTGCCAAAAAGAAAAATTACTAAAGTAACTGTACAGTGCCATGTTCAGATATATTAGCTACCCATTCTCCTACACTTAAAGTCAGGAAATGGAAGCATACCACAGTAGAAACACCACTGGCCAAAGACACGGGAGGCACCTGTCCTGCCTCCGGCCTGGCTACTTAACAGTTTTCAGACTTTGGACAACTCATCTAAACTATCCATGCTTTGGTTTTCTCATCTGGAAGAAAGGAGAAATAAAACTTTCCCTGCCTATCTCACAGCAATGTTGGAAGGATGAAATGTATATAAAAGAACTTTATGAAAGTCATCAAGGAAAGATTACTGGACTTTAACCAGGAAAACCTGGGTTTGCATGCTGCATCTGACTCTTGTAGATGGGAAAGTCAGAATCCTTCTGAATTTCCGTTTTCTCATTGGTAAAAAAAAGGAAATAGCTTCCCAGGACTATGCTAAGGTTCAAGTAAGATAGTATACATAAAATGTTTTGCCAATTTTAAAGAGCTATGTAAATGTCAGCTTTTAATTAATAAAGTGCTACACAAATTTAAGGTTGGTGTTTTGAGTTGTTCCTCTTGAACAGTACAAAAATCTATACTATTCCACATTATTTCAGCAGAGCACACATTAGGACCAGGGAAATTCCAAATTAACAAATCCATATTATTAAAATTAAGTCCACAACTTTAGATTCTTTCACATTATGCTTTAAATAACTATCTAAATGGCAGCAGAGTTACTTCTTTCCCAGTTACCCTTCTCCAACAAGTCCCTAATCAGTTGTAATGAGTGCTTGCCTTGGAGTCCTCTAGACAACTCCTTGCCTCCCAACAAAACTGAATAAATAGCATAGCACCTCTCTTCTCAAAGACAACAAGTGAGCAGAAAGGTCTTCCTCCCTTCCAGAAAAATTCCCTAAGTATAACAAAATGTTTGTAGCACTCTTCATGGTAGAACTAGAAACAAATTGAGTGCTTATTAACTGAGAAAGATTGAAAAATATGGTAAGTGGATATAATAGAATATTATTGTATGGTTAGTATGAGGAATTCAATAGGGAAAAGCATAAAACTCAAATGAGCTGACACAAATCAAAATAAGCAAAACCAGGAAAGCAATACACACTGACGATTTGCCATAAAGTAAATGAAGAGATCATTAAAAGAAAACTGAGCTCTGTATAATGGAAAAACCAATGAAGGCTCTGGAGAAGAGATAACAAAACAGTAGAAAAGGGGGAGGGGGAAGCGGTTTAATATGGAAGACAACACTTTGTCAAACTAAGTCTCTGCATGGGAGACTTAATAGTATTTTTCAAAAAAAAGAAGGCTCAAGGAGGTGGGGAGAAAAAAAATCTTTAGCTCTTGGGTTGAGTAAATTCTGTAGTAGTATAGGCAACATGATGCAGTAGAGAGTTAGGCTGTGGGTTCAAATTCTAATGCTAAATATTACCCATTTCATAGCCCTAGACTAAACGACTTAGCTGCTCTGCGCATCAATTTCTCACCTGTAAAATGAAGAGGATGAAGCAGATGACCTCTTAAGCTCCCTCTGACATTCTGTGATTCAAAGGAAAGAGAAATAATTTATTTTCTATATTTGACAAAATAATGACAGTATAGTGTAATTAAAATTGCAACTAGACTAGTAGTTAGGAGACCACAATTAAACTGTGTTACCCTGAACAAGTCATTTAACCTCAGAGACTCAGTTTCCTCTTTCATAAAATGAAAATGCTAATGCTAATACTCAGAGTGACTTGCTCAGTGTTATAAGAGGATTGGAAGAGATAACCCACATCTTCCTTACTTCTAACCTATCTCTTTAATCACTATATAAACTATCCCCCAAGGTTATTCTGAGAATCAAAAATGACTGTGTACTCAACATTCTAATTATACATCAATATCAGTTAATAGTAAGTAGTAAAAGTAATAGTACCTGGAAGTCATATGTGACTGCCTATAGTCTGATCAGACAGCTAGCTACTTGAAGTTCGATATAGCACAGAGACATATTCTAATAAAGTAATTTTTAAAACGAATTTTTAAAAATGAATCCATTCTTTCAACAAGTATTTATTGATATCCTACTATGTGCTGAGCACTAATCATTGCTAGCATATGTAGAGCAAATTAAATTTTCAAGCTATTTATATCTTTTCCCACTTTATCCTCATAGCAATCCTGGGAGGTAGGGGCTATTATACACATTTTGCAGTTAAGAAAACTGAGACAGAACAGTTAAGTAATTTGTTCAAGACACATAGCTAGTGTCTGAGGGTGGATTTGAAGTTAGTACTCTCCTGACTCCAGGTCCAGTGGTTCTATCCACTGTACCCACCTAAATGCCAAAGTAAAATGTTTCCTAGTCTTAAGGAGTTTCCATGGAGGTGAGGAGATGATGAAGTGGAAAAATAAAAGAACACCATATATAAAGAAAAGTAAATTCAATATACACAAAGTAAATACAAAATAATTGGGTAAGAAGCATGAACATCAGAAAAAAAAAAGGCTATTGGAGCAGGTGGCATGAGGTGAATTTTTAAAATGTACAGCCCTTTTCATTGAGTTTAAAAATTAACAGCGAGACTATTAAGTCAATTCTATTTGAATTCAAATTTCTTTTAATTTCCTCTCCTGATTAACAAAAAAAAGATATTCACCACCCTTAACTATTTGTTTTTTCTAAACAACAAATATACTTGCTAAATTGCAATTAGGTGAGAGACTCACTTGGACTATAAAGTTCAGTTCACAAATAGGTTTACCTTCTCTCGAAGGTTCCCTAGGTGTTGTCCAAACATAAGTATTTGTCTGCAGACATAACAGGAACTAAATCAAACATGTCCCCCAGGGAAGGGGAATCACATGGAAACCTCCAGCCTCCCTAGAATTGGAGAAGGCAAAGTAGGCTAGTCTAATAACTCAGTGAAAACCAACACATTCCTAAATTCCCTTCCTCCCTGCACCTCACTCCCACCCCCAAATAAAGTCATAGTAATAGGGTTTTTCTTTGCAGTAATAGGGTTTTTTTTTAACTTGAGCATAAGAAGCCTGGGGGTTGTTTACAAATTCAGAAATAATTCACAGCATTTTAAACAATCCTTTGAAAGTGAAGCTAGCAAACGAAATGTGGCCAATCCCTGGGCTTCCAGTCAAGATTAAAAACAGTCATCCTTATGAAATGTATACAGGACATAAATGTTACATCTGTCAGAAATCCAACATTCCTGTAAAAGAGATGGTTTAATATGGCCATGTTGATTTTCCATCATTCTTGCCAGATTAGCATTGCGGCAAGGCAAACACAAAATGTAGCTGTGTTTGATTTCTTTCCTAAGGGACTACCTGTTATTGAAAAGTTCACCTAGGCAATCCAGACAGCAACCAAGAACTGTAAATATTTATTTGCTATTAGAGACAGCTACAGACTGAAATAGGAAAGGGTTTATGTTTGGAAGTATTAGATTATCCCGGATATAAGAAAAACCAAAGGGCTCCTCCCTTTAACAAAGAGCAAGTAACCAATGAGAAAGGGTGATACTTTCACAATGGGGTAGATATGTAGTCTAATTAGGAACACTCTGAAAAAGCTAATGTATATTTCTTTGTTACTATCCCAGCTGACTATCTATATAAAGAATATACTTCCCTTCCAGCAAAGATTACAACAAGGACCTGAGTAGAAAAAAGAGGTTTTTCCTATACAAGAATTTATTAGTGCACTCACAGCCAAGAGAGAAGAAAAGAGTCACCGGCCTTGAACCAGTTTGGGTGAGAAAGGTAAGGCCAGATAAAGACTCCGCCCATACCCTGAATTTCTAAATGATAAGTTTAAGTTTGCTGCTCCTAGGGCAAATCACTAGGTTTTAATGAGAGAACAATAATTTTACCTACAGGCAAGAAAAGAGTGACTATGATCCCAGACATTAGAGATGTTTATCACAGCAGAGTCCAAAAGTATTTTGTGCTCAAAAGAAGAGAACTACATTTTTCCCCTAGGCTTTTCAGGAAGAATGAAAAGCAGAAAGGGGCAAGAGTCTATGAATGAAAAAGGATAGGTACAATGAGACAATAAAATTTGATATTTAATCTAAGCTTATTGAATACAAGAACCACATACCATGGCTGTTAGTATTCCCCTCCCCCACAATACTTAGCCTAGTGTCTAGCATATAACAGGTATTAATAAATATTTGGTTAAAAGACTGGGCTGACAGTAATTCCCCTTTATGTCCATCCCACTAAATGCTCACAACTATCTTTGGTGGTGTTTTGTATAGTTTTTTGAGACCTCCATAATCTGGTTCCTTCCTAACCTTTCCAGTCCTGTAGTACCTCATCCCCTCCAGGCACTCTTTGATCTGGTGATACTGACCAGTCTCCCTGCTTTTCCTAGGACAAAATGCTCTATTTCCTGACTGGGCATTTTAAAAAACTGTCCCTCATCTCTTCTGAATTCTCCTTCCTTCAAGTTTCAAGACTTCTGTAAGAAGTTTTCTTTCCTGGTCCTTTTTAATCTTAGTGCCTTCCCTCCCAGTTTCTCCAGTGAATTCTGTGTATCTTGATTGTAGGGGTACAGTGAATAGATGGGCTGATGGAGCCTTTCCAGAAGTATTTGTACTCCTGAAGACCTTTCTGCCCATACAGATCCTACTAGTGGACTTTCAGCAACCCTTAGAAAAAAATCCTTAAATGGCCTAGGGAGAGGCTGGCTCACCACAATTTAACAATTTGTCTCTCTGTCCTTATTTATCTACTTAACGTGGGGCAGGTTGGTGGTGCAGTGGATAGAGCACCAGTGCAGGAGTCAGGAAGAGCTGAGTTCATATCTCGCCTCAGACACTTGGCACGTGCAAGCTGTGTGACCTTGGGCAAGTCACTTAACTCCAACTGCCTCATCCTGGGTCATCTGCAGGCATCCTGATTAATAACTGGTCACTGGATTCCAATGGCTCTGGAGGAGAAGTGAGGCTGGTGACCTGCACAGCCTTCCCTCACTCAAAACAAAGTCAAGTGCAAGTCAAGTCAGTATTTCTCTGATGTCATGGTCTTCTTTGGCAACGAAGGATGAACACACAGTGAGTAGAACTCAAGAAGGCTTATCTTCCTGAATTTAAAATCTGACCTCAGATACTTATTGATTATATGTCCCTGAGCAAGTCACCAACCTCTATTTGCCTCAGTTTCCTCATCTATAAAATAAGCTAGAGAAGCAAACCATTTCAGTATCTTTGCGAAGAAAACTATAACTAGGGTTACAAAGAGTCAGATAACAGTCAGACACAACTGAAAACAACTGACCAAGAAGAACAGTTGTTTACGAGTTATCTTCCCATATTCAACTGAATAGCCCTCGACAGTAGGAGTTGTTTTTGGTCTTTCTCAGTATCCAAAGCATTTAGCAAAGCATCGGCACATAGTAGACACTGTAAACGCCTGCTGACTTTCCTTGAGTGATATAGTTATTAGTACCACCATTCTACAGATGAGAAAATTGAGGCTGCCATTTATGTTTAACTAGCTGTTTGCCTAGGGTCACCTAGTTAGTGTCAAAGACAAAATTCTAACCCTTATCACAAACCAGCATTTTTTCCCCACTGAACCAAGCAGCTTCCCAAGGCAAACTCTAGCAAGGAAAATACAGATGAATCTTTTCCCCCCCAAGAATGAAAGAAATTTTTTACTTGGGAGTGGATTTGGGAGGAATTTACACAGAGAAAAGTTTCTGTATTGATAATATATTCCCTATATTCAATAAGCCAAGTTCTACAAAAATAGGTGCTCTTAATTGGAATGAACTTTTATGATAATCACAGAACAAAATATTTTATTTTACTTCATGTAGTTAGCCTCATTAAGTTGATTAATTCTACTTGAGAAGAAGCTTTATATAGCGCAAAGTACATTGGAGGACAGGGGTCTTTGATCAGAGCACTCAAACTGATAACTTACTAGTTGCATGACCATTAGGAAGTATCAAGAAACAGTTGAAAGGGTGATGGTTCCAGTATCAGAGGATCTGGCATCAAATCCTAACACTAATGTGTGACCTTGGACAAGTCACTTACCTATCCTGAGCTTCAGCTTTCCTATCTGTCAAATAAGGGTGTGGACTAGAAGTCCCTGAGATTGTTTTTGGCTTTAGATCTAGGATTCTATGAATCTCTGTTATTTATAAAATGGATATAAGGTTACATCTAATATCTTACAGTGTTGCCATGAGGACCAAATGACCTGATGTATGTAAGGCACATTGTAAAATCTGCAAATGCCATCCAAGAGTTTCCTCATTTTTAAAGTAAGGACAATAAAACCTAAATCACATATTCCCTAAAGGGTTTTTTTTAGTGAGGAAAATGTTTTGTAAGTCTTAAAATATTACATAAATATATTGGGGTTTTTTTATTACATTGACTTTTCCCCAAAAAATACAATTATGGCCACATACACACAAAAAACCAAAGTACAATTGAAGAAGACATATGGTCTCAGTAAATGATAGCTAATAATTTACAGATGAATCTCCTTAATCAACTTCTGATTTGTTTCATAAAACAGTTCCTACTATAAGCATCTTCTATAACACTACCATTCTGATGACAGAACGAGAATTGGGATGCATAAGAAAACATAGCAAATAAACATAAAGTCACTCATTCACAATGGAGAAATAACCCTTCATTGATGAGTCTTTTGCCCAAAGAGAGGAGCCAGAATTACACCATACAGATAAATCACTAGGAAGTAATCTGAGAAGAATGAAAGGGAAATGTGGATTACCTTTTACCTCAGTTTCTTTTTGTTCCTCAGTTTCTTTTTGTTGTTGTTCAGTCATCTCCATCATGTCTGGCTCTTTGTGTCCTCATTTTGGTTTTATTTTGGCAGAGATACTGGAATGGTTTGCCATTTCCTTCTGCAGTTCATTTTACAGATGAGGAAACTGAGGCAAACAGGGTTAAGTGACTTGCCCAGGGTCACACAGCTAAGTAAGTATCTGAGGTTAGATTTGAAATCTCAGAGATGAATCTTCCTAACTCCAAGTTTCATGCTCTATGCACTATGGCACCACTTAGATGTCCTTAGAGTTTCTTTTACAGAAAGTTAAGCTTTTCTCTCTGTCGACTTCCCATCAATTCAGAAATATAAGAGGTAAATTTGCAATCAAAGTGACTGTTCTTTTTTTTCTCAAATTAACATTTTTATTGTTATCTAGATTTCCCTAATTACACATAATAAATAATTTTATTAGTCACTTCCACCTTATATACACTGATCAGAGAACTGAAACTTTACAAAACATTATGAATCTTCCAGGACACAGGGAATGATTAGATTCAGTGAGGACAAAGTAAGTCATCAGCAGAGCCAACCACAAATCCTCTTGTAAGGGGCATGTGTGTGTGTGTGTGTGTGTGTGTGTGTGTGTGTGTGTGTACACACACACATATACATATACATACATATATACGTATATATATATATATGTCCTAGGAATGTGCTTGGTTTTTACAGTACAGGAATAGCGGTCTCACTAAGAATACATCCTGTACACTTCCTGCTTCTTTGCTAAACCAAGGGCTCAAATTACAGGGTACTGTCTAGTATTTTTGTCTAGCTGTTGCTAGTGAGACAGTATGGGCTATAGATCCCGTCAATATCTATCACTTTCCCAGGAAAACCTTTTAATTACAGCATATCCCAATACATGTTCAGGTTTCCCTTAATATAGCTGTGGAACTGTGGTGGCTGTTAGCAAGAAAACATCAAGGAAACACTGAGATTTGTCACTCTCCCTGAGATCACAGGAAAAGGCTTTAGTTACAAAGTTAATGGAGCATATGGTTAAAAATTGACACAATTTGAAAATGAGAGAATTTCAGACCAGAAAGCTAAAACTTAGACATATTCTACTCTTAACTTGTCTATGGCTGGCACCTGTGCTCTATTGACCCTGACTGGTCATTTTCTCAGTTGGAATTATGCCAGTCCAACAGATGGGTGGCAATGAAGTTACATCAAGGGAGCAACAATGTACTTCTAATCTGAAAGTGACAGGTTTAAAATTCTTTCTGAAATATGAAAATTACAGCTTTGGTCTAGACACCCTTTAAAGTGGCTGAGGAGGGAATATCTGTGCCCTTCAAAGTCCTAAATTTAATTCACTCTTTTGACACCCAATTATTAAGTAAGTACTATGGCCATTCTACAATTCTAGACATACAAAGATTAAAACAACTCTTACTTTCAAGAAGTTTACATTCTACTGAGTGAGATTATCTCATATAAAGATAAGTAAACAGAAAGTAATTTGTGAGTAAAGACACTAAGGGCAGAGGTGGAGATTTTAGAATGAGAGAAGGGGAGCAGACTGAGGGTGTGATAAGGTAAACAGCACCCAAAAAGCACCACTTGATGGATTAGAAGCATCAGTCACTCAGACGAAGATGCTAGTGACTGGTAACAGTTATGATGGTGACAGCGGAGAAGGAAGTGCAGGAGGGAGACAAAATCATTAATGCTTTATCTCCTGTGAGTCATTCTCTTCAGGAACCAATGGGCAATAGCCAATTTTGGCTTATAGGAAACCAGGCTGTGACAGATTAGCTAAGGCAGGAAAAGAGGTACAGATAAATTTGCCTACATTACCAAGGTCACATTTTTTGCATCAATTTTTTTTAACCTTCTGACTTGTAATATTTCTTCTTGTCTCATGGAGTCAGTAACTTCGGTTTGGTCTATTCTAATTCTTAGGGTGTCTGATGCTTGGGTAAGGTTTTATACCTCCTATCTGAAGTGTATATTGATTTCCTTTTCAAGACTCTCCTTCATAGCTTTCTTTTTGAATTCTTTCCTCTATCACTTTCATTTCATTTATAATATCATTTAAACTCATTTCGAAACTCTTGGATGATTTCTTCTGGGAATTCTAATTGATCTTGTGAGCATGCTGTGTTTTTCTTATGCAGCATTCCTGGAAAATATTTTGGAGTTATTCTTATCTTCCTGGTTTATGACTTGGGCATCCTTGATCTTATAATAAATCTTTATCTTTTTCTGTTTAGTCATTCTTCCACTGATCTGCTCCAGGCAACCTTAAGTGCTGGCCTAGTCCTCCAGTGAGAGTTCACAATCTTCTCTGGGCAAACTCACACAAAGAATTTTGAGTTTGGTTCTTGGCCCCTCTGGAAAACTTCACAATGCTGGCCTGGATAAGTCCTATGTGCAGCAGCTAATCTTGTCTTTTGTCAATTGACATTAAGGTCAATTTTGTGATCTTAAATAAGAAAGATAAACCATGGTAATTTCTCCTCTGATTTCCCAATCACTACTCAGGTCAGCATTCTTCTTAGATTGTTGTTGGAGTTGTTACGGATGGAGTTGGGCTGTGCTGCTTGTTTCCTCCTTCTCTGCCACCTTGGATCGTCTTCCCCACTTAACCTCTCAACCAGGCAGCTCTCAAAACTAGAAGAGGGAGTTACTCATCTGCACTGAAGGAGAAAATTATTTCCACACCAGATCCATGCTTTTTTTTTTAATGTCCAAAATGGAAATAAAAAGTCAAAGAAACTAAATAGTCCCTGCCCTACTTAGGATTTAGTTTAAAAAAAGATAAAAATACATAAAATTTGATTTAAAATATAACATATGCTTTGAAGTTCCAACACAAAAGAAGAGAAAATTTGGGGAAAGAATATCTCGTGAAAAAGTTAAAATAACTGGGAACTTCTTGAGCTTGGAAACTTGACACACAGCATTAGAACTTAGCAATGGCACTGACGTCTGCACCCAATGAACTCATACCTACACTTTTGAAAAAAACTGATATCTAATTGTTTGGAATAGTTGAAATTAAGCCTGGTTGAAGACAACAGGATGGACTGATCTCCAGTAATTTCTACCAACCCTATTTTCCTTTTTTCAACTGTCACAAGTACTTGTAAAATCATTAAGCTACATCAATTTGACCTGGATGATTTAGGTTGGAGTCAATCCTGGAATTAAGAACCTCTTAAAACACAAAATATTTTGCCAGTTCATGATGGTTCACTGCCTGACTTCTTGAAAAGTCTACATAAATACCTAATATAAAAAGTGTTCTGGTCTACCCACCTGGACCTGAGTTATGTTACCTTTAGGCAAGTGCCGAATTTAAAAGATTAAAGTCAACAAGCACTTAATACTCAACAAACGTTTATTAAAAGTTTACCATGTGCCAAGCACCGTGCAAAACAATGAGAATAAAAAATAAACAAAAAGAAAGTCAGTTCTCCTCAAGGCGTTTACATTCTAACTACAGAAAACAAGACATAAAATGGGAGCTGATGGTGGAAAGACACCACGAGCAACATAGCAGGTAGGTCCAAAGAATCAAAAATGGTCAGGGCGCTTCCCCAAAATGGAGGTAAGGGGAAGAACTCACCAATGAAAGAAGGGGCCAAAGTTCCTTCCTAGCTTATTATACCAAGAGAGAAAAATTAAACAGATCCACAATTCCTACTAAATCCCTGAGAATCAATTTTTTTCCTCATCAGCAAATGATATTGATTATGGGAAACTGTAGTAAGAAAGCTAATGGATGTGATATTAAAAGAATTTAGGACATCTTGGCTAAGAAGTGTGGATACATGAGAAAACCAAAGGTACACCTGGCAAATTAAGCACTAAGATCTGGAGTTTTCCTTAGGGAAAAAAAGAAACCCAATTCACAGAAATTACATGGGCATCCCATGCACAGTAAAAGTAAAGAGCACTCCTTCAGCATCCAACTGCTTGTGGCTAACACAATTCCTGCTCTCTCAGTTCTTATAAACACAAAGAATATGCCAAAATAAAAACATAATAAAAACAGTCTTCATGGTTTATTAATAAAAATGATGCTCACATTTGTACTAGCACTTTAAAGTTTACAAAGCACGTTCTCCCTAATTATTATAATAAGGTAGTATGTGGTACAAGTATTATTTTTATTCTCATGCTATTATTCCCAATTTACATGTTAGAAAACTGAGACCCAAAGATCTAAACAGACTTACTGAAAGTCACCAGGAAAGTAAGCAGGAGGACACCAAGTCAATATCCAGTGCCCTTTTTATTACTGTATGTATATTGCCTTCATAGAAAAAATAGAGGCATGAATCCAAAACAATAGAAATAACTACGAAAAGAGGAGCTGTAGCAAATCATCAAAGTAGTTTCCTAGGACACTGACAGGTTAAGGGACTTGCCCAGAATCACACAGATAATATGGGTCAGAAGCTGAGCCTAAACTTGGTTCTTCCAGGTTCTAAGGCCAGGTCTCAATTACTGTGAACGTTGCCCATCGATACCTATTATTCAGGGTTGCAGAGATATGTCAGCCAAAATTCCTATATTGGCTTTACTTAAATGTTTCTTTTTTGGTACAAGGAAGGATTTAATGGGGATAGGAGTGGATTAATGGGATGGGAGAGTATTAATGGGAAGTGAAAGCAGCCGAAAAACAAAAAGCAACTATGAAACTCTTTTCAAAAATCCAAAAAATAAAAGAGGAGGAAAGATCAACTATTCAAAAACATAAACAATATAGAAAAGCATGAACACCACTAATGTTACACAACAGTTTCCAAATTTTTAATAAATGCTTTTTCATTGGAGAAACCCAAGGGAATTGAAGGGATAAGGACAACAAATGGTTAATTGTGGGAACTGAATGAACCACACTGATTCCATCTTATGATTCAGTTCTAGAGCTAGCTCAGTTCCCTTTCTCTTCCATTATGGGGCCAGTCAAATTTCTGTCGTGCGGGAAAACTTGATTCATTATGGGGATTATAAGAAAAGGATATTGCAGTGTTTAGAACCTAGTCCTGCATGGCTGGAAATCTGGACCTCCTCTATCTGCCACCTGGAGACCGTTAACTAAGAACCTAGGTTATGCTGACCAGAAATACAGCCAACTGCAAAGACTGATGCAAGGAGTATTCTCACAGTTGTATATCTCAAGCAAACTCTTAAGTGTAACCTGAAAACTGGCCCTGTACTGATCAATTAGTTATTTGTTTCCATGTTCCCCTGATTGTTTACAGACAGTTAGAGGGAGTGGGATACCTCTTTTTCTGATTTCAGGGAAATGTACATGTTCACTCTCCCCCTCCAACTTAAAAAGTCCTTCATCTCTCCTCCAATTAGAAATCTGATTACCTAATTATTGTTTCCTTTTAATTAATTGGTCTCATTTGATTGTTTTTAATGTATAAAAGTTTGTCTCCCCCTGTATTCAAGGTGCAGCCCAAGCTAAGGAGGACTGCTCCCAGTTGGTTGAGCATTTATAGCATCTACTGCTTAATAAATCGAAACACTCAGAAACTCAACTCTGTTTCCTCAGTCATTTCATCTTTTACCCACCCCACATTCCATGAAGAGCCATGTTTTTATATGTAAATAGAAAGCTCTTACACTAAATGCAAGGCTTCCTCCCAGTGAGAAAGAGATCAACTCATATTTTTAAAGATTTAAAGTAGTTTAATTCCACACGAAAACTACCATCATTAATTTTCAACAGTTTTAAACTAAAAGACATTAGAAAATTACTGACTATAGAAAATCAGTATCCTCAACTCTCAAGCATCTGCTCAGAACAAGAGGTGCAGTACCCACATTTTTCAGCAGCAAAAAATTCAAAAGGATTTAATATGGAGTGCATGTTTTATATTATGTTACATGTATACAGACACATAGGGGGGAGGTTGAGGCAAACTTTATTTATGCTTTTCTTAAAAGGCCAACTCATTAATTTGCACTTCATAAGCACGAGTCAAATGATGATAAGAAGAGCAAAATAGAAGTATGTGAAACCCCAAAGTACACAGGAAATGGAGGGAGGGCACGAGAGAAATTGCTTTTTTAAAGAATCTCTTAAAACCCTTCAAAACATAAGAACCACAAGATTTAACATCATTAATACGCAATTTCAAGTTTATTCCTAAACAAAATACCAGATTGTGGCCAAGAAGGCACTGTTCTTTGCCTCTTTTTAAATCTTCAGAGCGTAACTTAGTGCCTGTCACACAGAAGGCACTTAATAAACGCTTACAGGGCCATTAGAATGGAAATGCCAACAAGTCAAGACTAAATTCTCCTTTGTAACCAGTAACACAACCCAGGAGATTTTTTCTGAACCAAACTTCAATATGAAACGGATTTTTACAGCTACAAAAGAGGTCAGATCAACCAGCATTTATTAATCACCTACTATGTGCTAAGTGCTGGAGATACAAAGAAAAGTCAAAAAAATAAATAAATAGAAGTCCATGTTCTAAAGGAGCTCACAGTCTAACAGGGATTTTAATTCTAAAGTAAATATACACCAAGAAAATATTTTAGGGGAGAGACTGTCACACAATAAAACACTGACAAAAATAATAAGAAATAGTCTGGTTAGAATGTTGAAATTCTAAAAGGTTGGCAAATCACTACTCTTACTTAGCCTGGCTCTCCAGATTCCAAACCCTCATCATCCCCCACAAATACCTGAAGGCAACAATAACAATGTTATTTTGGTTGGTTAAGGCTAGTTGTTAGGAAAGCAGTCAATGAAAATGCTTTATACTAAAGAATATTGCCACAATACTGGCTATCCCTACAATGTTAGGCAAATAGAACCACAACAACACACCTTTACGTGTGAACTATACCAGAGAGAGAGAGATTTTAATGACAGCATCACTACTATTGCCTTCAAGTATTTGTATGCCTTATTTTACAGACAGGGGAACAAAGTCTCTGGGAAGTTAAGTAACTTGTCCAGGGTAGCCCAGCTAATAAATGGCAGAAGTTGAATTAGAACCCAAGTGTCTCCCAAATCCCACACTCTTTCCACTATACTTATTTTATCATTGTACTCCTACAATGTACAGAATTCATTCCAGAAATCTGACATACCCTTATTAGGTAATACCTTAAAGTAGCTCCCAAGCACATGGTAAGGAATGAGGATGTGTGTAAATCTTCAAAAATTCCTCAAAATATATTTAATATTAATTTGCTTTAATCTAAAAGTGAGTATATGTCATATTATGACCCCCTTGGGGAGGAGGTGGTATGGGATTGGATAGAGAGTAGAATAAAAGTCATAAAAACACAAAAGTTAACTTCACAACCTTACCTCTCACCTTAACAGACAACCAACTGTATACTCACAGAGGAGTGTCATTTACCTAGTTATTATACTTCTCTGCTAGTCATGTGTTAAAAATGGGATGGGAACCAGTGACTTGTGATTCTAAGACTCCCTCTATCAATGCAGGTCAGTATCGTCTTTAGAACTTATGACTTTAGTATTCTAGGCAACTAAGAGGTTAAATTCTTGTTTTGGGTTCCACAGCCTATGTGAGACAGACACAACTGCAGTCTGAGCTGCAACATTTCCTATTAATAATGATGCTTTGTGAATGACACAGAATAGTTCTGATCATCGCTTTCTAAATACTTCAGAACAGAAGCCACTAAAATCATGTTGTTCTTACATTATTGGCTTCAATTCCAGCAGTAATTAAAATGGTGTTGCAAAGGGCCACTCATATAAACAGGCTGCATTGCACAATGGGGAGGAGGGGGAGAGAATAAAGAAAAAATTAACATTATAACTTTATTATCTATTTAAAAGGAACTGCAAGTTGTACACAATAGATTTGCAATTTCATGTGCGATCATTTTTTTCATTATACATGTAAAAATGCTTGTTCTATTCGGTAAATTTTTGCTAATATATTTTTTAAAAGAAAAAATTGGAACCAGGCTTCCAAGTCATTTCCTAGCTATGATACATGCATATCGTACCCCCCAATTCCAGCTGCCATGTATGTTTTCTCTCATTAGAATTTAAACTCCTTGAGGACAGGGAATATCTTACTTGCTTGCACTTGTATCCTTACTAATTAGTCAGTCATATACTAAATGCTTAATAAATGCTTTATCTAACTATCTAGATGATATTTTAAGATCCTCTCCAACTGTAAGATTGTTCCATTAGTTGCCAAAGACAAACATAATATTGTTCTGAATATAGGTAATCCCTTACAGGTCTCACCATTAAAATGAAATCTAGTAGAATATACAGGCACTGAAAATAACAGTATAATAATATATAACATTATTAATAACATATAATAATATATTATATCATATCATATTATATATGTTATATGTAATATATAATAATAAGCTACACTTAGGTTTTTACAACCAAGATTTGGCTCAACAGAGTAATATTTTATAGAAAAGAACACATTTCATTTGTTATACTATACCCTGAGTTAACAGAACAATAGTCTCACCCTATACTTTAATTCTCAGGCTTTTGGAACTGCTTCAGACCAGAAATGGTTCTTTGGGTGGGAGGAAACTGGAAGGGCTTTGATTGGCTGACACTGCCTATAAAAGACTAGTTTTTTCATGTGAAAGCAAAGAAATCTATGAAGAGGAGCCAAGGGAAAGAGGGAGTAGAGCCTTTCTATTCTGTCCCAAGAGAACTAGGACCAGTGGGGAAAGTCAGGCAATGCAAGAAGGAACTTCCCCACAATTAGAGCTCTCCCGAGGGGGACAAAGTGATTAAATAAGGTCACTGATACTAGGGTCCTTAAAGCAATGCCAGATTCTATAGATAGGATTCCTGCTTAGTTAGATGTGGGCTGAACTAGAAGACAGCCTCTGAAGTCCCTTCCAACACTGACAATTTATGATTCTACGAAATGTGAAATAAGCAACAGGAGACAAAAGAGACAAGAAGGAAAAGCAGAGACCAGGGAAGTGAGCAGTAAAAATCTGTTGTGATGTACCAGCATCAGACACTACGACAAAGGAGTGGGGGACAAAACAAGAAACAAAATGGCAGATGATCAGAGCATTTCACGCTTATATAGCTCTTCAAGGTCTACACAGCACTTTCCTCACAATTTCCTTGGAAAGTGAATAGAAAGCATGATGATGATTCCCATTTAATAGCACTGAAGTATGGGCTAATAAATTAAATCAGAACTCTGGAAAGATCAACTATTCTAAATATATCATAGCAGCAGCAGTAGCACCCATTTATTAAGTACTTCTATGAGTCAAGCATTGTACTAATAATTACGAAGGATAAAAGAAAACTAAAAAAAAAAAAAACCAGCTCCCTCCATCCACAAGGAGTGCGGGGTCTAAAGGGGGGAGACAATATGCAAATAACTATATACATACGAGCTAGATACAATGTAAGTGGAAGGCAATTTCATAGGGAAAGAGAGGAGAGATATCTGAAAAGGCCTCTTGCAGATGGGATATGAGTGGAGTCTAGAAAGACTCCAAGAAAACAAGGAGGGAATAAGATGAGCATTCCAGAAATGGGAGAGAGCTAGCTAGAAAAAGGCTCATATAAAAAACAACTCACTTTCACAGTTCTGGCTAACCCAAGGAAAGAAGCTCACGGTAGATTTTTTATTCTCATTTTTAAGGCTAACACAGAATAGATTAATAAGATCACAAGTTTCAAGTAGCAGCTAGATGAAGTAGTACTTGAACTATAAATTTTTATATTAGATATAAACTAACTGCCAATTCTCAGACTCAGGTCATTGCCAGGTATTAAAATGTAACTTCTCTTTCCTCCTGAAAAATGACACAATCTGTTCAAATATAACCAACATTTACAATAACTGAGCCATGAACATCATCCTGATTCTCTGTGAATTCAGTTCAATACAAAACAAACATTTCTAAGAATCTACACATCAGGCACTTTCATTTCACAGCTACCTTCAAAGATTAGTTCAACAGCTACCTTCCTGTGCTGATCCCACCCTCAGAGAGTCTTCTGCACATATTTGATAGTGAATTTTCTAAGTGCATAGCCTTCCCGCAACAGAATGTCAGATATTTGATTGCAATGACTATTTTATTTTCTGTCTTTGTATTTCCAGAACTTAGCACAGTTTCAGGTATATAGTATATTCTTATCTAATTCAATGGCAAAATAAATAGAAATCTGTCCTTGGAGCCAGGAACACCAGAGACTCTAACAGATACTAGGTGTAAGATCAGGAATGTCATTTAACCTATCAATGCTCTAGGAAACTTATGACTACAAGTTGCTGAGAAGGTCCCATTCAGTAGCAAGGCAAGCTTCCTCCTCTGAGAGATTATTATATCAATAAAAATCATAGGTTTGCTCCTTATTCCTACTACACAATTAAGGTTCCAAGTAAGCATTAAACATCAAAATTGAAAATAGGGCAATTGATCAGCATGATTTTTCCCTTCATTCTGCATTGCACATGCTTGTTGATAGAAAAAGTAACTGAAATCCTAAGTTTATTTGTTCAAATCCATTCCACAAGTTTCTGATCATTAACATCTAACCATTCCATAATGTTGATTCACCTAGTGTTGTCATTGTGAGAAATATGGTAAGCTGTCAAGCAAGTTTGAAATCCTGAACTGTTTTTGATTAAATAACTTCAGTTTTAATTACTAAAGCCCCAAATGGGAAATACAAATCTTTACATATATTTCTTTTCAAGGAAGATTCCAGAAAAAGATAATAGAAAAATCAGAGTCTTGCAGAGGAAAATAGTGTAATCACTGCCTAGAAATGGAATTGGGAGGGTTAGGATTCGATTCCAACTATAGGAGAAGCTGTCTTTCATTTAAAAATCTGACACCACTGATCTTCTGACAATACCATATCTACTTTGAATTGTTCCTCTACAAATTAAGATTAGTTACCCTAAATCATCCCTGTTTTTCCCCCGCAAGTGCCCTGATAATCTCCTGTGAGATACAAGGGGTGAAGTATGTAACTCAGAACACAGGTTTTTCCTTTCAGTAAAATCTATTTTGATCATATGTTGGTTAAAGAAGAAGCCTTGATTTCACTGTTACTGTGCAACAACTCAATGAGTTCTCCAACTTAGACAATTTTGGCACCAAGTAAGACAACTCACCTACCTTTTTTTAGGAATCCTCTGTCCAACCTCTGTCTTCTTCAAGACTGGGCAATTCAGAAGATTTTGATGATTAATACCAAGGATGCTTTAATGTGCATAGACTTTACAAGCTATATCACATGTTTCATTCAGTTGCTGAGAGGACATATACATCAATGTCAGCTCTAAATGATAAAAATACCAAGTTAAATTTTGGGGATTGAGGCCAAAACCAGAATACGAGTTTATTGCCAGGGTTCTTAGCTTTTTCTGTATTATGCCTTTGGCAGTCTAATGAAGTCCACAGACTTTTCATAGATTGATGCTTTTAAATGCATAAAATAAAATGGGATATACACAGAATTATAAAGGAAACCAATTATATTGAAATAGCATTATCAAAATATATTTATAAATGGTCACAGACCCCAGGCTAATAAGTCCTAGTTTAATGAGATAATGCTGGACATCAAGTGTTTGGCATTGTAATCCCAAAGACCAACAATTCAGGTGACAGATCAGGGTCAAAGTAAATGTGAAACCCCCTTAAGCACAGTCATTCAAATATACGTGTAACACCATATGTGTGGACAAGGGAGAAATTGGTACAAGAGAAGCAATTCTTAAGGAAACCTGAACATCATCTCCAGAAGTTTCCTTCTGTCCTTCACAAATAAAGGGGTACATTAGTGTGGGCTGACATACCACTAATCAACAGACACAATTTTCCTGGCACAGAACTGAAGGGGAAAAGATACTGCCTACACAGACACCATTATCCAAGGAATTGGCCACTCACTGGCTTTGCTCCCTAGGCTCCCTCAATACAACCTCTGAAGGGGCCAGCAATCTAGAATTGGGGAATTTTCCCACTGAACTGAAAAAACAACCAAAATTTTTCTGTAATGGTTTGTTTGTTGCCCTTTTATAAGCCTTGTAAACATGACCCCCTGAGTAATTCTATTCCAGGCAGGGTTCAGCAACTGCTTATTGAGGGTCAACAGCAGCAGAACAGATATTCTTGGCAGGCTTAAGATAGAGCCTAGGGAAAAGGAAGAAAAAATGGGGAAAAAGGAAAAGGAAACTGGAAAGGAAGAATAACAGAAGCCACAAAGAGAGAAAGATGAAAATAGGAGAAAAATGGAAAACTAAGTGAGCCCAGTAGTGAGCACAGCACCACGTACTTGGTGCTGGGCCTTAGAGTTTCTACGATGTCCTACTTCAGGCTGAAAACCAAGGGCCATGAGATTCAGTCAATTCCTGCCAGTATATTAAGTGCTTATGTTACATCAAGCACTGTACTAAGTCCTGGGGAGACAAAGAAGAAATATTCATGGAAAAAAGCATTTATTCATGGGATGAGCTAAATGACCATGTAAGCATAAAGTGAGAGAACTCACTAAGACCTCCCAAGGCAATTTCCTTCAAAAAAAGTCATTAACAGCTTTGAAATTGTTTACAATAAGAAAGATCTTTTCTGAGAAGACTTTTTTAGAATTTAAGTTTATTTTTTCAATGAACAGAAATCTTTTTTCTATCTCTCCCATTCCCCCAAATGAAAAGAGAAAAGAACAACTGAACTCTTGTAAGAAACATACAGTCAAGCAAAATAAAATCTCACATTGGCCATGTCCAAAGAATGTTTCCTGAGAAGATTTTTGTGAAATAAAATTCTGTAATAGACTCCTTTCTATAATTATAGCATGGATACACAATAATTCAAAATAAATAAGCACTCGTCTGTTTCATGCAATGATTTTTTTTTTAAGAAAGAAAAGCAGTATTCTATAATTAGCTCTGGCTTTTGCTCTAATACTACACCCACCTCTTTTCTATGAGCCCCACTATTGCAAGACTGACCAAATCAAAAGGTTCTTTTAGTCTAAACTTCATAACTCTAGAATTTCAATCTTTCAAAGACTTTTCAATACGTTTCACAGAAAGACAACCCAGAACCGACTGATCGTAAAATAATAAAAAAACAATTTCAATCCCACAGTAGCAACCCACAGGAATCTTCCTCACCCCACCCTCAATCACTGCCAACCCAAATCAGATTCCTTTTTTCTTTTAAACAAATCTGGTTCCTGAAAGTTTGTCCGGCTAACTTCTCACATTTCCCCAAGAGCAAGCCTGTTGCAATAAGCCTTTATTCACACACCCATGCCATTAATGTCTAACAGCTTCCTTTGCCTAGACTTCTTGCTTCACACAGAGCTGTAATATTTCCTCCAGGTTTTTACCACGCTGGGTTCAAAGCCCAGTAGAATTGGTACACAGATTTTTGACATTCCACCTTTATACAAAGCAGCAGTCATTGGCACCTCATTGATAGTTAGGAATTCAATAATGGTTCCCCATCCCCCCACTTATAACCCTCACCCAAAATTTAAAGATAAATTTTTGTGCTGCTGCCAAAAGTCATTTCCTATCTCAAATGCTCTTCATTTTGCTTAACTTCTTAGTTCCTATCAAGAGTAAATTTAGCAGACCATAGGATCAGATCTTTTGAGCTAGATTTTGATCAATCAAAAAGCATTTATTAAGAACTTATTATATGCCAGGCTCTATGTTAAGGTCTTGGGGTACAAAGAAATAGCAAAAATTATCCCTGCCTCAAAAAGCTTACATTCCAAAGAGTGAGACCACATGTATATAAATCTCTACATAAGATAAATATAGATAGAAGACAGCGTTAGAGGGGAAGAAACTGCCATGAATGGCAACCAGGAAGAACTTCCTGTAGGAGGTGGTATTTGAGCTGAGTCTTAAAACAAGTCAAGCATTCTAAGAGTTAGAGGTGAGGATGGAGAACATTCCAGGAAGGAGGGATGGCCAGAGTTCAAAGGCCTGGATTGAGTATGATGAAAAACAAGTGGGGCAGTATGGCTGAATCTAGAATACAGGGAACTAAGATTAGAACAATAGGAAGGTGCCAGGTTGTAAAGAGCATTAAATGATTTTTTGAAAAAAAGGTTTATATTTGATCCTAGAGGTAATAAAGAATCATTGCAGTTTCTTAAGTAGGGGATTCATCTCTTTAATTCCTCTGTCAAACGAATTTTTAAAATATGAATAATGTACTCTGTAGTTCTAGGCTCAAGTATGCCTGAAACAATTTAAATTTAACTAATCTGCTATCCAAGCATTTCTAGCAGGAGGGTATGCAGAGCAGAGAGACATAAATAAAGAGGGGAGATCTAAACTGGAATAATCCCCCATGCCCTCCAACATAACTCTGCCTAGAGATGATTTCAGGAAGCAGACACAGGAATCTTGAATGAGGAAAAGATCACAATACATAAAAATGCCTTTTAGGTAAACATTCCAGAATTATTAAGTAAACAAGTCACCAGCCCAATTCCCCCGTTGACCATTATCCTAGAGAAATCAATGAGAGATCCAAAATCTTTTCTGAATAGGATGGAACAGAGAGCACTTCCCTTCTCTTGATCCTAGGGTCAATCATTTCCAGGGTGGGGAAGGCACTGATGAGAATTATTATTTGTTAAAATGTTGGGTACCACCCTTATTCCATTCTCCTAAAAAAAATTCTTTTCATCTTCAATCTATCACCATCTTTCCAAGAACTTTGGAAAGAGCTTTTTGGAGCAGAAGAATATTTTTAAAAATACTTGTAGAGAAACCAAAAAGGAAGGTTCTAATCTGCTTCCACATCTTCATTATATAAATGGGGAAACTGAGGCTAACTCAGGCCACAGAGTAGTACATACCAAAGCGGGAATTCAAAGATCTTATGGATTGTAAATACAGTGCTCTTTTCACAGTACACTTCCACCTGCAAAATATTCACAGTCATGTCTAAACATCACTATTTCCAAGCAGGACCATGAAACAAATGTGGCAGCATAGAACATGAACTGAATAAAGAAAATAATAACATAGAAGCCTATACACACAGTAAAAGTAAAACTTTTAGTTTACATTTTGATAGAAAACTGTAGGTAAACATAGTATTTGCAATGAGTTTTCCTTCGGTAAACTAGATGACACCAGCTAAATTTGAAACCCACAGAACCTCCAAATGTCCAAAAGGTAGTAAAAAAAACTCAGATTTTTCCTTATTCAAATTTGTGCTGCATCTTTAGACAAGAAGTAGATGGGGGTAATTTTCCTAGACAACGGAAACAAATTAAAAGTTTCAGCCATTCTAGTTTCATGAAGAGGTTACGAGTTACAGATTTTCAACTCTACTATATTTTTATATGTGACCAAGGATAAAACCTTTGGTAATTAACTACTCATTCAGAAAGCAATCCTTGCTCTGGAACTCTGATAACAAAGGGAATGGATGAAAATGTGTAATCATTCTAATCAGAGAATGAGTGGATAGTCGGCCCCTCTTAAGTCAATATAATGAGTGAGGTACAACTACATCAAGACTAGGCAAATCAAGACTCATTCTTTCTTTGGACTTTTCAAACTTTCCATTGAAACAAAACTAAGTGTATTTGTAAATGTATAATTTTCTTCCATCTCTGTTAAGACAAATCATCAGAAAAAAAATAATGGTGTTAGGCATCGCTTATGCATCTCTAAGAAGTTCTGGTTAAAATAACATTGTGTCCCTCAAGCTTTGGATACTAGAATATAACAAGGTACATAGATACAAATGTTATCTAATCTTATGATCCAGAATTATGGTCCAAATGTTTGTTTTCTAGTTGAACCAATATGATTTGCTTTTTAATATCTAAATTGTGAGAATTCAGTATTTACCAATTCTCTTCCTACCTTAGAAGAAGGTTGGAACTATTCGATACTACCAATAATAAAGGACCAAAGAAAATTAAGTTAGGAAAAACAATAATAATCCATTCAACCTCATTAAAGCTGGATGGTCAAAGAGACATTCAAGGAGCTGGGCTATGTAAAATAATAATACTAAATTCTAATAATAATAAATTCTAGTATCCTTTAGTCTAAGTGACAGTTGACATGGATTCCAATTTTCACTGTTTTTGTTCACAAAGCATTAAATTTGATGCTAAATAAAGTAAGGATTTGCTAGAGTTGGAGTCTCAGCTTTGCTGCTTACTAGTTATATATATGACTCTAGGCAAGTCATTTAAACTTCTGTGAGCCTCAGTTTCCTCTTATGTAAAATAAGATTAATAATACTTGCAAAGCCTATTTCTACTTTGTAATACTTAAAATATTATAGAAATTTAATGTACTATTGTAATAATATAGAATGTATGCTCTCTCTAAATATACATGAATCCTCTAAATAGCTGAAGATTAAAACCATCTGATTTATAAAGGAAAGAACTGTTTCTGATGAAAAATTTTCTAACAGATATCACACATTCCCTTTTGGATCAAATATATCTTAAACATGACAAATAACAGTTATTACATTATTTTAATACAGATAATGTCTTTCAGAAATTATGAAGGTGTTTAAGGTTACTCATCCTTGTAATCAGTGATCCCAGACTACCATATTACCTCTAGTCAATATTTCTTTTTGTCCTCATGAACATCTCTGTTCTCTTTTTTTTCTCATCATCAGTATAATTTCTTCTAATCTCTGCCATCACATTTGCAAGGCTGCTTCCCCTTTGCTTCTGCTGTCTTTATCTGTTTTCCTTGTCTCTCCTATAGCTTTTTCCTGCTCCTTCTCTCACATGCTTCATGGTTCATCACATCGAGAAAGGTCTGACTTTGACAAGCTCCTTATTTTACATCAGTAAATTGAGCTATCACATCCTATGCTGGCTTTTATCTTTCTCCTAGGCTATTCCCATTTCTTCACAGATTAAAAGGTTGGTC
Source organism: Potorous gilbertii (assembly GCA_028658325.1). NCBI lineage: Eukaryota > Metazoa > Chordata > Mammalia > Diprotodontia > Potoroidae > Potorous > Potorous gilbertii. Next base: position 590,475,410 of record CM053770.1, on the reverse strand, counting down.
CCCTTCCTTTCAGGCTTGAATCTATTTCAGAGGTTTAAGGACACAGAACACGCAAAATCATCTGATCGAAGAAGGGAAATCATAATTTGATGCTCAATACCTTAAGTTATACCTTAATAACAAATTCTCTGAGCTCATAGGATTTAGAATTATAAGACCCTTAGTAATCCCACATTTTGCAGAGGTGGATAAATATAAGCCTAGTAAGGCAAAATGACTTATTTAGGTAACAAAAGCATCTTCTAACAAAGTTGCTTGGGGGCAGAGGAAACAAATTCGGGACTCTTGCATTCATCATGAAAGTAAGGAGGAAAACCGCTAAACTTCGGAGTCACAGAACCTAAGTTGAATCCTCATTCTGCTCCTTTCTAGTTATGTGACTTTACTCCTTGCCTCTCTGGACCTCAATTCCTTCATCTGTAAATTGGTTGTGTTCCATGAACTAGATGACCTCCAACCTGTTCTAGATTTATGAACATATGATGCTACATATAAATTTACAGGCTCCTTAAAACTGGAACTGTCGAGCTTAGGAAGATGAAGAAGCATCCTAGGTACAAGTCTTCTAAGACATGGACCTCTCCTGGTGTTTATGTGGCCCAGTTACCTGGTAATGAAAGGGAGGCACCACCAAGCCATCAGCAATGTGAAACTTCGATGCAAAAATATCTTGAAAGGAAAATATCCCAAATTGAAACTAAAGACTACCTTACTGAATGCAGAGTAGCTATATCCTGAAACACATCTATCTTTCTTACTCTTTTTTCTTTTCTTTTTTCTTTCTTTCTCTCTTTCCACATCTATCTATCTATATCTATCTATCTATATCTATATATATATATATCTATATCTATATATATACATATATAGATATATATATATATATGTCTCTGGAAACATAACATTTAACAACACAGCATCTTTGTAACAAAGATATTTCCATACCGAAAAACAAATATCAATTCATTTTTCTTAGAACTGGAAGGGACATTCAAGATCATTTAGCCCAATCTTTTTGCACAACTTATAAGAGAACTAAACATTAAACCTTGTATTTTCTGATGCACAATCTAATGGCCTCTAGCCTTTGCCTCCTTTCTCCTAAGTGAATCAAATAACTTTGATTACTAAAAATAACAACAGTAAGACTAGTTAACATTTATATAATGTTTTAAGGTTTGCAAATCACTTTTCAAATATTATTTCATTTGATTCTCACAACAACTCCATGAGGCAGGAGCTATAAGAAAACTGAAGCAGACAGAGGTTAAGTGTCTTGCTTTAGAGCACATAGCTAGAGAGATTTGGAGCCTGGATTTGATATTAAACAATGATTATTTCTTTGCTTTTTAAAAAGTTTTATTGATGATTTGTTTTTTATACCAGTCACTTCCTGATAGACCCATTTATCCCACCCCACCCTATCCTGCCCTCCAACAGCAGAAAATTTTCCCTTGTTAAAAAAGAAAAACAGTTAAACAAAATCAACCACAGCAACTATGTCTGTCATAGTGTTCACCATTTAGCATCCACAGCACTAAATCTAGACTCTAAGGACCAGGGCTCAAATCTCTCCTTAGGTTTTTCTGGCTCTCCATTTATTCATCTATAAAATGATGTGGTTGAAATGGATGATTGCCAACATCCCTTCCAACTCTAAATCTAATGCTGTTATAATTTTTCATTCTCCCAATGCCAACTTATTAAAAATTATCTACCCCATAGAGATGCAGAGTTAAGAACCCTCTCAAGGCTTCCAAACATCTACACGTGCGCACACACACACACACACACACTCTGAAAATGAACAAAAATCACTGGGGGCAAGGGAAGAGGGAGAGAAAAAAGTATTTCTCTTACAATAAAGTCTGGAAAACTGGCATTTAGACAAACACCATTCACTTTTAACATATCTAGTGTTACAAATTCTTTCACTGAAACCTAACCTAGGCAGGGAGAAAGTTAAGCTGATCACTGTGTCTTTATGTCTTGAGTTTATCACTTTGGAGTCACACTTTGGTAAGAACAGAAAAGGCAACACAAAGCACACTTTATTGGCCTGTGGACTCCACCAAACTTCTTTCAAGTGACAAAAAGTGGAAGAGAAAGATTTCACAGTAGTTTCCAAAGGGCAACTGATAGCAATCAAATCTGTACAATGCTCTAACATAACCAGAGGACTTAGCTATTATTTATCATAAAACTTCTATTACTTCAAGCTGCAAAGCCGAAGTTAGTACTTAAATCTTGGCAAGCCAGATCCTATGTATAAAGAATTACATCCCTTTCTTTGTCTCATGCCCTCAACTTCACAATTCAAACAAATTACTAAACATAACCTAATTAAGATTCCAAAAATTGGTAAAGGCTATGCTAACCACATAATCCTAATAGAAGACCATGGGGATTTCTTTTACAGATGGATTTTTTAAGCTGGAAAATGGCCTAAATTTACATCATATCTGAAAAAAAAAGGTTCAAGCATATTAACAAATATTTTCAGTCACAGACAATTTTTGTTTTGTCTTTAAAACAGTACTTAGCACAAAATAGGTCCTTAATAAATGCTGAGATCATATATGTAAAGTACTTAGCACAGTGTTTGGCACATAGTAGGTGCTTGCCAGTCCTTTTCTCCCCTATTTGCTGGGTCTTACAGATCACCTAATTTAACTCCCTCATTTGCAGATAAGGAAACTGAGACACAGACTTGCAAAAGTTCATAGAAATGGACCTGTGATTTTATTGATATAGAGAACTCTGGGTGAGGAAATTTCCTCAACCTAAGCAGGACAATAGTTTTTTAGAAATTGCTAGTCTTAGAGAGGGGTGCCTGGGGCACACAGAAGTTAATGGACTTCCTCAAAAGCACACAACCTGTGTAAGTCAGAATCAAGACTTGAACCCCAATCACCCCTACTCCAGGGAAAGCTATCTATCCACAGGTTCATATAACTAGCTGTTTTCAGAACACAAGTCCTCTGAATGAATAACAGGCCAATAGTCCTACTATATCATAATGTTCTTTCCCTCTCTATAAAACCAAAGAACGACAAACTTCAATAACAACTTATTAAACACCTGGTACACACAGAAGAATGGTGTATACCAAATGCTGGATGAGAAACTTGAATGAGAAAATGTACATAAAATACTTTCCAAATCTTAAAGCACTATATGAATTCTGGTATTATCAAGATATAAGTCTCTAGGAAATAGGAAACCACTGAAGGCTTTTGAGCAGGAAAACGGCATAAAGCAGAATTATGTATTTGGAAAAATAATTTAGCAGCACTGTGAAAGATATAATATTGAAGAAATTGGAATACCAGAGAAAAATCTATTGCAAGTCAGATTTTACACACACATAATACACACACGCGCACACACACACACACAAGCATACACCCTTCAAGCATTCTCCCAGTCAAGAGAGCCCCAAGATACCAAGGTTTCTTTAGGAAATGGAAATGGAAATGGTGAGTCAAACATGTAGAGGTGATGAAGGGTTTGTCAATATTTACCATGGCACTAAAGACAAAAGAAGAGTGCTGACTGAATTTTACATGAATAGAGACCTTTCACCTGGAATAGAAATGCCATTTCAGGGCAAGATGCTCTCTGAATAGGTTTTTGGAAATGCTGCTTTACAATGAGCTCCAGATCAACATGTTACAATGACAATCTGTCCTCAAGCACCTTAAAGCCAAACTATGATCCTTGTTGGGACCTGTGGAACTATGACATTTGATGGAAACAAATAAATATTTCAAACAAACCACACCTAAACCACAGCATTGAAGATTCCAAATGACTGTTTCCTTTTCCAGGACTGATCTACTAAGTATTAACAAAAATAGACAACCCAAAGTTCTCTCTCTAAAACATGCAAAATTAGTTCCTCTTCTTCCACTGTCAATTTATTAAACAGGTGCTTTAAACCAAGGTACAACCAAGACTGATAATTTTTTTTAATTTATTAAGAATCCTAGCCTCAACTTTACTAGTTGTCCTTAAGAGCAGTGAATCCTGTGTACTTGTGCCCTATAAAGTCTAATATTGATTTTTTGTAAAAATGGTAGCTGTACCAATTTTCTGTTAAGACTCATCTCAAAAACAGATTTCTATCCCTGTATAGTGCCACATGGGTACATAATTAGTTCAGCATCACACCCTGGGAGAAGTTCTCTATTTTACATGTTTAAAACACAAGGCCATTTAATTGACACTAAATAAGGTGTCCACGTATGGGTCATCCAAATGATAACTAAAAAAAAAATGTTCCTTTTTGTTAAAAATGTGTTTTAATAGTTCAGAGCAAAAGGTGATAATGACTTTAATTAAGATGTTGACAATGAGAGTAGAAAAGGAATGACAGATAAAAGGATTAGATACTGCAAAAGTAGGAGGCAAGAGGACCTGGTCATTGATAGGATACAAGGACTGAAGAAGGAAATATAAAAAGTAACTTCAAGGTTTGAAATTTAAGCAACCCCAGCAGGGTAACAGGTACCATCAAGAAAATTGGGGAAATCAGAAGAAGGTACAAGTTTAGGAAGAAAGTGGGATACACTGAGTTTGAAGAATATAGGAAACAAAGGGAAAACAGTGTAACCAGAAATAAAGGAGATGAAGTAGGCACCAATTCCTTGACTTTGAGGACTGAGGAAAGGTCATTAGATTTGACAATCACCAGGTGATTATTTACCAAGAACAACAGGGAGCTTAACCTTTTTTTGTGTCAAGGATCTATCCCTCTGGCAATCTGGTGAAGGTTAGGGTCTCCTCAGAATAATGTTTTGTTGCATATCCTTAAGTGAAGGAAATGCTAAATTTTAATCAGAGGGTACTGAAAATAAATATATATATATACATGTATATGTGTAAATATATATATGTATATTGCCCATCCAACTTTATGGAGCCCCTTAAATCTATCCCTAGACCTTTGAGGGGTATCTATGAACCCCAGGTTAAGAACCTCTGCTTACAAAAAGAAGCATCAGTTGGGTAGATCATAGAATTTAAACCTAGAGATCACGAGTCTAACCCCAGACTAATGTGGCATGGTAAAATGGAAAGAATACTAGGTTGAAAATTAGAGCAAAAGGGACTCCTGGAACTGCTATTTACTCTGGGTGGGCAAGTCAACTTCCAGTCTCTGTAAAATAACAGGGTGAGACAAATGGCCTCTAGTCTGAAATCTAAGATCTTTCGTTTTAGAGAGAAGATGCAGGGAATGACAATGACTTGCCCAGGTCTTAAAGATAATAAACAGAAGAACTGATTTGATTTGAACCCAGGTTTTATACCTTAAGATCCAATGTTTTCTTGAATACAGATTGAAGCAACTTTTAGGGGTTTTTTCACTTTATTTTTCTGGACTTTTTTGTGTATGTTTTCTTTTATAATATGACTATTATGGATATGTTTTGCATGCCTACACATATATACCCAATATGGGAACTACTTGCCTTCTCGATGCGAGTTGGGGTGGGGGTAGAAGAAGGAAGGGTGTGAGACTCTGAAACTCAAAGTTCTAAAAACAAATGTTAAAATTGTTTTTACATGTAACTGGAAAAAAATTAAATACTAAATAAATACCCCTCCCAAATTTTAATTTAACTTTAAAAAAAAAGATCCAGTATTCACTACCACTGTACTTCCAAAGGATAAACTGATTAAATATGAGAAATGAATGGAAAGTGAGAAGTGAGTAGAGTGTACTCTTTCTAAAAATGTGACAGTGAAAGGAGAGAGGTTTGTTGTTTTTTTTTAAGGTTAAAGTGCACATATTGGACTCATTGAGCACATTTGTAGCCAGTAGGAACCAATAAAGGGGAAGAAATGGAAAATGAGAGCCTCTGAAAATGCCAAGGTCTGGGAAGGGAGAGGAAAAGGAAAAGAAGGGATCAGGGCACAGATAAAAGGGTAAGCCTTAAAAAGAAGGAAAATCATCTCATTCTGGGGCCAGAAGAAGAAAATAGATACAGAAAAGACGGAGGACACGAAAGGAAAAAAAAAGAGGGACTTACTATAAATGACGTCAATCTTCTCAGTAAAGTAGGAAGTAAGGAGATCTACAGAGAGCGGGGGTGGAACTAAGGCTGGGGTGGAGGGGTAGGGGCATGCAGTAAGGAGGAAGTTTGTAACATTCACTGTGGTGAGTATAATAGAGTCAATGAGAGATGAATAAAAGCATTGTTGTACAGCAGTGAAAGCCTAGTTAAGTTTAGATAGCATAATTTGTAGTGGACCCAGCAAGCACTGTTTGCTATTTCCTCTAGGAACATTCTGCAGCTGAGCCTTAGAAGAGGAGGAGGGGGATGGAATGGTAAAGAAAGATTCATCTGGCAGTGGTATAAAGGACAGACTGGCAGTAAGAGAAAGCAATAAGTATTAGGAGGCTATTTCAATAGTCCTGGCAAGTCTGGATAATCTGTATTAGGGTGGGTGCTTTGAGAAGAAAGAAAAAGTGGATGGCAGAAATACTCTGAAATAGAATCAAGATTTGATAAACTGATTAGTTACAGGAGGTGAAAGAAGGAAGCGTGGAAGATAATACAACAAGGACTACAAAGCCCTACACAAACCACTGGGCTCTGAAATAACCACCTGATTAGCAGATTAGATGCTAACTTTGAATTACAAAATCTCGAAGCTGAAAGTGACCTCAAAAAAGTCACCTACTCTGTGTTTTTGCCTTTTTTATAAACACAGCACTTAGCACAGAGCTTGACAGATAATAAGTGCTTCATAAAAGCTTAGTGGTAATGATGATTTTAACTCAACCTATTTTTGAACAAAAATCCCACCAATTTGTATCTGATAAATTGTCATCCTGCCTCTGCATAAGACTTCCAGTAATGGAGAACTTGCTTGGGTTAGCCATGCTGTTTGTGGCTAGGTCTCTAAGTGTTGAAAAGTTTCCCTTATTTCAAATCTAAACCTGCCTCTTTGCAGTTCCCAGTTATTGCTGACAGTTCTGTCATTGGCTCTAAACAAAACAATTTAATCCCTCTTCCACATAACACTGCAAACATTTTGAGAAAAACTAAACATCCCGAGTTCATTTGATTTGTCTGACATGGTTTTCTGACTGCTTTACTCTCCTGGTCACCTTCCTCTGAACACATTCTACTTTATCAGTGCAGGTTATAGGTTCCCATAATAACCAAGCATGATTGCAGAGGACCAGTTAGGAAGCATGCACCCCATGTCTTGACAGAGAAGTAAGTGATGGACTACAACTGCAAAATGAGACGTACTTTTGGACATGACCAATGTAGAAATAGTTTTGCTTGACTATGCATAATTGTTAAAGAGTCTTGTCTTCCCCCTCATCACACATATGGGTGTGGGTGGGTGGGAGATGAAGAAAAAAAAAATTTTTAAGTGAAAAAAATTCAATCAAAAAATAAAGGTGCTGCTCAAAACTAAACATATCACTTCACATGTGGAATAACCAGAGCAGACTACAGTACCGTAATCTCCCTTCTCTGTTTCTATTAATATATTAGCTTTAAAATCCATTAGTCCTTTAACCAGTAACTATCATCTCTATAAATCAAGTTACAAAGTCAAATTTGTGTTAAAACTAAAGATGATAACTATGCCCCCAATGACTATGTTATCAACACCCTATCCAAGCAGGAAATACAATTACAATACAAATATAATTATCAAGTAAATTTATTGGGGTGGGGGGGTAATTTGGGAAAATGTAGAACTCATTTATAGCACAAGGTCATAGGTTTTTCAGATTACTAATTTCAAATTCCATTTTCTAAGAACCCCCTTAATACTCATAACACTTTGCTTATACTCTGTTACACTCTTACGTTTGATTTTTTTTTTAAATCATAGTTCATTGCACAGAATGTTGAGTTGAAAGGGAAGTCATTTTATAAATGAGGGAAATGAAGTTCAAATAGAGGATGCGACTTTGTTCGTTCAGCTTTTCATTCATGAAGTGTTTATTAAGTAGTTACCATCATATGACAGGGACTAAACTGAGCACCGGGAATCCTGAGACAAAAACATTTGCTCAGGGATCTTTGTTTCTTTTGAAAAGAAACAAACAATTCAATGTGTAATATAAACAAGAGGATATATGTTTCTAAAAGCTGCTAATTCACCTGTAAGAGTACGCATGACTCCCAGAATCTGATACCTCTCTTTTTTATACATGGACTAACTCTGTATTACATAACTGAAGCAAATGGGTGAAGACAGACTGAGATGAAAAATAAGATTTAAACCCACTTTTTCTGATAAAAAGTATCATTCCACTTCTGATTGGCCATAACCATTCTTATATACTGCAACCACTGATTCTTTCAACTTTAGAACCTTTATAAACTACAGAGAAACTATAAATTCCCCTGATATATTACACATAACAATTTAACATTTTAGAATTGTGGTTTATCAGAAAAAAAATGCTTATTTCTCAGGATTTCTCAGCCTATTAAGACTCCAATTCTAACAATAAATTCATTTTTAGAGTTGAGGTTAAATCAAAAATATATAATCATATACAGCAAATACAATGATAACTTGAATTGACCTAAGAAATAGAAGTAAAAGAGAAATGGCAATCTTTTATAACCAATCAGTTGGCAAGACTCGTCAATCCTATATCCAGAGCATCCATCAAACTCATTCCCTTTTCCTTACGCACAGAGATGCTGCCCTCCCCCTGCCCCAAAAGAATCCCTGCTCTCAAGGAACTCACAGTCTAACATAGGAGACAAAATATAAACAAACTATGTACAAACAAGCTATATACAGGATAAAGAGAGAAGACATTAGTATTAAGGAAAATCAGGAAAGTTTTCCTGTAAGACAACATTTTAGCTGCAACTTGAAGGCAGTCAGAAAGGGAGATGAGGAAGAAGAGCATTCCAAGCAGGAAGGGCAACCAGTGAAAGAGTGTGGAGTTCAGAGACAGAGTGTCTTGAGTGAGGGCCAGCATGGAGGTCAGTGTCACAAGATCTCAGAGTGTGTGGGAGAGAGAGAAGTTATAAAACATAAGAAGATTAGAAAAGTGGGGTAGGGGAAGATAGGTTATGAAGGGATTTTAACACCAAAGAGAGAATTTTACACTGAATCCTAGAGGTAAGAGAGAGTCATTGGAGTTTACAGAATAGGAGGTGACATAGTCAGACAGCTGAAGGGAGGAATGACTGGAAGAGGGAGAAATTTGTGGCCAGGCAAATCAGGTAGAAAGTTATTGCAACAGTTCAGGCCTGAAGGGATGAGCATACTGGCAATGCATGCAGTTTGAGACATCCAGTAGGTAATTGGAGAGCCAAGTCCAAAGGTTAGGAGAGAGGCTGGAGCTGGATAAATGACCTGAGAATTATCAGCATAGAGATGATAACGGAATCCATTAGAGCGGATGAGATGACCAAATGAAACAGTAGAGTGTGAACAGAGAAGAGAGCTCAGGAAAAGGCCTTGGAGGACATTCACCACTAGCCAACATGGTCTGGAAAAAGATACCATAAAGGAGACTAAGTCGGTCAGGTAGGTAAAAGGAGAGCCAGGGCATAGATAGCACTGTTTGGAAAACCAAGGAAGAAGACATTATCCAAGATAAGAGGGGGACTGACATGCCACAAGCTGCAAAGAGGTCAAGAAGGATTTGGATTGAGGAAAAAGTCACCAGATCTGGCAATACAAGCACATTAGTAATTTTAACAAAAGCAATTCAGTTGAATGATGAGGTTGGAAGCCAGATTCTAGAGAGTTAAGAAGAGAGCAAGAGGAAAGGAAGCATGGACATCAACTGCAGAAGATCTTCTCATAGAGTTTAGCCACAAAAGAGAGAAGAGACATGGGATGACAACTAGCAAGGATGGATAGATCCAGTGAGGGCTTTTTGAGAATGGAAGAGACAATGTAAGCAGCAGGAAAGCAGCCTGTAGACAGGGAGAGATTGAAGGTAAGCAAGAACAGGGATGATGGAAGGGTAATCTGCTAGAGAAAAAGGGATGGAAAGATCAGGATTGTCCTTTCTGATCCTCCCACCAGTTCATGCTGAAATGACCCTTTCATATACTCTGAATTTATTATAATCATGTGCTGTTTACTCCACTAGAATGTAAACTCTTTGAGAGTTACAGACGGCTTGTTTTTAATCTGTTTCCTTTGTATCTGTTTCCTTTGATGTTTGTGACTTTGTTGCCTTTGTCTTTGCAACCTTTCTATCCTGAGCACCTAGCACAGTCTATTAAATAGGAGGTGCTTAATAAATCCAGTCAACTGATACGTATGCTCTAATTCACAGTCCCAGTATATCTGTGAAGGGTGAGTATTACTAGTTTACTTTTTCAGTAGGGTTGGAAAGGACCTAAGAGATCATTTACTTCAAACTTCTACCTAATTCTGAAATCCACTTACGTTACACCACCCATAAAAAATAAGTCACCCTGTCTTTGCTTGAACAACCTCAGTGACAGAAAACACTTTACCTTATGAGAGAAGTCATTCCACATTTGGGTAACTCTAATCATCACAAAAATCTTCCAAAAGCACCATTTGCTCCTATGTAAAGATCACCAGGAACCTTACTTCTGTCCTCTAAAAGTACAAAGAATATATTTAATCCCTTTTCTACATGGCAACCAATGAATACTTACCTAATCTGTAAAATGGAGAAACTTGATGGTCTCTAAGGATGCTTCCAGTTCCAAATCCTGTAAGCCTAAATAATACTTGAGTAATAATGAGAGTTTACTTTATCTACCATAATCCCACAATAGCAAACCTGGGAGGTAGATGCTATTATATCCAGATGAGCAAAAATAAGGTTAAATAAGTGCCTTGGCCAGAAATGGGAGTGGGGGGATGCTTGCTAGTAATTATTTTAAAAAACGCTGGGGGGAGAAGTACAACATACTTTTAAATTTAATCTCTATCATTAACACTTTCTCCTTCCTTTTGTTAAGTCTAGACAATAAACAGAACAATAAATCAATCCCTGATTTATATATAGTATTTATCCAATTTCCAAAGTGTAAATGTTACCCCTGAAAATTTAATGATCCGCTCTCTTGAGCCAGTTTGATTCTAGCAGCCATGGCTAAACACAGCGAGGTGTCTAAAGCAACATTAAAATCAAGGACTTCCTAAATCCCAATTCAGCACTTTCTACTACTCCATGCTACTTATTTTTCCCTCCCCCTCCACTTTTATTCTAGCAGCTATAAATCCATCTGACAATTTTCTTCTAGTCTACAACTCATGAACTTCATCTGCAAATTCTTTTAGGACCCTTAGGATATTAGGTGGTGCAGTTGAGAGAGCTCTCTATTGAGAGTCAAAAAGACCTGAGTTCAAATACTTCTTCAAGCTGTGTGACCGTGGGAATATCATTTAACTTCTCTGTTTCACTTTTCTTATCTGTAAAATGGAGATAACAATAAATCTATCTACCTCAGAGTGCTTATGAGGACTAAATGAGCTAACATATATAAAATGCTTTGCAAACTTTAAAAGCACTTTAAAAATGCAAGCTATTAATATGGTTGACATTAAGAAAATTTAGGTTCTCTTACCATCTTTTCACCAACCCTGGCATTTAAGTCCTTTTTGAAACATTTGTTTTACTCTCTCCAATCTGAAAATAATTCTTTCATAAAAAAGACAGAAGTTTTTTCTCTTGTCTAATATTAACACCATCTGCCCCAAGCATCAGGCTTCACTCTTCCTTGCTCTTCTTGTTTAAATATAGCTTTTTAAAAAAGCCATCTTTATTGTCCTAAAGCATTTTTTTCAAGCCTCAGCTCATTCTGAGCTTTGGTGTTCCTGAAGCTAATCTTACAGATACATGCAATTCTTTTGTATTCATCTTCAGTAATGTGCCCCTAAGTTCTTCCCCCTCTTTTATATTCTTTTCAGTTTTGATCTCATCATGAAGGTCTTTGTGTATTCACATTAGTCTCCTTATAGGCCACGCCCTTTTCTTCCTCATGATTCACAGATGAAGAAATGTATCTTGCCAATAGTAATACAATTGGTCAGTGAAGGAGGCACAACTAGAACCCTTAGAGGTTATACCTAACTAATCAGCCTTTCCTTGACAAAGACTGTGCTGGAGCTCTGTAACAGCAAGGATTCCGACATGCACCGGAGGGTCTGCTGTACAGGTTCTTAAATCTGCTTTTCTAAAAGGAAGGCAACTTTTGAGGGGACAACAATCTACTTTAATCAAGCACATATATCATCACTCAGTACAGGGGGAAAAACCAGCACCCTAAACTTCAGAGAAAATACAAACAGAGAAATAAAGACCAACAGAAAGGGCTTCCAACTGTCTGACCATAAGCAATACATAGTTATCAGAGAGAGAAACACCAGCATCTGGGTTTTCAAAGCTGGGGGAGAGGAGGTACAGCTCCTTAGTGGCTACCAGAGTCTCATCTGGCCAAACAAACAATTCCAATGTGTAAGGCCCAAAACAAAACCTTACCTCAGAGTATATATATACTTTTCAGCGCCAGAGGGCATCACAACCAAGAGAACAAGTGCCTTATTAGAAATTAACTAAAGGCATAGGCCTTCCTACAAAACCAATCTCCCCTAATCAAACTTCCATTAATGGGTGGGGAAGATCTTTAACTCTGTTTAACATAATTAATATGACAAGCTTTTAAGGTACTATTGATGCAGATGGAATTCTATATGTAGTGGAAAAAGGCAAATTTCATAAACAGCTTTAAGCTTTTAGAAAGTGTGGTATCCTCTGATTCACAGCCATTAGGCATCACAAGAAAAATACTCATAGTAACAATATAGGTCTTTATTTCATTGAGAATTAGGGTTCATTAAAAGTATCATGTACTATCCCTAAAACAATCCAGGGCCCTCTCGTTATACTCAGTTCTAGGCCCAGTTCATTCACTGTCCAGCCACACTCTCTATGAAAGACAAACACAATGATAAATCAGTTCTAAGGACTGTCCATTGAACAACACACATCATAGTTTGGATCAGAGGTGTCAAACTTGTTGCCTACAAAACCCATAAGGGCAAAATTCTTGAGTGACACTAGAATCAGACTAAAATATAATTGGGAAAAGATCAAGAATATCAGGGGTAGCAATGAAAAAAATGTGACGGAAGGCAATCTGATTTCAAACTATGTGACAAAGCAATCATCAAAATAATCTGATCTTGGCTAAGAAATAAGAGTGACTGATCAGCAGAATGTATGATGCACACAATTTACACAGATAATGACCACAGTAATCTAATATCTGATAAACCCAAAGTTCCAAGTTTGGGGGGCAACAAAAACTGTTGAGAAACCTGGAAGGCAGTGTGGTAGAAACTAGACATAAACTAGCATCTAATATGATATACCAAGATAAAGCCCAAATGGGTATGTAATTTAGACATAAAAGGTGATATCACAAACAAATTAGGGAATCTACAGATAAGGGAAGAGTTTGTCACCAAACAAGAGATACAGATGATAACAAAAGGTAAAATTGATAATGTTGATGACAGGAAATCTAAAAGGTTTTGTACAAATAAAACTAATACAGTCAAAATTAGAAAGAGCAGGAAAAATGGGGAGAGGGGGAGGTGAGGAAGGGGGAGAGATTTTACAACAAATTTCTTTGATAAAGGCCTCATTTCTCAAATATACTGGGAGCTAAGCCAAATTTATAAAAGTAAGAGCCATTCCCCAATTCATAAATGGTCAAAGAATATGAACAGGCAGTTTTCAGAAGAAAAAAATCAAAGTTATCAATAGTCATAGGAAAAAATAATCTAAATCACTAAAAATTAGAGAAATTCTAATTAAAATAACTCTGAGGTACCAACTCACACCTATTAGATTGTGAAGATGATAGAAAAGGAAAATGACACATGTTAGAGAGGATGTGGAAAAATAACCCAATAAACAGTTGACAGAGTTGTGAATGTGTCTGACCATTCTGAAGAATTATTTGGAACTATGCCAAAGGGCTATAAAACTGTTTGTACCCTTTGACCAAGCAATACCACTATTACGTCTGTATCCCAAAGAGATAAAAGGGAAAGGATTTATAAGTACAAAAATATTTATAGCAACTCATTCTCTGTTGATGAAGAATTAGAAATTGAGGTGATTACTATCAGTTGGGAAATGACTAAACAAGTTGTGATTATGACTGTGACAGAATAGAATAACATTGTGCTATTAGAAATAATGAGGGGGATGGGTTTAGAAAAACCTGAGAAGATGTATATTAACTATTATGAAATTAAATGAGAAGAACCAAGAGAACACTGAACACAGTAACGGTAATATTATAACAATGACCAATTGTAAAAGACGTATCTACTCTGATCAATACAATGGCCCATAAAAATTCCAAAAGACTCATGATGAACCATGCTATCTACACCTCCTGAGGGAGAACTGATGAACTCTGAGCACAGATTGAAACATGTTCTCCCACTTTATTTTTTTTGCTTTCTTTTTTTGTAACATGGCTAATATATAAATATGTTCTGTATGATTTCACATGTATAATGGGAATAATATTATTTGCCTTTTCATTGGGTGTGGGAGAGGGGCTAGATGGAGAAAATTTTGCCCTCGAAATTTTAAAAATGAATAGTTTAAATACTATAACTGGAAAACATTTAGCAAAATAAATAAAAATATATTACAACATAGATAATGTTAATATATACTTTTCTAAGTCATGCAGCCCCCAGAATGTGTTTCTATTTGAAATTGACATCACTAGTTGGGACAATAAACATTTTTCTTCCATTTGCTTTTTTCCCTATGTGGACAGTCAGACTAAACTCTTGAGTGATTATGGAGACTCTGTAATGTCTAGGGTTTAATTTGATCATCAAAATATTATCTTCCAGAATTCCAGCCACGATCGCAGCCTGAATGAAGACAGGCAACCCAGCCTCCACATGGTTTCTCTGGCAAAAACTTTAAGATGGCAATAAATAAAATAAAGGTTAGTTGTTTGTTTGTTTTTTTTAAGTCCAATGAGAAACTTCAGTGATTTTACTTAGCACAGCTAAATACCCACAGGCAACAGATAAAGACCGTAAAGTCAGCACTGAGCCTCCCAGTGCAACCCAAGCTTTGTATCTAGAGACAGCAAGAACAAGGTTCTCCAAGAAAGCAGCACTGTAGTCTGAAATACATCAACCTTAGAAGCAGCCAGAAGAGACATCAACCAACGCATGACTTCAGTCCTCAGTCTGCAGCACACTAGGCACAGGGGCTTCAAGGTCCCTAGCACTCTGGCTTGATATGCCATAGTGAACCCTAAAGATCAAGGACTCTGAACTTCAAAGCTCCAGGGAACTGTAAAATCTGTCACCACTCTTACCGCATTGATACACACCAAGAGGAAGAGATGAGCAAAGGAATTCTTCCCTCCCTATTCACCTCCTCATGGGTATGGGGGTGGGTGTGTGTGTGTGTGTCTGTGTGTCCTTACTGAAAGGGAGTATAGTGCAGTGGAATGAGCAGCAAATTTGAAACACGAAAATTTCATTACTCATTAACCAGATAACTTTGGACAAATCATTTTACTGCCGCCTATAGAAGAGAGATCATTTTTAGTTCAACCTTCTTATTTCAGAGACGAGAAAAAGGGGCCCATGGAGATAAAATCTCTTACAAAATCACACAGATAATGAAGAATAAGTAGCTAGGCTGGGTTTTCCAAAACTATCTCTTTCCCCTATGCCACACTAAGGGGGATTGACAGTGGGAATTTGTTCTTTGAGTTCACTGTTCTGATCTTTTGTAGGGGTAAAAGGGATAGATTATCCAAGCTCCTAACATTAATTCCTGAATATAAGTGTTGGTATATTCTCTCAAAAAGAGGAATCTTGGTGGTTTTTAAGCTAAACTAAGCAACCTAAAATATTGCTTAAAATGATTTTTTAATTTATTTAATTAAATTTATTATTTATTCAATTAAATTTATTAAAAATAATAATTTAATTTGCTAAGGAAATGGAAAGGCTAGCATGGGGCTTGAAGTATTCTGTTGACTTTCCTTTACATTTCAGAGTCAACACAGAGTCAGAGCTTAAAGAGATTAAGGGTTTCTAACATGTTCATTCAACTACAGAAAGAAAACGAACACAAATTACCTTCTCATTTTGTAAAGCTATGAAACTTAGATCTCCATTATCAAAAAGAATTTATTAACCAGCTGTCACTATGCTATTAATCAGTGTCACTACACTAAGTGATATATACAAAAAATTACATAAATAAAAGCATATTTCTTAAACTCCAAGAACTTAAAATCTAAGACAGAAAATGCTAACAAGTATAAAGCTTCAGAACAGAAAATAGAATGGAAAGATTAGTGTGAGGAATTCCCTATATGTAAAAAATACACAGGTAGATCTGCAATTCATGCACAACTAACAATCTTAGAGAATTGCTAAGGGCACCAAGAAATTAAATGATGTCCTCAAGGTCACAAAACTGGTTCTTCTATATCAAAAGCAAGACTTGAACCTCAGGTCTTCCTGACTTCATATTCTCCATGGTGGCCTCTTTCAGTCTACCTGAAACCTTTTGCATGACATACAGTAAAACCTCAATTGAGTATTCATTTATTCAACTAGTATTTTTAAGCACCTGCTAAGTATACAGTACTGAGCTAGGTAGGGGTTAGGAGAGATACAAAGTTTAGATGAGTCCTCTCATAAAACTTAAGAGTTTTATAGGAGAATAAGAAAAATAAAACACTGATCACAGGATCATAGATTTAGAACTGGAAGTGACCTCGAAGGTCATCTAGATCAACTCCTTCATTTTACAGATGAAACTGAAGTCTTCATGTAGTAAGAGCAAAATTGTGATATGAGGTCCTCTGACTCCAAAGTCAATGTTCTTTGCATTGTACCATATTGCATCTAGCTTGAAGGTACAATATTACCTGATAACATTACCAATTGGTAAAAACAGAGCTAGGTGCAAAAATTAGACATTCTGATTAAATGGAACCCTGTTAACTTCAACCTTGATTACTGAAAACTTTTCTATAGCAAAGCCACACAACCAAAGCACCTGGAAAATTTACCCTTCTAGAGAACTGAATTTGCCAGGTTTGTCCCTTTAAAACACCAAAAAATTTACCCTCATTACAACCATCTTAAATGCCAATCTCTCTAGCATGTGTTAAGTCCCGGCTTTTTTTAATGTAGCAACACTGAAGAGAATTTAATCTTATCTCAGTGACTCAGGACCACTACTATTATCGATGATCACAGTATACAGCAACACCCTCAGGATGTATACTTACTATCAGTGGACCAGACACTAAAAGTCCTCAGACTTCAAACCAACTCTGAAGTCTCATTTCGTATTTATCAAGTGAAAAAAAATAATTTATAAAGGAAAATAGAATAATTCATTGATAAAGGAACTGGGAGAAAAGAGTCATAACTCTATTACTAAGGTAACTGTATGAATTCGGTGAACCATTCTGGAAATCAATTTGGAGTTCTGCAAGAAAAGTTAGCAAATGATATTCTTTAAACCTGAGATCCCACTACTGGTTCTATATCCCCAAAAGAGGTATAATAAATTAAGAAAAGACCCTTATGTACAAAATAGCATAGCACAGCAACATTATCTGTAATAACAAAAAGCTAGAAACAAACTATGTGCCCACTGATTAAGGAAAAGCTGAGCTATGGTATATATAAATGTAATGTAATATTATGACAAATGTGAAAAAATCAGAGAAACAAGAGAAGACTTGTTTGAAGTTGTAAGATAAAGCCAAAAAATTATATCAAAAAAGAAAATGCACAATGATTAACAGTGATGAAAATCAAGTCAACCCTAAGAGGGAACAAAATTCTAACTAAATACAATGTTGACAGCATCAAAATTAAAACACACATCCTTCCTGTTAACAACTGGGAAAGTTGTTACAAAAGTGAAAAAGTAACATGAAAGGGGAATGCATAGGATGGGGGGCGGGGGGCAGTGTATTTGTTTAGGGAATTTCCATTGTATCCATTGTATCAAAACAAAACATTTTTGAAAATTAAAACTAAATGAATAGTTTTAAGTTTCTAAGCTCTGTCCAACCATTTTCCCCTCAACCTTCTCCACCTTCTGATTTTTACCATTTCTGCTGGCAGCAATACTACTTACCTAGCTTCCCATGAAAGAGATTATCTTTGACTCTTCCTTCTCTCTCACTTCTCATATCCAATTACCAAGCCCTATCAATAACAAGTCTGCAACATCTCCCATATCTGCCCCTCTTCTCTGTTCCCACTGCCCCCCATTATCACTAAGCTATCAACAGTTGCATTATCACTGCCATAGCTTCCTGACAAGTCACAGCCACCTTCACTCTCAGCCACCATCCGCTCCCCTGATCACTGCCAAAATGATCTCCTTAATTCCTTTGTTCAAGCAATGATGTCTGTAATTTCTGCCTGCCTCTCAAGACCTATTCAAATGTCTTTCTTACCACCCAAGACCCTCCACACCATCTCGCACCCTCTACCTTCCTAATTTTATTACATACTACACTTGACCCAACTTATATTCCAGTCAAAGGGCTGCTCACTGACTGCAGAATCTATCTTCACCACAGTGTCTTTCTTCACAATGTTTCTGTGCCTGGACTGTCATCCTTTCTCTCTTTCCCTACAGAATTCCTTTCCATTATTTAAGATCCATCTTAAATGCCACCAATCTACCAATCCTTCACATTTAGCCCCAGATCTCACATAGCACACACGGCCATGACTTTCTGATGTGATTCTGTATAAACCACAAGACAATACGGTGCTAGGTATCCTATGAAGGAGAAAAATGCAGCTGAATGGGTAATCTAGAGCCAGTTTTATGGAATACAAATTAAAAGTCCTACCTTGTCACAATTACCAATGTAACTTTAGACTTAATTACTTAACCAATTGGGAAACTATTTTATATTTATGAAAAGAGGGGACTGAAATTGATAATTTTTAAGATCCTTTCCAGCATCACAATTCTATTCTACATATTTTGTTTCCATTATGTAATACTGAGCAGGGTTTGAGTTTTTAGGCTGATGTATAAGCAATGAACTCTGCTCCACCCCCCCAAAATAAAACACAGAAGACAACAAAAGTTCAAAGGGAAACACAAACAGAGCAGCATTGAAAGTAACATGATGGATTTAATATGGACTTTTTTTAAAAAATCAACTTCTTTATAGCAGAGATTCATGATTTTAAATATAATCCTCTTTTTTCTACAGTGGTTTGCATGTGGAAATGTTCTCTTTTCCTATTTATTAATATTATTTTAGATGAATTATTTCCCTCCACTAAATCCCTGCTCTAGTGGTATGAAGACCTGAGTTCTTGAAGACTTAAATCTGAAGAGCTTAGGTCCTACTAAGCTTGGAAGGATTCAGGTACAGGCCCAATAAAACACATGTAAACATGCACACATACACATCAGTCGTACCCATCTCTTCAAGACCCCATTTCTTGGCAAAGATACTGGAGTGGTTTGCCATTTCTTTCTCTAGTTCATTTTACAGATGAGGAAATTGAGGCAAACAGGGTGAAGTGACTTGCTAATGGTCACACAGCTAGTAAGGGTCTGAGGCCAGATTTGAACTCAGGAAGATGAGTCTTCCTGGTTTCAGGCCCAGCACTGTATCTGCCCAAAAAAAGATCAGTCTATCTAAATATAGTAAGGTTTACCACACCAGGTTAGCCACAGGGTAATGAATTATTCATCCATAACCATTTTAGACCATTTTCCAAGTTATAGAGGAGATGCATTCTGAAACACCATAGGCAGTCATAGTACTAATGAAATTACATATCACTCAACTACCAAAATGGGTTGTTCAACTTTCAGTTCTCCAAAATAATGGCATTTTAATTGGAATAATGCGACATTTTTGTATTTCTGGTAATCCTTCCGAGGGATGGCATAGAATAGTGGATAGGCAGCCAGCTTTGGAATCAGGAATGCCTGGGTTCCCATTCTTCCTGACACAGTGTGAGCTGGGTGAGCATGCACAAATCACATACCTTCTTAGTACTTCTAACTACTTTTAAAAACTTTTATGTTGCTGAGATGCTGCTGGTCTGCATCAGTGGAGGGAGTTTCCATATCAAGAATTCCCCATATTTCTGAAAATTACAAGTCTGGGATCATCATCATAACGGTGATGACAAAAAACATTCTCCTAAGCAATGCAAGAGACACTCTACATTAATAGGTGGAGAAGCAAAATGTCTAAACTGCATCTCACCAATACGGAAATCTCAAATGTCATTATGCCTACCTGGTTCTTAAGTGAGCAAATTGTCTGTCAGAAAATAGCAAAATTTTTTAGTGACAACAGTACCAATCACAACCATCTTTTTCAGTCTTTGATTCATTTTAGATGAACCAATATTTTTAAAGAATATAATTATTCTATTTTGATAACATAGTTCAATTACCTGTATAATTTCCATTATATAAATAAGTTCAATTACATATTTTTTGTTAAACCACATAATTGTATAATGTTCTATGGCTAATTTAAACCATTATGATATCTATATCAATGAATTTGTGTGACCTTGTAAAAACGCTTTCAATTAAAAGACACATTCCATCCAGAATGTTAGTATAATCTATGGATTTAAATGCAGGTAATCAAAAAAGTCACTTCCAGTTTTCAAATGATAATTTAGAGATAGGCTTAAATCTAACAAATGGGTACCTTCATCATTTAAAGTACATTTTACCAAATGTATAATGAAAAAATTATGCCTAATAGATCACAGGATTTCCCTGGCAGAAGCCAAAGTTAATTGCCACATGGAGCCTTAAATGAAACCTAATTGCCAGCTCTAGCTGTCACAGCTGACCCTGGTAACAGCCCAGCACACCCTCCATAAAACATAATACCGCATAATCCTCCTTCATTATGACTATTACAGCCCTGTAGTTGGATACATTTGCTGCAAAAATAAACTCAGCGACCCCTTCTAAGAAAATATATAGTGCTACTCGGTTCTAAATCAATTACTTTTGATAACACTAAGAGGACAACCTCCCATCAAGTAGTAGTGTTCTTAGACCAGATTTAATATTATGCTGAAATCAAACCCAAGAAAAACCAAAAAGCCAACGGATCACAGAATCAGCCAGAGAGACAATGCCTATGGAATGTCACTATAAGAAACCAAACAGGAACACACACAAGAGAAAGTCTGGAAAACAAATCCTGAACTGAGTTAAGAAAACCATCAGTGCGGCTCCAAAGGTTCAAATACTATTTCCAACACCTCTTTCTATATCTGTAATAAATAATGGGGCAAGGTCCCCAAAATCTGCTTTCTTCCATATCAATCAAATGTTCATGGCTAATAATTTTGTCATTATCTCATTTATTTTAGAAATGAAAAAAGTACACAGAATCAATAGTGCACTACAGGTGACAAAATCAAGTTGCTGTTTATGTGACAGCTTCATTTGCTGGCAAAATGAGAGAACTCTGCATGATGAAGAATCAAACTGGATTACCCAGCACACTCTTCTTTTTTTGTTAAGTAATTTTCCCTCACTTAATAGTATTTTATTTTTCCAAGTACTGTAAAGATAGTTTTCAACAAAATTTTTTGTAAGATTTTGAGTTCTAAAGTTTTCTCCCTCTCTTCCCTCTCCCTAAGACAGCATGCAATCTGATACAGGTTGTTGCATACAATCATGTTAAACCATGACACCCTTCTTAAACAAAGCAGAGAGGTCTTGGACATAACTTACAGATGAGGTACAGGTTTCTATACTCTTACAATTCTACCACATTTAAATTCTGTCTACTCATAAGAATTAAATTTGCTTTACAAAGTGCCCCTGCAGCAATACTGCAAACTGTTTTCAGTTGGAAAGTTCTCTTTATGGAAATACCTGCTAGTCTGCCTCCACTGAGGGGTGTGTCATGACTACAATCTTTTTTGGTTTTTCAACCTATCCTACTTACCCAATGGTTGGCCTTGAAAATATGTGGAAATTTTGCCTTAGTCTTTTTTACAGAACAAGATAGAAGAGGGCAAACAAGGTACTCAAACAAAACAGTCTTCAATGATTTGCCCAAACCTGCAGAGATTGGTTTTGTGTCCTTACTGCCAAATGTCCCTATTTCTTAAACCCTGTCTCTGCTATGTGTCTCTAAGGGATGGCACCTTTCATTTCCTAAGGCATAGTAAGTTTGATTGTTCAGAGAACAATATCTGAAGCTTTGGAAGTTTCTGAGTAAAGTATGGTTTTTATTAGAAAGCATATTATCATTAACTTTAGGAGATAGCTTCTACCTATCAGGTCTTTTTTCAGACAAACTAACATGATATGGGCAATGAATGACAAGGACATCTGATGTGGAAATTCTAGACATGTATAGTTATCAATAGCCATGATGTTTTCCGAGTTCATTACTAAGAACCAAATTCTAAACCAAGTTTGGCTCAGATAAATGTTACGCATGTTGCTCGGTAACTCCTTCAGTGCTTGGGAGGTCTTAAATGAGTTGGGAACTCTTTTCATCTCTTAGATAAACCAAGAAGGAGGCTTGTTTTCCAAGTTTCCTTAGTAAAAAGGTAAAATTTCTACCATACCTCACCAAAGAAGCAGGAGTGAGATTCCTAAGCTAAGTCCCCATATAAAATAAAATGACAAAAGAAAATAAAGTTTTTGAGTGTCTTCTGATCATCCACTTCAAGATTTAAGAAAAGTAGGCTGTTGGCTAGCTATGGAATATACACAGAAGGTTTGACAACTTTAGTAATAACCAGTAATGGGTCTGACATCACTGAGAGAGGCATGATGGTACCATAGGTTCCCAAAATGGGCAATACCGCCCTCGGGGGGGCTCTAGAATGATGAGGGGGGCAGTAGTAGCTTTGCGTG